>JAZKJV010000750.1:668105-1868105 GCA_037367405.1 Ottelia alismoides
ATATACAACTTATTGTGTAACACATTTGTTCTATTGTCAATAAAAAATGCATATGTATGACCTATCATATTTGTGATTACGTCTTGGAAGGGGTTGATACGACGATGCGTGCATCATGAACTGTCTTGGACGAGGTTGATACACATTGAGTTATTTGGGTAGGGTTTTCTAAGATTTATGTATCAGGTTACCTTTGTACTGGTAGCGGTTATATACGCTCTTAGATTATTGCACATAATCTTCTAGATTATAATCTAGTGATATCTGAGACGCCATACAAATCTTGACTTCTTATAAAATCACGAGGACTCTTCAAAGAAACAATTGAAAAAAACTCATCTAGAAATACTACAATCACCATAATGCAAAATTTGATGAATTGTCAATGAAATCCAAGAAAGTTACTAAAGATTCTTGACATTTCGCCAAAATTTCACTGGAATATTGCTTATATAGAGTGATAAGTCAATGAATTCATGGAAATTGAAAGCAAGGTAGGTTTTTGCAAAATTTCTCTATAATTCAATGATATTTGATTCTATGCTCATAAATAATAGGAATAGAGTCTTGTATTTGGTCCTTTATATAGAGGGTTGCGATCTTTGTCTCCCTATAGAGAGAGGGAGAGATGGGGGAAGCTTTCTTAGGATCGGCTATGAACTGGTGTCTGAAGAATTTGTTTGCATTTATGTAAGTTAAGGGACTGAAAAGGATTAAAATCTTACTCAGCATCTGGAATGTTTGGTATTTTAAATATAGAAAAAGATTCCAATAAGTGTAGATTTTGCAAACCTCCTTAACCTCGTACTTGTCTGGTAGGAAAAGCTGGCTGTCGATGAATATTGGTCCTTGTAAGGGTCAAAGGGTCATTCCTTAATCGTACTTTGAGAAGGTAGTGGAATCTAAGTGGCATCCATTGTTGCAAAAATCAATCGACAAGCTCGATTAATTGAGTAGGTGGGGTGTCCGACTAACTACCCACAACTCGATCAACAGTCAATCTGCCGACTAGTCGGCCCAATTAGTTAATTTCATCCTTTACAGCATAGTTCACCATCCAAGAAGAAAAAGTTACTATAAAAAGGTCTTGTTTTCAACACATATATTTCAATCAAATAGAAATACAATGCCGTAGTTAATCCAACGTAATTAATCTCTAATCTGAAGATATGCTGGTCTTTCACAATTTGTAAGGTCTCAAAAGTGACAGAATATGAAAATGTAATTACCAACTTTATGAAGGGAACAAGATCTGTTGTTCTGTCAGAGACGATACTAGCAAACAATTTCAGCAGACCTGGCAGTCTAATGCAAGTGGTATAGAATATGCTAGTAAATGAAACTGATCACAAATCTATTCTTGCACGGCCATTAATATAATGCTTTCAACGAAATTAGATCTAAAATTTACCTTATCAAACAATACACTAAACTAAAATTCAAATTCAGGAACAAGAAAGGAACTGGGTGAATAATAAATGAATCTTCTATAACGAGTGAGTTGGAGAAAATAAGTGGTTTGTTTTACTGGGATTTTTACATCCATAACCCTGTATACCAAAGTTGCAGAAGTCTGTACTCGTACTCCATCGGTTGGGCCACTGACTAAGTATTGATTAGCAGTCGGACGGCTAATCGGATTTTTTTTCTGGTTTTAGTCGGTTTTGATTTTTTTTCATTATTTTGATTATTAAATCAATTTTCTATACATATGCATAAATTTAGACATTTTCAAAACTATACTACAATCGTAAAAGCATAACAAGAGTACTATACCTATTTTAAAAACTTTTCATTCAAAAATATGAATAACATAAATATACTATCCAATAACCTTGACAGTTAATGAATAGCATATAAAAATAAACCAGCACTATATAGATTTTTATAGTCACCAATAACATTAGCATTAACAATAATACAAAATTGAATAACATAAATTATTGATATTCCTTGAATCCTAACCATCTGTCTAGCCGAACTCGGTTGAAGAATGGCATGAACTAATGAATACTAAGTTACTAACAATAATATAAAATGAAAATATATAAAACAGTGTTTTTAAAAAATGGTTGACTAGGCGGCCTGGTTAGTTGGGTCAATTGACTAGGCCTAGTTGAGTCGGCTATCCCTTGACTCGACTAATCGGGCCGCCTAGTTGATCGATTTTTACAAGCTTGCTGTATACTTTCATCTTTACGTGCCGGGCCCTCCATAAATCATGAATTACTTTTAGAACCCTGCATACTTACTCCGTTATACATCTTGAACCCTTCATTAGTTATTTGACTTAATCAATCATTCATTGAGTTAATCTTACCAAATCAAGTCCTACGATCAAATATTGATTTATTTTTTATTTTGTTTTATGCAATCCCCCTTCGTCTTCTTCTTTGCCCCAAAACTCCCTTGGCCTCAAACCTCGTTTAGCTCTTTCGTGATCCCAAACCTCTCCAAATCTCCATCTTTCACCTCTCGCTCAGATGCCTCCCCTCCCAGCAACACCGCTTTTGCCCCACGAGTATCTTGATCTAGTCCACCGTTTTAATGCACGCCATTATGGGGTTGCATTGAGAGTCCACCTCAGGTGGCGGTTGGAATAGTTGTCGCAAAAGTTTGCAGCAATGGCCCGTATTTTTCAACAAAACCCGACGTGGGATGCGGTTATGCAAGAAGTCGTAGATGGTTGAATAAGAGGGCGATGGCCTCGGGGTCCTATCGTTGCGATCTCCTTTGACTTCTTTACCATCTCCGTTACGAACTCACGTGGGAATCTTGCAGCGCCCTAGCACAGACACTTACTGCTCTCTCATGGCCTCCACAATGGCAGCAAGGGCGTCGTCAGTCATGCCACACAATCACGACGTGTGGTAATGGATGGATGAGAAAAGATGGTGTTTGAGACCTCGCAGCGCATGGAGGTGATCACGAGCTTCACGAGATGGGCATCAAGAACTCTCCTTGTGCATCGCCTCATTCGTTGTCGAGTCTCAGGAGGAATTCTTGCCTCTCTCGATGGGTTGCACAGACTGCGGATGCTTGTGTTATCAATAAATGGCTTTGATGGGCCAATGCCAGCGACACTTGTAGGGCTCGTGGAGTTGGAAAGACTCGATTTGCAGGCAATTCACTTGGTGAGTCTGTACAGAAGTAGTTGGGGAACATAAGTTCCTAGCATGTTTTGAACTTTAGTAAGAATCATCTTAGTGGCTCTTTGCGTGCTTCTATATGGGGATTGCCGAGGTTGCACATTGTTGATGTTTCATACACCAATTTCACTGGGATGTTTACGGATGAAGCTGCTGGTTTTATTAGTAGTGATGGTCTTCTTAGTCTATCTCAATCTTAACTATGATAACGCCTCTTTTGGTATTGGAGCTGCTTTTCAAGGATTGGGAATTGAGGATCTCTCGGACAACTACTTTGAAGGTGATGTGCCATTTCCTACAACTACAGATATGCCTTTTTTAGTTGAATTGCTTCGCATATACCCTTGGTCAGAGGAATGCAATGGGTTGTCCAAAATTCTATAGTAACATCAACATATCTTTTACATTCTCAAAGATGGTGTGTTGCTGCGGGTTCGAGGCATGCACGCTGGAATATGGGTTGCTTGTTCAACCGATCCCTATCCGTGTTCTTCCTTTTGGTTCATAAATGGCTCTGGTTGGAGGCATGTCACCTTTTGCAAATGTGATTGAGTTCAAGGGGCAAAATTGTCACAACTTGATAGATTCCATCAAAGATAATGTAGAAAATGGATGGGAGTTAACACATGGTTATTCATGTGATGTTAACAACTATTCATGATTTTGGGTGTAATTAGCGTGAATATGAAAGTATACATGGTTATGGGTTAAAAATCTCTATTTTATATTTTTTTATTTTATTTTAGAAAATGAAACGTAATCAAATATGCTTAATGTTTGATTTGTATTCAATTATTCTTTTATTTTCATTATGATAGTCTAGAAAATGTACGAATCTCATTTAATATATGTATAAACTATGATTTGTATTTAATATACTAAAAAATACAAACGACTAAAGTTCTATTAATTCTGATTAGTCTCCTGACTGCTAATTAAGCCTTTGTCTCTGAAGCGACTGACTGAATACTGACTACCAACTTTTGCAAGCTTGGTTGCATCTTAGGAAGTCCTTGTTACTATTTCGGGCCCATCCTGTTTTCACTAGTAGTTTGTCTTTAATCTCTATCTTGCATGTATGATTGACTTCTTTGTCTAACTCCATCCAACCACTTGAGCATCTTTGAATCTGATATTGGTCTTGGAAGCTCGATTCTATATGTTGTATACTTCATTGTTTTCAAAAGATATGTATATATACGAGTTAGCGTGCCCCTATTTTTTGTTAAAGAAAAGCACTTTGCCTCTTGATTGAAATAGTTGGCTCGAACAGATTTTTTTATCACATATAGAAGTTATCTTTGATTGCTTCACCTGTTCACATTAATGTGCTAGTCATTGTGTAGCTCAATACGTCTCAGAATTCCAAATAGAGATTGCATTAGATGCTCCATTCCCAAAGTGAACATGCTGATGATGATTCTTTGGTTATGCTGAGTTTTGTAACATGATAACATTGGTTATGGAGCTTAGAAGATCGATATTAGAAATGTGCTCTCGATGAATATATGAATACTATTCTTTTGAAAGGGATATGTGATCTTGTTGAAGGTTCGTTGACGTTACTGTAGATGCGTAATGATGTGTGTGCATTGTCAAATGTCATTTTGATGAGGTGATGCATCGTCGAAGGCTCGTCTTGTTGTAAACACTTTTGAGAAATGTTTTTAAAGTTGAGGCAGATTGATGCAGCTTCAAAATGGTGAAGCGAACCATAAGTTTTTAGATGGTTGATGCGTAGACTTGGTTGGTTATAAAGAGAAATCAAATTAATAATTTATATATTTACATTGGTATATAATTATAAACAAATGAATTCATGGCTTTTCAATTCATCAAGTGGTTGAAAATCTTAACTATCTATGTTGCTTTGGTCATTCTTAAATCATAAGCGACTTTGGATTGATAATTTAGAAGTTCACCATAAAATTCTCTTTCCCGCAAATGATTCAGAGTGCTTGTATAATAAAAGTTCTCCAGTAGCTTATAAGATTTAAATATTTTCTATGATAAAGTAGTGATAAAATGATGTTTTATTTAGCAAGGTTTAAAAAAATGCGAGGTGGATCGGAGCAGTTTTCTATTGTTGAGGCGAGGCGTGAAGCTGGAAGAGTATCATGTCATCTGCGTACTGAAGAATTAGGATGGAAATGTCCTTCCTTTGATAGCCAGAGCACCAACTCGCATGAATTGCGAATCTTATCATCACTGCCAGAGCATCTGCCACCAAGGTTCAGGAAAGCGGTATGCATATGCGTTTCGACATGCCACCGAATACTGAATAAGCGGTATGTGGGGGCATATGCGGGGTATATGTGGTTATACACGATTTTCTAATTTTTAATTTAAAAATAATTAAATATCTATGAATAACATTACTACTGAATTTATGTATCTAAGTGGAGTTAAAGAATATCTAAGAAAAATAGTTCATGTTAGATGGTTGAGTATATGCTTTTAAATTTTAATTGCCTAACATTTAATCACAAAAAAACATTTAGTCATAAAAACTTCACATATTAGATGATTTGTAATAACAAAACTTCATTACACATACGTGCACTATATGAGCAAAACCTTAATTGACATATATTAAAATATTTGATTATACATTGCATATACTCATGAAAATTGTAGAAATAGCTTCGACTCTTTATAATTGTTTTCTTATTTCTCTCTTTTATGTAGACGTTTATGTAATTTACCCTCAAGACCTCTCCCTATATAAGAGAGCCTAGGGTTATTCTATGAATCATAACAAAGACTCTTTTCTTCTAACATGGTATCAGAGCCGCCCTAGGGCTCTCCACCCGCCGCCCCTCCCTTCCCCACCCGCCGCCCCTCTCTCCTTCTCTCCTTCTCTCGTCGAGCCGGCTTAGGGCTCCCAGCCGCATCCTTCCAGCGGCCCCTGCCGCCCCCCACATCGCTTCCAGCCGCACCTTAGCGGCCTCCGCCGCAACCTCCGAGCGGATCCTTGCCGCCGCCAGCGGCCCCAGCCGCTCACCAGCGGGCCCCGACGCCCTCCCCAGCGGCCATCTGCCGCCGCCAGTGCCTTCCCGCCGCGCTCCAGCGGCCCAAAGCCGCTCCTAGCGGCTCTCCAACGGCCCAAAGCCGCCCCTAGCCGTTCCCAGACACACCAGCGACGTCACAACAGCGATTGTAGTCTCCAATAGTCCATAGCCGGCCGTCTAAAGGTGATTCAAGGGCTGTAAGCTTCATTCGAGGCGTGCCCTAGACTCCTCTTCCTCTGATTTATGGATTTGAGTACGTAAAGGTCTAGACACGTACTCAAATCTAATGCAGTTGGTGTAGACGTTCATCAACGTGTCTGGTTTCCCTTCGTCTTCTTTGAGCAGCACTATGTCAGAATCGAAAGTCGATTTGCCCTCCACCGGCGCATTCAAAGGTCTTGCGCCAATAGTGAAGATGGACGGGTCTAACTATGAGCTATGGGCTATGCAGTTCATGAGCCTCATGAAATCAAATGGTAAGAAACACATTCTTACCGAAGATGAGCCTGCGGAGAAGACAGGGATTTATGCCTCATGGGAGGCTGATGATGCTTACGCGAAAGTCTGGCTATCTGGTACGTTGACGATGGAGATAGCTAACGATGTTCTACATCAGCCTAGTGCCAAGGCGATGTGGGACATCCTTGCTGCTACATATTCGCAAGTGCGAAACGAGACAAAGATGTTGCAGCTTCAACATGATATCTTTACGATGAAGCAGGCCGGCATACCTCTCCATTCTCTATACACATCCTTGAGAGGGATGTTTGAGAAGCTATACAGTACCATTCCTCTGACAGCTACACCGGAGCAGCAGAAGACGTTTCGGAACGCCACCATGGTGGGTGTTCTACTTGCAGCTCTCGATCCTGAGTATGATGCTGCCAGGTCACAGATTCTAGCAGATGCGGTTATTCCTCCGGTGGAGGATGTCTACAGAAGGCTCAGTCGCATTCCTGTTTCCTCCAGCTCTTCTACTCCACCACCATCTGCGATGGCAGCTTCGCGTGGGAGAGGTGGACCGCCTTCTGGACGTGGTCGTGGACGTGGACGTGGACCTCCAGGACGAGGTCGCTTTAGTCAGATGTGCTCGTATTGTCACAGAACTGGACACTCAGAGGAGACATGCTATTCTAAGCATGGGTTCCCAGCATCGGCACGAGTTGCAGAGCATTCACAGTCTCCATTACCGTCTACTGCAGATCATAGGTTTGACGAGCTTGTGGCCCGTCTACGTGATATAATGCCACATTCTTCTGGTGATCCTTCTGGTAGCTCTTCTGACATTGCAGTCACAGCCTCTGCCAGTTCTTCCGCTGCAGCAAGTAGCTCAGGTAGTTCATCATCACACATACATTCTCATGATATATCTGACTGGGTTATAGACTCCGGAGCTACACATCATCTTTGTCGAGATAGGGGACAACTACAGGCCTACAGGGATATTCCACCTGGCCGCTCGGTACAGATTGCAGATGGTACCCACTCACCACTTGTTGGACAGGGGGAGGTTTTCTTATCCCCCACTATGCAGCTACAGAATGTGTTACATGCTCCTGCATTCTCACTGAATTTGCTGTCTATCAGTCAAATTACAAAGGATTTGAATTGTCGTGCTATTTTTGACCCGTCTTCTCTCATTTTTCAGGACATACTGATGGGCAAGGTGATTGGCTGTGGCTCTGAGCAGAATGGTTTATATAGGCTGGTTCGGGATTCCTACGCTGGCATCTCCTCTCACTCCGCTGGACCAGTCTCTCCTTACATCTGGCATCTTCGATTTGGTCACCTTTCGATCCAGAAAATGCGCCATCTTCTGCCCCAGATCTCTCCAAGTTCGTCGTTTCGCTGTGAAACATGTCAGTTGGGCAAGCATCATAGGTCGAGCTTCCCAGGTCGTCAGAGTCGGAGCAGTAGCTCCTCGTTTGAGTTATTACATATAGATATTTGGGGTCCGAGTCGTGTTCCCGATCACCAGGGGCACAGGTTTTATCTAGTTGTCGTGGATGATTTTTCTCGTGTCTCTTGGGTATTTCTTTTGAAGAATAAATCTGAAGCAGGCGATGTTATCAAAAATTTGGTTAATGAAGTGCAGAATGTGTTTTCTTCCTCAGTCAAATATGTTCGAACTGACAATGCCCTAGAATTCTGTACACGCTCTCTTTCTCTTTTTCTTTCATCGAAGGGTATCATTCACCAAACCACCTGCGCATATACATCCCAACAAAATGGTGTGGCGGAAAGAAAGCATCGTCATTTATTGGACATTACTCGTACACTGTTGATTCAAAGTTGTGCTCCTATTTCCTACTGGGGGGATGCTGTCCTTACTGCATGCTATCTAGTCAACCGAATGCCGTCCTCCGTCCTTGGAGAGAAGATACCTATCTCTCTTATTTTTCCAGACAAGGAGCTCTTCTCTCTGCCGCCACGTGTCTTTGGCGCAGTAGCCTTTGTCCATCGTCTTTCTCCTGGACTTGACAAACTCTCTCCCAGAGCTGTCAAGTGCGTCTTTGTTGGTTACTCCAGAACCCACAAGGGATACCAGTGTTATGATCCTACAACCAACAGGTACTTTGTCAGTGCGGATGTCAACTTCTTCGAGTCAGTCATGTATTTCTCGCCAGCTGGGGACAGAATGGTACCATCCACCACCACTGATGATATTTTTGTTCCACCACCACCTCATGTGTCAGCTCCTTTGCCAGCACCACCACCACCGCCACCACCACCACCTCCACCTATTCCACAGCAAACCATATCACCGTTTCCTAACCATTATACGCGTCGGTCAGGTCCTGCTCAGACGACAGTACAGCCAATTACTACGCCTCAGGTATGTTCAGATGAGGTTACTACTGACGGGTCAGGTCCGGTACATATGCAGGATGACTCATTACAGGTGGACCCAGATGATGATCTTGATGTTCCGATTGCTATTCGGAAACAGAGAAGGCAGTGTGCTTCCTATCCATTTGCCTCATAGGTGTCCTTCCACCGACTCACAGGTGATTTTCAGAAGTTTGCCATAGCTTTGTCTTCCGTGGACATACCACGAACATACCAGGAAGCCTTGAAGAGTGAGTGCTGGAGATTAGCTATGGAAGAAGAAATGGGGGCCTTGCAGTCCCGTGGCACATGGTCTTTGGTCCCTGCACCTCCTGATGCATCCATTGTGAGCTGTAAATGGGTCTTCACCGTCAAATATCATGCAGATGGCACGTTGGATAGGTACAAAGCACGCTTGGTCGCCCGTGGATTTACACAAACATATGGCGTTGACTACATGGATACTTTCTCTCCAGTGGCGCGACACACGACTCTCCGTATTCTCCTGTCTGTTGCAGTGGCTCATGATTGGAGCATTTCACAGCTTGATGTCAAGAATGCTTTTCTGTACGGGGATTTACAAGAGGAAGTCTACATGCAGCAGCCACCCGGGTTTACTGCTGAGGGGGAGAAGCATATGGTCTGTAGACTTCACAAGGCCATATATGGCCTCAAACAGAGTCCACGAGCATGGTTCCAGAAGCTGTCCAATCTAATTGAGCACCAGGGATTCAAGAGGTCCAATGCTGATCACTCATTGTTTATCCAGAAGTCCTCGGCAGGTACGGTTGTCATAATGGTCTATGTGGATGATATTCTTGTTACAGGAGATGATGTTCAGGGCATAGCAAGGGCAAAGGCATTCCTAGGTCGTCAGTTTGTTACAAAGGACCTTGGAACCCTAAGATACTTTCTGGGGCTGGAATTTGCAAGGAATGCACATGGTTTGGTGATGACACAACGGAAGTACATTACAGACTTTCTGGTTGAGACTGGTATGGATGGGTGCAAACCATCAAGCATCCCCATGGACCCCAGCATGAAGTTATATGATAATGATACTGATGAAGTGGATAAGAGGAGATACAGAGAGATGGTGGGAAAACTCCTCTACATCACTATAACTTGTCCAGACATTGCATTTGCAGTTAGCCGGGTGAGTCAGTTTATGGAGCAGCCAAGACAGGTTCACATGGATGCTATACATATGATATTGAGGTATCTGAAGTCTTCTCCAGGCTTAGGGCTACTATTCAGAAAGGGCGCAGACTTATCCATCTCAGCGTGTGCAGACGCAGATTATGCGGGATGTCCCAAGGATAGAAAATTAACCTCAGGGTTTGCAGTTTTTGTTGGAGGCTCTCTGGTGTCTTGGAAAAGCAAGAAACAAACGGTGGTGGCAAGATCCAGTGCGGAATCCGAGTACGGGGCAATGGCCCAAGACAACACGGAAATGATGTGGGTTCGCTCCGTATTAGAAGATTTACATATAGCCGTACCTCTACCTATGAAGCTTCAGTGTGACAAACAGGCAGCATTATTCATAGCCAACAATCCAGCTTTTCATGAGAGGACCAAGCATATTGAAGTTGACTGCCATTACACCAGGGACCTGATCCAGAGAGGATTGATATCCACGGCCCATGTTAGCTCAGGAGATCAAACTGCTGATGTGTTCACCAAGCCATTGCTCAGAGGACCTTTTCAGAGATGTTCATCCAAGCTGAGCATGATCGACATCTATGCTCCACCTTGAGGGGGAGTGTAGAAATAGCTTCGACTCTTTATAATTGTTTTCTTATTTCTCTCTTTTATGTAGACGTTTATGTAATTTACCCTCAAGGCCTCTCCCTATATAAGAGAGCCTAGGGTTATTCTATGAATCATAACAAAGACTCTTTTCTTCTAACAAAAATAATACATGAGATAAACATAAAACATTGCATATATAGTAGTGTAATGCATTGCAATTGTTTACAAATGCGTGCCATATTCTTATAATTGAATGGAGGAATAAACAAATCTACGGAATTAAGCACCTGAATAAGAGAATTGGAAAGTTGGAGACGTTGGAGCAGTATGTGGGGCATATGCAGGCTACATATGTGGGATATGCGGGGAGGGCACATAATACACCGATTCAAGAAATCGGTTTGACCTGTATGCCGCACGGGCACATGCGGCCGCATATGCGGCTCGTGCGGTCGGGAACACTGTCCGCCACAATCACAAATAGGAGTGGAGCTAGCAAACATCCCTGTCTGATTCCTCTTTACATCTAGAAGAATCCTCCTCCGATCTACCATTAACAAGCACAACACGAGACATAGTTGTGACACAACGCTTGATCCAAGCGATCCATGTCTCTGGGAATCCTCTTCTCTTGAGCAACACTCATAGGAATCTCCAATCCACAGAGTCATATGGTTTTGAGAAGTCAACCTTTCAAAGCGCCCTCTTGGCCTTGCTTCTTTTCCAATCTACTACCATCTCCGAAGCCATCACCAAATCGTCCCCCGTAGATCTCCCAGGAATAAAAGTCGTCTGCTCAGGCGAGTTGATCCAATCCAATATCCCCCGCAACCGATTAGCCAAGATCTTTGACACCAATAGATATATAGTATTAGATAATGCGATAGGCATGCAATCCTCTACCCTGACCCAGTGTTCACGAAAACGGCCTATGCGGTTGCATATGCGGCCACATATGCGTGCGCGGCACCTTCACCACACTGCTTTCATGAAGCCTCTACTTATGCGCCCATGGTGCTTATGCGGGCCACATTTGCGGGCTATGTGGTCGCATATGCCCTTTGTGCGCCCGCTTTGGGTTAAATGTGATTTTTTATGTGGTTTTTTATATGTGATTTTTTATATATGATTTTTTTATACGTGATTGATTTTTTATGTGATTTTAAGCCACTTATTTCATGTTATTGTTCCGAAATGTGTCAAATGTGTGTATGAAATGTATGTTATGGTATGATTTGTACCACGTTTTTTATTGTATGATTTGTGCGACTTATCAGAATTTGTTCCTGTGGCATAATTTAGATAACATTGCACCCTCATTTTACACTTATTCCTTGTTTTTTTTGTATGTCAACCAAGTATTCCATCACCATTTAAATCTATCGTCGAAGCAGTCGTACTATGAGATTGGAGTAAACACGAAGGAAGAAAAAGAATAGTATACAAATAATTTAGCAAACTAATTTAGTCAATTAATAGTTATTTTGAACGCAATATATAGGTATATGTACAGTTTGGTGCTTTTAATGGAGAATTATTAATAAATATAACGATGGAGATAAATGACATTATAATTCAACACTAGAGGCATTTATACAAATATATATTCACATACATTGGTATACAAGTTGCAACAAAAGTCAACCCACTTAATTTATTATTAAGAAGCACATCATACATCATATCATGATTTTAGTAGACATACAGAGTTACAAGTCTCACCTCCACATATTGGAGTTAACCAGTTAGAATATTCTCGCTTGAACATTTCTGTTTTCTTATGCTATTTTAGGTAGTACATTACTAATGCTATTTGTATTACATTTCGATTTTCTTTCGAATACTTGCATATTTTGGTGATTGTTATCAATTATTATGTGTGCTAACTTTTCTATTGAAGTATTGATATTTGATTGGTAAAGATTGTTGTAAGTTCTATATCTAAGTCTTTTTTCTTGGATCTTCTGTTGGACCATAATTTTATATAAATTTAGTTCAGTTGTAGTCACTTATGTATATTTAAATAAAAAATTAGGAAACGGACGTAGAACCACATATACCCTGCATACGCCCCCGCATATCGCTTAGTCAATATTCAATGACCAGTCCGAATGCATACGCATACCGCTTTCCTAAACCTTGCCCTGACCATCGCATCCTTCTTAGGCAGCAAAAAAAAGAGCGCCTTGTTCAGCCTCTCAGAGCCCCTGTTCCCATGCTGAACAAAAGGAGAACTCCATATGATTTTTATTGATTTGGTGAAGGCTTATGATTCAGTCCCAAGGGAGATTTCGTGGAGAGTTTAGAGAAGAGACAAGTGCCTGTCCTATACATTAACCTTATAAAGGATATGCATGATGGATCTTGTGTAAGGATCATGTCTGGGAGGGCAGACTATTTGAACATCAATATCGGTTTGCATCAAGGTTTAGTTTTGAGTTCATTTCTTTTTTACTTTGATTATACATGAGTTGACTAGTCAGATTGAGATACCTTGATGCATGTTATTCACCGATGATATTATGTTGATTGATGAGACAAGATATGGGTGCAAATGAGAAGTTGGAGGCTTGGAGACATGCCTTAGAGACTAAAGAATTTCGTATAAGTTGGGCAAAGATTGAGTATGTGTAGTGTACATTTGTAATGGAAACAACAGTGAATGACTCGAGGTTAAGATTGTAGATGATAACATTTAGAAGAAAGATTCTTTTAGGTACCTGGGATATATTTTGCAACATGATGGGGAAATTGATAGAGATGCTACTCATAGAATAAGTGCAGGTTGGCTAAAGTGGAGAGCATCCTCTACCGTTCTTTGTGTTATTTATCCCTTTGAAAGTCAAAGGAATGTATTACAAAGCAGCTGTGGGACCTGCTATGCTATATGGATCATGTCTGTGAACCATAATCATGTGCAGAGAATGATAATATCAGAAATGATAATGCTAAGGTGGATGTATGACCGCACACGAAAAGATCGGTTTTGGAATGATGCGATCAGAAGGAAAGTTGGGGTAGCTCTGAAAGAGGATAAGATGAGAGAAAATCGCTTAAGATGATTTGGCCATTTGCAACGGAGGTCAGTTTATGCTCCGGTTAGAAGATGCGAGATTTGGGATGTTGAGCCGGTTAAGAGAGGGGAAGAATAGCCCAACAAGTGTTACAATGAGATTGTCCGAAGGGAACTTATTTGGATTTGAGCCTGAGAAGGACCCGAAATAGATCTGAATGGAGGTAAAAAATTAAAATCCATGTAGCTGACCTTACTTAAATGTGGGTAAAGGCTTGTTGTTGTATATTCACCATATATGTTATAATCTTGTGAATATGTTAACATTCTTTATATGAGATGCATTGAATCCTAATTCGTATAGTCATACATATACAATGCAAAGCTTATTATGTAGCGTATGACCTCTCTAAATGTTAGAGGGCGAATCTTGCTGTACATATAAAGCACCTCCAAGTATGTGTGTGGACGAAAGAAAATTATGTAGCTAGCATATATAATTATCATATGTAGCATACAATATGTTGTATTATATATGCTATTTGACTAACATACTTATATATTAATATGCCTTGAATCCTAAACATTCGTTCTACCAAACCTAGTTGAAGGATCGCCCTATGCACCTCGCCATTGCATCGTACCCTACCAGCATATGGGTCTCGTTGTTGCCCAAGGAAATGAATAATTATATAGTGAAATTGACCACCATCGGCCAAGGATGTAACACAGTTACGTGGGAACCTTGTAAATCAGTATGTTTGCAAGTTTGCTTGATTAATCGTGTTTGTGTATGTTTGTTTTCGCTACTTGCAATAATATAATATGTTGTATAATATATGTTGTATAGCATTATGATGTAGGACATGCATATATGACTAACATACAATTTGTTAAACATACAATAAATATATGAGTGCATGACAACTTAAATTCTGCCTCATCAGTGCTTTCTCAATCGAGGTCATCCTTATTGTTTAGGGCATGGACTTATACTCTAGTCTGTGGCACATGCCTCGCTTGGGCTACATGAGGCTATAGATAAACTGCCTTGAGGATGTTTTTTTACTAAGTAGACTTTGAGAATGTTCATATCATGGCCTCAAATTTCAGCGAAATTTGGTCGAATTTCTGTCGAATATCGATATCCCGTCGAAATCGAAATTCGACCGAAATAGCCAAAATTATCGAAATATGAGGGCCCTAGTACAAAAAATGATCGAAATGACTGAAATTTCGGTTGAATTTCGACCGAAATTCCACCGAAATTCCGTTTCGGTCAGTCACCGAAATGGTGACCGAAACTGACATTTAGGGTTTTGGTTCATATAGCTATACATAAGCTATTAACAAAAAAGGTTCTTTAAAGATCTTGCACTCGAGCAACAAACAATATCATTCTTGTAATATCATCTTTAACATAGAAGGTGTAAAATGTAAGGATGTGGTAAAATCAAACCCTATACAATAATTAGAGAAATATCCAATGGACAATACATTGTTATTAATATTCTAAAGATTTGTTTACCAGTCAAATATTTCGGAATAAAGCTAAATTTTTCTCATAAAACCAATCTGAGCGGCTCGGGTAATTGCTTTCATTCATATTAAAAGATGTATACATGAAGTGTACAATAGGAGGCATATAGGATTGCAACCAAGACTTGATTAACCCACTTCAATGGTTTGTTGGTAGTGCAGTGTGCATACCACCCAAAAGATTGGTGTTCAAATCTTGGGGCTGACATCTGTGTGTGCTTCCCTTGCTTGTTTAAAAAACCAAGACTTGGTTAATATGACCTTGAAAATAGAAAAATTATGATTATGCAATAACTATGTAAGGGTAATGCTTTGACTAAATGAAAGAAGTTATTTCTTACTATGTTTCTAGAAGATAACTTAGAGAAGAAATAAGAATGTAATTTCTTTATTTAAAAATATTAATATTTCCTAAATAATCGAGGCTGTGCCTCGACATTGCCTCATAACCTCACAAGTGCCTTAGAAAATCGAGGTATAAGCCTCACTAGATCGATCTTAACACTATAGCCTCTAAGGCTATATTCCCTCGAAATAAGACTATAGCCTCTAGGCTATATTCCCTTGAAACGGTGTCGAGACAGGATTTTGGTATCATGCTTATGACAACTTTGAGTTCTCTCTTTTCGCTTGTCTTAGTTTGTTCAAGTTTTTTTTCCTGTTGCCTTAAACAAGAGCTGGCCGCTTTTCCATCTTGACATAAAGTAATACTTCCTTTATGTTGACTCAACCGAAAATGTTTTTACGTCTTACCTCATAGTTTTTATGTTTGAAACCACAGATGAAATGATTTTGACTGGTGGGGTTAGTATAAAGATGCATGAGATTAAGAACTTCTTGTAAAAGATTTTTCAGAGAAGATCTCATGACAATTTCATTGTTTTGTTGGCATTTAGGTTCCAAGTTACATGGCATGGGTTGTTCCCAGATAAGATATGCACAGGACGTTGTAGAAAATGCATGCGTGTTGGAAGTCAAGCCAACATCTTCTCATATTTATGATCCTCCCAAAAACAACGCTTCGTGATGATTTGTTAATTGATGATATAGGATTATTATTGAGAAACTTCTATATCTGTTATCATCATGCATGTTATCGACATTTCCATATGTGACAGCGATCATACTTCAAATCAATATTCTTGATCTGATCATCATCGTACTTGATATCAACTTTGTCATTTATCATGCCTAATAATTTAGCAGAAAGTCTGCACTATATACATTAGATGATGTCTGCCCCTCTAGTTACTGAAGGGTTCTACATGGAAAGAAATATATTTTTATAGTTAAGTCAGTAACTGAAGGATATGGTATAATCCTCAAGCGCATCACGGAAGCGTGAGCATCGTATCGAATACGACGAGGAACGACTAGTTGCCCTAGTTGTTCTATGCAGCAGAATTTAAAATTTTTTCATGCGACGAAACACATGATCCAAAAACACTTCTCGGATCGTTTCGTCTAAACCACAAATAAGTAATAGGATTACCTCTTGAAGCGTGGTTGCGATCGAGTCTCTAAACGAAGAGACCTCATGTCTCAAGTCCGATCCGACGGAGGAGACGCTTACGAGCGCGGGGATGAATCGCGTGCTTCTCGCAATCCATGTTGATGATCCAAGCGGTGGATCTCCTGATTTCGACACACAAGATCCGACGTCTTCTTCACGAGCGAGGCACACCGAAGGAGACAGAGATCCACGAGCAGACGATCGGGCAGCATAACGACGACGCTGCGGCGATGGAGAACCTCTCTAGGGCATCCATAGTGGACGACCATGAGAGGGAGAGAGAGAGTAGGCATGTAGAGAGAAAGAGAGACTTATGTTCTCTTGTGTGTAGAGAAGAGCAAAGGGGTGCCCTTCTATTTATAATATTTTGGGATCCATGGATCTCAATCCATTGGCAACACACATCCAATGGCTCTTATTGATTTGTGTTTCTTTTAACGGCCAAGATTTGTGTTGGTAAAAACCAACAACAATTAATTTAATTTAGATTAATTATATATTGATAAATCAATATAAATCAATCCTAAAATTAAACCAATCTCATACGAAGATCAAGGAGTAGACATTACACCAATCCATGATTATAGGGGGACGACCACCTTTTCCTTATAGGAGTTGGTGGTCGTCCACCATATATCTTTGATATGTAATCTCAAGCAATCTCATGAGATTGCATTACTCCTTGAAAATCTCCAAGATTTACAACAACACTTGTTGTAAATTATTCAACAAAAATAATTCATAATTATTTTGTGAATATTGCAATCTTGCCATTGGAAAATTGTGAATCACATTCACAACCCAAAATAAAATGTAAATTACATTTTCAATTTAATGTTCAATGTGAATCCAATTCACATTAACATTTAATTAACAAATGTAAATTACAAATAGCTCTCTCTTATATATTATAAATCACATTTATAATATATATGATTAATATGGATAGCGCTATCCACATTATTCATATCCATGATAATTAAATCACATTTAATCATCTTGGATCTGTATTCTCATGTGCCCAGGTAGTGTGAATCACATTCACATTATTTATATCTTTGATAATCAAATCTCATTTAATTATCTAAGATAACTCTCTTTATAATATGAATCAAATTCATATTATTCATGATAATTAAATCACATTTAATTATCCATTTTCTCAATGCTCGGATACATATATCAACAATAGAATTATCCATGAACTCTCTCAAGGATACTGCGCTTTCTCCGCGAATACTTGGAGATAAGGACATGGCGATTGTATTGTTCCACGTATAGTGACTTGGATATTGAGATCACATCTCAAATCCAGATCTCGGGCCTCCCATAGATGCTTGATTAAATCAAGACCGCAAATCTAATCTTCTCATCGAATCTGAATCGCATTCAGATCAATGTCCAATATTTGGACTAAGATCAGATTACTTCTCTACTGAGCGGAGTCACTAAAATCCAGACCTGTTTCATCACTCCCTAGGAATGGAAGCGTCATGGTTATACAATCGTTTATGATCACATCACCCTCAGGTATTCCCAATACCTGTACATCCTGCGTACTGGAAGACTAAGAATAATCCCGAAGTATAAGATCAATTTTACACTGTCTACTTCAGGGATTTATCATTAAGTTTCTCATTCGATCATTGGGAGTCGATATAGATCATATACTTTCCAAAAGCATACATCATACCTAGGTCTTGATCATATACTTTCCAAAAGTATATATCAAACCTACAAATTCAGTCAAGCTTCCAAAGCGAGACGACTGTGCACGGAATTTGATTCATCTCAATATCTCATGAGTGAGCTCATGTCTTCCGATTTAGTAATGAACCTGTATGATCCCTTTGAGAGATCATATTACTCATATGCCCTTGCATGCACACCAGCGTGCCGATGTATAGACCTTGATTAGGTCATCAACCTATTGGTCTGCCAAATGTACATACTCAGACATATAGTAACACATCTGTCTCCGGTCAGAGGATGCGTGTCTATATCATGACATCATACGATATAGGACTTTGGTTATCTCGATCTCGTTATGTCAACTCTTTGACCTAACTAATCTGACACGTCCGAATCTCTATTCATATGTAGAGGACCTGCATCAAGAGGTCGGTCAGATATCATCCTAACTGAGAAAGGATTGCCATCTCCTACTCAGGCTGGAGATCATATCTTAATAATCATTTGATGGTGCTTGATGAGTCCTCAATCTAACTCTTTAGATGTTCATCCAAGCACCCGCCTCTATGATTCAATATTTGAATCAACAGCTGTATGATCATCAAGATGACCATGGTACATAACCCTAATTGTACTAAGGGACCTATTATGCAAATTATTTATTCTTCATTTCAGATCAGGGAATGATATTTGCAATAACATTTATTGCATAATGGCTCGCTGTGGCTCGCATGTCCAACACTAACATGTGTTCAAACTTATTAAATAATCTATATATAATGGCATATGTGAGGTAATGCAGGTTTTTGTAATATTAAATGAAAATATTGACCATTAATGTTTCATATTTGTAAATTTTTGTTAGAAAAGTTGATTTCGACAAGAGCTATTGTTATAAAAGAGACTTTTGTTGAGAACTTAGGATAATTCCAGATACAAATAGATATCATAAAATAATGTATAGTTATGCTCCTCTTAGATTGTTATACCCCTCATTTTTTTGCAATATCAGTTGTGCCCCATTGTCACTTATGCCTTTATGTTAGTCTAGTCATTATTGGGGTGAACCAATTCTTGATTTTTTGAAATCAATGTCTTGTTAAGGGATTTTTTAATGTTTATTCTCTGTTTTTTCACCTCAGTATGCCCAGTTCTTTCTGTAAACCAAATCCTCACACGATACTACCTCACCTCCTAGCCTTCATCAACTTCTATCTATTTCTCATGACCCCTACACCTCGGCTCACACATGATGGCCGGAGTTTTTGTCTGTTCCCTCAGTTTGACAATAGAGAGCACACACCATCTCTTTCTGATCCTAGGCAACTTGAGCTGAGAGCCCCATTTGCACGTCGTCTTTCACATCTTCTTCTTCATTCTTCTCTATTTTCTTTCTCTCTTTTCCTCCCATATTCTTTCTTCAATTCGCTTAAAACTTTCCATTTCCTTTGATTTTTAAGGGAATTTCTAGGATCTGTCGAATCAAACTTTGATCCTTTAACACATCCAGTCCCTGTTGGAACATGGGATTTTTCGAGCTTTTGACTTCCTTCTTTCTCTCACCTTCTTCTTCCTCACTTCTTATTCTTCCACACACCATCACCATTAGCATACCTTGCTGCACCCACATTCACCTCTCCACACGGCAACACGCTGCACCCATACTCACTTCACCCCACACCCAATGCAGACACCCATGCATACAACAGCTACAGTTGCTGTTGCACTTGCACCCCATTGCCACTCTCCCTACAACCCGTACACCACCTCCCATTCACATAAGACACACAACTGTAGCACGGGGAGATGGAAGGGGAGGAGGTGGTCATGCATATGGTATGGGCGATGGCTCTGGTTCGTGCGAGTGAGTCGAGCCGTGCTTTGGTGATGTATTCGTCGGAGATGGAAGGCTGCGGAAGGTGGATGACATGAAGATGTAGATGTACGTGAAGGCGGTTGCGAAGGTCATGGTCAGAATGGAGTTGATTTTATCGAAACGAGGAGGGGCAAGAGGTGATTGAGTAGCAGAGGGCCAACAATACTAAGAAGGGTATGGGTGATGGCTCTGGTTCGTCCGAGTGAGTCGAGGCGTGCTTCGGTGATGTATTCGTCGGAGATGGAAGGCTGCAGAAGGGGGATGGCATGAAGGTGTAGTTGTACGTGAAGGTGGTGGCGAAGGTCATGGCCAGAATGGAGTTGATTTTATCGAAACGAGGAGGGGCAAGAGGTGATTGAGTAGCAGAGGGCCAATAGTACTAAGAAGAGGAAGAAAAGAAAGAAGAGGCGAATAAGGAAGGAAAGAAATCAGATGAGGTGGGTTCATTAGAATTGAAGGGTAGTAGGATTAGGAGCAGTAGGGGCAGCTGATTGGAGTTGGTCTATGACTTACAAGTGGGACGTACATGACACATGCTGACTGGAGGGTCACAAGTTGGTGTGGGTTTGATCATGGTTGATCTATAGGCTAAGGTGTAGCGAATGGAAGAGAGCCACGTCATTGGGGGGAATGGGTGGGGGGTGGATGGCAACTAACTTGAGGGGCATAAGTGATAACGGTGCAAGAAGGTAGGGACACAATTGATATTGGAAAAACGGAAGGGAGATAACTGATCTTGCATAATCTTAGAGGATCATAAATGTAAAACCCCCTAAAATAATGTCATTATTTAAGTATTGACCCAGAAATACTCAATGCATCAGTAAGAATAGAATAAGTACATCTAAAAGTTTTGATGGACAAAAAAACTACTTGAGATAAAGACATTTTCAAGTCGTTCATCTTTATATCAACAATTAGGATATTATAGTTGTCATCATCGTCACTATCTTCGTTAATCGGGCTTTCCTCATTTGAACTTGAAAACAGAGTTGAGCTATATGCTTACCTTTGACTTCTTTTTGTGCATGTTACCTCATCTAGTAAATTTAATGTCAACCACAATCCTTGAAAAACCTTCATAGAATAACATATGCACAAGAATAGAAGAGATTCTCTTGTGTGATCTGTATATACAGGGATTATGTTATTAGTTGCACCCAATGAGAGTACAACCTAAGTTGTTGGCATGGGTTCTCTAGAACCCATTTATGGCTTTCCTGTGAGTTAGATTGTCTGCATATACTAGCATATTTTCTTTCCTGTCTGTTTAGGAGATGCCTGATTACAAAGTGGATTCGGTCAGACTGCCATTTTTGATAGATATCTCATATTGATGCAATATTATGGCTAGCAATGTGTTTAGCATTTTTTGAAGATTGTAAGAAGTATCATCTTACATTGTTATGCTTTTGATGATTATTAGGCAGAAAGGAATAAAAGCAGGAGGGTAGAAAGATCTGAAGACAGAAGGTAGTAACGATTTGTTCATCGGTGCTTTGTCCATCATAAGAATCATTTGTAGCCTACATTTTATTTAAAATTATGCCTTAATGTTTACAGATCTAAAGAGCGTGGATATGAAGGTGACAGGGCCTCCAGCCGGGACAGAAATCGAGATAGGGAAGAACATGGTGGTAGCCGTGAGCGAGACCGGGGTTATGATCGGAGAGGGAGAGACCATGATCGTTATCATGACCGGGATCATAACTATGACAGAGACAGGGAATCTGATCGGTCAAGAAGTAGAAGAAGATCACGTTCACGTTCTAGGGAACGTGATCAACGTGAACGGCACAGGTATATCTTATTACGTGCTAAATATCTATAGGCAATCAGTGAGTTTTACAGTCCTCTTGTGGGAGAATTAAGCTAATTTTTTTGGTGCGGATTAAAATAAGGAACTATTTATTATATGCTACAAACTTGCATCCAACTTTGATTGCTGTTTCTTACATCTAGCCTTGTGTTCTACATAATCCTGATGTTGGGAATAAACCAGATTAAGGCACTTCCTGTATTCCTAAAGACGATCTTAGTCCCACTTGTTCTCACATACCCTTGTATATGGGGGAGGGTTCCTCTTGTCCAAGGGGAACCCAAGGCTGTCTCTCTACACAAATAGATATGCACTTGTTTTTGGATTCATATGTTTGGAAATGTGCTTGCATGAGATAGCTACTAATATGTGTAAGAGCACCATTGGACATAAGGTCAAGGTTGTTTCCTTATAATTAAGAAATTGATTTGGTTCCTGATTTTTATGTTTTGCTTGGCAACTGTTTCTCAAAGAGCTAGTATCATGGTTCACTATAATAAGGCATTTAAATAGGTGTCATGTTGACATGGATCTTTTTGTTTTTTCCCGTTGGGTTGACATTCATGTGATGAAATCCTCCCTATTGTATTATGACCAAGGTTTTAAAAAACACGCCTCGAGGCGTTGAGGCGTACGCCTCGAGGCTTTCTTCAACAAGAACTGCCTCGAGGCGCATGAGGCGTATGTTAATTTGGCAACTTACGCCTCGAGGCATTGAGGCGTTGTCGAGGCGGTGAGGCGTTGTCGAGGCGGTGAGGCGCTTGTGAGGCGTACACCTCATTTGGAAAGTCGAGACCTTGAAGTATCGTAAAGGAAGTGATTTTGAGGCTTGAGCTGCATGGAATAAGCTCCTCTATCTATGAAATAAGAGTAGATAGTAGCTTCAAGTCTCAAAATCTGCTAATGTTTGTTTGTACTGCAGCCAACTAAGTTGATATAATGCAATTTCCATCACCAAACTGCGAATAAAACTGTATCAACTTACTACAGGGAGCAAAATCAGCCCATAAATGAAATTGAAGGGCAAAATCAGCCTGCTCTATAAAGTTAACTGTGGCATCAGTATGTGTATACAAATCGCATATGCCTAATGGGGCAGGCAAGGCACATCAGTTTTATGAATCACAATAGTAATTTAATAGGATATGATCAAGTTAATCTATTTAGGGCGATCAGGATACACCAAGTTAGCGTTAGGTTGACAGCTAGGTCTGATGTAGATGCCAAAAGAGAACCACATAGCCTTACCCTCCCAGACTCCCAAATACAATTTAAGATCAATTTTGAACTGGGATAAAAATATTATTCATCAATTTTGACAGTTGGCCACTAAAAACTTTCTTATTTCGTTAACTAATGTTGTAACTTTCATGCTGGGGACTTTAAAGCATTCTTATTTCTAGCATTTTTCTACAAAGTTATAGATTGTATAGTTTTTAACCTAAAAACTGAGGCTTACGCCTCGCCTCGTTTACGGGAAACCGCTTCGATCCGCCTCATGTTTTTTAAAACCATGATTATGACTGTTCTTCATTTACTTGGAAGGAATTGCTATTAACGTTGTAAGTTCATCATAAAGATTTACGTTGAATTACATTTTCCCGTAAAAAATATGCATCGTTTCTGTCTTGGAATTTATAAAAGTGAAGCACTATATACCATCTTTATTAGCTGGACATTTGGGTTTATGTGTAAAAAAATACCGAGTTTTGGAATTATTTTGCCATATTGATGTGGGATCAACTGCATGTGCTTTTTTGCTTCTAAACATTTATAATTTGAGTCATACTTAGATTTAGATCACAAAAAAGTGAATTTTATTAATAATCTTCTTGTAGTATTTCGTTCCTCTTTCGTATTCCCTCTTCCGAGGTTTTTCGTCCAATTTCTCATGTAAGTTGGCGTACTAGATTGTTTTCCCTGCACATGTTAAGCTTACCTTGGATGTTTCTTAATAGTCTTTTTCCTTCATTTCTGTTGTTTACTCCACCTCTTACAAGGAATTGCTTCGAACTTCTACACTCAAGTTGGATCACTAGATGGCTTTCCTTGCACATGTGCAAGCTACTTTAGATGAGTTTTTCATTTCATTTTATATTGGTGCTTCACCAATGTCTTGTCTTGTGCTCTCATTGTGAATTTGATCCTTGGTTATGTAGCAATTCCTCCGTGGGAGCGTCTTCATTTTAGCTGCGAACTTTCTTTGCAGGTCTATAGTTAATCACCTAAAAACTTACTGGTATAAAAAAATCAAGGTTTTATTGTAGCTTTATAGTAATTACCTTTGAGCTTCAAGGGCATATATGAAGATTCTACAACATGTTGGCAGCATGTTGCCATATTGTACCACCTTAAAAATGGTGCCTATACAGTTGTAATGTCACCATTCCAGATGTCAACATATCATGGGGGCATGCCACTGATATAGTGAGATATGGGTGCTCTCTGCAGATACATGCGAAGCTGAGAAATGTTTCTTTGTTATTTTTCTCAAAATAACTAAGATGTGGGTGCTCTCTGCAGATATGGGTGCTCTTGTGTGGGTGTACAAGGTGTGGGTTGCCGACTATGACTCTAGAGATCAGATTTAAGGCATCTCCTTTTTGCTCTCATTCTCTACCACTCTTTCTTAAATACCTAGAGCTAAGGCTAGTTCTTTTCTCTTTGCTCCTTTCACATGACCGCTTCTCTTGCATGCACCTCTTATCTGTCATTCTCTTCACTCTTTTTCTTTCATTCATCTTGTTGTTGAAATCTCTTAGTCATTCATCTTTATTATCGCTCAGTTTTGACCTGGAGCTTAATTTAACATCATGAATCCTCGTGATTCATTTTAGGTCATCTTCAACTTTATGGTCAATGTAAGAATGTTCTTTCATTAATGCTTGTACATTTTGCCCTCAATTTCTATATTGTATTTATTGTTTATACAATGAAATAAATATACTTCTATTTCCATTATTTATGATACAAGGTTAGATGATCAGTATTGGGATCTTATACAACTTAAAGATAAATAGCAAAATTAAATTAAAACTTGAAAATTTTAAGTTTAACTTGTGATTTCTTTCAGAGAATTAGAATTACGTCACTAACATAGACATGATTTGCATACTTATAACCTAGACATGATTACGAAATTTGGATGGGAAGTTAGGACTTTGGTGAAATATTATCATGATCTAATCGTACATGGAAATTAGAGTCTAAAACATTTCCTTGTATGAATGTATTGTGTATTTTTGTTTATCACAGCTTCATGTGATAATCGACATTTTATATAGAGTAAATTACAAAAAAGTTCCTGAACAATACACCCGATTTCAATGTCATACCTGAACTTTAAAAGATAACAATGTCGTATCCGAACTTTAAGATTTGTCTTAATGTGGTCCTTGACTATTGAAATTGAGCGTTGGAAAGACGGAATGATCAACTAAATTTCAACAGTCAGAGATCACATTGAGACAAATCTTAAAGTTCGGGTACCACATTGTTGTCTTTTAAACTTCATGTATGACATTGAAATCGGGTGTATTGTTCAGTGACTTTTTTGTAATTTGCTCTTTTATTTACATCAAGTGACATCCAGTGTCAACATTGATTGAGTCTGGACAGAATTGTGGAGAGATTGACTGATTATGTGTACTACAAAGGTAAAGCAGATTCATGCAATGTCTTGGTGGTTGAGAAAGAATGTTGGCATATGCAGAAAGCATCCCAATGATACTTGGAAACAAGGGCGAATTTGGATGGTTACAAACTAAAAGATACGGAATAATACACAAAATGTTGCTTTGGGAGACACTTTGTTCAAGATGGATCCAACAATGACTTTCTATAGCCCTCGAATTGAAACCGTAATACAAAAGAGTTAATAAAAATGAACCACGGAGGATTTAATCAAGTCCAAACATCAAAGCCTTGAGTGATCCATATATAGAGTATGTGGGGAGGTTCATGCATCGCGAGAGGGAAACTATCTTTCTTGGAAACACCTTTGATCGGGTTGAAGACTAGAAATCCATCAATAGTTTGATGAAAGGGGTAGTTATTGATGTAAGAGTTTAACATATTGTGCAAATTGTCATAGATAATGGTAGTAACTTTACGAAAATTGGACCATCATTTATGAAAGACGGTGTTTATAAATTTTTTGGACACATTATGGTGTTCACTCCATTGATTTATTGAGAGCTTTTGAAAGAATAACAAGTGCTGTTGAACAATCATGTGAATTGACGACCACTATATAATAACTCATGTATTTTATCATTGATAAGCGAGTTGTAGTGATCTGGGTAATACTAGGTTGTAATGAACTTTATTGCTTGCAATTCTTAGTCGATAAGGTGTTTTTGGAGACTTTATTTGAAATTATCTCACTCATTTGAGCAAAACAATACCTAGGAGAGTCCGGTGGTTAGTGGTAAGATGGATGGTATGTTAGGGAAAATGACTTTTAGGGATGACCGTGTTAGAGCCAGAGGATAATAGAACATGTTGGGAGGTTGATGGACGGAGATGCGAAGCCTATTGTAGGTCCTTACCAGGATGGGAGATATCATGAACGAGTATCAAGTCCTAAATCTTATTTACAGTTTGTGGAAATAACAAAAGATTGATTGGGATTTTAATACATCTGCATCATGAGGCTAGTGGGATTATAAATCGATTTGTTGAAATGACAAAAGATGAATCGAGATTTTAGTACATCTGTTTCATGATGCTCTGAATAAGTGAATATGCAGTCAGGTTACCGAGTTAAATTTGCAATATTCTGTTATAACGAGGCCCGGACGCTTGTTTGGACTGCGTAAAGTGCATATGCAACCGGCCAAAACCCAGACACTACATTTCATCTTCGGAATATACTTCTTGCACACTTGAAGAATTTCATTATTATGTGCTTGTGTATTACGGTATAGCACAGTGGTGCCTACCATCTGCATAAGTTACATAGCGACAAAAATATTGGCAATTTCTTGTATATATCCCATGACTTGTAGAACATTTATGTATGCATTAATGATTTATAACATTTGATGTTGAATCTAATATTAATGATCCGATCAAGTTGAACAAACCTTTTGGAATGCACTAATTTAACTCGATGACTGAGGCAGCAATGATTGGATTAATTTCTATCCTAATAGATGCCTGCATACAAACATGCATATTTGCATGTATGTCCACATATATATGTAGGGATATTAATATATATACATATCTATACTATGCACGTTGATGCACAAATGCGCATGCCCATCTTTGTAAGATGATACATACCTATGCAGTATAGGACCCGCGTAATATATACATGAACTCAAATATTTATATGAACATGCACTTTGTTAAAATATCACATACTTAAATGCTTGTGTTTTATATATAGCCCGTGCTATATATATTTAAATCATTAGTTTATAATATTATAATGTTACTTATTTTTTAAAATAATTGTGATTAAAATAATACAAATGACAGTCTGTGTATGTCGCTGCGTACTACATTGCGTAGCTGCTTAATAACTTTAACCCACCTGATGAATGCATACAACGTACTGTCTTTTCTGAATCTTGAGCTAAAAGAAAAAAAGACAACTAATCTACCAAACCATTTTGCTTTGTTTTGAACCCTGCTTCTTCACCTTCTACCCTCTTCTCACTTCCTCTTTCTCTATCTTGCGGTGCATTGGCAAATATCGTTGCATCTTTCTAGAAAACATCATTAAAATCGTTATGCAGGAAAATATCACCATTATTTTAACCGTCTTCCTCCACCACTGTAATTTATGTTAACCTAAAAAACTATAGAATCCATTTTTACTTCAAGGCCTAAAGACACAATGCATGCACACATTCTATCAGAACAAGAGCCCTGCAATAAATAACCAGTCGCCAACTACTAAAAATGGAGCTGATTTGAGGAGACTTGAAGTGCCTTGTAAGAGGCAACAAACGCGTAGCACTCCTTGCGCATGAACTTGGGCGAATAGTCCATGAAACCCACTATCTTGCCAGCCATGATGAGATTGATCAATTGGAATGTGAATCAAGATCCACACACTTGATCAGCATGGAGATTGATGGATAAATGTTATCGGTATTATAACACGAGGAGCATAGTGTGAGGCAGTACTGAGATCAAGGTTTGGAATAAGGTCAGGGACATGGAAAAGGGCAAGATTAGGAGTTGGAAAAGGGGGACAAGGAGGAGTTAGTTGATTTCAGGAGGAGGATGTAGTTGCAGAGGAGTTGATCAATGCGGAGAGGAGGTTTGGGCTGGGAGGTAACAAAGGAAGAATGCATTGGGGAGGAGGTATGTTGAACCCACACATGTAGTTCCTTCTTTACGAGCTAAGGTACGAGGCCTCGTTGTACTTGTGCATGGAAGGGTAGTTAGAAGGAGGGGAAGGGGTGATGAAAAAGATGACAAAATGACAAAATAAGAAAATATTATATTTCAAGGATTGGTTTATAAAAGTTTCAAGTACATTTTAGTCTATTGATTATTATTTCTAGCTGTCAAAATTAATTATTTAATTGCAGTGGGAAAACTGTTAAAAGTGATTTTTTGTAGGGTCATTGTTTAACTATGAAGTAGATGGGCTTAAGAGTTATTGTCAAAGTTTAGGGGCACAAGTTAAAAATCCTTATTTTCTTATGTATTCACTGATTAAGATGGGGAATCACTATATTATCAACTTTTATAACTTATTATCGAAACCCAACATATCATTACACACACATACACACACAAACTTAGTAGATGCTTCGTCTCCTTAGCAATCAAAAAAGGAGTTGAAAGTGTCAAGGTTAGAATTTTCCTAAGTCACAGATAAATTTCCTGAATCAAGCATACCATACATTATATCTTAGTAGTACTATAATTGTTATGTTTCTATTTAATCACATAAAAATATTATTTTGATGTTTTATTCAAATTAAGTACTTAATAATCTCGTTTGGATGAGCAATGACAACACATATTTGGAATAATATCCTTTTAGATATGCATTTATCGTGGCTATGATCAAACACCAGAATATTATAATTTAATTCATAAACATATTAGTATAAACTATATTTATGATGTTACCTTTTAGGCTCAATGGAATTTACAACACGATATCGATGTTCCGCATTCGAGAAAAGTCACCGTTAATACTATGCCAGAAACCTCATCTACATGGGAGTTGTCGAAGAAATTAGAGCACATTCTACTTGATTTATGCAAAGAGAATAAATGAATTGGGTCAACTTAATATACATCCACTATAGTACCACTGACGATGAGGCATGCTATAGAAGGTTAGGACAGAGAAGACTATAAGGGTTTGATAGATGTCACTTGTTCGAGATACATAATGATGCGTCTAATGGAGTAGATGATGCCTTTAAATAGTGGATAAAAAGAAATTTGGTCAGATTTTAGAAATGGTCGTCCTTTTCTTTGATAAATAATGAATATAGAACTCGACAATTGCAAAGCTAATGGGCACATGTATGTATTATTTTATGGTCAAATTTTGTTGTAGAAGTGCCACTCCTCAGTGTTGAAGGATGATGCTGGTGGGGATAACAATGCATACAAGGTACACGCGGAGCTAAATTTGACCCCATGGAAAGGCACGTGGCGGATACTTGTTAACTCCTAAGCTCATGGACCTTGAGTATGGCTGCGTCTTACTGGATCATGATAATCCATTTGACTACCTTCAAAACCATCCACCAGTGGTTATATGCTAGATTTGATATCTTCATTGTGGGTTCTCTTATTGTTGAAGTGGGTGACTTTTTAAATAATAGATGCCTATGTATCCTCCCCGCCTTATCTTTGGGTTTTTATTATATAGATGCCTTTGTATCCTACCCACTTTTTCTTAGGGGTTTGGGCATTCATCATCAAAAGCTGTAGTTCGATATCCAACAATCTCTGTATCGTGGTGTTTGTGGATATTGCAGTCTAACTAGGGGTTTAAGTGTCAATGTTGATGTTGTTTCGTCAAGTTTATTTAAAACATCTTAAAATTAAACAAATTGAAATATCTTCAATTATTTTAAAGGAATAAAATAAAACAAAGTTGCTACCTTTTCCTATTCAAGGTTGCAGGAACTATGACTCGCAATCACTTGGATCAAATATTATTGATAGTGAAATGCGTGATGCTGAGGAAACTGCATACATGCATTAAATGATGTAATTGAATAATATATAAAGTCAATCTAATTCTAGTCTCCAGAGAAATGGTATAGCTTGTACTTAAAATGTGTTTTTGTCAATTATAGAGTAGTTAAAATCAATTCTTTATAAGTAAGACGGCTACTTAGTATGATGATTAAGCCCTAACCCTTCCTTATCTTTATTAAAAATCAAATCATTCCTTAAATTCTTATTTATTCAACCACAACATCAAACTATATCTCAAAGAGACTTGTTTCCATTTCTTTCTTAATAAAAAAGTTATGCATGCAATAGATATGAAATAGAAAATTTAACATTAATAATTTAAATATCTAAGATTATAGTTTCTTTAGACTTTACTAGTTTGAATTATAGAACATTCAATTATGAATATATTAAAGATCTTCTTATAAGTTAAAGAAAAAGCTCCTTGGATATAAGGTTAGGTGGTATTGAATGATCTGATTAGCCATTAGCATTACCAAGCTAATTGATGGGTAACATCAAGATTGCTTTTGGTTCAACGGTGGATTGGAAGAGGATGGTGTCTGATTTGCTTTGGATTATGACTTTTTTAAGGCATATGATATGTTGATTGTGCCCTTTCTCTAGATTTCTCTACATAAGTACGGTTTTTTAGATTTATGGATTGTGCGGATGTTGAGATGCATGCATGATATAGAAAAACTAGCCTCAAGGTGGTCGAGGTGTATGCCTCGAGGCGAGGCGGTCCTATTTAGCCTCGAGGTGTGCGCCTCGGTCCAGTCCAGCAAAGCGTGCGCCTCAGGAGGCTGAGGCATAGCCCTTGATGCCCATTCCGCCTCGAGGCGATCGAAGTATTTTGCGAGGCATTTATGTTTTTGATGTTTTTTAATGATTTTAATGGTTTACTTGGTAGTTTGAGAAGCTTATAAATATTTGCTTGTTTAGGATACTGATTGTACAAGATAAATGCCCCATCTGTTGTTTCTTTCGTGCCCATAACTTCATATTTACTATTAGTTATGTCCAACTATTGCACAAACTCTTACTATTTCTCTCTTAATGAATGAATTCATAAATATCAAATCCAACAATACTCGTAAACTCAACAAGCTTTGCAATATATCAAGCGAAACGAAATAAATAGGGTTCACGATTTCTCATTCTGCCATATATTATATATTTGATATATAACATAAATTTCTTTGACGTATATTTAAGTGAATTTTAATTACAACAATATTTCAAAGGTTTGCTCGAAATAGATATGATTCATGGTTTCTCGTGCGGTCATATATTATATGTTAGACACAACATAAATTTCTTCAACGTATATTTAATCACACTTCTAATTACAACAATATTTCAATGATAGATATGTATTGTTTAATTCTTTCACAACATTTGTAGACAATGAATTCCTCGTTGATTGGATGAAAATGTGTAGAAAGTGATATGATGTTGTACTATCTTCTATTCCGGTGTTCTTATCTATATTATTTCACATCTTAAAGTGTTACACATTATATATTGGGCAAAGAACGTATAATTAAATTGACATATATATAATTATAGTTTCTGCATATTTTTCTCTATAAAATGTGGCTTGCGCCTTGAGGCTACGCCTCACATCGATTTCAAGGAAAATGCCTCGTTCCGCCTTTCGTTTTTCAAACTTGGGTGCATGTCCGTGGTCTTTTACTCCATAGTGATTGATGTGTCTTTAAAGGGTGTGCATTTTCATATGCAAATGGGCGTAATAGGTGGATGATTGCTCATACCTCTTTTCTTGTATTGACGATTGATATTATGGAAAGACCAATCAAGCTAGGTGGTCGTCATATGTTATACAACACAACTTGTGAATTCTGACGTTGCAATGTGTAGATAACACTCATTTTTTTAGATGAATATGTTAGAGAGGCTAGGCGTGTCTCAGATGGAAAATTGTATGGGTTGCAAATTAATTGTATAAAGTTTACTTTTGTACGGTTTGGTCTGTTTGAGGTAGGAATACATGCTTGTGGTTGTTGCCTTGGAAGCTTCCTTTCTGGTATGTAAGCCCACCGTCTACTGCATGAAACCTTTTTCATAATGATTGGGAAGATGGATTGCAAGTTAGTATGTTGGAATGCACGATGTTTATCATGGAGGAGGGGGTTGTTTTCCTCTTACTTTTATCCATACATGTATTTTATATGATCATGTATAGGTTGACAACAAGGATCCGTCAGAATTTGAAGGGATGATGTAAATATAGTTTGGACTAGTTTATGACAGTAAAGTAATGGAGTGGCACTAATGGATTGCAATACATTCAATGGACCATTGAAAAAGTGATTAGGGGTGCTAAAGCTTAAGGAGATGGACATGCTACTTTTGAAGCGTGCGACACAATCAAGGTTTTAAATCTCGATCTCGATTTCGTTTCGAGATGGCGAAAAATATGAAACAATTTTGAAATTTCGTCAAAATTTCCGTAATTTTGGCCAAAATCAGCCTAGGGTTGTGAAGGAAGGGTCCATATCGAGATTTCGATTTCGGTTTCGGTGCAATGTTGAAATTTCACGAAATTTGAATCACTGTCACAATTTAGGGCTCAGATGAAGCAATGTAGTGCAAATTGCTTGGAGGAATTTATGGTTTCCCTACTTCACTTGATGCCATGGCAAATGTTCCCTTTACTTTTTTGGAGGGGTGTCTACTCCATTCCAGACTATGTATTTTGGTTATGTCTGGTGCTAGGCCATGTCCTCTCTTCTAGGATACAAAGGGGGATTGGTAGATGGAGATGGGTGCCTTTAGGATTAATTCCCATGCAGACAACCTTAACTTCACATCTCTATTGTTGGGGGCTTCGATTGATCATCGTTAGTGTTTGTTGGGTGCCATCCTTCTCCTGCCTTCACCAAAGGAACCATGATATTTACATATGCAACAAGAATGATGCGAAACCTGCAATAACAACAACAAAACTTTCTCACGCCTTATGATCAACTACATGGATTCGTTGCCTCCATTCATCTCTATTTTAGGTCATTCTTTGTTAGATCCAAGTAATTAAGATCCCTTGGGATAGTCTTCTTCCGACACTTCTTGGGTCACCACCCTATCTTAGTTGTTTTAACATCTCAAATATCACATCTTCTAACTTGTGCATTAGTAGATCTCCTTTGCTAATGGCCAAACTACATTAAGCAATTCTATCTCATCTCGTCCTGAATTGGAGCAATACCACCTTTCCTTCTAATCACATTGTTTCGAATTCGATCTTTCGTGTATGATCTAACATCAAATGTTGCATTTTTACTTCTGTTATTGCCATTTCTGCACATGTTTATGGTTCACATGCTAATATTTAGACCTATAGAGCATAGCAAGTCTTACAACTGCTTTGTAATACTTTCATTTGATTCTCAAAGGAAATTTCTCATCACATAGAACCGTATAGGCTCATCTCTATCTTAGCCAACCTTCATTATTCTATGAGTAGCATTTCCATCGGTTTTCCCATCATGTTGTAAATTAGGTCCCAAGTACATGAAAAATCTCTTCTGAATGTTTCTTCTCCAATCTTCTCCTTGATTCATTTACCATTACTTCCATCAAATATGTACTCAATATATTCAGTTTAACCCTACTTGTTCGAAATATTTTAGTCTCTTTGCATGTCTCCAAACTTTAAGGTTCTCATTGAATCCATCTCTACTCTCATCGACCGATATAATATATTCGACAAACAATATACACCAAGTTATCTCATTATGAATGTGACTAGTCAACTCGTCATTAACCAGAGTAGAATGGAAAGGGTTCAAAGCTAAACCTTGATGCAGACCGATGTTGATATCAAAATAATCGATCTTCCCATACGTGATCCTTAAACAAGATGAAGCCCCATCATACATATCGTTTATTAGGTTGAGGTACATGGCATGCACTTGCCTCTTCTCCAAAACCATAAGATCTCTCTCTTGTGAAACCAAATCAATAAAATTATATGTAGGTTTATCCTTTTAGCTATATAGTTCTCCATTTTTCTCATCAATATGTGGATAGCTTCAATATGTGAGTGACATGGCATGAATTCAGATTGATTTTCCATTCTTTGGAATCCTACCTTAACCTTTTGTCAATCACACACTCCCAAATTTTCATAGTATGACTCATCAGTTTGATGCCTATGTAATTCAAACAATTTGAGTGTCTCATTTATTCTTAAAGAGGCTTCTGATGCCTATGTAATTCAAACAATTTGAGTGTCTCATTTATTCTTAAAGAGGCTTCATGATGCTTTTCCTTAATTCTTCAAGTATGTTTTGAGGGAAATCGACCACAAATATAAGGGTTGCAGGTGTAAATAGTTTCCAGAAAAAGTGAATTTGGGGATCTAAATTGAATGTGATCTAGATTGATTTGGAGATGGATCGTGAATGAGAACCAAATAATGGTGCTTAAGGAGTCTAATGCATGATTAAACAAGCTAACTAGGGCACACAATTCAATGAAGTTAAATGGGAGAAATCACCTGGGGGATGAAGGTATAAGACCTTCATGTTGTTGCTCGACGATGCGGTGGTCACCAGAGCTGGATGCTCGTTACGACGTGCTGCAAAGCCGACGATGACCTTGAAACCTTCGTCCGACGTCCCTTCTTTCACGCGGGATGACCATCGAACCATGTCACAATTGGAGGTGGGCGTCGCATGGTGATGAAGGTGGGTGGTCAGCTACCGGATCTGGTAGTTAGGGAAGAGTTAGTTCGTTTTGGCCAACTTTAGGGATTTAAATAGGAATGGTGAATGGAGGTTGGGTTCAATCCAAGGACAAACGTGCATTAAGTCTGTTAAAGGTGTAAGATGGAGGGTGTAGATCATGGTTTGGTTAAGAAATGGAAGTGGGAGAAATTCGTGAAGATAAGTTGTTGGAACAAGAGCTCCAACAGACCTTCTTAGGGAAGAAGGTTGTGGTGCTGCCATGTGTCAGCATCACAGTGGTCAGGACATTAAATACATCATTAATTAAATAATAAATAATAAACATGCTTATTTTTATTAGGTATAAAAATAAAAAAATATGTATAAATAATTTATCTAAATTGTGAAATAATTTATTTTTATAAATAATATTTATTTTATGAAATATAAATATAATATTAATAAATAGATACAGAGTATACTTGATCAGTATGATATATATATTTTTAATTCAAATATTTTAATGAATAATATGCTATTTTTATATTTTACTAATTAATATAGTAAATATGAGTTATATGAATTTTAATAAATTAATTTATATATTAATAAATACATGTATGCATTAATTCATATATATTTTAGGGTATGTAAAATATTTAAAATATTAAATGAAGGCTTTAAATTCTGATTTTTTATAGATAAACTAACAAGATCAAGAAAATAATTTAAAATTATAAAAATAAAATGTTCTATCAATAGTATATACAGAAAAAATAACACAGAAACCCTATTGTCATTAGGTCCCAAAATCGACTTTTTGCAAATGGACTCTGATTTTAGTGAAATTACTTTCATTAATTAGAGATTGTTATTTTATGAACTTTAAAGGTGAGTAGAGTGAAATTAGAGTTCGTATGAAGCTGTGAGGTTCGAAAGTTGAAAAATTGATAATTTTAAAATCAAATTTCCTGGCATATATACATGTTGGAATTTTTTATGATATATATAACATATAGGAAAAGAGTTTGGTGAAAAATATGTGCAAATGATTTAATTAAAAATAGTTGAAGTTTTGATAAATACTGAATAAGAATTAATGTGTAATGTACAATGTTAGTTATTTTTTTTGTTTTCTTCCTTATCTCCCCCTACTTTATTGTTTGTAGACGAATCCATGCTGACTTGGTCTCGTGGATTAGGTTATATAAATATATCTTACAGCTATATTTATATTTATTTAATCATACTATACAATATATATATATATGTATTTATAGTCTGCCTCTTTTCTTCTCTTTCTTTTTATTCCTTTATTTTTTTAGATGTTTTTAATGCATAAAAATTATTTTTATTCATGAATGGCATTTTGATAAGATATGAAAATTAATGCAAATTTACATGTATTTGTTAAGGGGTTGAAGATAAAATGTGAAAGAAGTGTTAATTAGGTATGGATTTATCAGAGACACGATATCAGAATACACCAATTTAAAGCATGTCTTCTCGATCTCAATTGCTTTCTCGCCAATCCATTTTATCTCTTGGAGACAATATCAGAATCTTCCTTCTTTCCATTGTATCTACCACCTCTGTTGATTTACTGGTCAAAGTGCCCATATCCAACTACCTATTCGCAACATCTTTTGTGACCTCATTTGGACTAAGTTCTTTACCGACATGCGTCCGTCATGCGAAGGCCCTTGCAAATTTAGACTGCATTTGTACGGCGATGCATCGAAACTAGCTTATTTAATCGCATGCGTTCCTTATGCTTGAATCCTTGCAAATTTTGAACTACATTCGGATAAAAATGTTGTAACATCCCTTGCCAACTACTCATTGCATTCAACCGATGTAACGGGTTTCTAGTAGGGAATCCCCCAACAAAATCCAAATGATTGCTTAAATCCATCTTGAAAAGATCCGATTGTTTTACGTTGGCAATCAGCTACCTAATGCAACCCTCCTCATTTACCTAGGCTTGAGATCCGTAATTGTAGTTTGCGACACTTGCAATAACAAAATGTGTATATATATATATATCAAAATCAAGAATACGATATTCGATTAGAACTTGAATTTAACTCTTATAACTTGTTTCTAGCCAATTTAGTTTGGATTAGACCCTAAGTTTTGGAACTTTGTGAAGGCTTGTTCATACAATATAAACTATCTAAAAAATCCACACATCAGTGGAGAAATAGGCTAAAATTTGATGATATCGGCAAATTTTAGATTAAACTAAAGGCTAGATTCCCTTATTTTTTTCATTGCATTGAAACAACACTTTAGTTTTGTAAGATGCTAGCATGGAGGAATACAAATTTTTACCTATTTAGTTCGTATTTTGCCGAAATATGACGCCATGGTGGATATAGTCTATAATGATGTACTTATGGTTGCATGTAGGGATGAAAACGGTCGGATACGGATACGAATATAGGTATTATCATATCCTTATCCATTTTAAAATACGAATACGAATGTAGATACGAATATTGACGGATGTGAAAATTGCGTTACCATATCCTTAAAAACGAATATGAATGTAAAACCAATACGAATCGGATACGAATAATAACATAAATATTTAATAGATTGACTGCAATCAAGGTTGCAGAAAGCGATAGTCGGTACTCGATTGGCGGGGTCCCTGACTAAGGATTAATCGGCAGTCGGACGACTAGTCGGATTTAGTCGACCATTAGTCGATTTTGAATTTTTTATTATTTTAAATATATAAATCATTTTTATACATAGATTTGTACATTTTCTATACTTTCGTAATGAAATAAAAGAAATAATTGACTTTAAATATAATATTATTGCATATTAGAATAAGTTTGCTTATGTATTAGCATAGATTTGTACATTTTCTATACTTACATAATGAAACAAAAGAAGTAATTGACATTAAATATAACATTAAGCATATTAGAATAAGTTTGTTGTTAAAAAAAGCAAAAAAGAAAAAAACTATAAAAGCTTGATGTAAAAATCGGCCGAGTAGTCGGTCCGACTAGTCGGGCTGACCGACTAATGGCCGACTAGGCCCAGTCGAGTCGGCTACCCCTCCGACTTGACTAGTCGGCCTAGTCGGCCGATTTTTGCAAGCTTGACTACAATATACATGTTTAGGATGGTTTACACATAAATAGACATAACATATATAGTAATTTCATAATAATTAAATCAAAAATGGTGAATGCAATCATAAAATGTTGTTACGCATAATTATAAATAAATTTATCACTATACTTATGTACGGAAACATGTACACGAATATGAATGCGGATATTAGCGAATGTCAAAGTGATATATATATCCGCATCTATTTTAAAACAAATACGAATGTCAATATATATATTTAAAACGAATGCGATAGCGGATCGGATACGAATATATTCACATTTGTTTTCATCCCTAGTTGGATGTCATACGATGCCTCCACCCCCACTTATATGTTTTCGGAGCATCGGGCTTAAGATACACTTGCATGTTTGATGAGTTTTTTTGAGCCAGCATATTTGATGAGTTATACCTTGTGAAAGGTTCATCTCTTGATTGATGGGATGGTGGACTTTGGGATGATATAATTTTCTTAGTTCGAAAAAATTACGAAGAGCTTGTAGTTGACCCTTCATGTTTATAATGAGAGAGAGGTTAACGCTTGTATTTAGTCTAGCAATTATTATAGCTTAAATAATCATAATATTCATAATAAGTCATTTCCTAGTCTAGCAATTATAGCTTAAATAATCATAATATTCATAATAAGTCATTTTTTTACAATAGATTAAACATAATACAAATAACTTGTAACTTATGTAGTAAACATATCTAAACTAAATATGAGAAATGTGTTATATGGAGTGTCATATTCGTTTTATTTGGTGTTATTTGTAATGATAGCATGCAGTCGACACCTCGAATAATTGAACACTATGGCTGTATCAAATGCATGCTCTCTAGAGATCCGGCGCGATGTGTGGGCATGCTATCAACATATTTAGCATTTGAAACAAAGGTTAGAAATGCACATATAAATTCATTCGGACATATGACCACATGGCCACTTTGCTGTATGTGAGGGTATATGCTTCTTTGTGTGGTTATATGTTACTAAAATTACAAACAAATATAAATTCATTAATAATGTTTCATTTCTAAATAGAGTTTTTTCAAGATTCCATAATCAGCTTAAGTTTGTTATTTTGACATACATTTATATATTAAAATCATGCAAATATAACTTATATGTACATATTAATCTCCTTAATACATGCCAAATGAAGTGTTAGTAAAAGTACTATCTTAAAAACAAGTGAATATTAATACTTAAGTTAGTTATCGACTTTTTCTAGAATGTAAATTGAATACGTGGTGGATGCTGCCTAACATGTAGTTTTCTTGTTGTATATGTGGCAAAGAGCTCACAAATTCATTTAGTCTTGTCACCACATAGCTATTGTGTGGTATGTAGGGGAATACATGTCTTTATGCATCTTTAAGTGGTTTTTAAATTTTAAAATTAAAAATAATAGACAATTCATCATTAATGTTTCATTTTTAATTATAATCTTTGAACATTCAATGATATATTTAAGTATATTAATTTGATATAACTTTTGATAATACAATCATGTAAAAAAAGCTTACATGTACGCGCTAATCTCCTTAATATACGCCACGTGAAGTACTAATAAAAATAGATATTAAATCAAGTACATGTTAGAGCCTAAGTTATTATCTAGAATGTAGATTGAACATGGGCGTGTGCTGCCTAATACGTGGCTATATTGACATAGAATGCTTAATGTACCACGCAGAGCTTGCGATTTTAGCCACCTAACACATTACCATATTTGATTACATATATTATTCATGTGATCATATTCCTAACAATGCATGATTTTATGGTTGAATGGAAGAATCATATTTCAATTATAATGAGGTATGAACTTGACAAGAGCATGTTTTTTCTATGATAAATTTTCAGGTTAGCCCGTCTTGTTCCATCGATCCCTACCAGAAGTTTCAGCTACTACTTGTGTATGATGACTTGTCAACATCCTTGTCAAGTATGGAATGATTTCCATGATTAGGAGTTCATGCCACTTGTTGAGACATATATCAGTGAGATCAATGTTGTAATGGTCGCTCGACTAGATTGAGTAGTCGGTCTGATACACGATTCAATTGTTACTTTTATCACGTCCTACATATATAGATGTATAAAATTATATATATTTAAAATAATTTTTATTTAAAATAATTAGAAATGGTAATCGAATATTTTCGAATAGTCACTCAAACATTGTTTATTCTCTATTCAATGATCCTTTCAATCGAATATCAAATATTGACTTTTGCACACATAATCATAGTAGATACACACATTGGATATTTCATACAAAATTTTGCTAAGAGTATGTTAAAGCATTGGCTACATCCATATCAATATATATATATATAATATGAAACAAAGATGATGAGTATGTTGAAGCATGTCGGTAGTACTGCCATAAAAGTAGGCAGTTAAGTTTGGACATGCCTTTAAGTTGGTTTTCATCATATTACATTCCGTATACTCGATCTCGGTTCTACTTAGTTGGAAATACATGTGCTTTTGAGCCTCCCTCAAAAGCTCAAAATTTTTTTAGTGTTAACTCCATTTCTTGCCTCGTCCACTGAAAACACTCTCATATGTAAATATTCTCCACCAAGACACCTCCTATCATTAATTTTTATATAGTTTGTCCAGGAACATAAATAAGTAGAATTCACTACTTGTAATTGGTGCATGTGGGTTATGGTATTGAAATTATGGCGTGGAATTTTGCTATCGAGGATGTGGCTAAATCAATACCTCAAGTTCTCTTTTTCCAGCTTTTCGTAGACATGCCACATGCATGTCAGTGGCATATCGCCCTTTCGGTGATATGCCGATGTCAGTGGTTGAAATATTATGATTCTTTTGTATTCTTCTTGGAATATTAAGGGAAATGGGGTCCATATGTCTCCCATTTCACTTATTTCCATAAATATAAGAAGGGATTTATTTCTTGCATCTTCATTCAGCATTCAATTTCAATTTTTTTGAGATTTGTTGTCATTAATATCCAATAACTTGATATTGTGTAATGTTAGTCATTTTGTTAAATCCATTGTTATTATTATTTTCATTAGATCCACATGATGTTTTAGAATTACTTATTTTATTGTCATTCTTGTTGTTGTGGAGCGATCATGGCCTTCAATTTGGACAACACGCAAGCTTGATTTGGAGGAGACATGAGTTGTAAGTTTGCGACCATGGTTGATTGATAGAAAAATAAACTTCAGTGTAAATTCTGCGGGAAAAGAAGTGGAGGATATGGGTTCACCAGATTGAAGCAACACCTTATTGGTAGCTTCAAGAACGTGACCAAATGTCCCTCCTGTTCGAGAGAGGTTCGTTATGAAATGAGGGCTAGCTTAGAGGGACATGTTGGGAAGGAGAGGATCAGAAGAGGGCAGTTCAACTAGTTCATATTTAGAGAGAGTTTAACGTCCTGCCATCCAATTCAAATGGTGGTTTCAAGTATCCGGTTGACATCTAGATTGCAGTAAAAAAGAATACGTACAAAATGGCAATGCATGACTCGAGGAGGATCGAATACGAGATACGTGAATTCATCGGTCGTGGTGGTGTTGGTCATGTTGGTGGGAGCACAGGTTCTCTATCAATGTTGGAGCAGGAAGTGGTGCAACAGCTGAGGCATCACCGCAGAAGAAACAAAAGACCAAGGGCTCGATCCATTCTGAAGCAGAAGATGTTGAAGGGAATGTATATGAACATCAAGGAGCAGGTCGGAAGGGCAATCACCAAGTTTGTTGAATAGGGAACTCTGGCAAACTTGGCAATATGACTATTTTTGCAACATGCAATAGACGAGATTGTGGGAACATAAGAGGGTGTAGAAGCTCTAATACTCTATGAGAGTAATGCACAAATATCTCCGCTTGGAGGAGATTGGGAAAAGCAATGCCATCATGAATGTGGGTGATCAGACACGATCAATCACAACATTCATCTACAACCATTCTAGAGTCCTCTTACTGATGAGGTATATGTGCAGGGGAAATATCACGAGATCCATGATCAACAGATTTGCAATCAATTTTGTAGCGTTGTAAAACATGCAATAATGAAAGATGGGGCTGAAGAAGATGTGATGTTCTGAGGATTGTTTTGAGATCTTCGAGGTACGAGGAGAGCAAGGTAGAAGGGTGAAAGCCTTGAACGATAGCTTCAATTTCTGGGGTGATCTCCCCCGTAAAAGTTATGGAATTGGTTATGGCCTTTTTGGATTGTGGATGATGACTAAAAGATGATGATGCCACCATCTACGAGGCCATGTAAGTGATGGGGGATAAGGTTAAAGAGAGCATTGGGAAAGAGTTAAAAGTATGGTTTGGCATATAGACAACTCATGGACAAAAATGTTATCCCACCTCGTCATCAAGTCGGTATGCAGTGGAAAGTCGGCCCAGGCGACCGCATATGCGGAGGCAGTCCCCCTACCGCACCGAGTTTGCTATACTCGCTCAATATGCGGATGATAGGGTATACTCGGCCGAGTAATCCGCATATGTGGCCGCATATGTAATAGAGGTAATTGCACAGAACACCATTTACTAAAGAACAAATATTGATTTTTTATATATTTAACTTTACTAATAGAGGTAATAGGTTTATCTTAGATCTTTTATGGGATAAAATGAATATAGATGTTGGATTTGCATGGAATTTTATAACTGCACAGAACAAATAACATATATTTAGTTTAAATGGTTTATTTTTTAATATTTAACTTTGAGTAGACAAATACACATTTACTAAAATACGGAGGTTCATGGCTGTGTTTACTAACCAGTTTACACTTCCATAAAAAGTTTACCTTCCAATTTGGACAATGATATCTACCATTTTTTCTATCTTCAATTAATTTACAACATTTTTTACTCTCCACCGTTAACATTTTTATCTTTTGAAAATGGATGACTTTTGGAAATGCTTTGGTTGATGTCACATTGTACAAAAAGTCTTCACTTCATATTTCTTCTATGTTATATTTTTTAAATATAATATCTAATATTTGAAATTTTTATAGTTTCAATTATTTTTTAATTAAAATAATAGAAAATCGCATAATCCGTATATACTTTCGCCTACCTGCTTCCTCGCTCCAGGCCGCCTGACCGAACGAATACCGCATACCGACTTTCTGAACCTTGTCGGTATGGTGTACAAAATTGTTTATATGGTCGAACTCTTGCGACCCCACTATAATCATTTCTGATATATAATATATTGATATGTTTTTTCAGCATATTATGTAAATCCGAGGCACCACTACAAGAATGCCTCGACACTCGTCCGGATGTCGTGACAAATATATAAGTTGTGGTGGAGAAGCTAGTGAAGTGAAGAGACATGCAAACAAGTTGCATAAATATATGTTAATCTAGACGTTTTGGGTTTTTAGCAGGTTGGCTGCAATAAGCAATTGGAGACTCGAAGTAACACTCATCCCGGTAATAACCTTATGCATTTGAGTCTTGGCTTAATAAACTATAAACTTGCAAAGGAGGTAAAAACAACTTCGTATGTTCTTCGTAGATGAATGGTAGATCCTTCTATGGAATGGATGTTTCTAACTTGTGACAGGCAGATGTGAAGGTGTTATCGCAAACTACATTTGCTGCATGATATGAGAGGAAGTGGAGCACATTTAATCTCATTCACTCCAAGAGACAATAGAGAAACTGACTAATCTTGTCTACTTACACTACAATCTTAGATTGAAGATGAAGCATGCAATGTAAGAGCATGATAAACAAGATTGAAAACCCCATTCATCTTGTTGGGAGAAAACCGAGATTAATTATTCAGAGAAACCCTAGGCTCTCTTATATAGGGAGAGGCCTTAAGGGTAAAGTACAAAGTAGTCCAGAGAAAATAAAGAAATAACCAACAGGTACATAATATAATAATATCTATCTCTACACTCCCCCTCAAGGTGGAGCATAGATGTCTATCATGCTCAGCTTGGATGAACATCTCTGAAAAGGTCCTCTGATCAACGGCTTGGTGAATACATCCGCAGTCTGATCCCCTCAGCTGACGTGAGTTGTAGATATCAATCTTCTCTGGATCAATTCTCTAGTGTAATGGCAGTCAACTTCGATATGCTTGGTTCTTTCATGAAAAGCTGGATTGTTGGCAATGAACAAGGCTGCCTGATTGTCACACTGAAGCTACATGGGTAGAGGTACGGCTACATGTAGATCCTCTATTACAGATCGAACCCACATCATCTCCGTGTTGGCTTGCGCCATGGCCCTATATTCGGATTCAGCACTGGACCTTGCCACAACAGTTTGTCTCTTGTTTTTCCAAGAAACCAGAGAGCTTCCAACAAACACTGCGAATCCTGAGGTTGATTTTCGATCCTTAGGGCATCCTGCATAATCGGCGTCTGCACATGCTGAGATAGACAAATCTGTGCCCTTTCGAAACAGCAACCCTGATCTGGAGAAGACTTCAGATACCTCAGTATCATTACTATCATGTGTATAGCATCCATGTGAACTTGTCTTGGCTGCTCCATAAATTGACTCACCCTGCTTACTGCAAAGACAATATCAGGTCGAGTTATGGTAATATAAAGGAGCTTACCCACCATTTCTCTATATCTCCTTTTATCCACTTCAGCAGTATCATCATCATACAACTTCATGCTTGGATCCATGAGAATACTTGATGGTTTGCATCCAACCATGCCTGTTTCAATCAAGAAGTCTGTAATGTACTTCCGTTGGGTCATCACCAAACCCTGTGTATTCCTGGCAAATTCCAACCCCAGAAAATATCTTAGGGTTCCAAGATCCTTCGTAACGAACTGACGACCTAGGAACGCCTTCGCCCTTTCTATGCCCTGAATATCATCTCCTGTAGCCTGAATATCATCAACATATACCATGATAACAACCGTACCTGCCGATGACTTCTGAACAAACAATGAGTGGTCTGCATTTGACTTCTTGAATCCCTGTTGTTCAATGAGATTGGAAAGCTTCTGGAACCAAGCTCTTGGACTCTGTTTGAGGCCATAAATTGCCTTGTGAAGTCTACACACCATATGCTTCTCCCCCTCAGCAGTAAACCCTGGTGGCTGCTGCATGTAGACTTCCTCCTGCAGATCTCCATACAAGAAAGCATTCTTGACATTCAGTTGAGATATACTCCAGTCACGGAACACGACCACGGGTAAGAGAATGCGAAGGGTAGAATGTCGAGCCACTGGAGAGAAGGTGTCCAATATAGTCCACGCCGTAGGTTTGTGTAAACCCACGCACGACCAACCGTGCTTTGTAGCGATCTAGACTGCCATCTGCATGATATTTAACTATGAAGACCCACTTACAACTCACAATAGATGCATCGGTAGGAGCAATAACCAAAGACCATGTGTCACGAGACTGCAGTGCACGCATCTCATCTTCCATAGCCAATCTCCAGCAATCAATCTTCATGGCTTCCTGGTAGGTCCTTGACTCCTTGGTATATCCACGGAAGACAACGCTGCAACAAATCTCTGAAAGTCTCCAGTGAGACGATGAAACGACACCTGTGAAGCAAAGGGATAAGTGGCACACATCCGCTTCTGCTTCCTGATAGCAATAGGAATATCAAGATCATCTTCTGTTGTACTGGATGGTGTAGTTTCCTCCTGCAATGAAGAATCCTGCACATGTACCATATCTGACCCGTCAGTAGTAATGCCATCTGAACATACCTGAGGCGTGATGGGTAGCTGACGTGTAGCCTGAGCAGGACCTGACCGACGCGTATAGAATTTTGGTAGAGGTGGTATGGGAGGTCGTGGAAGAGGTGGAGGTGGAGATGGTGGTGGTGAGGTTGATGTAGGTGCAGGAACAGAAGGAAGCTCAGGTGAACTCCAAGTAGGAGGTGGAGGGACATAGACATCATCATTGGTAGTGGATGGTACTAGTCTGTCTCTGCAGGAGAAAAATACATAACAGACTCAAAGAATGTGACATCAGCACTAACGAAATATTTCTTGTTTATGGGATCATAGCACCTATAGCCCTTCCGAGTCCGAGAATAACCAACAAAGACACACTTGACAGCTCTAGGAGAGAGTTTGTCAAGTCCAGGAGAGAGAAGATGAACAAATGCCACAGTACCAAAGACACGTGGAGTAAGTGAGAATAATTCCTTGTCATGAAAAATGATAGAGAGAGGTATTTTCTCACCAAGGACAGAGGATGGCATAAGATTGACGAGATAGCACGCGGTAAGAACAACATCCCCCCAGAAAGAAATAGGAGCACAACTCTGAATCAATAGGGTTCGAGTAATGTCAAGGAGATGGCGATGCTTTCTTTCCGCCACACCATTCTGCTGGGATGTGTACGCACAAGTGGTTTGGTGAATAATGCCCTTTGATGAAAGGAATTGAGAAAGGGACCGTGTGCAAAATTCTAGGTTATTATCAATACGAACATATTTGACAGAGAAGAGAACACATTTTGCACTTCATTAATCAAATTCTTGATCACATCTCCTGCTTCAGTTTTTTTTAAAAGAAAGACCCAAGATACACGAGAGAAATCATCCATTACCACTAGGTAAAATCTGTGCCCCTGATGATCGGGTACACGACTTGGACCCCATATATCTATATGAAACAACTCGAACGGGGAGCTACTGCTCCGACTCTGACGACTAGGAAAGTTCGACCGATGATGCTTTCCCAACTGACATGCTTCACAGCGAAAGGACGAACTGGGAGAGATCTGAGGTAGAAGATGGCGCATTTTCTGGAGCGGGAGGTGACCAAAACATAGATGCCAGATGTACGGAGAAACTAGTCCGGCCGAATGAGAGGAGACGCCAGCATAAGAATTCCGAACCAACCGATATAGACCATTCTGCTCAGAGCCACAACCAATCACCCTGCCTGTTAGTATGTCCTGAAAAATAAGAGAAGACGGGTCAAATATAGCACGACAATGCAAATCCTTCGTAATCTGACTAATAGATAATAGATTCATCGAGAACTCAAGAGCATGTAGGACATTCTGTAGATTCATAGTAGAGGATAGGGAGACCTCCCCCTGTCCAACAAGGGGGGAATGAGTACCATCTGCGATCTGCACTGAGCGGCCGTGAGGTATGTCCCTGTAGGACTCAAGTCTATCTCGATCTCGACAGAGGTGATGTGTGGCTCCCGAATCTATAATCCAATCTGAGATATCATGAGACTGTGTAAATGCAGTAGATCTACCTGAGGTACTAGCAGCAGCAGATGAACTAGCTGAGGCTGTAGTAGCAACATCTGAAGGTCCACCAGAAGAATCACCAGATGATTGTGGCATAATATCACGAAGACGTGCCACAAGTTCTTCAAAACGGTTGTCTGCAGTAGATGCCAACTGGGACTGAGAGTGCTCTACAACACGTGCCGATGCTGGGAACCCATGCTTAGAATAGCATGTCTCTTCCGAGTGTCCTGTGCGGTGACAATAGGAACATGGCTGACTAAAGCGACCACCCCTTCCTTGGGGTCCACGTCCCCGACTAGAAGACGGGCCACCTCTCCCACGTGAAACTGCCATCGCCGACGGGGGTGGAGTAGAAGAACTGGAAGAAACTGTAATGCGACTGAGTCTCCTGTAAACATCCTCCACTGGAGGAATAACTGCATCGGCTAAGATCTGTGACCGGGCAGCGTCATATTCAGAATCAAGGGCATGAAGTAGGACACCCACCATGGTGGCATTCCAAAATGTCTTCTGCTGTTCAGGAGTCGCTGTGAGTGGGATTGTACTGTATAACTTCTCAAACATCCCCCTCAGGGATGTGTATAAGGAGTGAAGAGGTCTGCCGCTCTGCTTCATCGTGAATATGTCATGCTGAAGCTGTAACATCTTGGTCTCATTTCGCACCTGCGAATATGTAGCGGCTAGGATATCCCTCATCGCCTTGGTAGTGGGCTGATGGAGGACATCATTGGCAATCTCCATCGTCAATGTACTCGACAACCAGACCTTTGCATAGGAGTCATCGGCCTCCCACGAGGCATATATCCCTGTCTTCTCTGCTGGCTCATCCTCGGTAAGAATGTGCTTCTTACCATTCGACTTTATGAGGCTCATGAACTGCATCGTCCAGAGCTCATAACTCAACCCGCCCATCTTGACTATTGGCGTAGGACCTTTTAATGCGCCTATGGAGGGCATATCAACCTTCGATTATGACATACTGCCGCATGAGAAGAACTAGGGTTTGTAGACAAAGTGATAGATGTCTACACAAACTGCATAGGATTCGAGTGCGTATGTAGATGTTACATACTCAAATCCATCTATCCGAGGAAGAGACGAGTACGGGCACGCCGGAGATCGCCGAGGATCGGCCAAGGCATGTCGAAAGATTGGCTAGGGCCGCCGGGGGGTGATGGCGGCGGGACAAGTGAGCCGCCGGGGTGGTGGTAGCGGGTCAAGGAGGCCGCGGGGGGGGGGGGACCACCTGGGCTGGGAACCACCGGCGGTGGGTTGAGAGAGGAGAGAGGGCGGCAGGTGGGGAGAGGGAGAGAGCCCTAGGGCTTGGGCTCTGATACCATGTTGGGAGAAAACCGAGATTAATTATTCAGAGAAACCCTAGGCTCTTTTATATAGGGAGAGGCCCAGAGAAAACAAAGAAATAACCAACATGTACATAACATAATAATATCTATCTCTACACATCTTGCTTGTATCTTTAAAATCCAAGATTAGGATGATGAAGATGAAGACATGATCCCGAAATGGATGGATGATAATGGTTCTCCTATGCTTGATTAGAGAGGAGGTATACCAAAGACGCAACTCACAGATGGACACAAATGTTGACGATTACATGGTCAGATCAAGTCGACATCTAGAACTTGGAGGGTTGGAAGATGATGCCGTTGATGAGAGCTCCACCAGATCCAAATCCAAATTAAAATCAGGTGGATGAGATGATGATGATGGCGTGATACGGTTCATGAGATATCCAATGGAGTGGCATACTTCGGTAGTGAAGACCATAGTAGTGGACATGATCACAAATATGACGAAGGGCTACATGCATGAAAAGAACGTATGGGACAACTCACCAACATACTTGGCATCTTTATTCACAGTCCTCGCCGAAGTCAGGATCTTACAGAGCTAACAGATTATTATCCATATCATGCGTACCCATGCCCATCGCAACCATAACCACTCCAATAGGAGCACACGATGATGAAAGATTTGTTTTTTCGATTGCTTTCATGAGAGTTGGAGGAGACTCGATGCTAACTGGTGGATGCTATGGAGCTACATCAAACCTTGGAGACCATGGGGCTACATCAAGCCCTTATAGTGGTGGTGGATCATATGAATCATACGATTATGGATCCCATGGAAAGTCGCAAAATGGTTTATACGTCTCTTCTCTCCTCTTGATTATGGTTTAGACAATGGTGGGATTAGTGGCTACAGATATGGAGATACCGTGTCATAATCACAATGTGATGCATGATATATGGCGTTTCCATATTTTTACCCCACATTGTTTCCAAGTCAACCTCCGCAGATGCCCTCTCTTCTGCTTATGCTCCATCAACTACATCGTGTGATTATGAAGCCATATGTTGTCGGCCTCCTTACGATTCTGTATAATATCCTCGTATTGGTTTCCTTGTGCATGTTGAAGATCATGTATATGTGCAAGTTTTCATGGACTACAATGCCATGCACAACAACTACATGAAGTGAGACAAGTACGTGGAATATGGAGATCAAATCAGGAGAAGATATGTAAACGAAGGACGAGAACTACCAGAACAAATGGATGATCCACCCATTCCGTTGTCTTGGTTCTTCTGATTCTTTCGTATATGAGTTCTTGTGTTTTGTTGTGAAATATGGGTTGCATTTAAATTATTATTTCAACCTCTATATAATGAACACATTTCTTAAGTTTTAAATTCCTAATTCAAATGGTAGTTTCTTCTCCCACTTTAAGTAGGGTATTCTACATGGAGTTCAAATCCATGTTGAACGATCCAACTATTTTTTACGTTGGATATCATCTACCTAACACAACCCCACAAGGGGGTTCTAAATTCCTAATTGCTTGCCTTAAATATTCTATATATCAGACTATCAACATGTGCTGTGTATAGGGATGCAACCGGATATGGATATATCCGCATCCATCCGTCATCGTATCCGTTTTTAAGAAGATATGGATATGAATTTTTGATTTTATATATTATAATATACTTAGTGGTGGGTCTCAAGTTTTGGGATTCCACCTGTTTACTTCTCAATTTTTTTATTTTAACGGATACTACAGATATGGATATGGATTCTTTTTCAGATATAGGTAATGATATGGGTATTGTTTTCAATTTTTTGAGGATACAGATATGGTTACATATTTTTTTGACGGATACGGATACAGATATCCGCATTGCTGAATCCGTGTTTATATCATATATACATACATCAACTTGTGTGTGTATCTCCAAGTATGTTATAGGATTAGTTGCAATATATTACATCCGGTCTTGTTTTCAAATAGGGAAAAAGGAGTATGCTCCCTGAGTGTAGCCAACTTACATGCTCCCACCCTTTTCCCTGTATTTTTTTATTTTTCTGAAATGAAACCTATTGAAATTTAGATCACAATATGTCACCATGGTGTCATTAAAAATTCGACTTATTTCGAGACTTCTATCCCCTCCATCAAGACTGTCAAATTTTAACGGTCCCAGAATTGCTGAAATTGACTCCCTTCAGATGGATGGCATAGGAGTATCTGTTTTTGACGAAATTGGAATGACATGTTAGGGGGCTATAGTGATGAATATACATATTTTCATTTTTCCAAAAAAATAAAAAGTGGGAAATGGGTGTGGGAGTAGCAACTGGGTGTATCCCCATTTAACCCTTTCAAATATGAGAAGAAATATATATATATTATTTAATCATTTATTATACAATTATTAAATTTAGTATAATACTATAGTTTCTTTTTGTATTTTTTTGTTTTGTTGTTTATTACTTTTGATTTAATTAGCTATTAGTTTTAACTTTACCAAACAATCCTACTAAATGTAAGCGTTAGAAGGCATTTCTTATCCGCAAGATAACCTGTTTCCGTTCGTAAAATATTCGCATCCGAGTCGTGATTATTTGTTTCCATATCCGTATCCGTATTTAAGGATACATTTTGCAATTTTCAATATCCTCCGTATTTTAAAATGGATAAGGATATGGTAACACCAATATCCATCTCTGTATCCGTCCGTTTGCATCCCTAGCTGTGTATGTGTCAATACTACACAAAACTTTTATCTAGACCTATATTTAATCAAATAAATGTGTATTTCTATCCCGTTTTCACCGACATGGGTGAAATTGGTTGTCAAACATTCGTCTTCCCTAGGAGGTTGAAAACGACATTTTGGGTCTTGATCGAAGTGATGCATGCATTATGTATGCAAGCTTTTGCTTGGACACGTTTCTTATCATGCTGATATAGAAAATAGTTGTCCCTCTTTCTTTAAACTTCTTTACAATATTTTTCATATTTTAATATAAATTGCCATATCCAATAAAACTATATGAAGGTCTTAAATTTTTGGAAAACATTTTATAAACACCTCAACTGGTGTATGACCTCAACCACCCACAAATGAAAAAAACTGGTTAATGGCTTTGTTGTAAGATCCATCCATTTCATACCTTTGTATTTTACGTATAACTCCGTTGTATAAAAAAGTAAGATGATCCTTTTTTCCCATTCATTTTTATGTATTCTTCAACAAATGATATTGTATAACCTCCCCTGTCAACCCCCCCCCCCCCTCTAAAATCTTCTTCCGCTAACATCTTCCGAATCTATACTGGAAGGCCATATCAACCACTTTCGCAGATTTCATCAATTTTAAAGGCTTTCTCTCACTCGTTTGAACCTGTTGATAATAAGTATGATTCAAGTCGGTTGGGCATTTGTGGTCTCCCTGAGGTTCATCTATTAAAATGTTGAAAAATTGAGCTATTGTCTTGACCTTACATCACACTAGCCACTTTTACTCCATCCTCATGCATTATGCACCAAACTTGCATAAAATACTTTGTCCTTTGCTCCCTGGCTAGCTTACACATATCTCTTAAACCTTCCACCAAGTCAGCTTTCAATGTTTTCTAGTGAGAAGAGAGAGAATGCGCCCACGGTGCATGAGGTGTGCCTCTCAGTCCAGTTGTGAGCTGAGCTTCTCAGATGGTTGAGCTGTAGCTGCGGTGAAACGTTGCGAGGCGAGGCGATATGGCAGGGCACTAGGGGTTTCTAAGTGGAGCTTGCACATGACCCGCAATACATTTATTTACCCTTCCACTGACACCATCCCCTTCTCCCTTGAGAGAACAGGTCGTCGTCTGCAGCTTTTTCAGGCGATTTCTCCTCATTTCGCCACCACCTCTAAGCACACCGTCAGCTCTTGGCGACTCCTCACGCTGCCACCTCTTCCAGGCATCATTACCTCATCCACCCCAGTCCCCACTGCCTTTAGTGAAACTGCCAGATATTTGGCCAGATTCTAGAACTTAAGCCATTTTTTAAAAGTCTAATAAGTTGTTTGTTATTTGTGATTGAATTTTTGAATGGTTAAGAGTCTTGAGATCGTGGTTAGTTGTTTATTCTTAGTTGAATTGGTCAATTGATAAATGATTTTTAGGTCATTTGTCATTTTTGTTACTTGTTAACCGATAATTGAATTGTTATTTTGTTAAGTTTGTAGATAGTTATAGGACAGTTACAGGACAGTTTGCAGTTAGGTCATTTGTTACTTGTTAACCGATAATTAAGTTTGCAGATAGTTCTAGGACAGTTATATCTTTAAATAGGCTTTGGTTGTTCAAATTCTTGGACAATAAGTGCCCTAGAGATCATATAAAAGCACCGTGAGCAGATACACCGCCATGGTGTGTGTGGGGCTGCTTACTTAGGGTCTTATAATGTCTTCGCTTTACCTAAATATTACGGAAAGCTTGATTAAAAATACAACAATACAACAAAGCCTTTTCCCACAATTAAGTAGGGTTGGCTACATGGATTCTTTGCCTCCATTCAGATCTATCTTGGGTCAATCTCGGGCTTATGTCCAAAAAACTAAGATCCCTTTGTATAGTCTCTTTCCACCACTTCTTGGGCCGTTCTCGCCCTCTCTTAGCTGGCTCAACATCCCAACGCTCCCATCTCCTAACTAGTGCATCAACTGATCTTTGCAAATGACCAGACCATCTTAAGCGGTTTTCTCGCATCTTATCCTCGATAGGAGCTGCACCATTTCTGATTGCATCATTCTGAATCCGATCTTTACGTGTGTGTCCACACATCCACCTTAGCATTTTCATGGGATTTCTTTCTGATTGCATCGTTCCTAAATATCATGGAAAGTTTGATTATGATGAATAAAATCAGTCTTGTCTTCATTGACTATTTACAGGCCTCTGGTAAGAGGTTGACAATGAAATGCTTTCTTGGGAAATGAGCAAATACATACGCAGGACTAATGAAAAGACTCGAGGAAATACAAGGCTGTAGGTGACGGTCTAATCTGTTCCCAACATTTAAACAACGGGACTGATTGAGTAAAATGGAAGGAAATGCACACACTTAACTTTGGGGGTCTCTTTGCCTATCTTGCATGAGTGAAAGAGACAGGAAATGAAGGACTAGGTGGCCCGGTGTGCATTTTTTTCTTGAAGTCAAGCCTAAGATAGTGTGGCTTTACCCCCTATGAACTTCGAAGTATCTTTAGAAGAGGAATGAATATTTCTTGCATGCAGAGGAATCATCGACTCCCTTGCTCGACGTTGGTAACATTTTCCACCATTTTAATTTTCGTTGCAGATTTCAAATGAAGGAAGGTCATGCTCTTTAAGAAGTTGTCATATAGTATTAGTGTTTCATGCAATATCTCAGTCAGCTTCTTGTAGTATCTTTTCTTCAATATCTGTCCTTTTAAAGATTCCACCATTCGGTTCTTTCATCTTTGTGTATCATTTGATTTCTTTGTATTTTCCTTATCTGCACATGCAAAAGTAAGAAACTATGTTGGGTAGTTGCCTATGCTGTTTTTTTAAATGCTTGCATAGACTTTTCCTTTATATTTTAATAATACTATGAAATATTGTCGAACTTTTCCTCGGTTCCTTGCATATGTTTTTTTAAATGCCTACATAGAATTTTCCTTTATTTTTTAATAGGGATATTTAAACATGACCTTGAGTAATTTCGTAATTACTCCAATAGCCCTATGTAAGAATTACACCCAGAACTCCGAATACTCACTCCGTATTCTTGGAATATATGCGTCACTTGTATATATGGGCAAATGGATTTCTCTAGGATTGTTAGAAAATAGGAAGCAGAAGTGATAATGATAAACAAAGCATAAGAACGGAATGATAAAACATGAAGAACAAGAAGATTTTTACGTGGAACCCTACTCCCTAAGGAGCGAGATGAAAACCACGGGAGAAGCCCTTAAAGGGGCGTATGTAGCATTGCTTTTTCTCAATGGATACATGAGGTCTGGGGCTCCTTATATAGCCTCCACAGAGCCTCCAAGTTCCACCACTGGTAGATGTGGGACTAAGCATATTATGGGGTAAATGGATCCTGGCGGTATCCATTTACCCATCTACAACTCAATAGGCGCACAACCAAATACTCCAACACTCCTCCTCAAGCTGGAGCATGCAATGCTCAGCTTGGACATACAGTAAGAAACTCAACTCACAGTACATGACACTACAGACAATATCAACTCAACGCGCACACATGTCGGCTGCCGTCGAGGACGTTGCTTCTCATGTCGTGCAGGCGAGGAGGACGAACGAGCTGGAGTGTGAGTCAAACAGAGGACTTGGAATCTGACCATCTGGTCTGAAACTGCGCTTGGAGTCTCATCGTCGGGGAACTGGATCTCTTCCATCTGGCTCAGAAATGACACTCTGCTATGGAGTTCTTATGATACCACATGAAAACCCTTACCAACATGGCATAGGGAATGATCCTCTACTTTAGAGTCCCTATGGCTCACATGAAAACTCTGGCCTGACAACAACAAGAATGATGGGGACTATGAAACTGAAGACCGCACACTCGTGCGTGTCTGAACTGCAGACTCGGAAATAGACGTCGAGTCTGAATATTTGATCAATCTCTGTAGAGTATGAACAATCCGACTGGTCTGACGAATTGCAATCTGGAGAAGACCTGTGACTCTACATAAACTTCCCTTTTCTCCCATACTTGTCGGAAAAATCAACATCGACAAAGATGGGAGAAGACAATAAAATGGGGAAAAACATGAGCATTCTCAAAAAATTTCTTGAGGCTTTTCAATTTTTTTAATAAGATGTCCAAACAATTTTTTTAAAAACATTTTTAAGCCGTTTCAACATATTTTTACGTCTTTTTCGTATTCTCCTTTTTTTTTCAATTTGTGTACGACTCTTTTTTTTTAAATTGTACACGCCTTTTTACCTTTTTTAAAAAATCCCTCATTTTTTATCATCTAGCCTCTCTCCCTATTTTTTTCAGCCCCCCCCCCTTCGGCTTTTGCAATACAAATAGATTTTTTTAAATACAACACAACAGATATTTTTTTTAAATCGGGCAATCGGGTCCGCCCTTTTCCTTTTATCCCGCTAGGGTTTCCAGCTTGGGAATCTTCGTACTCAATGCCGCCGCCCCAGGGGATTCGAAGGGGGTTCGAAGTGGCGCACTACTAGGGTTCCCCCGTGGGAGCCCATCCTGTTCTGCGCTGCCTGGGGAAGTCGAGGACCGCACAGAGCTCTACTGGAGAGTGATCGGGAGGAGGGCAATGGTCTTGTCACTGCTGGAGTTGGCGTCACGTGGAGGAGAGGGCTCCGCTAGGAGCCTTCACTATTGCCGCCATGAGTTCGCCAGGGCTTGGATTGGAGGGTACTGGAGGGTACTGGAGCACCGCCTAGGTGCAGGGTCTGCGACCCGAGCGATCTGGAGGGGCACCGCGATGGAGGAATTGCAAGGGAGGACCTGGGGGAGATGCTGCCTTGCGGCTGAAGACCAACCGGATCTGGGATCTGGGACCAACGAGCGGCTGAAGACCAACAAGGTGCTGGCGATGACGAGGGATCTGGGATCTGACGCTGCCAGCGTGGAGATGCGGCTTTCTTGAGACTGCAACCCTCTTGCACCTGGGGTAGTCGATGCCTGGAGAACATATCTCGCACCTGGGGCCTGGACCGAAGGAGATCTGCGAGAGGGATCCCCGATGACGCTGCTCAGATCTTCATACAGAATTAGGGTTCCAACAAAACCTTAGAAACTTGGACAACAAATCCGAAAAGGAATGATAACTTATATCGACTCTTGATAATCGAATGTCGAACAAAATAACAAATAAATACTTAAGAACAAATCCTCGAGAATCGAACCTGCTCTGATACCATATTGGAAAATATGAAGTGGAAGCGATAATGATAAACATAGCATAAGAACGGAATGATAAAACATGAAGAACAAGAAGATTTTTACGTGGAACCCTATTCCCTAAGGAGCGGGATGAAACCACGGGAGAAGCCCTCAAAGGGGCGCATGTAGCATTGCTTTTTCTCGATGGAATCAGGAGGTCTGGGGCTCCGTATATAGCCTCTACAGAGCCTTCAAGTCCCACCACTGGTAGATGTGGGACTAAACATATGATGGGGTAAATGGATCCTGGAGGTATCCATTTACCCATCTACAACTCAATAGGCGCACAACCAAATACCCCGACAAGGATCCGTTTACAACATCCAGTGTTTAGTCTCACATCTACCAATGGTGGGACTTGGAGGGTCTGTGGAGGTTATATAAGAAGATCCAGACCCCTTGTATCAGATGAGAAAGTCAATAGACATATCAGCCCTTTGATGCGTTCTCCCGTGCTTTCATCCCTCTCCTTACGGAGTAGGGTTCCACGTAAAAACCTTATGTTCTTTTCATGTTTATTCTTTTTCTATGATATTAGCTTCTGCATTCATAATTTATGTTCGTTGTTTTTTGTTCGATATTCGATCTAGGGGTTCTATTGAAATCCTAATTATGTGCGTGTTCATGATCAAGAAGAGTTCTAGGGTTTGTTTCTTGAAATCCTAATTTTCGACGTCAACATCAAGACCACCTGCAATTTTCCAAATTTGGAGCACCTCATCAGCCTCTTGATAAAGTTCTGAAGCGACATCATCAAGGCCACCTGCAGTTCTCTAGATCTCGCGTCAACATCAAGGCCATCTGCAGTTTAATGATAGTGGCAAAGTTCTGAAGCACCTCATCAGTTGCTCGACAACTCTAGCACCACCGAGATAAGTTCATTCTATCAGAGCTCCATAGCGGCTCCTGTCGCTCCTCCCATCCGATTCCTCCCCAAGCAGCGATCCTCTTCCGCACGAGTCGCAACCTCCGGGTGGCTGCCATCCGAGTCCATCCCCTTGTCGCTCGAAGCTTCGATCTCCAGTCGTGCTCCCAGCGACGGTGATGTCGATCCTCCTAGCGGCGACACTATCTCCAGCAGGTGGCACTTTCTCTTGCTGAGCTCCATCGCTGGCTACGGCGTTGTGGAGTCTTTCTCCCCTATCGACGACGATGGGTCTAGTCCTGCGAACAGTATGGGAGAGCCCAATAGCCCTTCTTACCTACATTGAAGGGGCTCGTTCATTTAGGCCCAAATTGGGCTGAAGTTCCAAAAAAATGAGGTAAGAAAAGAACCCAAAATTGGGCTACTGAAGTTAAGAAAAGGAGTTGCTTTCTTTGGGCCCAAAGTTGGGTCGTATGTATTCAAAAAAAGAAGAGAGAGAGCGCAAGCCCTATTGGGATGCTGCCCACTGTTTGGGCCATGATCTTTGGACCAAGTAGGCCAAGTTTCTTTATTCAAAAAATATTTTTTAAGAAAAAGGTGTGTACAAAAGAAAAGCTGTACGTGAGAGGAAAAAAGGGGAGGAAAAGCCTAAAAAATGATGAACGACTTATTAAAAAAGGAAAGACGACTATTAAAAAATTTGGGATAGCGGGGAAAAAATGATTTAAAAAAATAAGCCAATAAAAAATCGAAATCAGCTAAGCAGTTCATTGATGTTTTATTCTCCTCACATTTTCTTGTCTTCTCCCAACTTGCTCGACATCATTGTTTTCGACCAGTCTGGGAGATAGGGGGAGTATTGTGTGGAGTTGCATGTCGGATTCAGATTCTCCAGAACAACCAAATTTCGGACTCTACAGTTCAGTTTCAGACTCTGCAGATTGGTTCAGAGTCAAAGTTCGTGACACTCCATATTTGAGCGACCATATTTTTTTGATTTCTCCATGTGTGCGAAATGGAGATCTCAGAGTTTTCAGGCACACATGTATGCGATCATTTTTGTGTGGTCCCTATCTTTTGTTTTTGATCTCAGAGTTTTCATGTGATCCATGGGAACTCCAAAGTAGAGATCTCATTCCCTATGCCATGTGGGGTAGGGTTTTCATGTGGTTTCATAGGGACTCCAAAGTAGAGATCCCATTCTCTGAGTCAGTATGGGAGAGACGCTGATGCAACCTAATGGGCTAATGACCTAAGCGGCGATCCGAACAATGGAACTAAGGAAATAAAATGATGTGCGATACGCAAAAATCAGCAACAATAGACGAAAAGATACTCGAGTTTTAGCACCGATTCTTCCACAAACTTAGGGCAATCAAGTAGTTAATGATTAGAGGAAATAAATAACGATGTTACAGTCTTAGAACCTCAATAAATCACCAAACTAAACAGCAATGTAACAACCCACAAATCTAACTTTATAAAGTGGAATAATATGCAGGAGAAACACTCATACCACAACCCGCAAGGGGTTGGTAGGCGCGCTTCAGATCTGGTCGGCAGCGGACTGGGGCGTTTGGGTGCTGGCAGTGTCCCGAAAGGCCTGGTGCTCGTGAGAACAGGGGTGGCGGCGCGTCTGGCGGCGCTGGACGATGGGATGCGGGGCCGTTCGGTGAAGGGTTAGGGGTGGGGAAGCGACGCACGTGAGCAGGGGGGGAAGAACAAAGGTGGTGATGGCGGGTTGGGAGGTTAGCAGGAAGAGGAGGGATGGGAAGCCGGGGGAGAAAGGCGGCGAGAGGGAGAGGCGGGCGGCGAAGGCGAGCAGGGGAGGGGATTCTGCGATCGCTGGAGGGGCGGGGGAAGGCGCTGGAGGCGGCGGTGGTGTGGATGGGCGGGCGAGAGGGTGGCGCGGTGATGGTGAGGGCGAGGGAAGGTAGCGCGCGATTGGTGGGACGGGGGTCGACGAGAGGGGGAAGGGCGGCAGCGTGGAGGGGGAAGGGAGTTTTAGGGTTCGAGTGGGGAATACGGGGGAAGGGGGAAAAGGGGGGGCGCGGGATTAGGGAGAGAGATGGAGAGAGAGAGAGAGAGATAAGTGAGGGGAAATAAACTTTCATTCAAACTTAATGCAAACCCTAATACAAGGGGGCCTTTTATAGAGGCTAATTCCCCCCAGACTAAGCAAAAACTCTCCTAAAAATTAGGAAAATAAAGAAAACACAAAAATAAAGGATAATAAGGCCTTTTATAATGAACCTTTTACATAAGACATAAATAAATAAAATAAACAAAACAAATGATAAACAAAACAAATGTTTCCTAAAATTGATATCATGCTGCATCAACTCCCCCCTGCTGAAAAGAATCTCGCTCCGTCGAGATGGCATCGTGGAAGTTCTGAAGGATATCGGTGCGGAGTTGTTGGAGTTCCTCCTCGTCAATCCAGGTGCAATTGGTAAGAGGTCGTCCCTTCCATTTGACTAGATATCGTCGGAAGAGACCACGTCTAGTCGTCATATCTCGGATGTCTGCAATATCTTCAATCTGATCGGCATCGGTTGCTACTGGTGGTTGGCGCATATCATCATCAGGAACCGTTGGTGCGGTGGCATCTGTCTGTTCATCTCCATGATATAAGAAGAGATCTGCTACATTAAAGACTGGCGATGTCTGGACGTCTGGCGGTAGGTCGAGTAAATAAGCATTGGGCCCAATCTTCTTGAGGACTCGGAATGAACCAATCTTTCGTTCGCTCAATTTTTGGTGGACTCTCAAAGGAAACCTCTCTTTTTTCAGGTGGACCATCACTAACTCTCCAACTCTGAACTCGCTCTCTCTTCGGTGTAGGTTGGCTTGGGCTTGGTATTTTTGGGTCATGGCTTGGAGTTTGGCTCGGATTTCAATATGGATGTGGGTTAGGTGTTCGTCCAGATCCTCAGCAGCTGCACTACTTCTCCCTTGCATGGTTGTGGGTTTTAGGTCTAGAAATTGGGTAAGTGGAAAGCCGTACACACTCTCAAATGGCAATTTTCCGGTGGACCTATTAGTGGAACTGTTATACGCGAATTCAGCTTGGGGAAGAATTAGATCCCATCTGGACGGAGAGTCCCCTGCAAGACATCGCAATAAATTTCCTAATGATATGTTAACTACTTCGATTTGCCCATCTGTTTGTGGATGATAAGCGGTGTTGTATTGCAAACGAGTACCAAGACGAGACCAAAGCGTGCGCCAAAAATGACTCAAAAACCGGGTATCACGATCCGAAGTAAAAGAACGAGGAACACCATGCAACCGAACGACATCACGAAAAAACAAATCTGCGATATGAGATGCATCTAAGGTTTTTCTACATGCAATGAAATGTACCATTTTAGGGAATCTGTCCACAACCACAAATATGGAGTCAATTTTTCGTACCGTGAGGGGTAAGCCTAGCACAAAGTCCATAGTGATGTCTTCCCAGGGTCGCAGAGGAATCGACAGAGGTGTATACAACCCAGTGTTCTGCCTATGGCCTTTGAATCTTTGACATGTTTGGCATTTTTGTACGAACTTTGTAACATCCTTTCGCATTTGCGGCCAATAAAATCGCTCTTGGAGAAGGGTTAAGGTCTTGTCCCTTCCAAAGTGTCCAGCTAAGCCACCGTTATGTAATTCTGAAATTAGGTTCTCTCGCAGGGAAGTGGCAGAGATGCACAGTCGATGGGCCTTAAACAGGAACCCCTCATGAAGGACATAAGCGGCTGTCGGATCCTGTCCAGTTTCGGTACACTTCGCATAAACTTGGCCTAGTCAGGATCAATGGGGTAGAGGTCCTTGAGTGTGTCAAATCCTGTTGTGTTGACGGTCATTGTGGTCAGGGCACGTGCTCGCCGGCTCAACGCGTCGGCCACGCGTTTCAGGGTTCCAGCTTTGTGCTTGAGATGGAACGTGTATTCTTGGAGGAAACTAACCCACTTGGCATGGCGTTTGTTAAGAGTTTTCTGAGAATTCAGATATCTCAAGGCTTCATGGTCGGAGTTAAGGACGAATTCGCGCTGGATCAGGTAAGGCCTCCAATGCTTGAGGGCTTGCACCACGGCATAGAATTCGACATCATAAGTAGAGTACCTTGATCGAGCTATTCAATTTCTCATTGTAGAACGCTACAGGTCGTCCTTCTTGACTTAGGACGGCACCAATCCCGACATGTGAGGCGTCGCAATCGACTACAAAAACCTTGGTGAAGTCAGGAGTGCCAAAACATGGGCATGTGTCAATTGATGTTTTAGATTTTGAAAGCTGGTTTCTGCTTCAAGAGTCCATGCAGGTGCGCCTTTACGCGTGCAATCTACCAACGGTGCGGCACAGGTGCTAAAGATCCGGATGAAGCGTCGGTAGAAAGAAGCCAATCCCAGAAAGCTGCGAATCTCAGTGAGGGTTTTGGGCACGGGCCAGCTCTGAATGGCCTGAATCTTGGAGGGGTCAACCTTAAGTCCGTCGGCAGTGACAATGTATCCCAGGAAGAGGACCGTGTCAGACATGAAGGAGCATTTCTTAAGGTGGACATACAGTTGTTGGGCTCTCAGGGTTTCCAGGACTTGTTGTAAGTGAGATAAGTGGTCTTCTTTGGTCAAGCTGTAGATCAGGATGTCATTGAAGTAAACAACCACAAACTTACCAATGAAGGGTCGCAAGACATGATTCATGGTTCGCATGAAGGTGCTAGGGGCATTCGACAGGCCGGAGGGCATTACCGTCCATTCATAGAGGCCCTCTTTGGTCTTAAAGGCAGTCTTCCACTCGTCTCCAGGTCGGAGGCGAATCTGATGGTAGCCACTACGGAGATCCATTTTGGAGAACAATTTGGCACCTGATAGCATTTCAAGCATGTCATCAAGGCGCGGAATGGGAAAGGATACTTGATCGTTATCTTGTTGATAGCGCGACTATCCACGCACATTCTCCATGTGCCATCATTTTTTGGTGTAAGCAGAGCAGGAACCACCACGAGGCTCATACTCTCTCGAACATATCCACGACATAGCAGATCAGTAACCTGCCTGTTCATTTCTTCATGCTCACTTGGGCTCATTCGATAATGTGGTAAGTGGGGCAGGCTGGCTCCAGGGACTAGGTCAATGTGATGTTGAATATCTCGCAACGGGGGTAGTCCTTCAGGCAACTCTTCAGGCATAATGTCAGCAAATTCCTGGATGATGGGTTTTATCTCAGGCGGGATTTCGGGTGTTGTGGTTTCTGGTTGGCTCACTTCACGTCCCATCAATGCATAAATAGTGGAGCTCTCCTGAATCTCACGTTGGAATGTCTGGGCTTCCATCAGCAATACATGACCTGTAAGCGAGGGCTGTGACGGTGGAGTGCTTTTACCCGATTGTGCGGTCGCGGCTCGAAGTGTAGCCACCTGGCGAGGGCTAAGGGCGTCGCGTTGTGGTCTGAGGGTCACACGCACCTTGTCTATGAGAAAGGAGTAAGTGTTCAGCTTTCCTTTGTGCTCAGTGTCTCGATCGAATTGCCAAGGTCTCCCAAGTAGAATGTGACAGACATCCATAGGGGCTACATGGCACCACACCTCGTCTTTATATGAAGGCCCAATTGAGAAGCTAACGAGGCTCTGACGGTGGATTGGGAGTTGGGTACCACCTCGAAACCAGGTCACACGCACCTTGTCTATGAGAAAGGAGTAAGTGTTCAGCTTTCCTTTGTGCTCAGTGTCTCGATCGAATTGCCAAGGTCTCCCAAGTAGAATGTGACAGACATCCATAGGGGCTACATGGCACCACACCTCGTCTTTATATGAAGGCCCAATTGAGAAGCTAACGAGGCTCTGACGGTGGATCGGGAGTTGGGTACCACCTCGAAACCAGGCCACACTGTAAGGTTTCTCGAGTGGTTGAGTTGGCAGGCCCAACTTATCGACCATTTCTTGTGAAACGAAGTTCTCAACGCTTCCTTCATCAATGATCAGCGAACAACGTCACCCTCCTGAAGTGCAGGTGGTTCGGAAGATGCTGCGTCGCAGCCAACTATCAGCGTCGTTGACAGCGGGTGTGAGTAGGATGTTTGTGGGTGCGCTGTCAGGAGTGATAATGTTCTCATGTTCAATGACCAAGAAGGGTCCGGATACGTCTCTGTCCACTCCTAAAGGCTCATAGTCATCGGCTCCCATGGTGTCAGCAGTCAAAGCAGCCGGATCCTCTTCAGGTGACTCCTGTTGGTCAGGGTCAGGGTCATCAGAGTCGTCGACGGTGCATAATAGGCGGGTCTGGCCTTAGGGTTTGGGCGCTCTGCTGCTCGATGTCCCTTTTGATAACATCGGAAACAAGTGTCAGGTCCGACAACAGGTCGGCTTCCCAAGATGCCTGGTCCGGGGTTTCCAATAGGTGGTCGGGTGACGGCAGGAGTTGAGGGTTTTGTCTGGGGTTTACCCGTAGGAATCGATTGGGACACAAATGGTTTGGAGGTCGTCATCGGGGTATTGGTGCGCGAGACGGAGTTCACCGAGAAGGACATCCTCCTTGTCTGGGCTTTAGCAAGCTTAGTCTCTGCCCGCGCAGCCTGCTTGTAAGCTTTGTCAACGTCTCGACAGTTGTGGAGGTAGAGTTCATCCTGAATAACGGGTCGGAGTCCTTGCATGTAGCGGGTGACCTCCTGGACAGGGGTCTCCTGCAATCGGTTGCGGTGAACGAGGGATTGGAACCCTTCAGTGTATTCTCTGACGCTCATAGTGCCTTGTCGCCATGATTGCAGTCGTGCGTACAGATCTCGTTTGTAATCTTCTGGCACGAACTTGGTCTTCAATTTGGCTTTCATTTTGCTCCAACTGCGGATTTTACTTTTTCCCTTTCGTTTGCGTTCAGACTGCAAACGGTCCCACCATAGCAGAGCATGACCCTTTAATTTGATGGCGACGAATTGAACTTTTCGTTCACTCGGCATAGACTTCCACACAAAGAAGTGCTCGACGGCTTGGAGCCAATCCAAAAAGACATCAGGGTCTCGTCCTCCGTCAAATTCCGGAACGTCGAGGCGGATGCCTCGATCCCATCCGTCATCGGACCTAGGTCCAGGTCGTGGCGGAAATTGATGTCCAGAGGTGAGGGGATCTTGAATCTTGGGAATGAAAGGGATGTCATCTCCTGATCCTTCTTCGTTATTTTCTTGGGAGGGATCATCGCTAACGTGTCCGTCAGAAGTAGATGAGCTAGAGTCGTAGGAAGTGTTGCTCCGTGAGTGTGATCTCCCACTAGTACGCCGGCCTTTGTTTGGTGTTTCATCACTATGGTCTTGTCCTAGCACACGACTATTCAATGTGGCAATTTGTTCGTGGGCGCTGCTAACTCGACGATCTACTCCGGCGATTTGAGTGCTCAGTTGATTGCACATGTGTTGTAATTGGGCAGACAAAGCCTCTAATGTTAATTCAGGGTGTGGGGTATGGGTGGGTTTAGAGGCACTAGGTTTGTCGGCCATGGGAATCCTAGGGTTTCTGCTTTCTTTGTTTTGGGATTTTTTTTTGTTTTTTTGTTTGTTTTGTATGTGTGTTTTTTTATGCAATGAATAAAAGGAATGTAAGTGAGATGCAAGATCGTTATGCTCTGATACCAAATTGATGCAACCTAATGGGCTAATGACCTAAGCGGCGATCCGAACAATGGAACTAAGGAATTAAAATGACGAAACGAATAAAATGATGTGCGATACGCAATAATCAGCAACAATAGACGAAAAGATACTCGAGTTTTAGCACCGATTCTTCCACAAACTTAGGGCAATCAAGTAGTTAATGATTAGAGGAAATAAATAACGATGTTACAGTCTTAGAACCTCAATAAATCACCAAACTAAACCGCAATGTAACAGCCCACAAATCTAACTTTATAAAGTGGAATAATATGCGGGAGAAACACTCATACCACAACCCGCAAGGGGTTGGTAGGCGCGCTTCAGATCTGGTCGGCAGCAGACTGGGGCGTTTGGATGCTGGCAGTGTCCTGAAAGTGCTGGTGCTCGTGAGAACAGGGGTGGCGGCGCGTCTGGCGGCGCTGGACGATGGGATGCGGGGCCGTTCGGTGAAGGGTTGGGGGTGGGGAAACGGCGCGCGTGAGCAGGGGGGGAGAACGAAGGTGGCGATGGCGGGTTGGGAGGTTAGCGGGAAGAGGAGGGAGGGGAAGCCAGGGGAGAAAGGCGGCGAGAGGGAGAGGCCGGAGAGGCGGGCGGCGAAGGCGAGCAGGGGAGGGGATTCCGTGATCGCTGGAGGGGCGGGGGAAGGCGCAGGCGGCGGTGGTGTGGATGGGCGGGCGAGAGGGTGGCGCGTGATGGCGAGGGCGATGGAAGGTGGCGCGCGACTGGCGGGACGGGGGTCGGCGAGAGGGGGAAGGGCGGCGACGTGAAGGGGGAAGGGAGTTTTAGGGTTCGAGTGGGGAATACGGGGGAAGGGGGAAAGGGGGGGGCGAGATTAGGGAGAGAGATGTAGAGAGAGAGATAACTGAGGGGAAATAAACTTTCATTCAAACTTAATGCAAACCCTAATACAAGGGGCCTTTTATAGAGGCTAATTCCCCCCAGACTAAGCAACAACTTTCCTAAAAATTAGGAAAATAAAGAAAACACAAAAAGAAAGGATAATAAGGCCTTTTATAATGAGCCTTTTACATAAGACATAAATAAATAAAATAAACAAAACAAATGATAAACAAAACAAATGTTTCCTAAAATTGATATCATGCTGCATCAGACGCAGTTCTTCGACGAAGAGATTCTGTTTGACTCACAATTCAACCCGTTTGTTCCTTCTCACCTGCATGCCATGAGAAGCAACGTCCTCGACATCAGCCGACAGTTGTGTTTGCGTTGGGTTGATATTGTTCGTAGTGTCTTGTAGCGTGAGTTTGAGCTTTCTTTCTGTTTGTCCAAGCTGAGTATTGCTTGGTCCAGCTTGAGGGGAATTGTAGGAGTATATACGCCATTAGTATAGATGGGTAGATGGATCTCTCCAGGATCCATTTACCGCATCTAGTGTTTAGTCCCACATCTACCAATGGCGGGACTTGGACGGTCTTTGAAGGCCATATAAGAAGTTCCAGACTCCCTGTATCAGATGAGAAAGTCAATAGACACATCAACCCTTTGAGGTGTTCTCTCGTGGTTTCATCATGCTCATTAGGGTGTAGGGTTCCACGTAAAAATCCTGGTGTTCTTTTCATGTTTATTCTTTTTCTCTGATATTGTCTCCCACATTCATAGTTTCTAATAGTCTCACACTTAACCCTCCATTAAGTTGGTATTAACTCAACCACTCATGTGAGTTAATCTAACTACACCACACCTAGGCGGTTGTTATTTACTCTCTTTTTATTTTTTTTATATTTTTTAGTAGAAAATAATCCAATACCCACGCCTCTTCTTTCTTCCTCTCCTCCCCCTCTCCTCCTCCATCCTCCTCTCATGCCACAACAACAACCTCGACAACACTCGGACGACGCTCCTCGACCTCCTCTCTACCTGCAGCTTCGTCGCCAAACCCTTCGACGCCTCGACCTCCATCACCGTACCATCCCCAACCCCCTTTGTTGTCCCTTTTCAGCCTCCTCGTCCATCCCCTCCACCCCTCGGCAACCTCCAACCCCACCATCGTCCACCTTCCACCTTCCTTCGCCCCCGCCTCCAGTGACCTCCTCCTCCTCCTCCACCCCCGCCCCCTTCCACTCCCTCCACCCCTACTTCCTTCCAGCTCCCTCCTGCATCCCCTCCGCCCCTCGCCTCCAACACCCTCCACCCCAACCGCAACCCCCTTTCAAACCACCTCACCCTTTCTGCAAGCATCTTCCAGTCCCCTCCTGCATCCCCTCCACCCTCGGCCTTTAGCACCCTCCACCCCCACCGTTGTCCCCCTTCCAGCCCCCCCTCACTCCATCTGCAACCATTTTCCCGCCCCTCCTGCATCCCCTTCGCCCTTGGCCTTTAGCACCCTCTACCCCCATCGCTGCCCTCCTTCCAACCCCCTCACCCCTCTGCAACCATCTTCCTGCCGCCTCTTGCATTCCCTCCGCCCCTAGCCTCTAGCGCCCTTCACCCCCACCGCCGCCCCCCTTCCAGCCCCCTCTGCAACCCCCTTACAGCCCCCTCTTGCATTCCCTCCTGCCCCGCCCCCTCCACCGCCTCCCTCTAGCCCCCTCATGTAGTGTCGTGAGAATGGATTTCGAGAAGGGTTTCTTGACACGGGGGGGGGGGGGGACGAGGTTGCCGACATCGACGAGGAAGACGCTGGAAAGACGGTGCTCTGGTTGCCTAAGTCGAGGAAGATGGGGGCATCTTTTGGAAATGTGATTTTGTTTGAGGGCAAAATTGTCTAAAACTGATGGAAAAGTTGACGGTAGAAACGAATGGAAGTTGACACAAGGTTATGTCATGTAAGGGTAAAGCAATATTCAGGGTTTGGGGTGTAATTCACGATTACACAAGGTTCTTGAGGTAATTATGAAATTACTAAGAATCATGGGTGTAAATATCCCTTTCTATTATAACCATCAAACGCCATGTGAAATTGAAAACTCAAAATTGTATCCAATGTATCCATTCAAATCTCCATCAACCCAAATCATTTTTTTGTAGGTTTTCTTGAAAAATCGTCCAACTCCTCCCAAAATTACTTCAATTCTTTCTTGATGAACTTGGGATGCATATGTTTTTTGAGTCAACAATGGGGGAAACACATGAATTGGTCCCCGTCCTCTGACTTGGGGTGCATGTGCATGACATTTAGAGTTTCTACTTATAAAATGGCTCTAAGTCATTGTGATACAATCCCCAAACTTCTATACCATGACTTAGGAGTGCACAATGTACATGTTTCAAATCCCGATTCACAACTTTTATTGCCAAACTACCTTCTTTATGTGCATACATCCTTCATGGGAGGACCATTGCTTTATTACAATATACCTTGGTGATGGTATATCGGCCCTGGCCAACTTTTCACTATATTTGGGTCATGCAACACATCCAATCATTTTACATTTGTTGGCTGGTGGAATTCTCTTGGTTGTTACAACTTTGGTTTTTTATCTCTGAGTGACCAGTTTTGTATTGAAATTATGAACATGAATGCACTGGATTAGATTTGAGATTTTCTTTCCTCAGCATCTTGACGTGACATGAGCATGAAAAATGTTTTGGAATCATTTTCGTCTTAAAAGAGCTTCCCTCTGTCATTCAGACAGACACACGTGCAAAAAAGATATCTATAGCCATGTATAGGCTTCTGTGTGCTCCTCATGAATAGTTGAGCGTTCCATTTTATTTTAGAGTTGCTTATGCCTGTTTATACCTTAGTATAGTGATAATTTTCAATTCAGATGGGTGGATTTCTTCTGTTTTGTTGTCCCAAAATATCTTTCGCTCTCATTTGTTGAAATGTTGTAGTAGATATTCTGTTAATTACAGCTTATAGCATTTTAATATGAACTCAATGTTTCTGGTTTAATCTGGTTCAGACTGCTATAGGATCTCCACCTTAGTTGATATAAGCAAAGACCTGTTCCTTTCAAAAAAAATAAGCAAAGACATGTTCCTTTCAAAAAAAAAGCAAGACCTGTGCCATGTATATCAGGCATGTGTGGTGTAAGCTGTATGTATGGTCTCCTAAAGGAGATGCCTATGTATGTGTAAAAGCTTAGACATACTGGAGATGATTCACTCCCACATAATTTCTTCAGTGTTTTTCTTATCATCTTATTCTCTTTTTGTGGCTTGTGGTGCCGAATGGTTTCTGTTCTTCAATCACTAAGATACGGTTCTGCTGTTGGAATTCATTGCAGGCGGTCGGAGCGTTACGACAAGTATTAAGTGTGCGTACGAAATCCTTCAAGAAGCTTTTGTGGTTTTTTGTTTTTGGGGATGTATTATGCTACTAATTCGTAATCTATGTAAGACTGGCACCTTTTCTTTTTTTCCAAAAACTCCTGCTCTTGGTACTTGGTTAAAACCCCTGGTTTAGGTAGTTGATGATACATGTAAAGGTACCATGAAGGGCTGAGTTTTCTCTTGGTTTAGCTTTTGCATTTTGCTTGTACCGTAAACAGATTTTTAAATGGTAAATGCTTAAAGCTGTTCATGCCGTTTGTGTTTTATTATTCTTTCTCCATATTGTTTATTGGATGATGGACACGTTGAGTCTGGTTGCTTGGTAATTGGTGAGTATTACTGTGAAACATTATTATCTGTTGGTTTCATGCCCGTATACGAATATCTGTACTGGGATGCTTGTGCAATAATGGAATATAACATGTAATATGCCATAGTGACTTGGTATATGCTTTTTGGTGTAAAGATGCAGCGTGTATATAATTAATTTTCTCCTTGTTTAATGAAATCTTATTTGTTCAAAAATGATATCATTTTTTCCCTTATCAGGTGATGTTTTTTTATGTTATTTTGATTCTTGAAACACTTTATGCTTGGCAGTTGGTAAGTTTGAATACTTGAAATGCAATCGGAGCTGTTGGGAACAACTTAGATTTTGTTGCAGATTATTGGCTCTCTCTAAGGGTGCACTTCTACTATCTCAAGGTTAGAGCCTCATGTAGAGGACAACATGGTCTGGTAACAACTGAAGGGTAACAATTAACAAATACCCATAAGGGACCTCTGTACTAATAATAGGTCTTGGCCTTTAAACGAGTCTCAACCTGCTGTTTATAATGCGACACAATCTTGGTCCGAAAAATACGGGGAGAACTGTTGTGCAGCAGCAGAAGTTGATGACGCTAAGAAATGCCTTGAAAAGCATGTCTTTTATGAATTTCAATGGAGTCATCTCATAATTTTAAAGAATTAAGGTTCTCTTGTATTTTTTCCCGTTGACTATGAGTTTGACTAGTTAGGAGATAGTAATTGGTACATGTATAAGAAAGATAGTTTCATTGTGCTGAAGTCGTTCCTAATGTGATGTTCACAAGTAGTTATCCCCCTTCATGACTGGCAAATTTGGTTACTGGTGGTTTCCCGGCCAGCACCTCTTATTTTTTTAAAGGATCAGTTGGTTGGAGCGCTTCACCAAACATTATCTGGAAAACTGTGGAAGCAGTCTACAGGAAGCTGGAAGGTAATGGAAAGTATATTGAGGCAGCACTTGCTTGATGATGTCTTTGTGATTTAGGTCTTCCTTACATTTAATATATTTGTGCATTGTTCTGGATCCCACAGGAGGTGATAATGATCTTTGTTTGTAGTAGATGTTTTTTATGGCGAATGTCCCCAGCGCCGCACATTGTGTCCCATATGAGACATTTCCCGTTGGGATGAAGGCCATCTTCTGGATTTCAAACCTTCCAGCTTTTGAGTTTGAGCTGTCAATTGTATTTCGACCAACATGGCCCAACAAACTCTTGTCTGAGGATCTGAAGGACTCCCTGCATATTTTAAAGTTGAAGGTACCATCATTTTCATTGTGCTAGTGGTTTAGGGATCTCTAAGGGCTCGTTTGGATACCGGATTACCCTTGGGGTAACCCGGTTTATCCCCTGTTTTCATGGGTTATGCATGGGTTGGATTTCCATCACATATCAATGTGACATCACATCACATTCCTTATTCCAACCCTCTACCAACCCTTATAACCATCCAAACATCTACTATTCAACCCAACTCACCTCAACCCTTGAACCAAACGAGTCCTAAGTGTCTTCTTTCGAAGGTCTTGGTGGGGTTTCCACCAATGCACAATGTTTGAGTTTGAGATCTTGTTGTTTACTATCGCCATCCTATATAATCTATGGCTCTGTACCACATGGCACCAACATAACTGTGATAACTGAAGATCCGGCTTCATGAGCTTTTGAGTTAGATGCGTATAATGGCTACTACTTGAAAGGTTACTATCTTATTAGTTTTTGAGATCTGGATGTTGAAATGATGATTAAATTAGCATAAATATAGGTATGTGAACTCTTATCCCACTGTAACTTCTATTCTTGCATTCATGTTACATACGATTCTACGAAACAGAACTGAAATTAAGATACAATATTTACGAGTTGCGAACTTGTATGTGAATAAGTTAAGGGTTACGTTGAGTAGGACTGGATTTAGTGTGATCTGCTTTCACGAAACATATGACATCATAATATAAATTCCCCACTCTTTCAAATGAACTTAATAATAGGTTTCTCATGCTCCGTGAGTAATCTCAACGCACTAAACATAGGGTGATGGTGGTCTACATTAGATATAAAAATAAGACCATCTCTTAATTGATCCTAATGGAGACTTCACCTCCTCCATGTAGAAGCATGCAACATGCATTTGCCCATATGTTTTTCATGGAACAAACTTGCACAAATAACAAGCTATAACATTCCAAGTTACACAGAGAGTATATCAACACGTATTTCTTTAAAATATATTTCAAACCTTGATGGGAATAGGTTCACATCTTTGAGTCCAAGGTAAACCTCAAGGAGATGTCTCAATCTATCAAGTTAGGTGATGTATTACAATGATTTCAAATTACACTTAGATCATATCTAAGTATTTCTTTAATTAATTTTTCAGACCTTCATGGGGATAGATGATGAAACACTACAGGGGGAGGGGTGATAGTATTTATGTGGGAAAATGATCAATTTAAAAATAAATTAGATGAACAAGAAAATACAACAAGCAAATCACAATACATAAGGATTTATACATGTTCTCACTTCCTGTGCTTGAGCTTGGCTGACCCAGAGCTTATAAACACTCCACTATATGCAATACTTTTGGTGTAGCATAAATGCTTACAAGCTCTATATGAACCCAACTCAAACATAATCCCATAATGGAAATTCATGAATTGTGAGTTATAAGAGGGGGGAGGGGTACTACTTGAGAACTCGGGCTTAAACATTTTGGGTGGTTTGTCTTTGTTAATGAGTCTGATCAGGCCCGACTCAACAAGTTGTCTAGGCCAATTTTCCTCAATAACGGACCTGAGACCTAGTTGGACATGTGTGCTCACGACAAGCCATTATGCAATAAAAGCTATTACATATCACTCCTTAATCTAAAATGAAGAATAACTCATTTGCATAATAGGTCTTTTAGTACAATTATGGTTATGTACCATGACCATCTTGATATCATACAATTGTTGATCTAAAGATTGGATCATAGAGGCTGGTGCATGGTTGAACATCTAAAGATTTAAATTGAGGACTCAACTACACCATCAAGCCATTATCAAGAAGGGATGTCGAACCTGAGAAGGAGATGGTAATCCTTACTCTAAAGGCTAACATTCGACCAACGTCTTGATGCATGTCCTCTATATAGGAATAGAGGCTCAGAGATATCATATGACTTAAGTCAAATAGTTAACTTAGAGAGATAGAGATAACCAAGACCTACATCGTAAGCTGACACAAGATATGCACACATTCTCGGATTGGAGATAAATATGTTACTATATGTCTAAGTATGTACATTAGACAGACCATTAGGTTGATGACCTAATCAAGTTCTATATATCAGCGAGCTGATGTGCATATGTGGGCATATGAGTAATACGATCTCTCAAAGGGATCATGCATGTTCATTACTGGATCGTAAGACATGAGCTCACTCATGAGATATTGGGATAAACTAAATTCCAATGTTGGTTGTCTTGTTTTGGAAATAAGACATGATGAGAATGTAAAATATATGCTTTTGGAAAGCATATGCTCAATACCAACTCCTAATGATCGAGTAAAAAACTCACTGATACAACCAAGAAGAACCTGTCCAAAATAAGATCAGAAGTTCAGGTTGAATCACAATATTCCAGTAACATGATGTACGAGTATTAGGAATACTCGTGGGTGAGGTGATCTTAATCTATTGTATACCATGATGCTTCCATTTCGAGGGTGTGATGAAACATGGTTGGGTTTTAGTGACTCCACTCAGTAGAGTAGTTATCCAATCTTAGTGCAAATGTTAGATATTGCTCTGAATATGATTCAGATGCAATAAGAAGATGGATATACCGTCTGATATGGTCAGACATATCTGAGAGGTTTTCTACGTCTCTATATGAGATTAGATCTCACTATCCTAGTCATTATAGATGGCTTATACAGTCGCCATATCCTTATCTCCAAATATTCGAGGCAAGGCATGCTATCCTTGAAGGAATTCAAGAATAGTCCCATGAGATAAGTCTGAGAAAAATACAGAAAAATAATGATGATTAAATTAGATTTAGTTATCATAAGTAATGTGGATGTGATTAACATTATTTAGACATGTAAAGAGAGACATATGTTATAATTAAATTAGATTTAATTATCACATATGAAATTAATGTGGATAATACTATCTATAATAATTATTGATAACGTGGATATGATCCACAATATCATAGAGATAATTAATTACGAATATGATTTACAATTTAATTATTAATGTGAATTGGATTCACATTGTACAATTAAATGTAAATATGATCTACATTTAATTTTGGATGGAAGAATGTGATTTATAAAAATCAATGGTCTAAGTGTAATGTTCACAAATAAGTTGGAATTATTTTGGTGATAAATTAGAAAATAAGCAACACAAATTAAATTAATACAATATTTTATTGCACCACATATTAGGAACAGAAGGACTCCTTCTCCGAATATGGGTGACCAACATGGTGGATCCCACCATGGTGGCCTTCCACACCATAATGAGAAGGAGGCTACTCCTAATCCTATTATGTATGTCGCTAATTGATTGTTATGGTTGGAGATTATCTCTCTACTTGCAATAATGAAGAGTACATGTAATTTTAGATATTACAATTTAATCTCAACTATTGATTCATATTTGGAGTGCATCCTAGCCTTAAATATAAAAGAGAGGCTAACCCAAGCTCTCTTTAGTTCATGTAAATGTTGCAACAAAAACCCCCCACCCCCTACACCACACATCCCCTCTCTTTCCATCAACTCCATGACTATTTGCTCGGCCTAGGTTTTGTAGTCTATGGCAGTTGTCACGCTACCGTCATGCTGTCAGATTGATTCAATTGATCTCACATGGAGGTTCTGCTTCTTTGGTGCCCCATCCTACTGAAGAAGGAGAAGGATTTCGTACGATGAAATCACGAGCTTCACGACTCATATCTTCTTTGTGGTTTTCATGATAGTTCATCCCTGCGTTCACAAGTTGCAGGATGTTTCTTCACTTAGAGTTAAAAGATTGCAAACTCTTCAAGAGGTAAGCTTAATACTTGTGTGATATTAATGGAACAGATTGGGAAAGATTCCCAAGTCATGTGGTTCCATCGTTTTTTTAATTCTGCTACTAGTGTGACTTATATGACAAGTCTTATTTTTTGTCATATACGATCTGACTCTCATGCTTTCGTGATACATGAGGCCTTATTGCCTCCCTACACTAATCCAGAGATGTTACAAATGGTATTAGAGCAGGTTCCCTCTGATAGTGGAAAAGGTTACCTGAGAGGTGGAGTTACTCCTACAAAGAAATAGGTGGGAAATGCTACTCGAGCATGCAACTGCCATTATCACTGAGAATAAATGATGGACCAAGTCTTAATGAGGACGTTGAGAATTTAAGTGGCGGAGGTTGTAAGAACCCAACCCGAACATAATCCCATATCGGATACTCACGAAGTGTGAGTGTGGGTTATAAGAGTGGGAGATGCTACTTGACAACTTGGACCTAAGCATTTTAGGTCATTGTCAACGGGTCCAATTGAGCCCAACTCAACAAGTTGTCAGGCTCAGTTTTCCTTGATGACAGACCGGGGACCTAAGCCTGGGATGTTACAAGCTCACAACTTACATCAATTTATCTTCTAAACAAGAAAAAAGGATTACACAGAGATGGACTCATGGTACACAACCTTAATTGAATTTATCTTCTACACAAAAAAGACTTTAAATCAAAAAGCCTCAAGGTACATGACCTCGCTAAGGTTTATCTTACATTAGGGAAGAACTGTCTTCAAAAATTCCTTTTAACCAAGTTTAGAGATAAAATACAATTATGCTAATGAACTCTTTCGAACATGCAAAATATAAATGTAAAATGAGATCAATGTTGAACTATAATGCATTCTAATAGAGCAAAGCTAAGAATCGTGAAGAATAGAGAGCTCTTTTCTAGGATATATTTTTTAAGCATACAAGAATATCTCACAAGAATAGAGAAAATTGTAGTACTAGTAGTAGTACTAGTAGTAATAATAGTAGAGAACTTATGATTTTGGTGTGTGTTCTAAGGGTAGAGTGTAAGGTCCTTTTATTGACATAGAATAGCCGTAAGAGGCGTTAAAATTAAAATGTCTAACTCAAAAATGTTTGAAAGAACACTTCATCTCTCTGGTGTAGTAGTGCATAAAGATATGTACCAACACATGAAAGCAAAAACACACTTAGAAAGATGTCCAATGGCTAGTGCAAACTGATTTATATGATGGTCTCTCACTGCAACAATAGTCCCAAGAATAGGCCCGTTGAAATGAATAAGTTAAGAGACTAATAGTCATATTAATGTACTAATGCAATAGTAAGTGTGAAACTTGTATTAAACTTATCAAGATGTGTATTGTTAAGATTTATTTTGTGAAGGGCTGAGTACTAGTGGAGAGGATTGTTGATGTGACTAATCTCCCTCCAACCTTCCGATTGGCAGAGAGCTAATAAGCTATATTTCTGAGATGTCTAATTTCCCTCCTGCATCCCGATTGACTAAGAGCTGTTGGGTTGGATTGCTGAGATGTCTGATCTCCCTCCTACATCTTAATAGCCTAAGAGCAGCTGGGTTGGATTGTTGAGACGCCTTATCCTCCTCATGCATCTTGATTGGTGATATAAGCTTGGTTGGATTGTTGAGAGTTGTTGGGTTGGATTGCTAAGATGCCTGATTTCCCTCTTGCTTCCTGATTGTCTAGCAGCGATTGCGGAATACCATTGGTATTCTTTTGTTGCAGCATAAAAGGTGCATTGGGCATCATTTATTTTATCCCAAAATCATTCAAGCAATAATAAAGAGGGTCCGGTGTGAGAAAATGGAATATGTACATTGTTGAACCACCATAAATCCCCATCTTGTTTGATTGTACATGCTTTCTTCTTTGATCATAGATCTATTTGAAGGGAGTTCTAAACTCACACATCATTGTAACACAAAAAATAGCAAACAAATTTTGCATAATAGTTTGTTCATCGTATGAACATTGATATAATGGGTCACAAAAATTTTGTTGCGAAACCACATGGTATAGGAAACATGTTCCAAAGCGTCTCGCACAACCATATGAGTATTATGATTACCTTTCAAAGCGCGAGTCTCTAAACGAAGAGACCTCCCAAATAGGAATGAAAACGGATACGGATATATCCGAATATCCGCTTACCGTATTCGAAAAATTACCGGATACGCATATCCGTATCCGAATATTAATCGAATACGGATCGGATATGGATATAGGTTGTAAAAATTTTCCGAATACGGATACGGTAATGGCTTAAATATCTGGATTCGGATCCGGATATCCGAATACAATATTTGCTTTTATTTTATATATTAGTTAATATAATATAAGCTACAATCTTATGCTATTATATTAGTATTATACATTATATAATACAATATATTAACGATATTAATAAATTTCTATTTCTTTGGGTATGAGCACGAACAAAATTTATGAAATCCTATTCCCTTTTTGCTTCTGGTCAAGAATACATGTCACCTCAACACTCTCTTTTGTCATGACACAACTTATTTATATTTCATTGCTATTTTCAAATCATATGAACATTGATAAAAAAAATCAATTCATATTCGTATGTGGTCTTTATTCAATCTGTATTCGGATTCCATGTTTATTGGATCCGTATTGGGATTTCACTCTTTATTCAATTCATATTTAGATTAGCTCTTTATTCGATCCGTATTTGGATCCTCTCTTTATTCGATCCGTATTCGGATTCGATAAATATCCGATTCAGATTCATATCCGTATTTTTTACAGATATGGTTTCCATAATGAATATCCGAATCATATCTGTATCCGTATTCGTATTCGATAGAGAGGAAGCGAATATGGATATGGAAATAGGCATATCTGATCCGTATCCGATCCATTTTCATCCCTACTCCCAAATAAAGTCTAATCCGACGAAGCTTCTCTCATGGGAGAAATGATGAAGCATGTAGTCTCCCATGATCTTGATGCATCCAAGGAATCTTGGAGAGAAGGGAATGACTAAGGAGAGAGTCTTGTAATCTCTCTTCTCTCCACTCTCAAGGCAATGCGGCTCTCTTGGAATTGATGAGAATTGTTGTAGAATAATTATCTACAAAAGAGAGATGTCAAACCCTCTCTTAAATAGTATGTGTGGACATCCAATGGGGAGTAATCCTTATTGTAGATGTCCACACACACACATATAGTATATATATTGCCATGTAAGAGTCCTAAAACTACAAGAGGTTAACAATTTAGCCAATTTAATCATAAAGATAAATATGCAAATTAAGAGAGAGTCTTCAACAAATAGGACTCTCATGGTGGGCTCAATGGTGAACGCTCATCTTGAGATATTCCTACATTATTTTAATTCCAAAATCACCGTGATATTCTAATTCAATTTTCCTTTGGTAAATTAAATTATAAATATCGTAATTGAGTTATTTATGAGTGGTATCTCTCAATTTATGAATCAAAGACAAACTCAATATAAAATGTTAATCCAATTTACATTTAATTTTTCAATGTGAATCATATTCACATATACCTTTAAATAATATATGAATCATATTCATATAAATATTTTTTTTAAGTAATATACATCATTATTCATATTAATTAATGATCAATTGTGAATCTCATCATATTATGTTTGCATAAATATATTCATGATAACAACATTTATTATCATAATATTTACATCGTAATGTAAGAGTTGTGAGTAGAATTCGTGGATGCTTGGAGATAATGTCAGAGAGAGCATATTATCGATGTATAATGACTTAAAACTTAGATAACTCTCCAATTTCAGAATTTTAAACCACTTTTTAGCGAAACACATCACACTCTGATTTTTAACTTGAGTTGAAATGATTCACGCTCTAATATGAGCTCAATGAAACACATCACTCTCTCCATGTGCTAAAAATATTCAGATTATGAGCTCTGCTTATATATCAATTTCTAATGATTGTCCAAGCCTTTTGGAACTTAGAGTTGAGCTCAAGAAGCGAGTTCACCTCCATTTCCGTTTTCATTTCTATTTCCAACATTTGGACATTGAAATGGAATTGGAATCGAATATAATGAAATGAGACTTAATCCAATTAATTCTCATATCATTAAGCCATAAAATGCAGTCACTAAAATATATTTAATTTCATCGCTCACTCGGAATGGAAGTGTCATGGCAGATGCTCTATTAAGAAAGCTTCAACCTAGAGTATTCCCTAGACTCCATCATCCTACATATTGGAAAACTTTGACATACCTGAAGTTCAAACCATTATTTGTACGTTGATGAATCTCCATTGCATCACCTTTATTCTTTAATTTTGTCCTTAAATACCTAGTGAAATGCATGTAAATAACATTAAAATGCAAGAAATAACATTCAATAATTGACTCAAAAACAATGTATAAACATTAGCATTTAATTCCAAAATAAAAGAATAAAGGAATAAAAGAAAAGAAAAGGAAATGAAGTATCAAAGACACTAAATGACCCAAAATCCCGAGACCAGGTCAATATTGACTTGATTGACAAGGAAAATATAGGGGAAGATAGGGCAGACTAATTGTACATAAGGCCCAAAAGACTATTTATTACCAATAAATAACCTTTGGGGTCCTATTTTATTTTCCTTTTTGTACAACCCAAATAATAAAACCCTCAACATGAAAATTGTACATAAAAATACAAAGAAAATACACAATTAATATCACAGAAAAATAATACACAGTGCACTCAGGACACACAGAACAAAAAGCCGCAAACAAAACTTTACAGACCCGTATCTCCTTCATACAGTCTCAAAATTGACCAAACTCACCTTTATTATATATAAAATTAAATTATCTATATAATAAAGGTGGTTCATCTAAAATAGAGCTTAGATGCAAAAGTTGGCTTTTGGGTTCTTATTGTACTATATACATGTATATTATATTAAATATGTCCATTCTTTGTATTTTTAGCTTTCTTGTATTTTTAAATATTTGTATATATTATTTGAAATACCATAAAAACATAAGCATAAAATAAAAACACCAAAAATACATTAAAATAAATCAAGTACTATGATATATAGGTATAATATACTTATAATATAGGTTTTTATCAGTTGTGCCCCTCCAAGATCTTGCAATTTCAGTTATGCCCCTCTCTTTTTGGGAATATTAATTGTACCCTCGACTTCTTGTTGTTTTATCACTTGTGCCCTTCCGTAACTTTAGTCGTCACTGGGTTGAACTTAACCATGGGTTTTTCAAACCATGGTATGGTTTAGAGGGGCAAAACCGTCCAAATAACCCCCACTCATCTTCCCCACACCACCTCCTCCTCTTCATCCTCTTCCTCTCCCTCCCTTATCCTCCTCCTTGACAAGACATCATAAAATCATCTCTGCCTTAAACTGTGAATGGTGTTGCGGATGATACACATGACTGTATCCAAATGGAAATGCCCTCCAGCCCAAATGAAAATACGCGATGCCACTGTCACCATAACCGGTACAACTATTGGTGCTAACAATACCAGGGCAGGTGCGTTCTATGGCAATCCGAGCGTCTCCGACATAACGACGACTGTCACGACCATCATTGGATATGTGAAGGGTGGGATCAGGAAGTGGGGCTTGAAGAACCTCCTCCTCTTCCGCAGTGCGTCAGAGGGTCGGGCGTCCGGTGCGAAGGCCAAGTTCCCGGGTATGGCATCTTCGGTGCTTCTGTTGGATCAGGATGTTAAGAGGGGGAGCTTCCGGTCCGTGGATGGGGTATGCCGTAGGGTGACGACGAGGGTGGGGGAAGGGGTAGCTCGGGGTGGAGGGCGCACCTGGGGGCAGGGGAGGAGGTGCAGACGACCTGGTAGAGGTGTGGGGGCAAGGGGAGACACGGGGGGCAAGGGGAGATGCGGTGGAGGAGCTCAGGGCGGAGGAAGGTGGAGGTGGGGGCGGAGGTGAGGAAGCAAAGGGCAGCGGGGGGAGGTCGGAGGTGGTGGAGGAGGTGGGGAAGCAAGGGGGCGGTGATGGGAGGTTGGGCTACAGATGATGGAGGATTGGTTGTAGGTGGGGACGGAGGTCGGGCTGAGGATGGCGGGGGGAGGCCAGGTTGGGGATGGAGAAGGGGCCGGAGGTAGGGAACCAAGGAGCTCGGGCGCAGAGGGGCAGGGGGAGGAGCTCGGGGGAGATCAGAGAGGCATGGGGGCGGAGGGAGGGGCTGGGGGTGGTCGGGAGGAGCTGGTGGAGGAGTAGGAGGCTGTAAGGAGGAAGAGAAGGGGGAGGAAGAGGAAGAGGATGTGGGAGGAGGAAGAAGAAGTGGCTGGACATTTTAGTCCAATTTTTAAAAGTAATTCCTATTGTATCCTTAAAGTTAACGTCCGTTTGTGTTGGAGATGGACAACAACTAACCCGAGGGGCACAGCTGATAGAACGATAAGAAGTTGAGGGCACAACTGATATTCCCAAAAAGATAGGGGCATAATTGAAATTGCAAGATCTCAGAGGGGCACAACTGATAAAAACCCTATAATATACATATACCTATTTATTTAAGTAAATAAATAAAATAAGAAAAATATAACAAAATATGCAAGTATGTATTTAAAAATACTTAAATATATAATACATGCATACAATGATAAAATATAAAATAAAAATAAAATACTATAAATATGGCTAAATATACTATGCATATACATGTAAAAATTAACATCTAATAAAAAGTATTGCAAAAATAAGTAAAAATCCCTATAAAATACTAAATAAATAAATAAACATCTTCTATGTTTTGACTTTAATTTAAGAAAATCATTTATTATTTTTAATCTATTTAATAAGGGATTTACTTCCTCTAATTTCCTGGTTGGTCCACGTGGACCAAACAAGGAGCTCTGACTGTTGACCTCTGGTCAATAATCCTTTCTTCCTAGCTGTCGCGTTGTCATAACTCGTGACTTATGACTTCTCTGATCTTTTAGAGATGATCTTAGGCTCGATGGCCCTCGATTCCTTTACCGATCACCTTCCCCATGCATCCACCTATCTCACTAGGATCGTATCTCCCACCAACTCCTCACCATTTTCACACAATCTCCTTCCACCTTTAGCCAATAATATTGTTCTATAAATAACCCTTAAATATGAACTTTTAGAGTTTGACCTCTCTTGAATCCCTCTTAGCCCCTCAGATCGAGTAGAAGGCTTGCTCTTGGTGACAGGAATCATCACCCATCGATTTACAACGAGGAGGAGGTGTTCTTGAGCTGATCCAACATTCACCGGAGCTACTCTAGCGAGCCACCCTCCGCTCCCTGAATCCTTCATGTATGAGCAGTTTTCCTTTCGTACTTTCATCGCATTTTATCCCTTAGGTTAGTTCAGTCTTTAGTTTCATCAGTTAGTCGTTAAATTAGTTTAATTTCTAGATACAAAATTTGCTGGAGCTTCGAGCTCCAGCTTTGTTTCCTTGTGAACTGACTGTCTCCGACCCACCCTTTCACCTCATCCTCGATCCCCCTCTTGCCTCTGTATCCCCAATAGTATCTCTAGGATTGAAGAGCTTGGTGACATCAAGCATTTCTCCTCCTTGTCGGTGAGGATAAGATGGTGGAGGTGGTGATCCAGGTGTCACTGGAGTTCTCCGATGTACCTTGCCTTGCTCACTGTTTTCTACATGTTTGATCTGATATATATGTGTTTTTATTGCATTTCCTTTCTTTCCCCATCCACATAACTTTGATCATGTCTTGATCTCACCCACTCTCCACCAGGACCCCCTCATCTCCTCCATCAACAATGCTATCAGTTTCACCTTCTGATCGAGGCTCATCGCCTCGAGCCGTGGGATCTTCTTGTGTAGGACTTGGACTTCGAGGAGCCCCCTGGAGACGATACAAAGCCCAACTCATATCCCCAGATAACCTCCAAGATCTAGGCCCCTATCGATAGGGCCCAAACCCATTTCAGCCACCTGCAGATGCGACTGAACTCCAGGTAAGGAGCTCGACGGCGACGAGATTGGAGCCCGAAGCGAGAAGCAACGATGGTTGAAGTCTGCCTAGTCTGTGTTCTTGAGGTGTTCTTCGTGAACCCTTGAGAGTCGTTGGATCACCAGGCTGGTATAGAGATCTAATCTAGGCTATCCAAATCGGGGAGAAGTAGTACTCTCTCCCCGTCATTGATCGAGTTAAGTGGCACCGACGTGACATCATCTCCACTGTTGGATCGCGCCTTGTTGGGTATATTTTCCTTCTACCAAGCCGCCTTTTGTATTTAGCATTTGGTCTTGTAAATATTAACTTTAATTTAAAAACTTCTGTGTATTTTGCAAAAGGGCTCCCAAACTTCTTGTAAATTACAGTAAGGTCCTTTTCTAGGTCACCTCATGTGGCCTCCCCATGCGAGGTGCCTGGGCTTTTTAGATAAAAGCCCTCCCAACTTTTGGTATTTGTACTTAGTCTTGAAATTTGGTTAATTAATGTTATTTTTTGGGGAAATTTGCACATTACACCTTGTACTTGCATTTTATTACAAAAACACCCCTTCCAGGCTTGTATTTTTATTTATGCTTTTCTATTTTTATTAAATAGCTCCTATGCTTACTAAATTTTGAGAAAATTATAATAAATGCTTCTCACCATGCTTGTATATGCACACATTTTTATTTAGGCTTTTATTGTATTTTTCCATTTATCAAAAATCAAATAGGAGTTATTTATTCCATATCCAAGCCTAAAAATCCAAAAAAGTATAGTATAGATATTACTATATATTACACTTTCAGCCCAAAAATCACTAGAAAATATAAAAAGAAAACCTTAAAAATTACCAAATCCTAAAAAACCATAAAATAAGTAAAAATTCCAAAAAATTCAAAAACAACATTTTTATTTCCTATTTTTATTTATATTATATAGTAAATATTAAAATAGTTTTGGAAAATTTTGAACTTATTATCTATTTTAAATATCCAAAATAATTCAGACTATATATTATATTCATTGTTTTGATATATTAAATACATTAAAAATACATAAAAATTAGAGAAATTCTATAAAATATCATAAAGATAGAGAAAATATTAAAAACATAAAAATATTTTATTTTCTAAATTTTAACTATATATATTTATGTTCGTTCCTTGAAGAATTTATGTGAGAGTTCCTTCTTTCTAATTGTAAGGTCGTCTAAAAAGAGCAGGGAAAGAAAGAATTATTTGCGGGAGAAAAAAAGAAAGTGGATAAGTAGGGAATCAAATCTATACTACATTTGCCTCTCTTCCCGGATAAAATAAATAGATGTTCGCCTATTCACTCAATCATCAGGTAGATCCCTCTAGTAGAGTCGTTCCCAGGGTAGTCCTTCTGATATTCATTTCCAAGGTCTTCCGGGATTTTCTGGTACTCATTTACGAGCTACGCAGTTATTCATTTCCCTCTAAGTATTTTCGAGTTCCCTCTCAACTTCGTAATTGGGATACCTCATTTATTCTCACCACCTCCGAGGTATGAATTTCTCGTGAGATCGAGAATAGTCGACTCCGTGAGTCAGAGATGTAATCAACACAACCAATTATAGTCTGAAATGACGAATCTATCCGGGAGACGATCTTTGTCTCTATATCTAGTAAGAGAAAATGTTTGACTTCTCCTTCCCTCATCTATATCCATTGGGCAACTATTAGAATATTACGAAAATCCCAGATATCTAGTTTAGCAAGGTTGGTAAGGGATAATTAGTGATATATACCTTAATAATACTTATTTACTACTTATTATTATTATCTATAAAATATATATTATATTTAAAACATTTTAAAAAATAAAAAGGATTGTTCCTTTATATAAATACATATATATTTATTATATTATTTATAATATCTATTACTAGTATTATTACTATATATAGATATATATTATCTTAAAATAAAAAGAACTAAAAATTTGCAAAATTGAAAAGAAAATAAAAATATAAAATAAAAAAAATTAAAATCCATAAAAATTAAATATAATTAAAAACCCATAAAAATAGAAAATTTCATAAAAAAATATAAAAGTAATTATTATTAGTTATTAATTAATAATAAGTGGTTCGACACCTACTACTTTGTCACTATACACATTTTGTAGGGTGTACTAAATTTCACCCGCATTTATTCTTTATTTTATCTATATCGTGGGTTGATTGTTGATCAGATTGATTAAGATATGTTCCAAGTATCGCAAGAGCGACTGCTACATCGATTGATGGATCCAACTTGTTAGACACTACATACCCTCCAAGACAGAGCATTAGGAACCTCTGCTTGATTGTCGATTATCATATGTCTCCTTCCAAGGTATGTCAACAGATTCCTCAATAAATATGGGCGACAATATTAATTATATACTTTTCAAAAGTATATATTAATATCTCAAATTCATATCTTATTTCATAAACAAGATGAACATGCATGGAATTCTACTTGACCCCAAATATCTTATGAGTGAGCTTTATCTCCTGGTTCAAGTTTAAACATGTATGATCCCTGTGAAAGATCATATATCTCATGTATACTTATATGCACACCAACACAGCGGTATATGGACCTTGGTTAAGTTTTCAACCTAATGGTCTGTCAAATGCACATACTTGAACATAAAAATGTATACATGTCTCATGTCAAAGGATGTATACCTGATCATGATAGTTATGATTCATGTCTTAATTTATCTCAACCTCGTCAAGTCAGCATTTTGACCTAAATAGCTAACATTTTGACTTTTTGGTCAACATTCTTGCTTGACTATTCCGTGACCTACGGATATCAATTCTCATTCAGAGGACCTGCATCAATAGGTAATTTGGATATTGGTCTTTAGAGAAAGATTTCCATGTCAGTCTCAGATTGGAGATCATTCTTGAATACTACATGATGAAGTCAGTTCTATCCTCTCAACTGCATGATATTCAAGATGGCCATGGTACATAACCCCAACTATATAAAGGAACCTTAATTAAGTGCAAATACAATCATCAATTCAGATGAAAAAATAATAACTTTTATTGCATTAATAGCTCACCTATTGCTTACAAGTCCAACAATCTTCCACTACCCCTTAAAGTCATTCATGTACAACTCTTAAACGCATAATCATTACATGCTGGTCAATGACCTTTTGTGATTAAGTCTTGGTAAGCGGATCAAAAACATTGTTGTCAAACCTTGGTGATGGTGATATCATCTTGTTTTTGTATTTTCAAGCTATGTGATATTTCCTCTCCACATGTTTGCTTCTTTGATGCCAACGAGGTTTTTTCGCTTGCAATATGGAACATGTGTTATCGCAGAGCAATAACATGAGAGATTCTGACGAGGAAACTATGCCATGTTATGAAACAAACTTGCTTAACCACACAACATGTTTAGAAACGTTAGTTTGCGGTTGCATGCTCTGCTTTACTCATCGAATTTTTCGTGGTGTCTTATGTCTTGCTTCTCTAGCTCACAGCATCACTATTCAACAAAAGTATGAACTATGAGGTTGATTTCCTATCATCCACATCTGATTGGAAGTCCAAATCTCTGTATTCTAAGACTTAGAGATCATTATCTCCATAAACCAAGATATAATCTTGAGTTCTTCTTAGATGCTTGAAGATGATTTTCACTGATGTCCAGTGTTTGTCTCCATAGATTGATTGGTAACAGCTTACAACTTTCACTACATGACAGATATCCGATCTGGTATACATTATGGCATACATTAGACTTCTTATAACCGATGCATGAATGCATCCGACCATGGCTTTCTTTTCCTCAACAGTTTGAGGAGTCATGCCTTTAGATAGGTTTATACTGTGTCTTAAGGGAATGATTTCTTTCTATAATTAATATTCATCTTAGAATCTTTCCAAGATATTCTTGATGTATCCTTATTGTGATAGCCCCAATATCATCTTCTCTCTGTATCTGAACAGTTCTAGACTAAAGATGTAAGAGTCTTCTCCAAGATCTTTCATCTCGAAAGTATAAGACAACCAGATCTTAACAATGGTCATCATCTTGATATCATTCCCAACAATCAGGTAGTCATCTACGTAAAACACAACTAATATGATGACGCTCTCAGTGAGCTTCTTGTACACACATGGTTCATCTGGATTTTGAATGAAATAATAACTTTTTTTGGTTTCATCAAATCATATGTTCTAGTTACGAGAAAATTATTTGATCTCATAGATGGATATCTTTAACTTGCATAGTTTACCTTCCTCAGTTAAGAATCCCTAGTATTACTACATATAGATATCCTCTTTGAGGTATCTATTGTGCAATGCGGTCATGACTTCCATCTACTAGATGTCATAGTCAAGATTTGTAGTTATAGCAAGCAGTATCTTGATTGATTTAAGCATGGTTACAGGAGAGAATGTCTCATCGTAATCGATGCCTTCTCTCTGTGTGTAGCCTTCGGCTACAACTTGTGCTTTGAAGGTCTCTGTTAGCCATGTGAGCCTGAGACAATCCATTTCTACAATAAATGTTATTGTAATCTTTGATATATCGATAAAAGTTATTGATTTATTTCACTCCTTATCTAATATTAAATGAATGAATGCACTATAATGTCACTTAATATAATTAGGGTTATGTACCATAGTCATCTTAATGATAATACAATTGTTGATTCAATTGTTGAATCATAGAGATTAATGCTTGGATGAATATCTAAATAGTTAGATTGGGCACTCATCAAGCACTGTTAAATGATTGTTAAGAGATGATCTCCAACATGAGAAGGAGATGACAATCCTTCTCTATAGGCTGATATCTGACCAACCTCTTGTGCAGGTACTCTGCATAGGAATAGGGATTTTGAGGTGTCAGATAAGTCAGGTCAAAGACTTGACTTAACAAGATCGAGATAACCAAGCCCTATGTTGTATACTGTCATGATATAGCCATGCATCCTCTGACCAGAGATAGATGTAATACTATATGTCTAAGTATGTACATTTGGAAGATCAATAGGTTGATGGCCAAATAATGTTCTATACGAGGGCATATGAGTAATATGATCTCTCAAAGGGATCATACATGTTCACTTGTGAATCGGAAGACATGAACTCACTCATGAGGTGTTGGGACCCATCAAATTCCATGCATGGTCGTCTTGCTTTGGAAGTACGACAATAATTCATAGGTATTATGTATGATTTTGGAAAGCATATGATCGATACCAACTCTCAATGGCCGAATAAGAAACTTAATGATAAAACCCTGAAGAAGACAATGTAAAATTGATCTAAAACTTAGGGTTTATTCTAGGTCTTCTAGTATGCAGGATGTATGGGTATTAGGAATGCCTGAGGGTGATGTAATCATAAACAATTATATAACCATGATGCTTCCATTCCAAAGGAGTGATGAAACGTGTCTGGATTTTAATAACTCCTCTCAGTAGAGAAGTAATCTAATCTTAGTCCAAATGTTGGACATTAATCTGAATATGATTCATATGCAATGAGAAGATTAGATTTATGACTTTTATTTGATCAAGCATCTATGAGAGGTCTCGGAGATCTGGATTTGAGATATGATCTCAATGTCCAAGTCACTAGACGTGGAACGTACAATCGCATGTCCTCATCTCCAAGTATCAATAGAGAAAGCACATTATTCTTGAAAGGGTTTAAGAATAATTCCATTGTTAAAATGCGTATCCAAGCATTGAGAAATGGATCGCTAGATGTGATTTAATTATCATGAATAATGTGAATGTGATTCATATTATTTAAATGCATGACAATGATGATCCAAGGTAATTAAATGTGATTTAATTATCATGGATACGAATAATGTGGATAGTCCTATCCATATTAATCATACATATTATAAATGTGATTTATAATATATTAGAGAGAGTTGTTTGTAAATAGTATTTACAATTTGAATGTTGATGTGAATTGGATTCACATTGGGCAATTATTTGGAATTGCAATGTACATTTTATTTTGGGTTGTGAATATGATTCATGAATTTCCAACTACATGATTTGAACTGTCACAAAATAATTTGGAATTATTTTTGTGAATTAATATACATAAAAGTTGTTGTATATAATGAAGGATTATATGAGATATTAGATCTCATATACATTGAAGAAGAAGTGCACTTTCCGTTTAATAAGGGTGGATGACCACTTTTGATTTAGGACTCTAGGTGGTCGTCCCCCCTTGATTGGAAGGCGCATTGCCTCCTTCATAATCCTTCATGGTATATTATTTTGATTTAATTAATTTATAATAATGATTTATTCAATATAAATTAAATTAAATTAATTATTGTTGTGTTTTTACAACAAATCATTGCCACTGAAAGAAACACAAATCAATCTTAACCATTGGATTTGTGTTGTCTATGGATTGAGATCTATGGACTCTCCAAAATACTATAAAAGAAGATGCAACCCTAACTCTTCTTTTACAACATAAAATTCACAAGCTATCTCTCTCTCATCATCATACACGCGCCCCTCTCTCTCTAAAGTGGTCGTCCACTTTGGGACCTAGAGAGGACCACCGTCATTACTATGCCGTAGTGTTGTCGCTTTGACTGCTTGTGGATCTTCATCTTCCTATGTACTTCCGATACACAAAGAAGACCTCGCATTTCATGTGACGAAAACATGAGATCAGTTGCTTGGATCAACATCTTTGATTGCGAGAAGGACATGTTTCATCAACGTGCTTGCAAGCTTCTCTTCTGTTGGATCGGACTTGAGATAGGTGGTCTCTTTCTTTAGAGGCTTCGATCGCAACAACACTTCAAGAGGTATTTCGATATATATTTGTAATTTATAAGAAATGATTCGTGTTCTCAGATTGTGTGATTTCACCGTTTTTTAATTTTTAAATTCCGCTACCCCGAGCAACTAATATGACTAGTTGCTCCAGATCACATATGATGCGATCTTCATGCTTCTGTGATACGCTTAAGATTTTTTACATAACCTTCAAGTGGTATAAGATCCTTTCTTGAGGTCTTGGATACGATCCAGGACCCTAGGTAAAATAGGTTTAAGTTTCGGATGCGCGAGACTCGTTGTTTTTGCATTGTATGCAAGATTCAAATTGATTTTTAACTAAAATACAAACCTACTGTTTTGATGTGTTTTTTTATTATTATAATATATTTATAATGTCTAAATATTTCTCAAAAATAGTAACATGCTATTGTTACCGAAAGTGCATGAATATGATTTGAAGAGATCCCACCTTAAATTATTTTTGCATGTATTCGCGGATCTGTGAGAAAATTAATTTTGCTTACTATTTTACATCATGAAATATGAAATAAATACTTGCATTAAGCAGGTAACCAAACCACCAAACTGTTCGAATTTATTTCATACGATTTCGACTCAGATTGCCCTAAATATTCCATATTTAGTGGAAATGGGTCAGATGATGATTGGATCATCAACACTCTTTGCTTAATGTATTTGTTAATTGAATGGACATCATGGAAATTATGAATTTGACTTGATTAATTATGATGCCTAATAATTCTGAAAATAATTGATTAATCATCATTATCGTTGTATGCATGTTTCATAAAAACCCTAATTTATCCTACAATAGTTGTAGGACAATCTTTACATGCAAAAATGGTTGCTTCATATGATTAGAAATTTTAGGATCTCAAAATTGTTTTAAGATTCCTATATTTCTGAGTGATTATTATATAGTATAATGCCAACCATCAAAGATAATCGATAAAATCACAATTACATTGGCATTATTTTGTATTGTTCTCAATCGGAATGGTGAAGGTGTCTAGTTCAGGTATGCTGACTTGGTTTACTAATTAACGCCTTGCATGTCAAGAAAATGCTCCCTCTAGCATAACTCGAGTGTATTGATCGGATCTGTTTCTGAGGAAAGAATAATATGAGTAAATCAAGTTTTACTCTAATTATTAAAATACAAAATTAATGCATACTTGTAAGGGTGTATACTATATATTAATATCAAGAAACCCCTAATTAATTTGTTGGTTGATTGAATTGGGTTGATAAGTTATTTAATGTGATTAAACTTATTAGATCTAATTAAAACATTCTATTATGAATAGAGTTGTATTTCCTTGGAAAATTAATTATGTGAATATGATTCATAGTAATTCGTTAAAATCTGAACATGATATGGAGGATCACATAAATAACATCCATGGTCTCCCGTCAAGGTGAAGGGTTCCATCACCATGGATTGTATGTAGGAGACGCATGTCCGAAGTGACGACTCTTTCATACTAGCACACATGGATCGAGCTCTTTGCTTGTCGAAAGAGTAAGACCATATATGTAGTGACCCCAATATCAATTCCTCATATTATTGAGATGATATTAGATTGCGCATAATGAGTTCTAATATTGTTGACGGTTGGTTCAATTAACGATGGGTCAACATCACCTAAGGGTAGTGGAACACGGTGTTAAAGACCAAAATTGGAAAACGCAAGTTGGGCTTGCAAGGTGGAATGAGTTCATGCTTCTTTTTATCTAAGTTACAGTTTCTCATATTATTGAGATGTAAAAAAGATAGAAAAGGAGATCCTAGTTCTTGCTAGAGATATAGCGCCAAGTATATCTCTTGCTTTGAAAGTGATTAAGGGAATGGACTTTCAGTTTGAAAAGGCAAGACTAATTTTATTAAAAATCCTTAATCAAAGAATTTAATATTGAATATATATTTATTTATATGTTCTAATATAGTGCATTCTAATTTCATACAATGAAGTCTATGAACCCACTTAGTAGGCTCCTGGAGGTCACCCAGTTGACCATACCAAATTACTTAGATTTGATCCGTAATTTGGATCTTGTCCTTTCTGCAGACTACATTTCCTATGTGTTTTATAAGGACAAGTATGCAAACCCTAAGACATCGGAAGAAACCAAGTTCAAAAATAGTATGATGAATATCATACATTGGCTCGATGTTATATCATGTGATCCTTGTCTAATGTGCTGCAGAAGCAGCATGTGGACATGGACTCCTGCCAGGATATAATGCATAATATGAAAGAGATGTTTGGTGATGTCAACTGCACACTACTCTATAATGTCATGAAAGAACTAATCCGCTGTAAGATGCAGGAAGGGACTTCGATCCGAGCGGGGCTGAGATGGATGCAGCCATGTAGTCCGACTTCATTCTACTGTCTCTCACCAAGTCTTTCACAAATTATGTGGTATCATATCACATGAATAAAATGAGATTATCTAATGCTGAACTCATGCCTTCAGTAAAGTCTATAGAAGATGTAATGAAGAAAGAGAATCCCTCTAGCAGTGTAATGGTTGCACTGGTCAAAGGGAAGTGTGGTCGGAAGCAAGGCTCTCGGAAGGGTATGGCCCATAAGAAGAAGAAGAGTCAAGGTGTTGGCTCATCTTCTAGTGCTTCCACACTGATGGAATCGAAGAAAACTGATGTCTATGATGAATCTCCATTTCAACACCTTTATTATTTCATTTTAGCGTTTAAACCCTAGCTAACTAAAAGTAAATATCATTATTGTGCTTAAATTAACATTTATCACTTATTGTGTAAATAGTGTATAAAATACATTGTTTAAAGCTAAAATTAAAGAATAAAGAAAAGAAAAAGAAATAAAATGTCAAAGATATTGTATGACCTTAAACCATGAGATCTAGGCATCGTGATGACTGGGTCGACAAGGAATAAAGTAGGAGGAGATAATGGTCAAAAAGACAATAAAGACCCTAATTTTACCCTTCAATAATTCATTTTTGAGACCCAACTTAGTTTTTATTAGTTATACAACAAATAAAGAAACTATGTATATGAAAGTTGTTGATAAAAATATATAGAAAATACAAAATTTACCTTACACAAAAATAATATAAAGAATAAAAAGCCAAAAGCCAAACTTCTCAGACCCATATCTTCTCCATGTGAACTCAAAATGCACCAAAATCACTCTAATTATATATAACTTTTAATAAGCTATTTAATGAATGTGGTTGCATTTAATTTGAAGTTAACTTCTAAAAGTTAGATTTTGGACCCCCTATTGTACTATATACCTAAATAAAATATTCACTTTATTTATTCTTTATAATTTTTAATAATTTTATAATTTATAATTTTGTAAAGATTATTTATAGTATATGTACATATTTATAATACAATAAAATCATAAAGAAAATAATAAAATAAAATAATATACAAAAATACAAAGATGAATATAATACTTATACCTATATAATTAATATCCTTATTTACTTAAGTGTACAAAATAGATCATAAAAATACAATAAAAATATATTTGGGTATATTTAAATAAGTTATAAATATATAAATTATGTATATAAAATAATAATATATAAAATACAAAAAATAAAATAAAATACATAATACATAGGTACACATACCTATAAATATACCCTTAAAACATAACTTGTAATAAATAAATACATAAAAATAAATAAAAATCATATTAAAATATTACACAAATTAATAAATATTTTTTATGTTTTAACCATAAATTTATAAAATCATTTACTATTTTTAATTGAATTAATAAATAATTTAATTTATTTTTATCTTTAGCAACTGACATCGACCAATCAAGGGGATCAATCAGGGCCCAACCCTAATTAACCCAGGTCAACTGCCCTTTCTCCTTGGTTCTGTGGCTGTTAAAGCCTTTGACCTATCTTCCTCGTATTTTCACAATTGATTCTTGCATCCATTTAGCTTGATGCCTTATTGACTTTTACTCCTCGAAGATCGAACTTACACGTCGACCCTTCTTATCGATCCAAGAGCCTCTGAGTCGAGTCGTTCCATGAGGAAGACATCATACACAGAACCTCGCCTCCCACCTTCCCTGTATTCTTGATCCTTCTTCCGCCCACAAACCTTAGGTTTGAGTCTCAAATCCCGTTCTTGGTGACAACAGGAGGTTGATCAGCTCCTTAGGAGCCTTGTTGGGTGTCGAATCGAAGCGATCCAGTTCGCCGGAGACCCTCTACCTGAAGCTTACTCAGATGCGCTTTCAGTGAGCTTTCTTCTTCCTTTTCTTTATCTTTCGATTCATGGTATTAGCTATAGTATAGATTAGTTTTTTTATTTCAAGTAATCTTGCCTATTATTATGTGTTTTCCAAATCTTTTGGACGATGGAGCTCCAGCTCTGCTGCCCCATTCCAACCATCTCATTCCCCATCACCTTCTTTACGCCTCGCCCACGTCCATTCAACATGATCCTTCCTGGATCAGTATCACGACACTCCACCTCTGCCGTGAGGTACCGTATCTCATGGCCCCTAGCCACTCGAGGTCTTTTTATTTGCTTTCTAGGTAGATTTTGACCATAGGTTTAGTTTTGAGCATTTAGTTTATGCTTTAATTGCTCATATTAGCGTAAAAATCACCCTTCATAGTTTGCCAGAGTTCCACTTCGGCGAACCATCCACCATGCTTCCTGCTGTTCCCGACTCGTCTTCCGCCACCATCTCACTCCCCATCGCTTCTCTTATGCCCCATGCACCTCCAGCCCACCTGATCCCCTCTGGATCAAGATTTTGGTTCTCCACCACCACCCCTCACCGGAGCACCTCTGTTACGCCCCATCTCGCACCCATTACATACTCTAATGCATCGAGGCAATATGCCCTTGACCTAGCTATCTTTTTGTGTAGATACTGGATTTTATACACCTCATACGAGGAGATTTTAATGGAGACCAGATGCTCCTGGAGCATCGTTCTTCCCTTACCTCCGTGAACTGCCCCGGCGGTTAGTGGAGCCTTTTGAGCCATCCAGAATCCGCGGCCACCTTAGAGGATCATTCCGAGCCTTGGAGGAGAGCTAGAGGCAACCTGAATCACGAGAAGGAGGCAATCGAAGGAGCCCTAGTGTATTGTTATTCATTGTTCTTCAAGAAGAGCAGTACCCGTCGGATCCTTTGACTTGCGCCGGTTTTGATCATGATCGTCTGATTTTGAGAAGTCACAGTCATTGGACCTTACCCAGGGTCTAATCGCAACTGTCGATCAGCGAAGCGGTATCTACCGCTAGGTAGGCGACGTGTGGCAAGTGGAGGATGCTGGACCGTCTGCCTTTGCATCTTAGGATGTAATTTGCATCCTATACCCCATTTTTGTTTCATTTATTTTAAGTCCTAAAAAATAATTAATTAATTTAAAACTTCTACAATATTTGCAAGGAACCCCCTACTTTTATTTAATATTGTATTTGGGTCCGTACTAGGTCACCTCAGGTACGGTCCCACGGGAGGTGGCTATTTTGCAGCGAACCCCTCGCGGGTTTTGTATTTTCAGTTTAGTACTAAATTTTTTAATATTAGTTGAAATATTAGGTAATTTGCATTGGAGCCCATACCTTCAAATTTAATTGCAAAAATACCATTGCTAGTTCAACATTTTTTTGTTTATTTTCCATTTATTAAAAATACCATCCATGCTCCAAAAATTATGAAAAATTAGGTTTAAACTCCTGATAGAATATACATTCATGCTATATTTTTGGAATTGTATTATATCATTTTAACTATTTATTAAAAATAAAAAAGACACATTTGTCCATGTTTGAAATAAAAATTACCACAAAATATAAAACCTTTTGAAAATTTCCAAAAAATTATATTTTATTTATTTTATTATTTTATAACTCCAAACAAAAATCTCTAAAATAGAAATAGAAAAAGACTAAAAATTAAAAATTAAAAAGCTCCAAAATCCAGTAAAAAAATATAAAAAATAATCAAAAAATCCAAAAATATTTATTTTTTGAGTTTTCTTGATATTATTATATATAGTAAAATTGATTTAGAGATTCTTAATTTTTTATTTTTGATCTTCAAATCTATTCAACCTATTTAATTAATAAATGTTTTTGGATATTTTTTATATTAATAAAAATAGCAAAATTACTTGAAAAAAATCAATAAAATAGTAGAAATTATATAAAACCTGAAAGCCTTTTATTTTATGTATTTTAATTATTTTTAGTAATACTTATAAATATATTTCCTAATCGTATATATATATAGTTATATATAAATCCATATTATATAGTTAAAAGAAAAAGAACTTAAAAATTAGAAAAAAAATATAAAAAAATTAAAAATAGAAGATTAAAAACAATTAAAAATATAAAATTAAAATTCATAAAAAATAAAAAAATAAAAACCCGTATAAAAATACAATAAAAAACAAAAGAAGGACAAATTTTGGAATTTAATTTCCCAATCTACTGTTTTCTCCATGTGTTCAACACTCTACATACTTGTATTGTACACACATTTTGTAGAGTTAAATAAAATATAATTTAAATCCACACATTTATTTGTATTGCTATATTTATTTGTGGGTTAATTATTGATTGACTTGAGATTTCTTGTTGGTCACCTCAGCGATAATTTATCTTCACTTTCTGTGAGGATATCTTCTGATCTGTGAAAAATCCCAGTTATTAGTCTGTCATCACTACAAGAAGTTGGGGCACTGGAAGCGTAACTGCCCAGAATATCTTAAATCTGTAGAGAAAGGTAAAGCCCCGGCAAGTATAAATTCTACTTTCATCATTGAAAACAATTTTCTCTTAGGACGAAAAGGTAGTTAGATCACCGATTCTAGTGCTTTTGTTCATGTATGCAATTTATTGCATCTATTTCAAGTAACTAGGAATCTTGATGAAGGGAGGATAGTCATCCAGATGGGATCTGATGCAACTGTTGTAGCAGTCGTCGTCGAGACCAGCAGACTATCATTATCCAGTAAAAGAGTCCTAATACTTAAAGAGTGTCTTTATGTTCTAGATCTTAGAAGGAACTTAATATATGTATCTAAGCTTGTTAGAAATGGATATTCGTTTTCAATCTGTAATAAACTTTTCATAAGCCGTTATGATAAATATATTGTGGATGGTGTTCTAACTTCTGGTGGACTCTATGAATTGTGCATTGATGAATTTGTCATGAATGTAACAACCACTAATAAAATTGCTAAAAGAATTAGGGAGGATGGAAATCATTCCAACATGATTTGACATCAAAGGCTTGGTCATTTATCTGTTGATAGGATCAATAGATTGATAAAGTATGGACACTTAGATTTTTTACAGGCCAAACTTTAACTATCTACTGAACATTGTATTCAAGGTAAAATAACTAGGACGTCTTTTCGTAACAAGGTTACAAGATACGAGGGTATTCTTGACCTAATACATACTGATGTATGTGTTCCCTTCAGTACCGCAACACAACATGTATATTGATATATTAACACTTATCGATGACCATTCACGATACGAGTTTATCTTCCTATTACATCATAAATCAGAAATCTTTGAAAAGTTCAAAGATTTCATGGCTTTGGTTGAGAACCAAATAGAGGAAGATCAAACGGATTCGATCTGTCCGAGGTGGAGAGTACCTCTCAGATAAATTTAAGGAATACCTTAAAGAGAGAGAAATTGTCTCCAATATCACACCTCTTGGAACTCCCCAACTTAATGGTGTTGCTGAAAATGCAATAAAACCATCATGGACATGGCTCGTTCAATGATGAGTATAACACATTTACCACTTAGTTTTTGGGTATATGTAGTAGATACTGCAATATATATCCTGAGTAAGATTTTTAGCAAGTCTATACCTAAAACTCCTCATGAGCTTTGGTGTGGAACCAAACCTAGTGTTATACACTTAAGGATTTGGGATTGCTTGTCCATGCAAATAACATGGATTCAAGTAAGCTAGAATCTCATACTAAAGAGTGCTACTTCAATGGGCATGTTAAGGATGGTATTGGATACCAGCTTTACGATCCTGAGACTCGAAAGGTCATCATCTCTAGAGATGTAAAATTTCTGGAGGATGACTTCCTAAGAGTCAAGACAAAATTGAAGTAAAGGAAATCATTGATACCCATGAGGATACTAAGCTTCCTGAACCATAAACTGAAGAAGTAAATGAAGATGTAACACATGTACCTTTTCAAAGGAGTTTGAGGGTGGATGCACCAAATGAAAGGTACAGATCCATGTGTCATATGGAATTGACAATGATCTACCTTCATTTGATGGAGCACTCGCGGATCATGACATGGATAGATGGATGCTAACAATGAAGTCAGAAATAGACTCCATGCATAAGAATGGTGTATGGACCATAGAGGATCCACCTAGAGGGTTAAAACCCATTTGGTGTAAATGAATCTTCAAGAGAAAAAGGGGACCTGAGGGAAGGTAGAGACCTTTAAGGCACGACTCGTAGCCAAGGGCTACACACAGAGAGAAGGCATCAACTATGGTGAGACATTCTCTCTTATGGATATGCTTAAGTCTATCAGGGCACTGCTAGCTATAGTTGCATATCTTGACTACGGCATCTGGCAGATGGACGTCAAGACAGCTTTCCTCAATGGATACCTCAAGGAGGATATTTATATAGAGCAGCACAAGGCTTCATAACCGAAAAAGGTAAAGTATGCAAGCTGAAGAAATCCATCTATGGGCTCAAACAAGCTTCTCATAACTGGAACATCAGATTTGACGAAACCATAAAGACTTAGGAGAGTTAGGATTTTGTGTAAAATAATGATGAATCGTGTGTGTACAAGAAGCTTAGTGGGAGCGTCATTGTGTTCATCATGTTTTATGTAGATGACATCCTTATCATTGGGAATGATATAGGGATGATCACTAATGTTAAAATTTGGCTATCCCATACCTTCGAGATGAAAGATCTTGGAGAAGCCTCTTATATCTTGGGTCTGAAGTTTTTCGGAAAAAAGGAAAAGAGGATTTTAGGATTGTCACAACATGGGTACACTAAGAAGATCTTGGAGAGTTTCCATATGGAGAACTCTAAGAAAGGATTCCTTCCCTTAAGAAATGGTATCCACCTATCTAAAGGGATGGCTCTTCAAAGTTTTGAGCCATGACTGAATACCTTTACACATCAGTTGTGGGAAAGCCTAATGTGTGCCATGATGTGCACAAGGCTAGATATCTACCATGCAATGGGAGTGGTAAGCTGTTACCAATCCTGCTATGGAGAGCAACACCCGAATGCAGTGAAGAACATCTTTAAATATCTAAGACAGATGCAAGATTACATCTCTATTTTATGGAGATGGTAATCTCCAAGTCTTAGGATACACAAATTCTAACTTCCAGTCTGATATTGATGATCAAAAGTTGACATCAAGGTTTGTATTCTTGTTGAACGGTGGTGTTGTGAATTGGAGAAGAAAGAAGTAGGACACTACAATCGATCCAATAGAAGAAGACGAATACATTATTGCATCGGATGCTGTAAAGGAGGCGGCGTGGTTGTGCAAGTTCGTCCTGGAAATTGACATAGTTTCCTCTGATACTCCCATCTCACTACTCTACAATAACACGAGAGCCACAACTTAGGCGGAGGAACCCATATGGCATCAAAAGAGCAAGCACGTGGAAAGGAAACACCACATCATTTGGAAAATACAAAAGCATGACGACATCATCATCACCAAGGTGGCCTCTACCGACAATGTTGTTGATCCCCTTACGAAACCTTTGACACAAAAGGGTTTTGACCAGCATGTAATGAACATGAGTTTAAGGATAGTACCTGAATGGTTCTGAGGGCTAGTGGAAGATTGTTAGCTATGTGAGCCCGAGTGAACTATTTCTACAAATATTTTTGTAATCTTTGATATATCAATAAAAGTTATTGATTTATTTCACTCTCTGTCTGAGATTAAATGAATGAATACATTATAAGGTCCCTTAGTACAATTAGGGTTATGTACCATGGCCATCTTAATGATCATACATCTATTGATTCAATTGTTGAATCATAGAGGCTGGTCCTTGGATGAATATTTAAAGAGTTAGATTGATGGCTCATAAACCATCGTCAAATGATTATTAAGAGATTATCTCTATCCTAAGATATAGATGACAATCCTTCTCTATGGGCTAATATCTGACCAACCTTTTTATGCAAGTCCTCTGCATATGAATAGGAATTTGGAGGTGTCAGATAAGTTAGGTCAAAGAGTTTACTTAATGAGATAAGGATAACCAAGTCCTATGTCGTATACTATCACGATAGAAGCATGCATCCTCTAACCAAAGACAGACGTATTGCTATATGTTTGAGTATGTACATTTGGCAGACCCATAGGTTGATGGCCTAATCAAGGTCTATACATCGGCAAGCTGGTGTGCATACAAGGGCATGAGTAATACGATCTCGCAAAGGGATCATATATGTTTACTTGTGAACCGGAAAACATGAGCTCACTCATGAGGTATTGGGACCAATCAAATTCCATGTATAGTCATCTTGCTTTGGAAGCATGTCAATAATTTATAGGTATGATATATGATCTTGAAAAGCATATGATCAATACCAACTCCCAATGACCGAATGAGAAACTTAATGATAAAACCCTGAAGAAGACATTATAAAATTGATCTAAAACTTCAGGTTAATTCAAGCTCTTTTAGTATGCATTATGTAAGGGTATTAGGAATACCTGAGGGTGATGTGATCATAAACGGTTGTATAAACATGACGCTTCCATTCTGAGGGAGTGATGAAACAAGTTTGGATTTTAGTGACTCCTCTCGATAGAGAAGTAATATAATATTAGTCCAAATGTTGGACATTGATCTGAATGTGATTCAGATGTAATGAGAAGATTACATTTATAGCTTTGATTTAATAAGGCACCTAAGAGAGGTCTTGGAGATATGGATTTGAGATATGATCTCAATATCTAAGTCACTAGACGTGGAATGTACAATCACCCTATACTTATCTCTAAGTATCCGTGGAGAAAGTGTAGTATTCTTAAAAGAGTTCAAGAATAATTCCATTATTAAAATGTGTATCCAAACATTGAGAAATTGATAATTAAATGTGATTTAATTATCATGGATAATGTGAATGGATTCATATTATTTAGATGCATGAGAATGATGATCCAAGATAGTTAAATATGATTTAATAATCATGGATATGAATAGTATGGATAACACTATTTATATTAATCATATATATTATAAATATGATTTATAATGTATTAGAGAGAGCTATTTGTAAAAAGTATTTACAATTTAAATGTTGATGTGAATGGGATTCACATTGGACAATTAATTGGAAATGCAATTTATATTTTATTTGGGTTGTGAATATGATTCATAAATATCCAATAGCATGATTGAAATTGTCGCAAAATAATTTGGAATTATTTTTGTAAAATAACATACAATAAAAGTTGTTGTACATAATGGATTATATTAGATATTAGAACACATATAAAAGGAAGAAGGAGTGCACCTTCCATTTAAGGAGGGTAGACGACCACTCTTGCTTTAGTACTCAAGGTGGTCATCCTTCCTTAATTGGAAGGAGCATTACCATCTTCCTAATCCTTCATGGTATATTGATTTGATTGAATTAATTTATATTGATGATTTATTCAATATATATTTAATTAGACTACATTAATTATTGTTTTATTTTTACAATAACATCATGATCATTGAAAGAAACACAAATCAATCTTGATCATTGGATTTGTATTGTCCATGGATAGAGATCCATGGACTCCTAAAATATTATAAAAGAAGAGGCAATCCTAGCTCTTTATTTACAACATAAAATTCACAAGCGCTCTCTCTCTCTCTCATCATACATACCCCCTCTCTCTCTAAAGTGGCCATCCACTTTGTGACCTAGAGAGAACCATCATCGTCGCTACGTCGTCGTGCTGCTGCTTCGACCACTCGTGGACCTTTGTCTTCCTCAGTGCTTACAGTACGTGAAAAGATCTCTAATTTTCTGAGACGAAATCAGGAGATCCGTCGCTTGGATCAATATCTTGGATTGCGAGAATGACTTGTTTATAAACATGCTCGCAAGCATCTCCTCTGTCAGATCGGACTTGAGACAGGTGGTTTCTTGATTTAGAGGCTTCAACCGCAACCATACTTCAAGAGGTATTCTGATATCTAATTTATGGTTAAGATAAAATGATTTGAGATGTGTTCTCCGATCATGTCGTTTCGTCTCTTTAAAAAATTTAAATTATGCTGCCCCGAGCAACTAGTATGACTAGTCGCTGCAGATCACATATGATGTGGTTTTCACGCTTCTGGGATGTGCTTAAGATTTTTTTCCATAACCTTCAATATTTACCTTCCCATTGGGTATTCTCTTTCTCTTGAAGATACATTTACCCCCAATGGGCTTGACCCCTTTAAGTGGATCCTCTAGGATCCATAGACCATTCTTGTGATGGAGTCTATTTTAGACGTCATTGCTAGCATCCATTTATCCAAGTCATGATCTACTATCATTTCATCATTATGAAATCGGATCATCATCATACTCTTTTGATATATGAAATCCATACCTTTCAGATGGTTTTACCTCCCTAGGACTCTCTCCAAGAAAGGTATGGGTGTGTCATTTTCATTTATCTCTTCAGTTTCAAGTGTGGGAACTTCATTACTCTCACTAGAATCAACTAGTTCCTTGACCATTATTTTCTCGATGCATTAGGAACTCATCTTCCAGAAATTGTATATCTCTAGAAACAAATACTTTTCAAGACTCATATTGATAAAGTTGGTATTGTATACCATATATACATATCCAATGAAGTAACATTCTCTAGTACGAAAAATCCAACTTGCTTTCATCGAATTTTTTTAGCAAGAACCAAACTCCTAATTCTTAAGTGTTGTACACTAGACTTAGTACCATACCAAAGCTCATGAGAGGTTTTGTGTGTAGATTTAGTTGAAATTTTTAAGGACATAATCTGTAGTCTTTACTGCATGTCCATCGAAACTAAAAGTTAAATTAGCTTTACTCTTCATTCAACCAAGTAAAGCATGGTTCCATTTCATCTCTCTTCAACTCCATTGAGTTGAGGAGTACTTGGAAGAGTGATATTGGAAATTATTCCGTTCTCTTTAAGGTATTCTTTGAATTCATCTAAGAGGTATTTGTCACCTCATTCAGATCAAATTCATTTTATCTCCCTTCCTATTTAGTTATCAACCAAAGCCATGAATTCTTTGAACTTTCAAAAGTTTCAGACTTGTGACATAGCAGGAAGACAAAGGCATACCACGAATGGTCATCAATAACTGTCACAAAATATTGATGTCCATTATGAGTCGCAGTATTAAAAGGACCACATACATCGGTATGTATTACGTCAAGTATACCTTCGAATCTTTCACCTTTCTTAGAGAACGCTATCCTCGATATTTTACCTTAAATACAATGATCGTAAGTTGGTAAATCACAGACTTCTAAAAAATCCAAAGGTCCATCCTTTAACAGTCTATTGATCCTATCAACAAGTACATGTCCCGAGTCTTTGATGACATATCATAGTTAAACGATCTCCATCCTCCCTTAATCATTTAGGGGTTTTATTATCATTTGTGATATTAACTATCACGGTACATTCATGCATGTTTAATTCATGCAATCCACTAGCCGTCTGAGAACCATTTGATATAAAATTACCATAACAACTTATGATAAGTTTATTAAAGAAAAGAAAAGAATATCCATGTCCAACTAATTTAAATATAGATAATAGGTTCCTTCTAACATCCAGAATATAGAAATACTCGCTAATAATTAAAACTCTTCCACTAGATAGTGATAGTCAGCATGTTCCAATGATGATTGTTGTAACCATTTCATAATATATCCCATTTCGATATCGATCTCCCCTTCATCAAGCTTTCATGAAACATATGCAAAAATTGCATACATGAAAATGCATTAGAATCAACAATCCAACTTCCTTCCCATACTAAACGTAAGTTATTTTCAATGATTAAAAAGATAAGATATCTACCGTAGCTAAGCTATCTACCGTAGCTATACCTTTTCCATTCTCAAGGGTCTTCAGGTATTCTAGACATTTGCACTTCCTGTATCCCAACTTGCTGCAGTGATGGCAAACATCCGTATTCTTGGATGTGTAGAAGCCTTTGAAAATTGGTCAACAACTCGATCCTCCTCCTTCTGGTGGATTGGATCTTTCTGAGATCCATCCTTTCAACCACGCTTCCCTTAAACCTATGAAACCATTACACTGTCAGAGTGATTCTCTTCTTTATGATGTCCTCAATGGATTTCAATGAAGAAAGCAACTCAACATTTGCTAGTTTCAATTTATTCATATGATATGAAACAATGAAACCATTGAAATACTTGAGGATGGATAATAGTATGAAATCAGATTGCATGTATGCGTTTATCTTTACCCCAAGAGTCACCATCTTAGAGAGGTACCCAAAAATTTTGAGTACATGATCCCTGACTGAAGTCCCTTCATGCAATTTTCAATGAAGCATGTCTTTCAAAATATTATGATTGTAGTTAACATTGTCAAACATCTCCTTCATATTCACCAGGATATCCAGAGTGTATTCTATATCCACTTGTTGCTTTTGAAGCATAATGGACAGAGATCCGAGAATGTAGAAACGAGTGAGCGAATGATCCTTGTCCTACTTCATGTTGAAGTTTCTTGCATCCTCTATCCGAGGGTCCTCATACTTTACGGATGAGAGAACATGCCCGATGTGCTCTGTTGCAAGCATGAGTTCCAACTTATGGATCCAATCAGAGTAATTTGGACCAATCAACTGATTGATCTTAAGCAGTTTGTTGAGCTAGTTGAGGGATTTCATTTAAAATTAAAGATTTATACTTTTAATTAATCTTGGTTAAGGTTATTGTTTTTAAAATCAAGATGCTCTCATATTTTTCATACTTAAGTCTTTCAATTTTTAATTTTCAAAATATGAGGCATGTTAACCCAAAGGCCTCACTACAAGATCTAGGACTCCTTTTCACTTTCATTGTACCCACATAGTATGAGAAAATGCAACTACACTGATAGAAGGGAGAACTCTTTCCATGTTGCAAGTCCAACCTGCATTCCTAGATCGATCTTCAACACCCATGCCCACCACACACATGCAGTTAGCATGTTATCGATCAAACCAATTGTCAATATAATGCTACAATATGATCAATCTCATACCACCTCAATAATATGGGAAACAATATTGGAGTCAATATGCAGACGACCCATTTCTTTTTATAAATAAAGAATCTGATCCACATGAATTTGTATTAGGAGTCATGACTATGCATGAGCATCTTCAAATATACAACCCATGATGAAGGAGTTCTCCACAATGACGAGAGATAATAGATGTCATCATTTAACTTTCCATATCATGTTTAAATTAATGATTAATCATTTATATTATCATAATTAATCCTTTTATGGGGAATTTAAGCATAGATTCTTGATTATTATTTAAGCTTAATCCAATTAAAACTACAACAATAGATCAAGCAAAATCCAAGCTATCAACAATTGTATCAAACATACAATTACTTCATGCATACATTAATCTTATTTATTTTTAGAAGATTACAATAACAACTATTCATATTACGTACTTCTCAAGATTTCTTTAGCCATGTCATGAGAAACGAAGGGTTGGAGAATTTTCTTAACTTGTAAGGCATTGATGGTTACCCCGACAAGACATACCTAGTCACCAAATCGATCTTGATTTCCTCAATATGAAAAGATTTAATTGTAGTCGGTCATTTTTGTCGATTCACAATTACTAACTGATTTGTAATCAATCAAGTGCGTGAATAATAAATTATCATAATTAATCCTTTTGTGGGGAATTTAATCATAGATTCTTAATTATTATTTAAGCTTAATCCAATTAAAACTACAACAATAGATCAAGCAATCCAAGCTATCAACAATTGTATCAAACATACAATTAATTCATGCATACATTAATCTTATTTATTTTTAGAAGATTACAATAACAACTATTCATATTACGTACTTCTCAAGATTTCTTTAGCCATGTCATGAGAAACGAAGGATGGGAGAATTTTCTTAACTTGTAAGGCATTGATGGTTACCCCGACAAGACATACCTAGTCACCAAATTGATCTTGAATTCCTCAATATGAAAAGATTTAATTGTAGTCGGTCATTTTTGTCGATTCACAATTAGTAACTGATTTGTAATCAATCAAGTGCGTGAATAATAAAAGAAATATAAAATAAATAGACATTTTAATTTATTTCATATGACCAAATAAACAACCAATGATTTCAGATTCTGAATTTACAAGTCAAGAACAACGTGCTTCAAATCGGTAGGCATCGTATAACATGCACTTAAAATTGTTGTGCCCCCAAATATTTTCAAATATTAGATCGAACTCATGATGTAAATATATAAAATATATTATCTTCAATTTTAAGTAAGAAGATAGGAAAACAAGTCATTGTAACAATTGAGTCCTCTTCCAGCTCCGCCTATAGATAAATACAATATCTCAAAGCAATACGGTCGGAATCATGCATAACATTTTTGCACTGATTGGAGACTTTATTAATGACTTACTAATCAGTATTTTATAATATTATATGACTCAAAAAATAGAAAAAAAGTCCAATATTTTATAGCTATGATCTTTGATCAAAATTGGAATTTACATATGCTTTCAATATTCGAATCGTCGCCAGAAAACGACCAACTTTTGGCAGATCTTTTAGGTATGAATCTAGACCATATAGATTTCATTTGTATCCCTTTAATATTCTAAACAAGGGAGAACATCACTAACATCATATGTCACTAAATCATTCAAAATATGGAAATGATCGAAAAATAATGTACCCGATGACTTGGGAAAATATAACAAATTGTTCATTGAACTTGGATGTAATCCGAATCCTTTAAATAGAGGCTCTGGTACTATTTGAAGGGAGATCTAAACATGCATATCATGAAAATACAGAAAATAACAAACAAATTTGCATAATAGTATGCTCATCATATGAACACTGATATAGTGAAAATTTTGTTGCGAAATCACATGGTATAGGAAACATGTTCCAAACTATTTTGCACAACCACATGAGTATTAGGGATACCTATTGAAGAATGAGTCTCTAGACAAAGAGACCTCTTAAATGAAGTCTGATCAAACAAAGCTTCTCTCATGGGTGAGATGATCAATCATGTAGTCTCCCACGAACTTGATGTAGAAGTTCAAGGAATCTTGGAGAGAAAGGGATGACCAAGGAGAGTCTTATTCTCTCTCTTCTTGCTACTCTTAAGGAAGTGTGGCTCTCCTGAAATTGATGGAAATTGTTGTAGAATAATTGTCTTGAAGAAAGATGACAAGCTCTCTCTAAAATAACATGTGTGGACGTCCAATGAGGAGTCCTAATCCTCATTTAGACATCCACAATTCTCTTTCTCTCTCTCTCTCTCATATTGATTGACATGTAGGAGTCCTAATCCTACAAGAGGTTGGCTAACAACTTATACAATTTAATCATCAAGATAAACATATGAATTAAGAGAAAGCTACAACAAATAGGACTCTCATGGTGGGCTCCATGGTAGACGTCCAACTTGAGATAATACTAAATTATTTTAATTCTAAAATCACCATGATATTCTAATTAAATTATCCGTTGATAACTTAATTATAAATATCATAATCGGTTTATTTATGGGAGCTATCTCTCAATTTATGAGTCCAATCCACAAACCCAATTGTAAATACAATTTACATCCAATTTTTCAGTGTGAATCATATCCACATATGCCTTGAAAAAATATACGAATCATATTTAAATAAATACTAATTAATATAAATCGTTATTCATATTAGTTAATGATAAATAATGTAAATCTCATTCACATTATCCTTGGACAAATACAATCATGATAATAACATTTATTATCATAATATTTACATCATAATGTACGAGTTCTACTCCAATTAGAACTTGTGAGTAGCTTTCATGGACACATGGGCATAATGTTGGGGAGATCATATTATCCATGTATAGTGACTTAAAAAATTTGGATAACTATCAAATTTCAGGGTTTTCAACCACTTTCGATGAGGCACATCACACTCTAATTTTGAGATTAAGCTATAATGATTCACACTTTATGTGATCTCAATGAAATGCATCACACTCTTCATGAGCTCAAAAAATAATCTGAGTAATGAGCTCTGCTTCTATCTCCATTTCTAATCATTGTCCAAACTTTTTGGAGCTTAGAAACGAGCTCTAAAAGTGAGTTCACCTCCTTTTCTATTTCTATTTCCAATATTTGGACACTGAAATTGTAATTGAAATTGAATATTATGTGATACCTAATCTAATTAGTTCTCATATCATTAAGCCATAAAATGGAGTCACTAAAATCCACATGATTTCATCATTTCCTTTAGAACGGAAGTGGCATGGTAGATGATCTACTAAGAAAGCTTCAACCTAGACTATTCCCAACACTCCTTCACGTTACATAATGGAAGACTTTGATATACCTGAAGTTCATACCCTTATTTGTCTGTCTCATTCTAGGCCACATCAATAGATTTCTCAATATATAATTGAGTGATACCATTAATCATATATTTTCCAAAAAATATATTAATATTTCAAAGTAATGCCCAACCGTTGGTGGGTCAACTTAGGAGAGAGAAAAGAGAAGAGAGAGAAGAGAAAGAGGGGAGAAAATAGGACAAGTTAGGGGGAAGGGGGAGGTGTTGACCAGGTGGTCAACACTTCGAGAGTGTGTGAGGGTCAATGGGGCTCATTCCCCAAACTAAGGTTGAGAGGCATATAATCAACTATGTTGACCATGTCTAAATGCATAATATACATATATGCATTAATACATATATTTATATATAATAAATAATTAATAGTATCAAACGTAGAAATACATACAATATAAAATGGAGGTAATTTACTTATTTCTAATATAATGCACATAATAATATTTTAATATAATAATCTCATAAACTAGTCCCAACGTAGATATATTTATTTTTAGCTCCTTGATTTCATATATTAATATGCCAATTTTATATTTTATTATTAAGAGTATAATTAACTATAGATGTGTTCTTCAAAGACATTTAGACATGTATTTTACTTTCCATATTTTAGGATAATTAATCAATAGCAATTGAATTTTGAATGTTAATTTATTTAGATAGTATAAAATATATACAACACAAGAAAAATACAGTTAACTTACTATATATATACTTACATGGTATTATAGAAAACCATATAGGTCCCAAAATTGATATTTTGCATATTAGCTCTGATTTTAATCAAACAACTTTCATTGGATGGTTTATTTCTTAACTTTAGATGGAAATTGAGAAGTTAGAATTTATGACCTTTTCAATTCAAAATCAATATGCATTTATTCATGGTGAACAATATTTTCATATATTAATTTTATATACATATTAGAAGAAGAATTAGGGTAATAGGAGTTAGTATGAATTTAATAAAATGCAAGAATTTTATGCAGTGTTTATCTTAATGTGAAATTTGTAAGTTTTATGATTTTTATATGCTAATGTGTGCTTCTTTTGAATTAATGCATGAATGCTAATGACGTTATATAGACACTATAGTGCAAATATTTTCTAAGGAATTGAGCCTTATTTTCAGCTTTTAGTTAGATGAACATGGTTTCATCAGTAGGCATTGGTTTTTTCTTAAAAGGTCGCCTACAACATGATGGGCTCATCACAAGTTCTATAACGTAGTGTTCTATCCTTTCTGCATTAAACATGAAAGTTGTCTTCTGAAAAAGAACAATTAACATTAAATATAGTAGGTGACCTCCCATATTTGGCGGAGAATGCTCGGCTTCCATGAGTAAAAGGCTAAGTCAAAGACACGACATTAATTCAAAAAGAGTTAATTGCTTCCTTGCATTGGTGATTACCACCATCTCCATCCCTTCATATTATTGTGAGCAACATTAAACAATGGCGCCCCGTAAAACTTAGAATAGGGCATTTCGTTGTCTTGAATCTTTCCATTAAAATTTAGCAAATAAATACCAAAATTTGACTTTCCCTATAGTGTAATTATTTAAAAGGTGGTCCAAGATTATTTTAAGAAGAGAAATATATAAATATATACAGACAAGGTACAACTGTAAAATATGTCGATACAAGTATAATACTTAGAAAGTCCTCTCTTTGTTACGCCTATGAGAATCAATGTTTCTTTTCTAATGTGGTTCTAATATGAGTATCATTCCATATCCTTGTAGGTAAATCGATCTTACTTTAGGGATAAAATGCAGGAAATTAGCACCATCGAATCAACTCAACAACATTTAGTTGTCATTGGTAAGATATTACATGGTTCCTGCCTTTTTTGCATCTCAAATATGAGAATACATAATTTTATCTTACTTAGTAATAAGCATATAACAACCACAAGACATCAAATACAATCCTACAACAATATGTCTCTCTTGTGATCCCACCAATAAGCACATGGATATATGAATGATTATAAATGTTCACAAACTCTTAGATGCACATTTTGCGTCAAAGAACCATGATCATGTCATGGGTTGGTAAGTTCTCCCTTTGAATTAGCCAAGATCCGAACTTTCAACAGGTGACCTCTAGGAAACCATGCCTGACATGGATTAATGCATCCTTCAGCGGGAATTGGGCATCTCATGAACGTAAGATGTTGCCAAGCTATCCGTGTTTGGCACGTAATCATGATGGAAGATGTGTACATTCTTGAAATAATCCAAAATGAGATCCTTTCTGGAGAAGCGAGGAGTACAGACGAATTCTCATGTATAGATGTGATCGAGTGTAAGAGTTCAAAATTGATTTTTTTTTACTCTGAAGAAAGAAATAAACCTTGGCGACATAAGGGAAATTTGGTGAAATTAAAATTGTAGCGAGGTTAGGATCTTAGTTAAAATGTGTGTTGCTAAAGAAAACATATGTCCTAGCTTGTCAGTAGACTAATGACCTGATAGCTGAAAAACTTCTGCAATGCTCCAAGAAGATGGTGGTTAGAAATCTTAGGGAACTTCTTGAATGATTGGAGCTTCTAAGCATACAAGATATTTAAGTGTGATTCGCATTGAATTGATGTTGGAAGGTACAGTTGAAAATATTGCTTTTAAAACAATTTTTGTTGCAGGCAGAGTTTAGGTCAACACTGATAACATTTGCAAGTAGGTGTTGGTGATTTCCTGAAAGATTGTCTGTAGAATGAATGGGCTCATCACAACACTGCAGAATATATCTCTATCCTCTACACATAATATTCAAGCTTGCTTTTATTGAAAAGTAATAATTATCATCAAATAAAAAAGGCATCCTTGGCTTACTTGAGTAAACCGCTAAGTCAAACATCCAACAAGGCTTCAAAAAGAGTTGATTGATACCTTGCATTCATGATTACCATTATCCTGATCCCTCTACATTTTTGTGAACAACTTTAAAAAATGCACAAAACTTGGAATTGTATATTTCATTGTCGAGAGACTTTTCATCAAAATTATATATCAAACACTAAATTCTAAGATTTTTCCTGCAGTGCAGTTGTGTAAAAGGTACTCTTAGATTATTTGAGAATAAAAAATAGAAAGAGCTAAGATACAACTGCAAACAAATCAGCTCGTAAATAGAATAATTAGAAAGTCCTACTTTTTAAGATATTTTTAAAATAATTACTAATATATTCCTAATTTATTAAACAATCATCAAATTACAATATTTAAAAGATTACGATCAATGGATACCTGGGGTGTCGATTTGGGTCTAATCCTTTTGGGTTATTTGCATTTTTATCTCCCTTTTGTTATCAATACTATTTTCAACTACCTTCATATGTTATCAAAATTTTTTCATCTTTTTATCCACCAAATTGTTCATTACCATATATATATATATATATATCGAGTTTATAATTCTTTTCCTTCATCATATAACATATATATTATGTATGTGAATGTAGTTAATTATAATTATGCATACGATTTAGAGCTTATTGAATTTTAATGTTCATTGTAGATAACAATTATAACACCTTCGTAAATAATAAAATAAATATAATAAAATAATTATTATATCCAATACAAACTCGATGGGTACATATGACTATTTCCATATCCATATTCGCTTCGTCTATATGGAATACGAATACGAATATATATAACGGACATGAGTCAGATATGGATTTATGGAATCATATAATTGGATACATATTCGTATCGAATATCACTGCATAAAAATCTAGATTGGATAAAAAGTGAACAGGAATATTGATCGACTTAAGATCGGATATAATGCGATTGAATAAAAATAAATTATGAATTTCATTGAATTAGTATCAAGTAGTAAGAGTAAGATTAATCAACTTACCCACAACTCTCTGGTACCGACTTTTGAAGCTTTCATCAAGTAGCTTTCCATCTTTAATGCTTAACTTGTGATCCCCCCTAATAGGCGTAGGGACACATTTACATCCCAACTTTCTAGTCTCCTTCAACGGATCTAAAGCATATTTTCTTTGACAAAGAACAAGACCTTCATTCGACCTTGCCAATTCAAAACCCGAAAAATATTTCAGGTCCCCAAGATACTTTTTTCAAAAACTGCAACAAGCTCTCTTTTTAGACAAGCTATCTCCTCTTTCATCATTTTCCTTAATAATCATGTCATCAATATAAACAAGAATAAGAGTCGTTTTATTTTAACCCCTCTGGCCAAAGAGAGTGCGATCACCATTGCCCTGGTGATAGCCCAATCTGATCGTCACCACTCTAAGCCTCTTGAACCAGGCTCTAGAAGACTGTTTCAGTCCTTATAATGACTTCTTCAATTTAGAACATTTTCTTCTCTTCTCATGGCCAGGTGGCAAGTGCATATAAACATCTTCCAAGAGACCTTCATTCAAGAAGGCATTCTTAACATCCATCTGATGAAGCTTCCATTCTTTAATAATGACAAGAGAACCACAATCCAAATTGCATTCATTTTTTCCATAGGAGCAAACGTCTCTAGGTAGTTAATGCCATATTTTTGACTGAAATCCTTTGCAACAAGTCTGGCCTTGCAACCTTCTATTTGACCATTTGGTTTGTATTTAATGGTAAACATACTTTGAACCAAGCAAATGCACACCATCTGGGATATCCATAATGTTCCATGTACATTTTTTTAAGGGTATCTATCTCCTCATGCATATCCCGAACCCATCTTGGATCTGAACTAGCTTCATCAACATTCTCGGGAATCACAAAGGCAGAAGTGAAGAAATAAAACACTTATAATTTTTACTACGTTTAGAGAAGCCAATATTTCTGTTAAGTAGGTATCTTGTACATTCAACGTATCTTGAGGAGGCTTTATCTCCCTTCGCTCACGTCTCTGTGCGGTCGAATCTTCTTCAAAAACGATCAACGCATCATCACCCGCATATGTATTGTTGTTATTGACATCTTTTTTTGAGATCACTTTCAAGATTAGAGTCTGAATCACTAATGATAGTGGATGAACTTTGATCTTGTAGGGATTGAACATGGTTAGCGTTGATCTCACGTTGCAAAGTTTTCACCATATTTTCTTGCTGATAATTCTTTCTATAAGTTTTTTCATGCCAGTAAGGAGAATGAAGCTTCCGCCCCTCTATTTTTGCATCATTTTGGTCGGAGTTACCTATAAAACATATAAAATCACCACACACATCTAGGATGAGAACATCTTGAACATTTCCTTCACCATTACTTCCATTCTCCCCTGGAGAGAATGCTCAGGAAAATAAGATTCATGTTCAATAAAGGCGATATCGTTAGTCACATACATTTTCTTATTTTTAGATGGAAGCATTTACACCTTTTCCGAGTAAGAGAGTATCCCAAAAAAATACTTTTGATTGCACTGTGTGTCAAGCTTCTTTGCATCAGGTGCCGATTTTTTGGAAATAACAAATATGACCAACATCTTTGGGGGTAGAGGCTCTCAGACTAAATGATATAAAAAGGAGTTGCCATGTTCAACCGTTAAGGGAAACCAGTTTATAAGGAAGGCACTAGTGAGAATAATTTCTCCTAATAATCTTTTGGGGAGGTTTTTTTGAAATAAAAGCACCCTACTAACTTCAAGAAGGTGTCTATTCTTTTGCTCTATTACACAGTTCTATTGTGGAGTATTGCTACAAAAGTCTTATGAAGAGTTCATTTAGCAATAATAATTCTTGCAATTCCTTAGAGAAAATTCACAAGCATTATCAAATCGAAAACACATAATCATTTTCCCATATTGTATCTTAATAAGGTTGAAAAACTTTTTCATAATGTTGACAACTTCTCCACAATCACGAAGTAAATAAGCAAATATGATTATGAAATAAGTACTAATAAATGCAATGAAGTGCTTGTAGTCATTAAGAGTAGGAACATTAGAGGGACCCCAAACATCAAAGTGAATCATCTCAAACAGTTCGCTTATTTTACTCTCAAAAACAGAATAAGTTACACGAGTGTGCTTTACCTTTAAATAAACATGACAAACTAAGTCTGCAGAGCTCAATTCTTCGAATAATATATGAAACAATCCTTTAAGATAAACCAAATGGAAGATGACAGAGACATTTGTGTCATTATAAGGCCAAACTAAGACAATCCTTTTTTTCCTTCCGCGAATCACAGTCGTTAATGCTTATGCCACTTTAATGGGTAGACGATGCAAACCTCCAGAAACAACACCAATCACACTTCTCTTCCCTATCACAAGGTCTTGCAACATACAACGATTAGAAGAAAAAACTATTCCAAAGTTCAATTCTTTTACTATCTTGCGAATAGAAAGGAGATTTGGAGTCATGTCAGGAATATGAAGTGCATTGTGGAGAGCGAATTTGTCAAGGATGAATACGCTTCCTTTTCCCACCCCTGTAACATGAGATCCATCAACAAGGGCAACATGCTCTTTGCCTGATGCCAACTTATAAGTACTAAAGAGTTTGAGGTCACCCGTCACATGGTCATTGTCACCACTAGCAATAATCCACTATTTGTTCTCATAAGAGTTCAAATTATGATAGTTCTTCTAAGCAGCAACAACAAATGCACTATTGGAGTCATTGACCACAATCTCCAATCGATCCTTGATTTCAATATTCTTTTTTAATCTCATATTTATTTGTTGAACAACCATGCTCTCAAACCTTTTAACAAACACTTGTGCATTTCCATCAACTATCTTTGCACTTAAAGGCTTTTAGTCGAATACCTGAAGTGCAACAACACTTTTTATTTTCTTAGACAATATTACAAACACCTTGCGGGCACAAACTCGATGCTTCTTCTCCTGCAAAACAAAGGGGAAAAAGCACCCCAACAACACTCAAAGGCTTAGCCCACACCATGGTTTCTCTCCGCAACAAGAAACGTACCTCACAGCACCAACAAAGCTCAAATCAATCTTGGGACACCAAAAACATCACAACAACAACCATCAACTAATATGGACATAAAGGAATGAAAATCAGACCGTCAAAATGCAATAACAACAGCCACCAATTTTGGAGTTGCATAAGGGTTCCGTTCAAGGGCAAAGAAGCCTGATGCCAATCTTAAACAGCTTCACGAAACCAAGACTTCAATAAAATGCCTCAATAAGCCTATGATACCATGTAGAAAAGAATCCAAACAATCATCAAGACATGAGACACAAGATTTACGTGGAAACCATCCGAAATGGAAGAGAAAAACCACACGGTGAGTGATCCGTGTTTCTCACAGCAATCAAGGTTTTTTTTCTCTTTTTTTTCTATATAATTAGAACATAAAGTGGGGTGAGTTACATATAGTTTCTAAGTGGGTAAATTGATCCTCACCTATGAATCATTTACCATATATAAGCAACTCAACACTAAAGAACCATGTCCGACCTTATCAGTAGACTCATAATCAAGGTAGCTGAAATTTTTCTTTGGTACTCCAAGAAGATGGTGGTAGGAAAGTCGAGGGAACTTCTTGAACAACCGGAGCTTTTGAGGAGGCAGGAGATTAAGATGGGATTCACACTGAATTGTTGTTGGAAGGTTCAATTAAACAGTTCGCTTCTCATTGCATCGTTTTTGTTGCAAGCAGATTTCATGGCAACGCTAATCCCAATTTCAAGTAGGCATTTGTGATTGCTTCAACAACTTCCTGCAACATGAATGCGCTCATCACAGTCCTTTCAAAGGCTTCAGGAGAGGATCTTTTGACGCATGGTATCTTGCGGGCTATTTCGTCATTTCGTATCATCTCCAAGCTGAACAATACCCACTAGTAATGTATCAATGGGTCAACTGTATATAAAATCATGTAAAATTGATGTTCAAGCATTATAGCATAAACACAATATTTTCTCAGACTTAATAATATGCATATAACAACCACAAGACGTCAAATACAATCTTACTACAGTATTTATCTCCTTTGATCCGACCAGCCCATTGAAGACTAATGCACAAGCAATCACGTAGAGATATGTGTAATTTTAAATGTTCACAAACTCTTAGATGCACATTTTGTTCTAAAGAACGATGATCATGTGATGGGTCTGTAGGTCTTCCCTTGAATTAGCCAAGATCTGGCACAGCAAAGAAGTCATCCAGACTTTCGACACGTGGCCTCTTGGAAACCATGCTTGACTTGGAGGACTTGTGAATTGCTACACTGTTCACGTGGGAATTGGGCATCTCAGGAACCTGAGCTGCTGCCAGGGTGTCGAGGTTTGGCACTTCATCATCATGGAAGATGTTGATGTCCGAGAACCAGTCTAGCTCTCCAAATCCAATATGAGATCCTTTCTGGAGAAGCAGCAGAGAGAAGTATGAACAAAAATCTCATATATGGATGTGGTAGGGGTACAAGAGTTAAATTTCATCTTTGAAGGAAGAAACAAACCTTGGTAGCGTTGTGGGGAAGAAGGGAAATTTGATATAGATAAATTTGTAGCTAGATTTTGCTCTTGGTTAAAACGTGTATTCATAAAGAAACGTATGCCCTACCTTGTCAGTAGACTCGTAATCAGATAGCTGAAAAAATTCGTCAACACCCCAAGAAGATGGTGGTGAGAAAGCCGAGGGAACTTCTTGAAAAACTGGAGCTTTTGAGGGGGCAGGAGCTTTAGGTGGGATACGCACTGAATAGCTGTTGGAAGGTTCACTTGAACAATTTTCTTTCACTACATCCTTTTTGTTGCAGGCAGAAATCAGGGCAACACTAATCCCGGTTGCAAGTAGGCGTTGGTGATTGCCTGCAAGGCTGCCAGCGGCATGAATGGGCTCATCACAGTCCCTGCAAAAGAGTGCTCTATCCTCGACACAGAATATGAAAGCTGGTTTCTCCTGAAAAATAAAAATTAGCATCAAATAACATGCCATTTTTTTTTGTGAATTATGCTTGGCTTCAATATGAAAAAACTCAGCCATGGTCAGTCCTAAGCCTGGGTACATGGAGGAAGGTTGCATGTTAGCTAGTTGACAGCCAGCGCAAGAGAGCCAAATTCCTAAATAGTGTTCTTAGAGTAAATTGTCTCAAAACAGTTTCTCGGTCCTTTCACATTGTTCTGAACAACTTTAGAAAAAGTGCGTAGAAAACTTGGAACTGCCCAGTTCGTTGTCAAGAGTTTTTTTCATCAAAATGTGGTCATCGAATACCAAAATTTGAGTTTTCGCCTGCAGTTTAACTGTTTAAAAGGTACTCCTTGATTCTTTTTAAGAAGAGAAGTATAGATAGAAACAACATACAGCTGCAAACTAGACTGATCAGAAATATAATACTTAAAAGTCAAAATCCTTGGTAACAAACTGAGTGTTTGTTGAACCTTTCTTTTACTGAGACTGTTGAAACTTCTCTGCAGCAGAGACATAATGATGTTTCACTCCTTATTAAGATAGTATCATTGGCATACACAACAAGTATGATAAATCCTAAAGAGCGACATACAAGTAAGACAGGTGATCAACAGATCCCATGAGCCCAAATTGCGACGGCCAAAACCTGTTAAATCATGCTCTCGAACATTGCTAAATAATGGGCAACCGTTTTCTCTTGCAAACTTTAGGTCCCGCTCACAAAGATAGGTGATTGTTCCAAATAGGCATCCTTATTCAAATCACAATTGAGGAAAATAATTCAAATATCAAGATGGGTCACTTTTTACACCGTTTATAACAATAAGATATAAGAAATTAATCAGTAGAGGAAATCTAAAAATATGCCACCTGATAGATATCTGTAGTTCCTTAGAAAATTAAGCCAATTTTATAACGAAGGGACCAATCCAAGAGATATTTAAAGAACTGTTGAGAATTGAATTGTAACCCTAATTCTAGAGGTATTCCGGACGACTCACTATCTAGGAGTCGTCCTCCATGCAACCCTAATCCGAGGACACCATCTATATAAGTAGCCCTAAGGTCCTCTTTCTCAATAAGAATTACTGATTACAACATTCAACTCGGTACCAGAGCAACCCCCCACCATTCTCCATCACTCATCTCCCAGGCTCAACCCCTTGCTCATCAGCCCCATCGCCCAACACCCCACTGCCCCCAAGCACCATTACCCAACCCTCTCACATGCCCCATTAAACCACCAAATCCAAAACAACCAACCCGATCATCGCCCACCCGCTCGGTATCTCGCCCTCCACTCACCACCAAATAGATACCCCGCTGCCACCGTCCAGCCTTTACAGGGACCAACCACCCCCATGTGTTTTAGTATGTTGAAGTTAGCTTTATTTTATTCTATTGAGTTGTAACTCTTTGGATCCTTTTACGTAATTTCTCTTTTATGAGTTCTCTAGGGTTTCGGCTTATATAAGAATCCCTAAACCTCCTTAATAAAGTATTGCATTCTATGCTCTTTTTTTCCTCCACATGGTATCAGAGTAGCGGACCTAGACCACTGCTTTGACCTAAATCCTGCCGCCACAACCAACCTCTCTCCACTTCGACAAAGTCCATTACACGAGCCCCCTCTTCCCTCTTCAAGGGCCCCACGTGAGGCCACTCGGCCTACTGCTACTGTCGTTTGTTGCTGCTGCTACCTGTAACATTGCTAGGCACTGCTGGGACAAAAAGGGTGCCTCCAGCACCATCTCTCGCCAACCACAGTGTCATTGACACCTCCAATGGCCACTGTGCACAGCCAATTAGCAACGTGTGTTGTGTGTCGATCTGCAGCTTATGTAGCCTTGTAGCCACCGTTCAACCCCTGTTGTGGCCTCAACGTTGACCTAAGTCACCTGTATGCTTAGCTTAACTAAAGAAACATCTTCTTGTAGGTCCACTTTTTTCTTGACCTTCTTGACCACGATGGCATCTCTCTGTTTTGAGACCACGCCCTTGTACTCGACTTTTTCTGTGATGGTACATGGCACTTCTATCAAACTAAAACACGGAAAACTATGTGCTATGGTCTCGTTCGTTCAAGGGTGTTCATCAGAGGTCAGCGAAAGAATCATATTCTGACTAAAGATCTGTTGAAGGAAATAGACAAGTATTACAATATGCGGTATGTAGACAATTGCCAGGTCATCACGTGGATGACCAATAGCGTTGTCGAACCAAACATTGCAGCAAATCTCCTCTACAAAGACTACACAAAGGAGATGTGGGAGAATGTGGACCAAACTTACTCCCAGAAGACAACCAAGTCTCGCCTCGCAAATATTTATATGCGAATCTAGTCTGCAACTCAGGGGGATTCTAGTCTCATCGAGTATTACAGGCATCTAACCAGTCTATTTGAGGAGCTTCTGATTTTTCAGCCAACCTGTTGCGATAAACAGGTGGGAGAGCGATTTGAGTGGCAGGTTTATCGCTTCTTGTCTGGATTACATCCACAATACCAAGTTGTGAAGGAGCAGTTCTGACGGTTGATACCTTGCCACCGATTCAGAACATCTTTGGTCATCTTTCGGAACTAGAGACAAATGTTGGACGTACTTCTACTCTGCTCTCTACAGAGAATTATGCTAACTATGCATCATCCGGGAACAGAGGACAACAAAGTTTCTATGGAGGTCGAGGTCGTGACTTGGTCATCGTCGTGGACATGACTCAGGATGTGGATGAGATTTTGATTGTGATCATGGCCATGAGTACTTCTCCTCAGTGTCCAACATGCATGACATCCTCCTATGAGACATCTTATAATACTGCAGAGGACTCGCCTGATCAGCATTCTGATGGAACACTAGCACCATTTAGTGCTTCTAAATGTTCCCGCCTGAGGCAACTTCTTCAGAACTCCAGCCTCTCCACCAGTGACAATACTACCATTGCTACTACGACTAGTTTGGCTACAACTTCCGGTACAGTAGCCAACTATGTCTTCGCTTTTATCCCTGTATGGATTATTGACTCCGGGGCATCTACACATCTGATAGGAGAAGGCAGTATGTTTACCTTCTCTCAACCATCTTCCTCTGTGAAGATAGTTCAAGTTGCTAACATGGCTCATTCCCCCATCACTGTTGTCGGAATTACGGATTTCTCCTCCAAGCTCTGACTTACTGGAGTCCATTGTGCCCATGCTTTTTCTCTTAGCTTATTATCTATTCAGAAACTATGTACTGGGCTTAATTGTCAAGTGATTTTTTATGAGTTCAGTTGTTATTTACAGGACATCCAGATGAAGCAGATTTTTGGTGGGGGACATGAGAAGAATGACCTCTAATATCATGATATTCCATATGATCCAAGTTTTGTTAGCGTTGCGTCTATTCCCGATGGTCCTTTGCTTTGACATCTTCGTCTTGGGCATTCTTCTGTCAAGACTATCTCTATTATGTTCTCCGAACTTTCTACGCTAAAGCCCTTTGAGTGTGAGGCGTGTCAGTTCGGAAAACATCACCGAGCATCTTTTCATGTACGTGTTGAGCCCCATCATAATGCTTCTTTTGCTCTTGTCCATTGTGATGTATGGGAACCTTGTCCGGTCCAAACTCTGAGTGGACACAAATATTTTTGTTGTGATTATTGTCGATCATCTTGGGTCTATCTGATAAAGGAATGGTTGGAGATCAATAAAATTGTCAAGAATTTCTTTCAATATATCCAAACATTCTTCCCTACTTGTGTTCAAATTTTTTCGTACTAAAAGTGCTATGAAATTCACCCAACATGACTTAACGACTTTATTTGCTTCTCAGGGAATTATTCACCAAAATTCTTGTCTGTATACCTGCCAACAAAATGGGGTAGCGGAAAAGGAAACTTAGGCATCTTCTTCACATTGCCCGGTCCCCTCTCTCTCATATGAAGGTTCTGAAGATCTACCAAGGTGACGCCATTCTTACAGCCACACATCTTATTAACAAGGTCTCGTCTTCGATCCTAAAGGGGGTCACTCCTTTTGTGTTACTCTATCCCAATGAGTCGTCCTTCTCATTACCTTTGAGAATTTTTGGGTGTATTGTGTTTGTTTACAATTTTCACGCGGCTAATAAGTTGTCTCCTAGGGCGGTCAAATATACTTTTCTTGGCTACTCACGCACGCAAAAGGACTACATGTGCCATGATCCTACTGGACACTGATACTATATTTCTATGAATGCTACATTATTTGAATAGACTAGCTTCTTTACCTAGTCTATCACTGATATTCCATTGGATATACATCTACCACCGATTGTTTATCATCACAAGCATACATCTATGCATGCTCCTGTCCCTTTGCATGTTCCTCTTATGCATGATGAGATGCCATCTTTAAGTACTCTCATCATGCTTCCCATAGCTCTCCGCAGGACAAAAAGGCAATGTACTTTCCACCTATGTCTCTGTAGAAAAGGAGGAAAGAATTAGCATGCTTTATTCCAAAGGGTCTGGTGATCCTTATATAGGACTAAACCCTAGAGAGTCTAAAAGGGGAGAAAGTACAAAAGTACCCCTAGTGGGGTTACAATGAATAATTAAGATATATATTACTAACACTCCCCCTCAAGTTGGAGCATATCTATCAGTCATGCCCAACTTGGAAACAATCCAAGAAAGATGCTTCTTAGGTAAGGCTTTCGTGAAGACATCTGCAAGCTGAAGGTCTGTGCTGATATGAGGAGCAGCTATTCTTCTAATCCTGACAACATCGCGGATAAAATGTCAATCAATCTCTATATGCTTGGTTTGCTCATGAAACACATGATTCGTGGCAATATAGGTAGCAGATTTATTGTCACAATATAGAGGAATAGGATTAGTGGCAATAATAACAAGCTTGTGTAGAAAAGTAATAATCATGTGATCTCACAGGTTAGCTTGGGCCATCGCCCTATATTCTGCTTCTGCACTGGATCTGGACACAACAGTTTGTTTCTTATTTATCCAAGTAACAAGATTTTCTCCAACCATCATAGCATATCATGCGGTAGAGCATCGATCCTCTGGCAAACTTGCGTAATCTGCATCAACATATGCAACAACGTCAGTGTACCCATTTGCCCCATAGAAGAGTCCTCGTCCTGGTGATTCTTTCAAGTATCGTAGAATCTGAAGAAAATCCTGCCAGTGATTGTAACAAGTTTGCTCAATGTATTGGCTAGCTCTGCTTACTGCATAAGAAATATCTGGTCTGGTGAGAGTAAGATAAAGTAGGTTGCCAACTAGGCTTCTGTATCGAGTAGTGTCCTTAAAGACAGGGTCAGAGGAAGTGAAGTGTTTCTTTGTATTTTGCAGGAATACCAGATGGCTTGCATCCCACTTAATGGTCTAGTGGTAGTACAGTGTGTCAACCACACAAAAGACCAGGGTTCAAATCCCACTCTTGCAGTGGTTGCGTTAGGTAGTCGACGGCCAGCGTAAAAATAGTCGAATCTTTCAACATGGATTTGAGCAAGAATCCATGTAGCCGACCCTACTTATAGTGGGAGAAGGCTTAGCACTTTTTACCAGATGGCTTGCATCCAAGTAATCCAGCTTTGGTAAGAATATCTAGACAGTATTTCCTTTGTGAGAGATGAAGGCCTTCTGTAGTACATAGTACTTAACAAATACCTTCTGGAGAAATGCCTTGGTCTCTAATATCCCATTATTATCATCACCTGTGACAACCATATCATCTACATAGACTGCAAGTATAACAGTACCAGTTGTTTGTCTTCTGACAAACACAAAATAGCCAGATGTAGTTCTTTGAAAGCCAAGAGTGCCTATTTCTGCAGTATGTCTATCGAACCACGCTCTTGGGCTTTGCTTTAGACCATATATGGCCTTGCAAAGTCAGCATACACACTCCCCCTCGACTTCATAACCTGGTGGTTGCATCATGTACACCTCTTCATCAAGGTCGCCATAGAGGAAAGCATTTTTCACATCTAACTGACAAATAAGCCACGCCTTATTAGCTGCTACAGAGAGAATGGTCCTTATAGATCCCATTCGTGCAACCGGTGAGAATGTCTCAAAGTAATCTACTCCATATATTTGTGTAAAGCCTTTGGTGACAAGACGAGCTTTCAATCTGTTAATAGACCCGTCAAGTGACTGCTTAGTCGTGAAGACCCATCTACATGCCAAAGGTCTAGTCCCCTTGGGACACTGCACTAGATCCCATGTCCTCCTGGAAATAAGAGCACCCATCTCTTCATTCATGGCTTGTTGCCATCCTGAATCCTGCAAGGCACTTGATGGTCTCTCGGGAGTCATGACAGCAGCTGCATATCGTCTGTCAGTAGGACATAAAGTAGCAGTAGAAGTGAAATGAGACATGCGATGAGAATTACATTGTCTCTTAGATCTCCGTAGAGCAATTGGAAGCTCTTGAGGATCATCTAGGACAACCTTAGAGGGGACACTTGTAGAAGGCATATCATCCTGCAATAAAGAAACAGGTAAAGGGACATCTGATGGTAAAAAAACTTTATGCGCTTATAGACAATGTGTGGAGGTGGGAGGTCTAGAGAGATAGCTGTAACAAAATGATTAAAGAAACTAGTCTGCTCAAAAAGATTATGTTGGGAAAAATTAATGGCTTGTCTTATTCCATAAGCCCTAGGCTCTCTTATATAGGAGAGTAGCCTATGGGTAAATTACATAAAGTAGACAACAGAAAAATAAAATAACGAAGAGGTACATGTACTCTATATGCGTCAACACTCCCCTCAAGATGGAGCATAGATATCAATCATGCTCAGCTTGGACGCACACTTCTGGAATGGACCTCGAAGTAATGCCTTGGTGAATATATCAGCAGTCTGATTCTCTGATGTGACGTGAGATGTAGCAATGAACCCCTTCTGAATCATGTCACGGATGTAGTGACAGTCAACCTCAATATGCTTGGTCCTCTCATGAAAGGCTGGGTTGTTTGCAATGAACAAAGCGGCTTGATTGTAACATTCCAACATCATAGGAAGCGGTATATCAAGACATAGATCTGTAAGTAAAGATTTCACCCACATCATTTCTGTGCTAGCCTGGGCCATAGCCCTGTATTCGGATTCAGCACTGGATCTAGCTACTACTGTCTGTTTCTTGCTCCTCCACGAGACTAGGGCATCTCCAACATAGACTGCAAATCCTGAGGTGGACTTCCTGTCCTTGGGGCATCCTGCATAGTCTGCATCAGCACATGCTGTGATAGAGATCTCCTTTCCCTTCTTAAATAGCAAGCCTGCACCTAGAGATGATTTTAGATATCTCATAATCATGTGTATTGCATCCATATGGACCTGACGTGGTTGCTCCATGAACTGGCTCACACGACTCACTGCAAATGATATATCAGGTCTAGTGATCGTGACATACAGTAGTTTGCCTACCAGTTCTCTGTACCTTCTCCTGTCCACCTCTTCTGTGTCATCATCATAGAGCTTCATGCTGGGATCCATTGGTGTCGTAGCAGGTCGACACCCTAGCATACCTGTCTCACTCAATAGATCTGTAACATATTTCCTCTGCGACATTACTAATCCATATGGATTTCTAGCAAACTCCAGCCCCAGAAAGTATCTAAGGACTCCCAAGTCCTTGGTGACAAATTCGGTTCCCAGCCTTTCTTTCGCCTGCTTAATGCCCTGCTCATCATCTCCTGTAATCAAGATATCATCAACATAAACCATGATTACAATGATACCTCTAGCCGTCTTCTGTACAAACAAGGAATGATCAGCATTGGAGCGTTTATATCCTTGTTTCTCAAAAAGATCTGAAAGCTTCTGAAACCACGCTCTGGGGCTCTGCTTAAGGCCATAGATGGCCTTATGTAACCTGCATACCTTGGAACACTCCCCCTCAACAGCAAACCCAGGTGGCTGTTGCATATAGACTTCCTCCTTCAATTCGCCATATAGGAATGCATTCTTCACGTCCAGCTGATAAAGCGACCAGTCTCTAGCAACTGCAACTGATAACAAGATCCGCAGAGTGGAATGACGTGCCACAGGCGAGAATGTGTCAAGGTAATCCACCCCGTATGTCTGTGTGAAGCCACGTGCAACAAGGCGCGCCTTGTACCTGTCAATGGAACCATCTGCATTATGCTTCACTGTAAACACCTACTTGCATCTCACCGGACTGACATCTGGAGGTATAGGAACCAAGCTCCAAGTTCCTCTGGACTGAAGTGCCGCCATTTCTTCTTCCATTGCTAGCCGCCATCTAGCATCCTGCAGAGCATCATAGTGATTCCGTGGAATGTCTGTAGCTGAAAGTGCCATAGCAAACGACCTGAAGTCTCCAGATAGCCTCTCAAAAGACACGGCTGTTGATAATGGGTATTTGGCACAGCTTCTCTTCGACTTCCGTAGAGCAATTGGAACATCCAAATCATCTGTATTCTCATCTGGCTCCTGCACTATATCCTGCTCAGAAATGTCGTCAAATCCATCAACATTAATATTTTCATTACATACCATAGGCGAGCTAGTTGACGGGTCAGGACCATGAGCTGGAGGAGGCCTGCGGGTGTAATGGAGTGGTAGTGGTGAGACAAGCGGTGGCGGTGGTGGTGGCGGTGGTGGTGGTGGCGGTGGTGGTGGTGTCGGCATCTGAGGTGGTGGTGTCATGTATATGGCATCAGAAGGTATAGATGGTAGCTCCTTGTCTCCTGATGCTGAAAAATACATAACAGATTCAAAAAATGTAACATCTGCACTGATCATATACCGCCGACGCACAGGATCAAAACACTTGTACCCCTTTTGAGTTCTGGAGTACCCAACAAAGACACACTTGACAGCCCTAGGAGAGAGCTTGTCAGTACCAGGCGACAACTGATGGACGAATGCACCGACCCAAACACACGAGGAGTAAGAGTGAACAGATCCTTGTCAGGATGAATGAGTGAAAACGGAATCTGTTCATTCAAGACAGACGAAGGCATACGGTTGATTAGGTAACATGCAGTGAGAACTGCATCACCCCAGTAGGAGTAGGGAACATGACTCTGTATAAGAAGTGATCTTGTGACATCAAGAAGGTGACGGTGTTTTCTTTCAGCAATCCCATTCTGTTGAGATGTATGAGCACAAGATGTTTGGTGAATAATCCCTTTTGAGGAGTAGTAATTGGCCAGAATGTTGGTGCACAACTCTAAAGCATTATCACTTCTCACAAGCTTGACAGATGTGGAGAAAACATTTTGTATTTCATTCAGAAAATGGATAATAATATTTCCTACTTCAGATTTATTTTTCATCAGAAACACCCATGACACTCTAAAGAAATCATCCACAAATACAATATAAAACCTGTGTCCCTGATGATCGGGAAAACGACTCGGACCCCAGACATCGATATGAAACAACTCAAACTTGGAGTTACTACTCCGACCTGGACGACTGGGAAAGGACGACCTGTGATGCTTTCCCAACTGACACGCCTCACACTGAATAGGTGTATGAGAGAGACCATATGGTAGAACTTGACGCAACTTCTGAAGCGGTAAATGACCAAAACGCAGATGCCATAATAAGGTTGATACTTGTCCCGAAGAAGAGGATGAGGTTTCGGCAAAAGGAGTCTGATTCAGGCGGTAGAGGCCTCCTTGCTCATAGCCACGACCAATCACGTTCCCGTATGGATGTCCTGAAAAATCAAAGAAGATGGATCAAAAATTGCCCGACAATGTAGATCCTTCGTAATCTGACTAATTGACAATAGATTCATTGAAAAATCAGGTGCATGTAGCACGTTCTTGAGCTGCATAGAAGACGTCAATCTAACCTCCCCCTGACCAGTGATGGGGGAATGAGTGCCATTGGCAATCACTACTGTCCAACCTGGAGGGATCTGAGTGTATCCTGAAAGCAAACTCTGGTCGCCACATAGGTGATGTGTAGCGCCCGAGTCCATAATCCATGGTAAAGTATCTGATCTACTACTGTTCAGTGCAAGTATACTACCTGAAGTACTGGTAGACGCAGAGGCAGAAGCAGCGGCATCAGAATGACTCTCTGCAGTCGGTGCTGGTCCAGATGGTGGAATAATGCCCCTCAGACGGGCAACAAGATCGTCGAACCGTTGATCCAAAGTAGCAGCAGATGGGGGCTCTATCTGCTCAGCAGCTCGTGCGGATGCAGGAAATCCGTGCTTCGAGTAGCAGGTATCTTCATTGTTTCCAACTCGGTGACAATATGTGTATGTTGGCCTAGTGCGGCCACCCCTTCCACGAGGTCCACGTCCACGGCCCTGGTGATGAAATCCGCAACCTCTGTTTGCTGCCATGGCTGAGGAATTCTGACTCACAGCTGTTGAGGGAACTGTGATCCGACTCAATCTATGAAAAGCTTCCTCCATGGGAGGAATAGTCGAGTCTGCCAAAATCTGAGATCGTGCTGCCTCATACTCTGGATCAAGTGCAGCCAGGAACACACCCACCATTGTCGCATTCCTGTATGTCTTCTGCTGTTCTGGCGTGGCAGTAAGAGGCATGAAGCTATAGAGCTTCTCGAACATCCCTCTCAGTGATGTGTAGAGAGAATGTAAAGGACGACCATTCTGCTTTATTGTGAATATATCATGTTGCAGTTGCAGAATCTTCGTCTCGTTCTTCGCCTGAGAGTACGTTGCCGCCAGAATATCCCACATATCCTTGGCCGTGGGTTGATGTAGGATGTCATTGGCAATTTCAATAGCCAACGTACCAGATAGCCAAACCTTGGCATATGCATCATCGGCCTTCCATGAGGCATGGACTCCAGTCTTCTCTGCAGGCTCAGGTTCGGTAAGAATGTGCTTCTTACCTGTTGACTTCATCATACTCATGAACTGCATTGCCCACAGTTCATAGTTTGTATCGTCCATCTTGACAATGGGCGCTGGACCACGAAAGGCGCCAATAGATGGGATATCAGCCTTGCTTTCTGACATACTGGAGATGGAAGACTGGAGCGACTGACAGAAGATGAGCTTCGTCTACAATGACATAGACGGGATTAGTTGCATGTGTAGACCTCAAGCAACTATCCCCATGAAGATGTGCGTGCTACGGTCTTCACGTGCGCAAGAATCACGAAGATGCACGCGAAGAAGATGCGTGCACTGGAGGTGCACTAGGCGGGCGCACAGATGATCACGCGCAGGAGGCCCACGGTCACGCGCAGGCGACTGCGCACAAGGTCGCGCACCGGAGATTGTGCACAGGCGCTATGTGCGCACAGGCGCTGCAAGATGCGCACCTGCGCACGCGCTGGAGGGTCCGATGCGCGTAGGCGCACGCGTGTTGCACAGCAGGAGAACGTGGCGCGCTGGAGGCGTGCTACACGCACAGGAGGAGACGCGCGAGCAGCGGCACGCGCAGGAGGAGGCGCTGGAGCAGCTACACGCGCAGGAGGAGAGGGAGAGGCCGGCGGGTGGGGTTAGGGTTAGGGTTTCGAGAACTCCGGTCTAGGACCGTCGCTCTGATACCATGTTGGGAAAAATTAATGGCTTGTCTTATTCCATAAGCCCTAGGCTCTCTTATATAGGAGAGTAGCCTATGGGTAAATTACATAAAGTAGACAACTGAAAAATAAAATAACGAAGAGGTACATGTACTCTATATGCGTCAACAGATTACATCTGCGGAGATATAATAGCGATGTTCAGATGGATCGTAACACATGTAACCTTTTTGAGTACGAGAGTAACCAAGGAAAATACATTTGATTGCACGAGGAGAACGTTTGTCCGTAGTGTGAAAATTACGAACAAAAGACACACAACCGAAAATTCTCAAGGGAAGAGGAAAGGGTGACTTGGTTAGGTAAAGTAGAGAGAAGGGAGTGAAACCATTTATTGTTGGAGATGGAATTCTATTGATAAGATGTACTGCAGTTAGAAGAACATCACCCTAGTAGGTTTTGGGAACTTCCATCTGTGTAAGGAGTGAGCGAGCAATGTTTAGGAGATGTCGGAGTTTTCTTTCTGCTATCCCATTTTGTTTGGACGTTTATGGGCATGATGTTTGATGTACGATGCCCCGAGAGTCAAAGGAATTGGTTAGGTCATGTTGGGTAAATTCCAAAGAATTATCAGAATGGAAGATTTGTATACTAGTGGAGAAAATAATTTTGGCATAGTGAAAGAAGTTTTTGACAATATTATTAATCTTCGAATGTTCTTTTATAAGATAAACCCAAGATGACCTACTATAATCATCAACAAAGACAGCAAAATACCTATGTCCACTTAGAGTACGGACCGGACAAGGTCTCCAAATATCACAGTGGACTAAAGCAAAAGGAACTGTAAGACAAGGCTCAGTACGAGAAGGAAACGATGCTCGATGATGTTTCCCGAATGCCTCGCATTCAAAGGGCTTGAGCATAGAGAGTTCAGGAAACATTAACGAGAGGGCTTTGGCAGACGGATGACCAAGGAGAAGATGCCACAGGAAAGGATCGACGGAGATAGACGGCACACCAGCAAAACCAGAGTCAGGAGGGATGCCAAGACAATAAAGACCATTCTTCTCATGTCCCCCACCAAAAATCTGTCTCGTCCGGATGTCTTGAAAATAACAACAAAACTTGTCAATTATAACTCGAAAGTTAAGTTCTGTGCAATGCTTGTGAACAGATAATAGGCTTAGCGGAAAATCAGGGCGCAATGAACGCCAGTAAGGTGAAGCTTATAGGAGAACTTCATAGCGCCCACAACAGTAATAGGTGAATGGGCTCCATTGGCAACGCGAACAATTTTCACAATTGAAGATGGTCGTGAAGAGGTGAGAAGGCTACCTTCTCCTGTTAGATGAGTCGATGCTCCTGAGTCAATGATCCATGCAGGAGTAGACGTAGAAGCAGAGCTGGCAACTGTACTAGACGTAGTGACCAGACTAGCAGTAGACGCAGTAGTATCACTAGCAGAGTTCTGTAGCAGTTGTCGAAAGCGAGCATACTCAGATGCAATAAAGAGGCATGATTGTCACTGGAAGACTGACTATGAGAGGTATCTGCGGCATCATAAGAGCTATCATGTGAGACTGGCTCATAGGCACTGTTGGCTTAGGAGGCATACCAAACTTGGCCTGGCAACGTTCTGATGGATGGTTCAGGCAACCACAGTGTGTACATGCTGGAAAGCTTGTAGTAATTAAGCCACGTCCGCGTCCGAAGTCACGTCCACGTCCATACTCACGACTGCGACCTCAGCCAAAATCACGTCTGCATCCCCCTTGGTAATTGGATCGCCCTCTAGCAAAATGGGTTGTAGTCTCAACAAACAGAAGAGAGTTGGAGACTCAAGCTCCTGTAGTCGATCAAAAATGGTCTCAAGACTGGGCAGAGCTGCAACAGTCAGAAATTGATCCTTCACCGGCTTGTATCGTGGATGTAAACCTGATAAGAAACGATACACTTGCCACTCCACATGTTCTCCTATCTATTTGTCACAACAAGCATGTTGGAAAATAAAAAGCTCCTCAAATAGACCCGTGAGGAGTCGATAGTACACAATCAAGGTTGTATCTCCTTGATTTGTAGACCAAATCCGTGTATAGATATCTGATAGTCTGGACTTGGTTGTCTTTTGGGAGTAAGTGTTTTCGAGACTCTCCCACGTAGCTTTTGTCGTATCCTTGCAGAGAAGATTTGAAGCTAGACTTCAAAAAAAAATTGAAGCTATATTTGCATCAACGTTGTTAGTCATCCACATGATAACTTGAGTTATCCACATACCAAGTATCATAGTCCTTATCCGTCTCCTTGGGCGGGTCTTTAGTGAGAACATAGTTCTTTCGATAACCACCAATGAAAACCTTGAAAGATTGGGACCATAGGACAGTTTTCGAAGCCCTTTAGTTTGATAGTCGTGCCATGTACCATTACAGAGGAAGTCAGGTACAGCGGCTTGGGTTCAGTAGACTTCATGATGGCCACACAATTTAAATTGACCTAGAGAGTGCCGATAATTGCAATCAAGCAGGCATAATGGAGTTTAGCGGTTCATCGAGTAGGGGACCTACGGAAGGGGCCCAAGAGATGCTAGTGGCACTGGCAAGAGAGGGCTAGCAGCCAAGGCCTTAAATGTCGGTTTCGGTCACCATTTCGGTATCGACCAAAACAGAATTTAGATGGAATTTCGGTGGAATTTCGACCGAAATTTCGGTCATTTCGGTCATTTTTTGTACTAGGACCCCCATATTTCGGTCGTTTCGGTCATTTCGGTCGAATTTCGATTTCGACTGGATATCAATATTCGACAGAATTTCGATCGAATTTCGCTGAAATTTGAGGCCATGCTAGCAACCCTTGCAGTCCTATGGGCGCTGGCAGTGTAGTCGAGAGGGGCCGGCGGTGTAGTCGAGAGGTGCTGATAGTCTTGGAGGTGCTGGTGGTGAAGTCGAGCAGTACAGTGGGCACTGGTGGTGTAGACAAGAGGGGCGTTGGCAGTGTAGTCGAGAGAGGTTGGCAGCCCTGGATGCGCTGGTACTATTACCGCTGGCGGTGAGGAGCAAGGGCGATAGGTAGGGAGGTGTTGGGCAATATGGTAGGAGGGAGGGGGCAATGGGGTTAGGAGGGGTCGGTCAGGGGTATGGGTTCGGGAGAGGCAATGGATTCGGGTTAGGCGATGGGTTTGGGAGCGGTCGATCAGGGGCGATGGAGTCAGGAGAGGTTGGTCAGGGGCGATGGGTTCGGGAGAGGCGATGGCTTTGGGTTTAGCGATGGAGTCATGCGATGGGAGGGTAGGTGATAGGTGGGGTTAGGCGATGGAGTCAAGCGATGGGAGGGAAGGCAATGGGTACGGAAGGGGTAATGGAGTCAGGCGATGGGTTTGGTGAGAGGCGATGGGGTCGGCAGAGGGAAAGTGGCGATGGGGTCAGCAAAGGCGATGGGGTCGGGATGATGGGTTCGGGAGGGGCAAGGGTGATGGGAGATGGGGAGTCGTGGTGGGCCTCGTAGGGTGAAGGTGCTGGAGAGATCCCGACGACGCCGCTGAGAGGAGGTGAGGCCTGGAGATAAGAGACGACGCTGCTGGCTTGCTGATTCGAGAGGAGGGAGGGGTGGGGTTAGGTCAAAGTCACGGCCCTCGACAGTGGCCCTGATACCATGTACAAAAGGAGGAAAGAATTAGCTTGCTTTATTCCAAAGGGTCTGGGGGTCCTTATATAGGACTAAACTAGAAACCCTAGAGTCTAAAAGAGGAGAAAGTACAAAAGTACCCCTAGTGGGGTTGCAGTGAATAATTATGATATATATTACTAACAGTCTCATTTCACTTTTATTGATGGTTTATCATGCTATGACAAGAGATATGCAGATGCTCTCATGACCATTTCTGTTCGCAGAGATCATCACGGTGCTTTACAGGATCATGGCAAGCGACAAGCAATGAATGAAGAAATGGATGCTCTTACATCTAGGGGAATGTGGGACCTTGTACCTTGTCCCATGGGATGTCGACATATGGCTTGCAGATGGGTCTTCACGACAAACAACTGCATGATGGGTCCATTGACAGGTTGCGACAGGTCGCCAAAGGATTTACATAGACTTACGGGGTTGACTACTTTGAGACTTTCTCCCCAATGGTGAGGATGGGCTATATTCGCACTATCCTTTCAGTGGTTGCTAATAAAAGATGGCCTATATTTCATCTTGATGTGAATAATGCTTTCCTCTATGGAGATCTTGAGGAAGTTTGTATGGCACAACCTCCAGGTTATGAAGTCGAGGGCGAGTGTATGTGCCGACTCCGCAAAGCTATCTATGGCCTAAAGCAGAGTCCTCAGACATGGTTTGATAGACTTACTACTGAGATCAACACTCTTGGCTTCTAGAGGACAACATCTGATTACTCTATTTTTGTCAAACGATGGTCTACTAGTACTGTCATACTAGCAATTTATGTGGATGATATGGTTGTCGCAGGTGATAACAAAGAAGGCATTTCAGAGACCAAATCTTTCGTTCAGAAGGTCTTCGTAACAAAGGACCTTGGCCAACTGCTACTTTCTTCGCATATAAGTGATACGTACCACAGAGGGACTTCGTCTCTCACAATAGAAGTATTACTTGGACATCCTAACGGAGGCTGGACTACTTGGATGTAAGCCATCTGGCATCCCTACAGAACAGAGGAAGCACTCTACTTCTATTGATATGCATTTGAAGATAATACACAATACAAAAGCTTAGTTGGTAAACTACTTTATCTTACTATCACCAGGTCGGATATATCTTATGCTGTACGCAAAGGCAACCAACACATGGAGAGACCACTTTACAGTCATTAGTAGGATGTTCTTTTGATCCTTCACTACTTAAAGGAAGCTCCAGGCGAGGCCTCTTCTATGGAATAAATGGCCATGCTAATGTCTTTGACTCTTTGCTTATGCTGATGCAGACTATTCTAGTTTACCCGAGGATTGTTGATCCATTGCAGGATATGGTATTATGGTTGGTGGAAACCTTATCACTTGGTGGAGCAAGAAACAACTAGATCTAATGCAGAGGTAGAGTACAGGGCGATGGCTCAGGCCACCTGTGAGATTACTTGGTTAGTCTCTTTTCTACAGGAACTTAGTATTGTTGTTAATACTCTTGTTCTTTTGTACTGTGACAACAAGTTCGCTGCATACATTGCCACTAATCCTGATTTCCAAGAGTGGACCAAGCACATTGAAATTGACTGTCACTTTGTTCGAGATGTTGTATGAGTAGGGAAGATCACTACTCCATACATCTCCACTGACTTTCAGCTTGTAGATGCATTCATGAAGGCATTACCAAAGAAACGTCTCTCGTGGATAATCTCCAAGTTGGGCACGATCGATAGAAATGCTCCAACTTGATGGGTTTGTTGGAGTTAGCTTTATTTTATTCTATTGAGTTATAACCCTTCGAAGTCCTTTTATGTAATTTCCCTTTTGTAGAGAATAATATGAAGTCGGTATATCATTTTCTCTATTTTTATTTTCCTGATAACCTCTTATGTAATTTACTCATGGGCCCTCTCTATATAAGAGAGCTTACGGTTCTATGGAATAAATAGATTGCTCATTTCCACCATGGTATCAGAGCCAAAACCCTAACCCTAACCCTAAAGCCCTACCACCGCCGCCCCCCTCCCCTCTCTCTCCATCTCTCGGCGCCGCCGCCGCCGCTCGTCACCGTAGGGAGCCGCCATCGTCGTCGTCGCCTCCTCCCTCGTTGGCTCCCTCCACCGCCTCCGGTCCCCTCCTCGCCGGCCCCTCTCCTCGCCGCCGCCGCCTCCTCCCTCGCCATCGCCCCCTCCTCACCGGCTCTCCGTCGATCCCCTCTCCAACGTAGGGGACCTCCACCGCCGGGTCCCCTTCCCTTCAATGCCGACGCTCCGTCTTCCCTCGGCCTCTCTCTCTCCATGGATTTGAGTGCGTAAAGTCTACATATGCACTCAAATCCTATCAAGTTTATGTACACACTTGTTTCTTGTCTACAATCCCTAGATCTTCGTCTCCGGCAACATGTCAAAAAACAAGGTCGATATGCCCTCCCGCTGAGACTCTTCTGACTTTGTACTCACCTACTGATCACCACGGTTCGCTTTTTTCCTCCTCTCCGTTCTCACTTCGCTTCGAAACGTCACTATAGGGCCCTCCGGTTTCACACTACTTTTCGTCACCGTCTTAGCCACATCGGATTAACCGGCCTCGCGGGTACCCTTGGGTCCACTATTGGAGGCACACAGGGTCCGACGGTTTTTCATTCATCAATTCGAACAAGTGTGGTAGGGAGGTATCCAACCCGAGATCGAAAAGGACGGGTCCTCATGATGCTCTGACGGGGAAGAGAAGGCCAATTCCACCTTCCCGGATGGTCAGGAAGATCCTGGAGTGGAAAGAGATGTGATTGAGCTCAAAAGAAAGGTCTTTCCGTAGAAGGGCAAAGCTGAGATGAAATCGCCCGAAGTCTTGCAAGAGCTCAGTGACCGGGACGCACTACTTCAGGAGCTCAGAGAGAACCTGCACCGCACTCCGTATGCGTGCCTTCGCCAACCGGGATGGGATATCCAGGATCCTGGGTGGTGGGTTCTTCTTCGACTCTCCACCTTTAGTCACAAACGTGACCACAAGCTCAGTCCCAAATACTGCGATAGAAAGAGCGATCCGAATCATATGATGCCTCGACCATAAGTCACCAAGCGAAGAAGCATGACCTGACCTCCTCAGATCGCTTCGACAGCCTAAAGCCTTAGCGCAAGGGGCCCTTCCCTAGCTATGGCTAGGCGCATTCAAAGGTCCAGCGCCAATAGTCAAGATGGATGAGACAGACTATGAGCTTTGGGCAATGCAGTTCATGTGCATCATGAAGTCGAACGGTAAAAAGCATATTCTTAACGAGGAAGAGCCGGCAGAGAAGACTGGGATCTATGCCTCCTGGGAGGCTGATGATTCATATGCCAAGGTTTGGCTATCAGGCACGTTGTCGATGGAGATTGCCAATGACGTCCTCCATCAGCCCACCACTAAGGTGATGTGGGATATCCTGACCGCCACATATTCACAGGTGCGGAACGAGACCAAGATGTTACAGCTCCAGCATGACATTTTCATGATGAAGCAGAATGGGCGGCCACTTCACTCTTTGTATACATCCCTGTGGGGGATGTTTGAGAAACTATATAGCACTATACCCCTCACGGCTACTCCTGAGTAGCAGAAGACCTTCCGGAATGCTAGCATGGTGGGGGTACTACTAGCAGCACTTGATCCTGAGTATGAGGTAGCCCGATCTCGGATACTAGCCGATGCTACCATTCCTCCTATGGAGGAAGTTTACCAAAGGCTTAGCCGCATCTCTGTTTCTTCCAGCACTTCTACTCCACTACCTTCGACGATGGTTGTGTCGCGAGGGAGAGGTAGTCAGTCTTCCTTTCGTGGACGTGGACCTCGTGGCTGAGGAGGTCGTTTTCGCCAACCATGCACTTTCTGCCATCGCACAGGTCACTCCGAGGATACATGTTATTCTAAGCATGGGTTTCCAGCATCGGCGCGTGTAGCTGAGCATGTTACATCTCCGTCGGCATCCACTTCAGATCACCGGTTTGAGGAGCTTGTGGCGCGATTACGTGATATTATGCCTCAACCATCTACAGATTCTCCAGGAGGATCTTCAGATATTGCTGCTTCAGCATCTGCCAGTACTTCTGACGTTGCCAGTACCTCAGGTAGTGCTTCTGCTTTTACATCCTGTCATGATCTCTCCGATTGGATTATGGACTCCGGTGCAGCCCATCATCTCTGCCGTGACAGAGATTTAGACTTGAGTCATACAGAGACATTCCACCTGGACGCTCAGTGCTCATAGTTGATGGGACTCATTCCCCCATCGTTGGACAGGGGGAGATCACCTTATCACCGTCCATACATTTACAGAATGTTCTACATGCTCCTGAGTTTTCCATGAATCTATTGTCTATTAGTCAGATTACGAAGGATTTGCACTGTCGCGCTATATTTGATCCATCTTCTCTTATTTTTCAGGATATACTAACGGGTAGGGTGATTGGCTGTGGCTCTGAGTAGAATGGTCTCTATTGTCTGGTCCGGAATTCATATGTTGGCGTCTCTTCCTACTCAGTCGAATCAGTCTCTCCGTACACCTGGTATCTATGCTTTGGTCACCTCCTGCTTCAAAAGATGTGTCATCTCTTGCCTCAGATCTCTCCAAGTCCGTCGTTTCGATGTGAAGCCTGTCAGTTGGGAAAGCATCATCGTGCTGGCTTCCCTAGTCGTCAATGTCGGAGAAGTAGCTCCCCTTTTGAATTATTTCATGTTGATATTTGGGGTCCGAGTCGTGTTCCTGATCATCAGAGACACAGGTTCTATCTTATAGTAGTTGATGACTTCTCTTGTGTATCGTGGGTAAAGAATAAATCTGAAGCAGGGGATGCTATTAGAAATCTTATCATTTTAGTGCAGAATGGTTTTTCCTCTTCTGTTAAATATGTTCGTACGGATAATGCATTGGAATTCTGCACTCGCTCTCTCTCCCATTTCTTTTCATCCAAAGGTATTATTCATCAAACCACCTGTGCTTACAAATCTCAACAGAATGGAGTGGCAGAGCGAAAACATCGTCATCTCCTTGATATCACTCGAATCATGCTTATCCAGAGTTGTGCGCCTATCACTTTTTGGGTGGATGCTGTTCTTACGGCCTGCTACCTTGTCAATCGTATGGCGTCCTCTGTTCTCGGTGAGAAAATTCCTCTTTCTGTTATTTTTCTAGAAAAGGAATTATTCTCTTACACCTCGTGTCTTTGGTGTTGTTGCTTTTGTTCACCACTTGTCTCCTGGACTTGACAAACTCTCACCTAGAGTTGTCAAGTGTGTCTTTGTGGGTTACTCTCGGACTCAGAAGGGTTACCGTTGTTATGATCCTGTAAACAAGAAATATTTTGTCAGTGCTGATGTTACATTATTTGAGTCCGTTATGTACTTCTCCCCTGCAGGTGACAGGTTGGCTCCTTCCACATCTAATGATGACGTCTATGTTCCTCCTCCTCCTAGCCTGAGTCCATCTTTGTCCATTCCTGTCCCGGTCGTCACGCCAATGTCATCTCCACGACCACCACCACCACCACAACCACCTATACTGCCATTACCTAAATTCTATACACGTCGGTGAGGTCCTGCTCAGGCGCCACGTCAACCATCCATCACGCCTCAAGTATGTTCAGATGCTATTACTAACGATGGGTCGGATAGTGTGCCTGTGCAGGATTCTTCTTTGAGGGAGGAGTGTACGCCATCGAGTACAGTGGACGATGATCTTGATGTCCCTATTGCTATTCGGAAGCAGAAAGGGACTTGCGTGTCTTATCCCTTTGCTTCCTACGTTTCCTTTCATTGTCGCACAGGAGACTTCCAGAGATTTGTTGCGGCTTTGTCTTCCGTGGAGATACCACGGAATTATCAGGATGCTATGAAAATTAACTGCTGGTGGTTGGCTATGGAAGAAGAAATGGATGCTTTATAGTCCCGCGGTACATGGAGCTTGGTTACCGCTCCATCTGGCGCATCTATTGTTAGATGCAAATGGGTATTCACAGTGAAGTACCATGCAGATGGGACCCTAGACCGATCTAAGGCACGGCTAGTCGCGAGAGGCTTTACTCAAACATATGGTATGGACTATTTGGATACATTCTCTCCAGTGGCTCGTCCCTCTACTCTTCGCATTCTTTTATCCGTTGTTGTGGTACGTGACTGGTCCATATTTCAACTTGATGTGAAGAACGCAATCTTGTATGGTGATTTGCAGGAAGAATTCTACATGCAACAGCCACCGGGGTTTGATGCTGAGGGGGAGAATCATATGGTGTGTAGACTTCACAAGGCGATATATGGCCTTAAACAGAGCCCAAGGGCGTGGTTCCAGAAGCTTTCCCACCTAATTGAATGACAGGGATTCAAAAGATCAAATGCGGATCACTCGTTGTTCATTCAGAAGACTTCTAGAGTACGATTGTCATCATGGTATATGTTGATGATATTCTGGTTACAGGAGATGATGTTCAGGGGGTAGAGATGGCAGAAGCATTTTTGGGCCGTCGGTTTGTCACAAAGGATCTTGGTACCCTAAGATATTTTCTGGGGCTAGAGTTTGCCAGGAATGCACAGGATCTGGTGATGACCCAAAGGAAATATATTACATATTTGCTGGTTGAAACGGGCATGGTTGGATGTAGATCATCGAGCACTCCTATGGATCAAAGTATGAAATTATATGACAACGATACTGAAGAGGTGGACAGGAGAAGATATAGAGAGATGGTGGGTAAGCTTCTTTACATCACTATAACTCGACCCGATATTCCTTTTGCAGTAAGTCGAGTGAGTCAATTTATGGAGCAGCCAAGACAGGTACATATGGATGCTATATACATGATACTAAGGTATCTAAAGTCTTCTTCAGGCTCAGGGTTGTTGTTTAGAAAGAACACGGATTTATCTATTTCGGCTTGTGCTGATGCAGACTACGCAGGATGTCCTAAGGACCGTAAGTCTACTTCTGGCTTTGCAGTTTTTGTGGGTAGCTCTCTGGTTTCTTGGAAAAGCAAGAAACGAACTGTTGTGGCGAGATCCAGTGCTGAATCTGAATATAGGGCCATGACACAAGCAAGCACGGAGATGATGTGGGTTCGAGTTGTACTAGAAGACTTGCATATTGATGTACCTCTACCCATGCAGCTACAGTGTGACAATCAAGCTGCTTTGTTCATTGCCAATAATCCAGCGTTTCATGAAAGAACACAACATATTGAGGTAGACTGCCACTACACTAGAGATATGATCCAGAAGGGCTTGATTTCTACTTCACATGTTAGTTCAGAGGAGCAGACTGCCGACATTTTCACCAAGCCACTGCTCAGAGGACCTTTCCAAAGATGTTCTTCCAAGCTGAGCATGATTGATATCTATGCTCCATCTTGAGGGGAAGTATAGAGAATATTATGAAGTCGGTGTATCATTTTCTCTATTTTTATTTTCCCGATAACCTCTTATGTAATTTACCCATGGGCCCTCTCTATATAAGAGAGCATAGGGTTCTATGGAATAAACAGATTGCTTATTTCCACCAACACCTTTAATGAGTGCTCTAGGGTTTCGTCCTATATAAGAACCTCTAGACTTCCTGAATAAAGTATCATATTCTATTCTCTTTTTTCCTCCACAAGTATGAACTAATCAAGTTCTTTCTTCTTAGTCTTTATATCTTTCTTCAGCAGGCCTGACACCTTGGTCAGAAATGTCTTAATCAGAAGTGACATCCTAAAGAAATGATGAAGGGAGCAACCGACTACAATCGTTTAGCTCGATTCCCAAGTTAGTCGAGACCAACTATCCCAAATGATCTTGATTGTTCCTTATGATCGTATGTAGATACGACAATGAACATATTCTAGTGGAGCCAAAGCCTGCTGAAAAGATAGGAAAATACACCACTTAGACAGAAGATGATGGAATGATCAGTTCATGGATCATGGTCATCGTCATTAACAGGATTGCGGATGAACTTGTCTACTACAACATCGCAAATGACATGTGAACTTCTATTCAAACCACATATGGCCAGGAGAAGAATTCGAGCAGAATGTATCTGACGTATATCGACATGCTTAATATGAAGCAAGCAGACCGTCCACTAGATGATGACTTCTCTCTCTTGAAATCTTTGTTTGAATAATAGAATGCATGCATTCCAAGGTACACCTGTCCCACCAAGAAGCATCATCGCCAGAAAATGGTTGTCCTGGTATTTCTAGTTGGACTTGATCTGGCATACGCTGCAGCTTGCGATCAAATGATCACTATTGCGGCTCTTCCCACTACTGAGGAGTCCTAAATTACCCTCAGTCTCCTTGTTGTCCCTATTACTGACACTCCTATGGAAGTTCAGGGACATATCTCTACATTGGTTTCCCCATCCGGGCGAGGAGATCATGGTTCATTCCATGGTCATAGTCGAGGTTGCTTTGGTATAGGACAAGGTTGTATCACTATTCAGTGTACCTACTGTCACAAGTATGGACAAACATAGGATGTCTATTACACAAAACCGGGTTATTCAGCTCCCTTTGCTCGAATTACTATTGAGGGAGATGGCCCTCATGCCGAAGTTCCTTGAAGGGACTTTGAAGATCAGATGCAGTGCCTAAACAAGCTCCATCCGGGCGAATCTTCCCACTCCCACTAGAGTGATATTGCATCTACGGTAGCAGTGGCTCATACAGGTATTTTTGTAGCTTCCGCAAACAAGTTTGTGAAACAAAGTGGTTGATAGATACAGGTGCCTCCACTCACCTTCATGGGGAACATACCCTCCTACATCAGATGTGCAACGTCCCATACAGACGAACTATTCAGGTTGCCGATGGTAGATTTTTCCTATAAATGGAAAGGAGAGTTCATCTCACTCCTAACATCAATGTTCCTTTTGTCCCATAATTTCCCATCAACCTACTTTCTATTAGTCAGATTTGCAAGGAGCTCAACTACCGAACAATATTTGATGTGGTTTCTTGTATTTTTCAGAATATATTGATTGAGAGGATGATTGGTGCGGGTTGTGAAGAAGGCGGTGTCTACCATCTTGTGCAATCATCTGGGACTGCAACTTACTCTGTGACTTATTTTTCAGCATCCTCCGGTGCTCTCTGACACCAACATTTGGGTCACCTATCTGTACGGAAGCTTCGTCGTGTTCTTCCCCATCTTTCTCCCACTGTCAGCCTAGAGTGTAAGGACTACCAACTAAGGAAGCATCACAAGAATTCCTTTCCACCATCTAAAAATATCCATTCTGTTAGTCTTTTTGAGCTTGTTCATCTTGACATATGGGGATTCAATCGATATCCTGATCGTTTGGAAAATAGATATCATTTGGTTATAATAGATGACTTTTCTCGCGTGTCTCGGACCTTCTTAATGAAAAACATGTTTGATGTCTTCTCCATTTTATTCGTTTTATAAATGAGAACAAGACTCAATTTGATATGACTATCAAGGCTCTCAGGTCTGATACGTAATTTCTCTCTTCTGACATGCAATCATTCCTCTCTACAAATGGGATTTTACACTAGACAACGTGCGCTCATACTTCTCAACGAAATGGAGTGGTTAAGCGCAAGCATCGACATATCCTTGACATTTTGCGTAACCTATTGATTAATTATTGTGTTCCCCCTAATTATTGGGGTATCACAATCCTTACTGTTACTGCTACATATCTTATAAACCGAATGCCTTTCACCACAATTGATGACCAACTTCTTATTGAGGTTCTCTTGCCATGAAAGGTTGTATTTCATGTTCCTCTCAAGGTGTTTGTGTGCATAGACTTTGTTCATATTCTTGGTCTAGGAAGGGACAAACTTGCATCCATGGCAATAAAATGTGTTTCCTATGATATACCAAGAATCAAAAGGGTAGATATGCTACGACCCTCGCTCCAGAAAGCACTGCATCATTACGGATGTCACTTTCTTTGAGTCACTTCCATACTACTCTAGCTCTGATACTCATGTCCCTCTCCCACCTACGTAGACTATTCCACTTCATATTCCCCTTCGACATGATGATTTTTACAGGACTACTACTCCACAGGGACACACCCATTTTGAGACGGCGCCATCTCCTCAGGTATGCCATTCAACTGAGTCTTTATAGACTAATAGCCATGCTATGGATACATGCACATGTATCGTTAATGGCTCTATAGATGCTAAAGTTGATTAGGCAATTTCTCTGATTAAGGGGACAGGACAATGTCCCTCTCGGTACAGTACCGAATATTCTATCTCTGTTGCAGTGTCCTTTTCTAGACTTAGCTCCTCTTAAAGACAGTTTGCAGAGGCGATCTCTGATATAGTTCTCTCTCTTACGCATACCCTAATGGCGCTTTGCAATGGAGGAAGAAATGGTTGCATTGATATCACACAAAACATGATTACTTGTAGAGCCACCTGGCAACATCAGGAGAGTAGGGTCAAAATAGATTTTCATAGTAAAGTACAATCCATATGGCTCAGTTTCTCGTTACAAGGCACGTCTTGTAGCAAAGGGGTTCACCTAGACCTACGATGTTGACTTCTTAAACACTTTCTCTCTCGTAGCTCGCATGTCCATTATATGGATTCTAGTGGCGGTTGTAGTGCATCTTGATTGGCCCTTACACATGTTTGATGTAAAGAATGCATTCCGGTATGGCGACCTTCAGGAAATAGTATGCATGAAATGGAAGAAGAGGATGGAAAGGAGAGGGGGGTGGAGAGGTGCCTGGCCCTGAAGCTCCTCCTCTTCCTTATCTTCTCCTTCGTCCTCCGTTGTAGATGCTTCCCCCTTGGGCCTCCCATCTTCCCTGTTATGGGCAACCTCCTTTGGCTCTGCTACAACGTCTCCCAACTCGAGTCCATCTTCCATCGCCTCCGTTCCAAGTACGACCCTCCGACGTAACCTCATCTCGAGGACCTTCCAACCCGTCCCACGTAAGGCTCTATTCTCACGATCGCAAGTGCGTCATGGGCATCCTTCTCGACAAGATCAAGTCCCAGGAAGCAGAGTGTGACGAGATGGTGGTCATCATGGAGGCTTTCCATTACTCTATGTTCTACCTTCTCGTCCTCATGTGCTCTGGGGAGATGCCTGATGAGGAAATCATTCGTGCTATCAAGTGCGTACCGAGGAACCTTCTCATGTGTGGGACTACTCGTTGTGACCGGAGATGGTAATGGTGATCGGCGGCGGTGGCGCCTGCAACCAGCCATGAGAGAAGGTGGATCTCGGGCGCTGTTGTCGAGATCAAGGCTGGAGTGGTGGCGGCATCTCGGTTTTGTGGCTTTTGTTGCCAAGGTCGAGGCGGTGATGTCCGAAGGTCATGGGCACGTAGGGGAGGGGGTGGAGGTATAGGCACGAGGGAGATGGGCCCAAAGGTCCTGGGCATGAGGGGGAAGGGGATGGAGTCGAGCGGCGCGGGGAGAGGGTTGGTGGTGGGGATGACAAGGGAGGTGGAGGGGAAGGGGAAGTGAGGAGGAGGGTAAAGGAGGGCATCTTTTGTAATTTGATAAAGAAATATGGCAATATGCACCTTTTTAAAAAGGAATCAAGTTAAGTTTAACAGTTAAATGGATGGGAGAACGGTTAAATGGATGGGAGTTAACCACGAGATCTGTGGTGTAAAAATTGGCAACTTTACGGGGTTAAGCGTATAATAACGATGTTTGCAGAGTCGAGAATGTAATTTACAAAGATTCTAGGGTTCATGGCGTAAAAATATCTACAATTTTATGATCTTTGATATCTACAAAGAATACAATTTTACATACACATGGACAAAAGATGAACAAGTTCAAACGAACAAAAAAATGTGCCATTCAAACGTTGTACTATGACAATAAAAGCCCTATCAATTGAATCATCCCATGTAATATATTACTATAGAAGCCATTTTTTAGAAGCTTTACTATAGAAGCCATGCAATGTAACCAATTACGATACTAGTAAATTTACGAATTCGGCGCGATAGATACTCTATTCGTTTACAGTCGTTACTCCATCCTTATCTTTCCCTACAGTACCATCATTTTGCACGCCCAGATTAAGAGATTTGGGGGAAAGGGAGCAAGTTCTATAAGATAAAACTTATAGCACCTCGATTTTTGCTTCACAGATTCAAAAGACAATCAGTCAATCCTAATAACAAAAAAATTATATGGAAAAACAAATTAAAGAAACGCAAAGCAGAGTACCTTTAGCTCTCAGTCTAAAATAAAAAGGCCAACACAAAAAAAAAGGATATTGATAAACGCATCAGGTCCGGATGGAGAAATATAAATTAAAAAAAACACGGGCAGAGGAGTAGTTACTTGACAGATGTCGCAGCGGGGGGGCTTGCTGGGGATGGAGTTGAGGAGGAGCCTGGGGTGCTTGCTGGCGAGCTTGTTGGCAGCGTGCACCTGGACGTCGCAGTCCTCGCACAGGGCAGCCTCATCCGCGCAGCACACTATCGTGGCGACCGCCTTCTCGCAGACGTCGCACTGGATCTTCATCTCTGTCTATCTCTGGATAGCATGCGCAGAGTGGTGTTTGGGTTGAGAGGGCAGAGACAGATGGACAAAGAGAATAAGATGAAAGCAGGTGAGATGAGCACTGGGGAACATCACGTGGAAAGAAAAGGTGAAGATGAGCCGGGTGCTAGGAAGGATGCATTTATTAGGCGGGCCTCCCCAAACTTGAGGCCCTGCTTCTTTCCCCCACCAAATATCCAGTAGCATGATTGTTCTTTCATGGTCAAGTTCCCCCACCGTTTCAGTACCTTCTTTTTCTAGAGAACAATCCATTGACAAGAGAGAGAATCTATCGAGAAAGATGGTACCACCGGCCTCATGCAATCGGGTATATGCGGCGGACTACATAAAAAGAGGGAACAATAAAAACGTGTAACTAAACACCACTCATCGGACATCACATAAACACCATGACAAATGTTGGATCTTTCAAAGAATAGCTCTGACGGACAAAAGTCAAACCAAATCAAAATAAAGGAAAAGGAATCACAAACACCCATCGACATGCAAGCTTCTGGGAACTGCTTAGCAAAGTTTGAATGACTGATCATGTCTCTTTATATGATTATGATTATGTCTTTAAAAAAATGATTATGATTATGTAGCTTGGCCATTTTGGATAACATAAAGTTAATAATCTAAAGAATTAGATTAGAATACTGATGTATAATTGATAATCTAAAAAGTTGGATGGATGACACAACCGACATCGCATGATATTATACAATAAAGTCATCTCCGATCTAAACAAGAGATGGCAATCTTCACTATAGGTTGATATTCGACGGAACTCTTGATGTTTGATCGTTTATATAGGAATGGAGATTTTAAGTTATCTGAGTAGTCAAGTTAAAGATTCAACTCATGAAATCGAGATAGATGAAGTCTCATGCCATATATTGTCATGATATGGGTAATCATTCTTCACCAGAGATACCCACACACACACATCTTTGTATGTATATTTGACAGACCATTAGGTTGATGGCTTGAATAGGTCTATATACCAATGAGTTGGCATGCATTATCACTCAAAGGCATTACACATGATTATACTTGATGAACCATGGGTATGGATGAAAATGGTCGGATAAGGATACGAATATAGGTATAATCATATCCTTCTCCATTTTAAAATATGAATATGAATGCGGATATGAATATTAATGGATGTGAAAAATGTGTTACCATATCCCTAAAAAATGAATACGAATGTAAAATGAATACAAATCGGATACGAATAATAACAGAGGTATTCAATAGATTAACTAAAATATGCAAGTTTAGAATGGTTTACAAATAAAATAGATATATCAGACTTAATAATTTCGTAAAAGTTATATCAACAATGGTGAATGTACTCAAAAAATGTTGTTACACACAGTTACAAATAAATCTATTACTATACTTATGTACGGAAATGAATATACGAATACGAATGCAAATATTAGCGAATGTCAAAGTGATATCCATATTCGCATCCATTTTAAAATGAATACGAATGTGAATGTAAAAATATGTATAAAATGACGATAGCGAATCGTATACGAATATATTCACATTCGTTTTCATCCCTAACCGTGGGACAAAGCACACTCACGAGATATTAGGGTAAATTAAATTCAAAAGGTGGTCATCTAATTTCGAAAACATGTACGAATTTAAGAATATCAGTATAAGTTTTTAAAAATTATATTATCATTATATGATCAACATATCTTCTTGACCCTGTAAGGAAACAGAAAATTTTGAAACGCATACATTCATGTCCAATATCTAGGATATATGAATATTGGGTATACTTGAGGTTGGTGCAATCGTAATAAATTATATAACATGACCTTTATATTTTAAGAAAATGATTAAACATGATGGATTTTAATGACTTTGCTTAAGAGTAAGTTGAATGAGACTTGATTGGACTAAATCTCACTATAGCTAACAAAATCAAGTTTCATATGGTTTGCATATTGATGAACATGAATTTTCACCTCTTTAAAAATATAAGATGCAGTATAGGCGATGAAAAGTGATCGATCAAAAACCACAATCTTTGAATGTTGTGGAAAATTTTACTTGGCGAGTATACTAAGGTCGAACACATGGACACGAGCCTCTTTGTCTATTTATCATAAATTATCGATTAATTCTTGAGTGATTATTTTCTAAATCTAGGTCTTCATATGCAATATGCAGATGTGATGCACATAATGATATGCAGATATATAGTGCAAATAAAAAGATGCAAAGATTAAGTGGCATGTAAAGACAGAATAATACGATGCATGTGTTTTTGTTTGGATTTAAATGCATCTAAAATGAGATGCATGGTGAATGATATGCAACAAATAAATATGCAAACAACAATACATAAATATGCCCTAAACATGTCAAATCATTGAGCAATAAATTAAAAGGTAATTTTAGAGTCACATTGAGCAATAATGGTGATTAATGGCATTTAAATAATGAGCAGGAGATACTATATATCATCAAATATTATCACATTAAATTCAATGTCAAATCATGAAATTGAACACACCATTAGATAAAGGATGAAACAAGCTTCAAAACGACATTTAAATCTATAAAAACAGAGATCAGATGCTCAAGATATGAATAGAACAATGCTAGGCATAAATGTAAAAAAATCATGAAAAATAAAGGATAAACATCACAAATAGGCTCCTGGAGGGACCTATTTGCAATTTACAAAATCCAAAGGAGCCCTTTTGTAAATATTCCTTTGCGTGAAAGGGCATTTTTGTAATTTATGAAATCTGTCTAGGGCTCTCTATAATTTGTCCAGGCATGCAAAGATGCATGCGTGCCTAGACTTAGATGTAATTTTGGAGAACATAGAGAGCTTCAGTGCAATTTACCCAGCCTGCACGTGCTAGGCACGTGCGTGGCCTAGGCTCGGTGGGAGGGTTGTGGCTCAGGCCACGTTGCGGCTATTGGTGGACCAGGAGGCGGCTTGGTTCCCCGAGTCTGTAGCGCAGATGTGGAGGCTCGGACCATTATCTAGGTCGTCTGTTCGATTCGATCGGATGGCACATGTACGCCGGGCTCATCAGCTCTGCCGCCTCCTACAACGAACTTTGTGGGGCTCCGACGAGCCCTTTGAAGCTCCACCGTGCTTCATTTGCCTCCTAGATGGTCAATGAAGCTCCCAGGAACCTTGGCGATGAAGCTTGGATGACGGAGGAGACGTGGGGAGGGTCGGAAGCTGTTGACGATAGGGCTACACATGAGGCAAAGCTATACAACCTAGTGATGAATCTCCATTCATCATTCTTTATTCTATCATTTTGGCCTTAAAAACCCTAGCTAATGCATGTAAATAGCATTAATTTGTGCATAATAGCATTCATTATTTATTGTATTTATTGTGTATAAAATAAGATTTTTAATGCCAAAATTATAGAATAAAGAGAAGAAAAGAAAAAATGAATAAAAATATTGAAAATATTGTATGACCCTAAACTCCGAGACCAAGTCAAGAATTGAGTTGGTCGACAAGGAATAAAGTAGGGGGAGATAAGAGCCAAAAATACAATAAAAATCAAATTCTTTTATTCATTATTTAAGCAGTTTTGACACCTATTTTATTCTTTATTATTTACTCATCAAATGAATAAACTTTGAATATAAAAGTTATAGATAATAATGTAAATAAAAAAATTGAGTTTATACAAAATTAATATACAGTGGTCATTTTATGCACAAAATCAAAAGCCAAAAAACCCAACTTCGCAAACCCATATCTTTAAAAAAAAACTCAAAACATATCAAAATCACCTCTAATTGTATATAAATTTTCACAAGCTATTTAATGGTCATGGTTTCATTTTTTTGGAGTTACTGTGTGAAAGATAGGTTTTTGACTCTCATTGTATATTATACCGATTAAAATATTCAATTTATTCATTATTTACTATTTTTATTAATTCATATTTTTATAATTTTGTAAAAATTATTCATAACAAATGTGCATATTAAAACCAAAATAAAACCAAAAGAAAAATGTAAAATAAAATAAGTCTATGAGAAACATAGATAAAATACTTATGTTTATACTTGTATATAAATAAAAGGGAAATATATTATTTAATTATTTATTCTTTTATATTTTTATAATATTGTAAATATTATTCATACTCTATTAAAAATATAAAACCAAAATAAAACTTAATAAAATACATTAATATAAAAAGATCTATATAATACATAGGTAAAATACCTATAAATATACCTGTAAAATACACATATCTATTTATTTAAGTATACAAATAACATCATAAAAATAAAATAAAAATATATTTATACTCAAAAAATAAGTTATAAAATAAAAGAATGAAATAATAAAATAAAATGTACAAAATAAAAATGTATAAAATAGAAGCAAATATACCTATAAATACACTATTAAAAATTAAGTACTAATAAATAAAGCCAAAAAATAAAAAATCATAATAAAATAATACATTAAATAATAAACATTTTTTATTTTATACATAAAAATTAATGAAATCATTTACTATTTATAAATAATTATTTTCGAATAAATTTGCAGTTTAGTCTTTTAACGGCATGCCATGGACCAATGGTAGGGCGAGGAATGTTGACCTCTGGTCAACTGTCCCTTCAGACCACATGACGCGTCAGAACCATCGTTTCCCAGATTTTCTTGCCATTTTCCCGACCGATCCATCCATCATCTGTCCCCGACTTCTTCAGACGAAATGATCTATGATCATTGTACACACACACTGATCCTTGTATCTATTGTACATACACTCGATTTCTTGCTATTGGCCGGTCAATAAGGGTGTGTTCCTATGTTTATAAAAAAAACCTCCAACTCCTCCTCTTAATTTTGGTCATTTCCTAAACCCTAAGCCCCGTGGTTTCGGCCTAGCGCGCCTGAAGCTCGCGACGGCTGGAGGGCGATGGAGGTGCACCCACGACGAAGCTCCGGCACCGTCCTGCTCCCTTTCCTCCTGGGAAGGTACAAGTTGCGCCTTTGCTTATTTTAGATAGGTTTTCACATCAGCTTTTTAATTCCGCAATTAGATTAGTCTCTAGTGTAGCACTTTAGCGTAAAATGGTCCCTTCGTAGTTCGCTGGAGCTCCGCTCCGATGAACGTTCCCACCTTGTTTTTGCCCATTCCCGACTACCGTTCCACCTTCATTTCCTCCTCCTCCCGCTTCCCTATACCTCACACATCCTCTCCCAACCAGAGCCCCCCTCGGATGTGGATCACAAGGTCCAATTTCTTCAACTCCACCGAACCTCGTGAGCCACCTCACCTCCACCCACCTATGCCAAATAACACTGCTGGACCCTTCTTTTTTTGCTTGTGTGTTGTACTTGCAGGGCCAGGTTGCAACGTCCCGCCTTTGCGGTAGCGCAACTCGATGCCCATTCAAAAAAATTACCCAACAACAATTATAAACAACCTGCATGATAAAATGTTCGTACGAAGAAAAGGCAAAGAAAAGTTCTATTCATATAGCAAATGTCCACATATTAAGATAACAAAGATATACCAACTCTTATTATTACATCATCAATAGAGAAGATAAAAAAGGTAAATTGCCCAATAACGACCTCAGAATTGGTTCTCAATGGTGTTGCCAAAGACTCTCATCTCAGTCTCCAGCTCAAGATTTCCTGTTGGATTTCCAAGAGGGGTAAATTGTGAGTAAAATGACTTAGTAAGGATATAATAATAATAATTTATAAATGAACAAAATTAGGTAGACAATGAAAGTGCAGTAACTACAGAGGTATAATGAAAACATTCTAAGAAACTCAAGTAGAAAGCCTCTAATTAAGTTACTTGCAACAAGTAGATTTTTGAAATTACATAATTATTCCACTCCTAAGTTCTTTGGTCTAGCTTATTTATCTATTTATTTACTAATCCCGGACTCACCTTTAAAGTCTACACTAGGAATGAAACCTGCATCGCTTCATTCAGAGTGCAGACTAAGACCTGTGAGCAAGCGCGACCCTTCAGCTAGTCTGGTAGATGGTACTCTAACACTTGAGACATAAGGCATATGATGACCGCTCCCGCACCCTATGTTAACTCGGTCTGATTAATGTCCAAATTAATATTAAGTGTTCGTTGCAGTCGGATACGAGAGGGAATATCAAAAACCACTTAAATTAGATTCGAGTTAATTTCAAGCGGCAGATTTTTTTTTTACTTGGTGAAGTCCAAGGTCGAACTCAGGGAGGCATTTGTCTCCTTAGATAGATTTTTAGCAAATTTCCAAGTGGGTGATTTTCGAGAAGTAATTTTTTTTATTCTTTTTTTTTATTTTCTATGCAGACACATGCAAAAATCAAGCTAATTTAAAGTTAATTCAATTAAGGTATCAAATGAAGTCCAAAAATTATGAAAATAGGCCAGATGATGAACTATGATGAAACTAAGCTACCAGGCAGGGTGATTTTCACTAATTTAATTTTAATAAATATCAAATCACATTTTTTTCAGGAACAAAAATTATCCTAGATAGATCTAATGATAATGAATCTAGGAAAATTGTCAAACCTTAATTTTATAGTGAAATGAACCTATTAAAATTAAACTAAGGAAATCACTAAAGAATTTATTTAGGCCTCGATATGTGTGCAAACAACATGAAATTTTTATGCAAGGTAGAGTTAACTATCCTAAAGCTACTTTGATTTTTTGAGAATTTTTGGAATCCCAGAAAATTAATTATCAATTAAAAGGTCCAACTGGGCAAAATATCACAAAAGTCAACCAATTAATTAATTCAAAAATCTACTGATTCCATAAAAATAAGACACGTGTCACAACAGATAGAGGACAAGTTACTCAACAACAAGCAATTTTTAGAATTTCAAAATGATGCAAAATGACACCTAGGGATGCGTGCAAAGACATGGGTGTATTTGCAATACAGAAAATAAAATTACATAAAAAGAAACATGCTGACAGGGACTTAAATGCAATTACATATAATGCTAGGGTGTGGAATGCAATTTCTCCACTGGGCACGTGTTCCTCACGTGGGGGCACTTCACAGGGACCTTTCTGCAATTATGAAAAACTCCCAGGGCCTCTATGCAAATTACCCAGGCCGCACGTGCTCCTCACTTGGGGCAGCCCAGGCTCGGGCGGCGTCGGAGGCTCGGGGCTTGGCTCGGGAGCTCCTGGAGGTCTGGAGTAAGGCTCGACGTAGCCTCGGGTGGTCCGAGCCTAGGGTCGAAGAAGAGGCTCGGACCAGGGATACGTGGCGTGCTAAGGACGGTAGGATCTAAAGTGATCCAACGGCTGTTGTTGATGATGACGTGGTGAAGCAGTGACCGTCGGATCTGGAGTGATCCAACGATGGCTGAGTGTAGCAACGTGGTTGTCTATGGACCGTAGGATCAAAGAGAGATCCAACGGCGGCGTGCTGCTCCGGTCGTGGCGACGTGGCTCGCTCCTATCCGTGGGATCACAGATGATCCTACGGCTATTGTGATGCTCCAGATGTCGATGACGTGGCGAGCTAAGGACCGTTCGATCAGATGATCGAACGGTAGCTGGGGCTTCTCCCTCAATGGTCCTCTGCCACCTGCAGAGGAGTTGGCTGGGCTCTGGCAACGAGGCCTTGGCTCCGCCCGTCCCTCCAGGTGTCGGTGAAGCTCTCCGGCGCCTCTGAAGTGGCTCGGGAGATTTGTGGCGGTGCGGCGAGGCGTACTCCTGAGCGTGGGATCAAGGATGATCCTATGGTCGTCTGCTGCTCCGGATGATGGGTGACGTGGACGGCTCTGGACCGTTCGATCAAGATGATCGAACGACCGCTAGACCTTCTCCCTCAACGGTCCTCCACCACCTGCGGAGGAGTTGGCGGGACTCCAGCGAGGCGGCCTTGGCTCCGCCCGTCCCTCCAGGTGTTGGTGAAGCTCTCCGGGGACTCGGAGATATCCCAGAAGATGCGCGGTGGTGCGGCGAGGCGTCCGGTGGTCTCAGGAAGGAGAGAGGTGCGTCGGAGGTCGCTGTCGATGAAGCTCGAGGGTGACTCCGGTGAACCTCCGACCAGTGAATGAAATAGGTACCTGTAGGGGTTAACAATATAGCCGAAGCAAGTGGTGCACTCGTGGAGATGTGGGGATGTGACGACGAGGCCTAAAGCGAGGGGAAGGGCGTCCGGCGATGGTGCTCTGCCCAGGTGGCAAAGCTGGAGCTGATGGAGGGCGAAGTGTTGTGTCGAAGGGTGTGAAGTGTACCGCGAGGATGAGAGCTCCGTCGCGGAGGTCGGCGAGGTGAGAGCGGAGCGTGAATATGAAGGTGGACGGCGAATAAATTCGGAGAAAATCAAAAGAAAAATCAAACAAAGATCGGAGGAAGATGGAGGGGATTACCTGGGGTTTGGAGCTCGAAGTCGAGATCCAGGTCGTCGCTCGAAGGGGCGGTAAGACCCTGAGTTCAAGCAGCTACTCGGAGGAGTGGCTGCGACACAGCGGAGGTGCCACGGATCTCGCCGGAGAATAAACCGGTCGTCGCTCGAAGAGGCACTCGATTGCTGTCACCAAAAGATAGCTCTGAGCTCAAGGAACTTCCCTGGGATGGCGGATGGGTGTGAAATCGGCCGGTGATCGAGTATTTATAGGCTGAAGTAGACGGCCGGGCTGATGATGGGGCGAAGTTCATGGAGTTCGTGGAGCATCTCCGGTGGTCGACGTGGGTAGTGAGATGGCTGGCGAAGATAAGGAACGAGTGAGGAAGGACGTGGAGGTGATGGTGGTCGTCGACGGTGGTGGGAGCGCGGCCAAGAATAGGAAGGGGCTGCCCCTCCCGCAAGGCTGAGATCGTGGGAGAGATGGGCGCCGGAGGTGGAAGACAAAGTCGTGGTCGTTGGATCTTGTGATCCAATGGCCCAGATCTAATCGCTAAGGAGCGAGTGAGATCTGATCGAGGCGAGGTGATCTGAAGGTTGCGATTGCACCACGTGGTGCGTCGGTGGCGAAGCGTGCGCGAGCGGTGTGGATTACATCTGGGGTGGCTTGATCAGAGGGACGTGATGGCGCCACGTGGCGCGATGGGGGTGAAGCGCGCGCGGGCGGCTGAGATGCAATTAGGGCTTAGATCGAAGGGCTGAGATGCAAGGTGGGATGAGCGGTTGCGATGGAGGGGCGGCGTGCATGATCCAAGGGCGCAGCGTGCGACGCGTGGCGCGCTGTGATGAAGGTGTTGATGAGCGGATCAGATGAGGCCTTGGAGATGATCCGACGGTGGAGATTTAAGGCATATGTGGAAGCGGCTGGGCCGTTGGATTCAAAGGGGGATCCAACGGTCTGAGGCGCAGGCGGCTTGGGCAATGGGAGCGGGCCGCGTGGCGCAACCAGAGGGCGCCACGTGGCCGGCTGTGATTGGCCGAAATAGAAATGTATGTAAAGAGAGAGAGAAGGAGGCCGAATTTGGAAAAACTCAAAACATGAAAGTTGTAGATATTGATGAGATCTACAATTTCATGGTTGACCAAAGACGGAGATGAGGTCAATATGATACAAAAATACAAGAGTACAAATATACACATATATAGTATACAAAGAGGCCCACAAACCCAACTTTTTCATACGAGCTCCAAATTGGATGAAATTACTCTCATTTTAAAGATCTTTTATTGTGCATTAATCTGAAAGTGAGTTGACCTATTTTGGAGTTGGTATGAGGGATCTATGGGTATTTTATGGTCCAAGGGATTTAGGGCTTTATTGGGTGTTTTTACAAAGGGGATTCCTGGCTTTCTTCCCTATATTATTAACTAAGGTGTACATAGTATAAGGGAGAGCTTATTTTTATGCGTGGACATTTTACAAATGATGTTGGCTTCTTATTTAATGCAAATGGAGTGCTAAAATGCATGTTTTATGTATGCATGTATGAATGCTATTTATGCATTATAAAGGGAAATATGCCTCTATTTACTCGGGAACAAGGCTCTATTTTTAACTTTTGGAGTGATGAATCACAGATTCATCAACCCCCTATACTTAAACCTTGCTCGTCCCCGAGCAACTAAATGAAATGCAAGAGTGAAATGATTTTGGGTTCTATACCAAGGTCATGAACAAAAGTTAAAAATGGAGCTTGAATCAACCTTTGGATTAATTGTGTGGCGGAACCTTATTTGGACCTGAACTTAAGACCTAACAGACTTCAAGTTCCACAAGTCTTCTATTCAAGACTCCTCAATAGTTAGGTCAGAACAAATCCTCAAACGCAAATTTCTGATGACTATGATCCTTACTTGTACTGTGTAAGTGAGATATAGCTCTCCACATCAGAAATGACTCGGAACCAGCCTCCTCTAACAACGTAACTCAGTAACCCGGTCCAGTAACTCTTTCCTCGAGGAGCGGGGTATTCCCTTCTAAGTTCAAGTGCGACCAACTCAAGAGGAGGGGATAGAGAAAAGAATGGATGGTAGCCAGTGTAGCTACCTATCCCGGGATGCCTGACCAGTGTAGCCAAGTCATCCAACTGCATTTCTTTGCTAATATACAAACTCCGACAGGTATTTTATTTTCACTTGGAGCTGTCTGATTTTTTTGGAGTTTTTGCATTTTTTTTCAAACTTATACAAGGTGCAGCATGTACATCAGGAGTTTTTCCTCTTGAGCCAGTAGACTATCCCTCTTTTGAAGCATTATTGCAACCCACAGCATCCCGTCCTTAGATGTCAACACCACCAGACTAGGTTGAGACGCACTACCCTCTCTAGAGGAGGACGGATGTTTCCACCCGTGTGCTACTCCAAGCTAAAGGATTCTACCTCCTCACCATCTCATCAATGAAGAGCTATGTGCATTGTGCTTGTCCAAGTTAGGTCACTGTCTATGAGAATCATGCGTATGCACGAGATATTCTACTTAGACTAATCAAGATGACATGTGAACATAGACTTGCGGACTCAAAGAATTAAGTCACTTGACCTGAGAAATCTTAACTCCAGCTCCTATAAGGTTCCTCTGAAATTAGGTGGATTAAGGTCAAATCAAGTCCATCCTTAATATCTACTCATAACTCGGTTCAGAACCCACTAGCTTTTCACCTTGCATATGCAAGATATGCAGATGTCATGCTATGAAGATGAATGAAAATGCAAGACTTTTTTTCTTTTCAGATGCAGAGATGATATGCAAGAGTAAATAAGAAGCCTAATTTTTATTTTCATTTTTCATTTTTTTTACAATCGGCAAAAGCCTCGTCCGACTCGTCATCCCCATCTTCTGATTGTCCTAAAGAGGGAAGGACTGATGGAAAAACTCAAAACATGAAAGTTGTAGATCTTGATGAGATCTACAAGTTTCATGTTGACCAAAGACGGAGATGAGGTCAAATATGATTCAAAAATACAAGAGTACAAATATACACATATATAGTATACAAAGAGGCCCAAAAACCCAACTTTTTCATACGAGCTTCAAATTGGATGAAATTAGTCCCATTTTAAAGGTCTTTTAATGTGTATTAATCTGAAAGTGAGTAGACCTATTTTGGAGTTGTTATGAGGTATCTATGGGCATTTTATGGTCCAAGGGCTTTATTGGGTGTTTTTACAAAGGGGATTCCTGGCTTTCTTCCCTAATTATTAACTAAGGTGTACATAGTATAAGGAAAAGCTTATTTTTACGCGTGGACATTTTACAAATGATGTTGGCTTCTTATTTAATGCAAATGGAGTGCTAAAATGCATGTTTTATGTATGCATGTATGAATGCTATTTATGCATTATAAAGGAAAATATGCCTCTGTTTACTCGGGAACAAGGCTCTATTTTTAACTTTTGGAGTGATGAATCACAGATTCATCAGCATATAGCCCAAAGAACCTTGAATTTCTCAACCGAGTCTGCTAGGGGAGTCTAGCTCGCCCCAAAACCAATAGTCACAAAACACATCTGTATGGTGCGATGCACGCGTGCATCCACCTAAAAAGCTCCAGAGTATCTACCACCACCACACTCTGTGATGCCCCTAGAGTGGGGATGACTCACTGTCGGCTCAGCCGAACCACAAGGGTGTGCACCCACCTTGTAGTGTTTATTTGGTATGCCCCTGCATGTGTATTTATACCTTACTCGAAAGATATTAATCATGAGATATAATGATGGATTTCAGTATATCACAACTAATCTCATCATCACAGTGGACCCTCGGGTCACAATCCATCTCATTATCCTTTGCTCTCATGTATACCCATAAGTATCATATATTATACCTTGACACAACAGATTCCTCTCATCTTGATTGTTAAAGAAGAAGAACCGTTGAACATCTCATTACGTACTAACCATATCTCATTTTGATAATCACTTACTCAAACACTGTTTAGGAAAATCGCTATTTAAACCTCGCAACATGCCAACTGAAGATCACTACCGTCAACCATGGGATAAAGAGTATGTTATGATAATATAAGCACCTTAATCCTTGATGTAAACACCAACAAAAGAGTATAGTTTTTTTATAATTTATTTGAGAAGGTTGTACAAGTTCAAACTATGAAAAGACCAATGCAAGTCGTATATATATTTCAAGACAATCATGTAAGTGTACGTTATCAAATAGACTATAAATATATTAATTAATTAAGCTTAATTTGTTGTTCTTTAATATATACATGAAAGAAACATGCAATTTAAGAAATTAGGCAATGAAAGGTCGTGTCAAAAAGTCTTATTATATAGTAATACATTGATTAGCATACAAGGTTGTATCATTTAATAACAAGGCCTACATGGTTTGACGACATCTAAGCTCATGTAATTATGGCTCTATATTTGGCATTTAGATGATGGAAGTCAAGGCTACATTTCTCAATGGATACCTCAACAAGGATATTCATATGGTTTATTCCTATGGCTTCATAATTGAGGCAGGAAAAGCATGCAATCTAAAGAACCCAATATATGGGCTCAAAAAACATCTTACAGTTGGGACATCAGATTTGATAAAATCATAAACGTTATAATTTAAGATAGAATCTTGGCGAATCATATGAAGCTTAGTGGCATTGCCATTGTGTTCATCGTTCTAAATGTAGATGAAATCCTAATCATTTGGAATGATGTAAAGGATGATGGAAAGTGTTTATAATAAAGTTATCCCATGTCTCTAAGATGTAATATCTCTAGGATGTATTTTTTATTCTCATTTTGAATTTGTTTAGAAGAAAAGAAATGAGAGCATTAGAACCATCAAATCAAGGTTACACCTTAGACAGATCTCACATGGGAAATTCCAAAGGAAGGCTTCTTTCCCTTAAGATATGATATTGACCTATCTAAAGGGATGTTGAACCAGATCAGAATGGGGCACCAAGATCTGGTATTGGAGGATATGTGGTGTTCGACAAGTCGGATCCGACAATCGTTGTATCGGTTGCCTTCACGGTGCATGGCACCCCCAATCCTCTCAACAATAATTAACCCACAATAAAATAAGCAATAGATGTAAATGCGTGAGCTAAAATTTATTATAACTCAACAAAAATGTGTACAGTGACAAGCAGTGTAGAGGTTGAACTTGGGAGCAAATGATGTATAGGTCAATTATTAAAAACTATTTCTAATTAATAATATTTTTGTGTATTTGTTTGTTATTTTCTGGTTTTTCTTGTCTTTGTGGATTTTTAATTATATTTAATTTTTATGTATTTTTTATTGATGTATATATTTTTTATATTTTTAATTTTATATTTCTTTTAATTTTACAAAATTTTAAGTTCTAATTTTTAAATAAAATATATATTTATTTAAAATGATCATAGTAATATAAACAATATATTAAATATTTTAGAGATAGAAACGTATATTTTTTTTGGATTTTTCAATAATTTTTGCTAATTTTTATAAGGTTTTAGGTTTTTGTAATTTTTAAGGTTTATATTTTGTATTTTTTGTGATTTTAGGATTTGTTCTAAATAATATAATAATATAGCTAATATATTTCTTGAGAATTTTTGGGATTGTTTTTCAAGTTTTATGGGTTTAATAAGTACAGAACAAAAACGCATGATTTGTATTTTTAATAAATAGGAAAACTAATAAAATACCATGCGAAAAATATATGTGATCAAGCAATGTGTTAGGCACTTAAATTAATTTTTCTATAATTTTTGAAGCAATAAAAAGATTTTTAACAAGTAAAATACTAGAAATAAAAGTCACAATGGGAACCTAAATGTAATTTGCAGAAACATTAAGATCATATAATAACATATCTCAAAAGTCGGGTAAGTATTGCAAATATCCATGCGCCTCACGCGGGGTGATACGTAAGGTGATGTGGATTAAACTATTATGCAATTACAATAACATTCAGCGGTTCAGTTGCAATGTTTACATAAAATATTACACTAAATTAAATATTTAGAAGACTAATTAATAAAATGAAAATAAGAGGGTCTCTTTGCAATTTACCCCTTAAAGGCGCATTGATGGAAACTCCACGATACTTTACTTAACTTGATCAGCGATCGTGATTTGTTGATGATGGTTCGTGGATTGACGGTTGTGATTAGATCCTAAAGAAGATTTGACGGTGCATGCGCGGCAAGATCATACGACCCATGTGGCACCTGGAGCGCTCTAATAATCAAATAGTAATGAAAATATGTGGAAAAGCAGCTCAAGAACAAGTTTCAAGGCTGCTTCGATCGAGCGTAGCACGCGTCACCAGGCTTCCATCTCATTGATGATCTATAGACTCTTGGAAGGGTTACACAACGAATGGGATGCTTAAAATGGTCTGAGTCCCGTCGATAGGGACTTGGAGCACAAGGAAAATAGGAGCACCTAGAATCTCCTCGTGCTAAAGCGATTAGCCTCCAAACAAGGCCCTTGTCTTTGAAACGTGCACGTAAAAACTCATAGAGCAAGGACGGAGCTATTACCATTCTTATTTGGTAGAAATGGGACGTGGCAGAGTGGGGTGAAGGCTCTCCGGTGAAGGGCAGAGTAGGGAGAGCTGCAGTCTCGATTCACAAAGAATCGAGGTGGATGGGATGGCTCAAGGGGTGGAGAACATGAAGGGGAGTGAAGTGGTGGCATCAGGTGGCTGGAACTTCGGTCAAACGAGCGAGACAGTGGCCAGAGCTCTGACGCACTTCTAAGTTGGGATTTAAGCTAAGAGAAATATTAAATGCATGAAATGGAAGCTACACTAAGATACTGGAAGGAAATCTACCTAAAATTGTAATAAAAAGTAGCTCAAACCTGGGGAAACCGAGTAGAGGAACCTCGACGAAGATGATGCTCAGGGATGATGGATCGACTCCAACCACTCATTATCATCATGGAAACCTTGGTGAGCCGTCTGTTATCACAAGGATGCTCAAGCACTCGAAGGATTAGGGTTACGGAGGGCCAAGAGGGATAAAAATTGAAAACAAAGGCTGGAGGTCTTATATATAGCCATGCGAAAAGGGTCCAGGAATCAAAGTTTTTTTATGTGCTTGATGTTCGGTTGACTTAGGAAAGCTCTAGCGTGATGGACCATACCTTGGAGAAGAGTTTGTGTGTAGAAAAAATTGGTGTGGAGCAGAGTAATGGGTGCCAAAAATCGGCAAAGATGGGGAGTTGAGCCTCTGACAGGAGCCGTCCAACGAGAAAGGATAGTTGACCTCGGGTCAACTATCGTTGGGCTCTGATTGGGCCACCTCAACCGAATAATGACAAAATAGAAAAGAAATAGAAAGATAATAAAAAAGAAATGGTACATGAACTTATTTTGCCAAATTAAAGACATAAAAAATATCTATTATTTTGTGAACCAATTTATAATGATTATTTATTTATTTTTTATAACATTTATATTAGGTATAATTATTTATATACTTTTATTATATTCATTTATTTATGTACAACTTATGTGTTTTTATTTTTTATCTAATTGTTTTTATACATAATGCTATATATAATCATTTTATTTGTTTACAATATATTTTAACACAAATTTATACAGTTTAGTAGGATTTTTATAGCTTATTTACGTACTTAAATAAATATGTATGTAATACATTATAGGTATATTGTACATGTATATTGGTATTTACTATTTATTTTTGTATCTTTTACATGTATTTGTTTATGCTTATATTTTATATAATATATACAATTATTTAAAAATAAAATAGGAGTAAAAATGTAGAGAATAAAATATTTGAATATTATATACATATACATAGTACAATAGGACCTCGTAAAGCTAGTTTTACATCTCAACTCCATTTTTGACGAAACTTCATGAGATAGATAATTTGATTTTAATTACAATAGGGGTGAGTTTGGTAAATTTTATGTTCCTATGGAGAAGATATTGATCTGTAAAGTTTTATTTACGGCTTTTTCATCTGCATGTCCCAATTGCACAATGCATTAATTTTTATGTGCAATTATTTTTGTAATTTATATCTTTTATGTACATGTTTCATATAGATCATTTTATTATTTGAAGTGTATAAAATAAAGAATAATTTGGTATAAATATGACTATTTTAAAGGTTTAAAATTAGGATTTTATTAACAGTATCTAGCCCTTATCTCCCCCTACTTTATTCCTTGTCGACCAAGTCAATATTGACTTGATCTTGGGGTTTAGGGTCAGTCTATATTTACAATACTTCTTTTATTTTTCTTTTCTTTATTCTTTTATTTTGGAATTAAATACAAGTATTTATGTACTATCTACGGACAACAATTAGTGTGTTAATTTGTACAAGTTAGATGTATTTACATGTATTTAACTAGGGATTTAAAGTCAAAATAAGGAAATAAAGGTGAATGAATGGGTATTCATCACCCCATATACTTACTTTTGCTAGAACCTAGCAAACACTTATTAGAAGAATAAGTGATGCAAAAGAGAAAAATGAAGAAAAGGAAAATAAAGAAAGTTAGAGTGGTCGATTTTTAAACATATCTTTTACAAAATTAAAGTTTAGAGTTCAGTTAAGACTTTCGATTATTAATTTGCTCGGAACTTTATTGAGAATAAGATCTAAATCTTAACAGCCCTCATGTTGCACTAGTCTCTGTTCAGGTCTCCTCAATAGCCAGGTCATAATAAGTCTCTTCATATGCAAACCCTTATAACTATGAGTATTACTTATACAGTGTAAGTATATGTAGCTCTTCTCATCAAAAATAGCAAGGAACGGTCTCCCGTAAGAAGATAACCCTGATTCCCCAATCTAGTTACTCTTTCCTCGAGGATTGGAGTATTCCCTTCTAAGTTCAAGTGCAACCGACTCAAGAAGAGGGGGTAGAGAAAAGAATGGACTATGATCAGTGTAGTCACATATCCTATGGAGCTTGGCCAGTGTAGCCAAGCCTCCTGCTACAGGCAACCTTGAGATATTTGACTTTGAAGCATAATGTCTTATTCCATACATACTCTGACGGGATTGAATTTTTCATTAACTTTTCCCCGTCTATTCTTTTTGGAGTTTTTTATTTTTTATTTTTTGGGTACTATATACAGCAGCATTTACATAAGGAATTTTTCCTCTTAAGCAGTAGACTATCACTCTTTTGAATTTTTTTTACAACACACGACGTCCTGTCTTTAGACATCCATGACACTAGACCAGATTGGGGGCACTGACCACCTATTGTGACTACATTTGTTTCCACATGTGTGCTTCCTAAAGTTAAAGAATCATGCCCTCACCACCTCCTCGGAGTTAAGTAAAGTGTAAAGTGTGGTGTTCAAGTTAGGTCATTATCAATAAGAATCGTGCGTGCGATTCAAAATACTCTACTTAGTCTAGTCAAGATGGCATGTAAACCTCGTCTTGTGGACTCAAAGAATTAAGTCTAATTTATCTGAGAAGTCTTAATTCCATTTCCTATAAGGTTATTGTGAAATTAAGTGGATTAAGGTCTAGACCAAGCTTCAATCTTCAGAATTTATTTAGACTCTGTTAATTTGCCAAAATCATACAGAAAAATGCTTAAGCAATGCGAAAATATTTTTGTGAACACATTTTCTTATTTTAAACTTTTTAGGAGATTTTCAAAAAGTTTTATGGTTTTTTAGGATTTTTGGAAAATAAAAGAGTTAGTGAATCACAAGGATTACAAAGAATTTTATACAAGGTATAGAGGTTTTATGCAAATTTATACATGATTTTATACAGTATTTTCATGTTTTATTCGAAGAAATTTTACAAGGATATTATTTCAGGGTTTTCAAAATAATTTGAAAACATTTTTTCAAACATTTGTCAAACATTTTGAAAACTTATTTTGCAAATATATTTACAAGAATTTAAAAAACATTTTTACAAATAATTCTTACAAACATTTTACAAAGAGATTATTTTTCATGGTCTGAAAATATTTTGCAAAGATTTTTCAAAAGTTTTTTCACGACATTTTACAACTATTTTCCAAATTATTTTGCAAAATAGTTTCAATCCAATTTTTGCAAAGAATGTTTCAAAATAAATTATAAGTATTTATAGGACTTTATTCTTAATAGTTGATCTATCTGTACACCCTTACCCCATATAGTAGCCATATTTATTAAAAATAAAAAGTATGAGTTATGGATAATGTGGAGGCTATGGGAAAAGCCTAAAGCACGTCATGGAAGCGTGAAGATCGCATCCAATGCGATTTTGAGCGATTAGTCATACTAGTTTCTCAATGCAGTGAGATTAAAAAAAATAAAGAGATGAAACCATGTGATTTGAGAACACTTCTCGAATCGTTTCATCAAAACCACAAACAAGATATGGGAATACCTCTTGAAGTGTGGCTGTGGTCGTTGTCTCTAAAGAAGATGATGCCTATCATAAGTCCGGCCTAATAGAGGAGATGCTTGCGAGCGCATTGATGAGACTCATGCTTCTCGCAGTCCAAGATGAATATCCAAGCCACGAATATCATGTTGAGTGGGGTCAAGGATTTCATTATATGAATTAAGAATGCACTATATTAGAACATATAAATAATTATATATTCAAAAATAAATCTTCGATTAAGGATTTTAAATCAAATAAATCTTGCCTTTTCAACTTTGAAAGTTCATTCCCATATTCACTTTCAAAGTAAGAGATATACTTGCCACTATATCTCTAGCAATATCTGGGATCTCCTTTTCTAACTTTGATACATCCCAATAACATGAGAAACTGTAACTCGGATTAAAAAGAAGTGAGACCTCATTCCGCCTTGCAAGTCCAATTTGCATTTCTCAATTCGATCTTTAACACCCAGGCTCTCCACCCAAAAGACGATGTTGACCTATTGTTAATTGAATCAATTGTCAACGTGTCTAGAATTCGTTATGCGCAATCCAATATCATCCCAATAATATGAGGAACTGATACTGGGGTCACTACTCATACGACATTACTCTTTCGAGAAGCAAAGAGCCCAATCCATGTGTGCTTGCATGCAGGACATGTCGCTTCAGAAAGGCGTCTCCTACATACAATCCATGCCGACGGAACCCTTTGCCTTGATGGGAGACCATGGATGTCATTTATATGATCCTACATATCACATTAAAATTTTAATTAATTATTATGAATCATATTCACATAATTAAATCCTCCAAGAGATTATTATGAATCATATTCACATAATTAATTCCTCAAAGGTAATTACAACTCTATTCATAATAGAGTTTTTTTAATTAGATCTAATTAATTAATCATATTATATTAATTATCAATCCAATCTAACCAACAAATAACTACGGTTTGCTTGATATTACTATATAGTATACACCCTCACAAGTACGCATTATTTTGTATTTTAATATTTAGAGTACAACTTGACTTGCTCAAATTATTCTTTCCTCAAAAATGTATCTAGAAAATACACTCGATTTGCTGGGAGGGAGCATTTCCTTGTCATGCAAGGCGCTAATTAGTAAACCAAGCCAACATGCCTGGACTAGACACATTCACCATTCCGATTGAGAACAACACAAAATAATGCTAATGTACTTCTGATTTTATCGATCAACTTTGATGATCGATATTATACTATATAATAATAATACAAAAATCTTAGGCATCTTAAAACATTTTTGAGATACTAAATTTCTAAGCATATCAAACGACCATGTTTTGCATGTAAAAGTTGTCCTAAAGCTATTGTAGGATAAACTATGATTTTCATGAAACATACATTCAATGACCATTGATGTTTAATCAATTATTTTCATAAATATTAAGCATCAATTTTAGTCAGGGTAAATTCATAATTTCCATAATTTCATTAAATGATAAACACATGAAGCAAGAAGATTTGGCAATCCAATCATCATCCGACCCATCTCTACTAAATATGGAATATCTAGGGCATACATAGTCAGAATCGTGCGAAATAAATTCGAGAGATTTTATGGTTTAATTATATACTTAATTAAAGTGTATTTTGTGTTTCATGATGGAAAAATATTAAGAAAAAAAAATAATTTCTCACAGATCCGTGAATACATGCAAAACAATTTCGTAGCAGGAACCCTTTGAAGTTTAATTCATGCATTTTTGGTGCCAACAATTGGCTACTGCTTTTGGGACATATTTATACTTTCTAAATAAATTTTAATAACCAAAAAACATGCTCAAAAATTTCACAAATAGGGGGTTTTTATTTTAGCGAAAAAATAATTCGAAACTTGCATCTCATGCAAAACAATGAGCCCCCATGCATCTGAAATACAAAACCTTCTTCATATGTGGTTTTGGATCACATCCAAGACCTGAACCATGGCTCTAGTACCACTTGATGGCTATGGAAAAATCCTTAAGCGCATCACTAAAGCGTGAAGATCGCATCCAATGTTATCTAGAGCGAGTATTCATACTAGTAGCTCGATGCAGCAAAATTTAAAAAAAAATTAAAGAGATGAAACTACATGATTCGAGAACAATTATCAAATCATTTCATCAAAACCGCAAACAAGATATAGGAAACTCTTGAAGTGTGGTTGTGGTCGTTATCTTTAAAGAAAGAGACCGCATGTCTTAAGTCCAACCCAATGGAGGAGACACTTGTGAGCGCGTTGATGAGTCCCATGCTTCTCGCAATCCAAGATGAATATACAAGCCACGAATCTTCTTATTTTATCTTACGAAATCGTACGCCTTCTTTACAAGCAAGAGAACCAAAATAAGATAAAGATCCATGAGCAATCGAAGCGACAACATGACGATGTAGCGACGACAGTGATTCTTTCTATCACTGGGGGTGGACGGCCACACTTGAGAGAGAGAGAGAGGGAGATGGGACGTGTGGTTATAATGAGAGAGAGAGAGAGTTCTCTTAGAGTTGTGTTGTAAAGGAATAGCAAGGGTTGCCTCTTCTTTTATAGTATTTTGGAAGTCCATGGATCACAATCCATTTGAAACACAAAATCAATGGTTGAGATTGATTTATATTTCTATTTAATGGCCATGATTTTATTGCATAAAAATCAAACACCAATTAATTTAATGAAATTAAATATATAGAAATATAATTTAAATTGACTCAATCAATTCACAATGAAGGATAAGGAAGGTGGCTAGTCACCTTCAGTATATGAAGGGGACGACCACCTTGAATTAGTCAAGGATGGACCTCCACCATCCATATTAGGAAGTAGCTCTCATTCCAATTATGAGATATTATTATATCTCACATAATCCTTTATTTATTTACAATAACTTTTGTTGTAAATTAATTCACAAAAATAATTTCAAATTAATTTTATGAATATTGCAATCATACCATTAAATAATACGAACCATATTCACACATCCAAAATAAAATGTAAAATGTATTTTCAATTAATTATCCAACTTGAATCCAATTCACATAACAATTAATTCATAAATACCGTTCACAATTAACTCTCTCTAATATATTATAAATCATATTTATAATATATGATTAATATAGATAGTGTTATACACATTATTCATTTCCTTGATAATTAAATCATATTTATTTATCATGGATATCTAGTATCATACATTACAATAATATGAATCATATTCATATTATTCCTGATAATTAAATCACATTTAATTATCAAAATCTCAATGCTCAAATACACAATTCACCACTGAAAGTATTCTTGAATTCATTCAAGAATATTGTGCTTTCTATGCAGGTACTTGGATATAAGGACAAGGTGATTGTACGTTCCACATACAGTGACTTGGATATTGAGACTATAGGCTCAAATCCATATCTCAGGACCCTCTCATAGATGTTTGATTATTCAAAATCGTAAATCTAATATTCTCATTGCATCTGAATCGTATTCAGATTATTGTCCAACATTTGGACTGAGATTAGATTAGTTCTCTACTGAGGGGAGTCACTAAAATCCAATCATGTTTCATCACTCCCTCATAATGGAAGCATCATGGTTATACAATCGTTTACGATAACATCACCATCGACTATTCCTACATATGCTTTCCAAAAGCATATATCATACCTACAAATTCTTGCCATGCTTTCAAAGCAGGACGACCATGCATGGAATTTGATCGGTCCCAATACCTCATGAGTGAGCTCATGTTTTCCAGTTCAGTAGTAAACCCATATGTTCCCTTTGAGAGATCGTATTACTCATATGCCCTCATATGCACACCAGCTCGTTGGTACATAGACCTTGATTAGATCATCAACTTATCGGTCTACCAAATGTACATATCAAACATATAGCAATACATCTGTCACCGGTCTAAGGATGCATGCCTATATCCTTACATTATAGGACATAGGTCTTGGTTATCTTGATCTCGTTAAGTCAACTCATTGACCTAACTTATTTGACACCTCTGAATCTCTATTCCAATGCAGAGGACATGCATCAAGAGGTCAGCCATATATCATATTTTAGAGAAGTATTACCATCTCCTTCTCAGACTGGATATCATCTCTTAACAATCATTTGATAGTGCTTGATTAGTCCTCAATATAACTCTTTAGGTATCATCCAACCACCAGCCTCTATGATTCAACCATTGAATCATATGTTGTATGATTATCAAGATGGACATGGTACATTAACCTATTTAAACTAAGGGACCTTATAGTGCATTCATTCATTTAATCTCAGATAGGAAGTAAAAACAAATCAATAACATTTATTGATATAACAGTGGTTACAATAAAATTTATTGTAGGAATTGTTTGCCTCAGGCTTACATGGCTAACATAATGTATATATACAATATATGTAACCCCGTGCAATTAGCTCGATCTATGTCCTCATAATGATCAAAGAGCTATAAAGGAATACATAACTCATGCTAAGTATAGAAAAGTCTATGCTATAATGATTGAATGCATAAGATGTCGATCATCCCCCTTATATTTAGTATCAATTAATCCTATAAAAGACTGTACATGAAGTAGGGGTGATTGAGGGTTAGAATGTATGAGATCAACGACTCGGCCTATCCCACCTATACTTAGGATAAAGAATTTTTAAGTATAGAAAAGAATATTGATAAGTGAGGAGACAAATGAGGGATCAAAGAATGAAATTCAAAATAAAAAGGGAAGGATGGACAACATCATTCCCCCTATACTTAGGGTAAGAGATCCCTCAGTATAAGCAACAACGGAGCGATGAAACAGAATGATCAAGAACAACACGGGGTCTACACCCCTTAAACTTAGGATAAAGTACATCCTAACTATAGACACAAACATCCTATGATAGATACGGGGTGTAAGAAATAGGAGAAAGAAAGAATAAAAATTAAATATGCATATACAAAACGTATCGAGTGTTGAGGTGCCTCTCAATGAGCACTAAGTTTGATGCCCCTAGCCGGACGCGAATGTTAGGATAACACTGTGTTAAGGTTCAGGACGACATCTATAAGGTGAATGTCGTACTCTCGTCATCATCCTAGTATGAGAACAATGACGAAATTGATAGAGAGAATAAAAACACCCTAATATATAATCAAGTGGATGTTTGCTACCAGGGGCTAAGAATCGAAAACTAAGTCGGAAGCTGGTAGCACGAAAGGAATTATCATCTTATATGAATGGAGTGCATGATCAAATCCAATAAAATCAAATGTGGAGAATGAAGGATCAGTCATTGAATCCTCAACTTCAATTATAGTCTCAGTAAGATGCGAAAAGTAAATACCGGAAGACTCTCTATGCAGCTTGATATCCGATGGACATATGGTCAAAAGATCAGAGAAATAGTTGAATATCTTAAAGCATGACTCATCCTTGTGAGGGTCGTCAAGGAGAGAAGACTCAAAGGAGTCAGATACATCAGACGAATCAGAAGACTCGATTTCGTGAGTCGAAAGATCTAATGCACAATCAGAGAATGAAACCGAGTGCCAAGAAGATGTTGCATCCTCCCACTGATAACCTTCGAGGAGTAATGCAAACTGATTGGTGAAAAATGAGGCAAAGCTGACTATAATCTGATCCTCGAAAAATATATCCATCTCATCAATCAGGAGGACAGGGGCTGATTTGAAGAGCTAACTAGATTTGGAATATCAAGATGTAGTTCCTCACCTAACAACATCTGTTGAAATGGCTCGGGATATTTAACAAAACCATTTATGTGCTCTATGGGGATAATGAAGTCAGGATAAGAAAAATGGATAGCCTGATAGGATGACTGAAATAATGTGGGTTCTTGCATCGTCTCCTGAAGCACAGAAAGAGATAGTACATCAGAATCCAGGATCATGATGGGAAGAACCAACTTAATGATCGATATTTAGAAATATAAACTTGTCACAAAGGTTTCATCATCCAAAATCTATATTGCCTCCGTGATCACATCCTCAATCCGGTATGAAAGATCTAAAACCTCAAGAATTGCATTACACCTATCAGGTCCAACATCCACCAAAGAGAGCACACTCATTCCAGCATAAACATGGCTCCACTTAATAATATGATCAATATCCTCAATGCAGTCCTCATTGCATGGCACATCATGCCTAGGAGTTAGAGAAGACGATACGAGAGGGAACGAAGAGGACGGGAAAGACATAAAAGAAGAATGCTAGATAAGAAACCAATCGCATGGGGGATGAGGTCAAACTGAACGAGACAAAATTGTGGTTCAAGAAGAGAGTCATCTTGAACGGGATCAGGCATGCGAGGGTGATATGGGTAAAAAGTAGCCCCGAGATCCGGGTGAAGAGAAGAGTGACCCATTATCATGACATGGATGATGATGATGATAAAAAAATAAAAGGACTCAAAGATTAAAAAGACTCTAGGATTGCTAAACTCAAGGGAATATGAACACAATTGGATTCAAACCACAAGCAAATATAAAGCAAACTCCAATTCACCTACTCAACACAGTGATGATCGTAAAAGTGTGGTCGTTATCTTTTCATTTTTAGAGTTAGGTGATTTCCAAGCAGTTGATTAATCATAATCACAGGTATAGTCTCCTAGAGTGGTTGTGTTCAAGTCGGTATAACACTTTTATTAGAACTCCAGACCACTTCGTCTAAGGTTAGAGGCAAGTGCTTGCAACAATAACAGGGCCCAAGATCTGACCCAAGCGCTTAAAGGCACAAGTCCAGGGTAGGGGGCTTTATTTCTTATGGGTATGTGTCTCACTCAGTTTCGAGAGTACTTGTATACAATGAGGGAGCTGCTCTTTCAAGATAATGAATCCAATTACATTTAATTTTAGGGTTAAGTGGTATTATCAATCTTGATTTTATTCAGGTTATCACTTTTTCTTGATATTTTTCAATGCAAGACGCCTAACAAAGTTTCAGTTCCTTTAGTGTCGTAGGTGATCAAATCAAAGAGAGAAATCAAAAATACAATGCAAGTCAGAAAAATAAGATGAATGCTCAATCAGAATGCTTGCCTTGCTTCCCAGATCTCTTCATGCTGGATGCTAAATAGAAATTGAAACTTTCTTATATGAATGAAAATATGAAATCTCCCTAAGACAAGAATTTCTATTGGCGTGAAGAACATGTTGATTTGATCTAAGTCCAAATGTATTAGAGATTATAGGCACATGAGATATTAGCGATTTGGACTTAGATTAATTGATTAAGCAAGTCCTAGAACTAAGGGCTCAATCACACAAACAAATAAAAAGAAAGGAAAAAATCAAATACACCTAATGAAATGGATCTCACAAAATTCTAAGTGTCCATAAAGTGTCCAAAGTCTAAGTTTAATTATTATGAATTAAGTCTCTCTCTCACACAAGAAACTAAAATAAATAAATAGACTAATGCTAATTTGCTCCTATCTTCTCTCGGTTTTCTTTGCGCTCTCTCCTATCAGCTCCAAAGTAGAAAGCCAATCTCCACTTCTCTTGGGTGCACCAGTACTACTAGAAAGTCATCATCGGTCCACGGGCTCTCGTAACAAATCAACAAAAGAGGTGGATCAGAACAGATAAACAATTATTGAAACTAAAAGTAGATATATAAGAAAATAAAAATGTTATATACACTAGCTAATCTACGCTTTGCTCCCCAGCAACGGCACCATTTGTTGAACTAGATTAGAACGAGACACCAATATCTCGTCTTGGAGGACCAACGGTGTCTAACAATTCAGATCCGACAATCACTATATCGGTCGCTCTCATGACACGTGACGCCTGACCCGAATCGTGTCAACAATAGTTAACCGATACTTATATAAGCAATAGATGTAAATGTGTGAGATAAAATTTACTATAACTCTACAAAAATGTGTATAGTGTACGTAGTGTCGTGGTTGAACTCAGGGAGCAAACGGTGTATAGGTCAATTATTATTAACTATTTCTAATTAATAATAATTATTTATGTATTTATTATTATTATATGCTTTTTCTTAATTTTATGGGTTTTTAATTATATTTAATTTTAATTGTTTTTTAGTTATTATATATATTTTTTAAATTTTTAAATTTTTAAATTTGTATTTTCTTTTTACTTTTGCAACTATTTAAGTTCTTTTTTTAAACAAATATATATGGTAATAATAATAATAATAATAATATAAATACTATAGTAAATATATAATGCATATAGTACATATAAGGTATTGTATTTTTAAATACACATAAATATAATCAAAATACATATAATAAAATGTTTTGTAGTTTTTATGTTTTCCTCTATTTTTGGTATTTTTTATAGATTTTTTTCACTATTTTTATGTATTTTTAAAGTATTAAATATCAAAACAATGTACACAATAATTAACCAAGATTTTTTGTGTTTAATAAAAATAAAAAAGTTCAAAATTTTACTAAAATTATTATTTAAATATAGTATATAATATAAAGGAAATTCAAAGATATAAACTTATATTCTTGGATTTCTCAATCATTTTTGTTAATTTTTATAAGGTTTTAGGGTTTTATAATTTTTAGGTTTTATATTTTGTATTTTTGTGATTTTAGGATATGTGGTAGACAATATAATAATATAGCTAATATATTTATTGGGAATTTTGGGGGTTATTTTTTCTAATTTTATGGGTTACAATAATAAGACAGAACAAAAATGCATATTCCTGTATTTTTAATCAACAGAAAAATTAATTAAAATTCCATGCAAAAAATATATGAAGGTGTGTGGAAGAACAGCTTAAGAACAAGTCCATGGGCTGATTTGATTAGGTGTAGCTCACGTCTCCAGCCTTCCCTCTCGCTGCTCTAATGCTCTGTAGAGTCTTGGAAAGGTTCTGCAGCTAGTGGGATGCTCAAAACTATAAGGGTCCTACCGATGGGGACCTGGAGCTCAAGAAAAATAGGAGCACATGGAAGCTCCTCATGCTGAAACGATTGGCCTCCAGATGAGGGCCTTTGTATTGAAACATGCACGTGAAGACTCGGGGAATAAGGCGGAGCTATTCCCCATCTTGTTTGTTGAAATGGGATGTGGCGGAGCGGGGCGAAAGCTCTCCGGTGAAGGACGAATTATGAATAGTTGTAGTATTGATTCACGAATAATCAAGGTGGATGGGATTGATAAAGGAGTGGAGAATATGAAGGGGAGTGATATGATGGGGTCAGGTGGTTGGAACATGGGTCAAACAAGCGAGATAATGGTTGGAGCTCTAGAGCTTTGGTGTACTTGTAAGTTGGGATTTAAGATAAGAGAAAGATTAAATGCGTGAAATGAAATCTACACTAAGATACTGGAATGAAAACCTACCTAGAATTGCAATATAAAGCAACTCAAACATTGGGAAACCAGGGAGAAGAGGAACCTCGCTAGATACAATGCTCAGCAATGATGGATCGGCTCCAACCACTCCTTATCCTCACCAACACCTTAGCGAATCGCTTGTTGTCACATGTATGCTAAAGCACTCTAAGGATTGGAGTTACGGAGGGCCAAGAGGGATCAAAATTGAAAATGAAGGCCAGAGGTCTTATTTATAAGCAGACGAAGAGGGTCCAAAAATGAATTTTTGATGGGCTCGGTGTTTGGTCAACTTAGGAAAAGCTCTGGCGTGGTGGACCACACTTTGGAGAAGAGTTTGTATGTAGAAGAATTAGTATGGAGTAGAATAAGGGGTGCCAAAAATCGACAAAGATGGGGAGTTGAGCTTCTGAGAGGAGCTGTCCAAGGAGAAAGGACAGTTGACCTCTCATGTCAACTATCGTTGGGCTCTGATTGGGTCACCTTAGCCAAATAAAGAAAAAAAAGAAAAGAAAAGGAAAGATAATAAAAAAAGAAATAGTAAATGAATTATTTTGCAAAACTAAAAACACAAAAAATATTTATTATTTTGTGATCTAATTTATAATAATTTTATTTGTTTTTTTACAACTTAATATTTTAGGTATAATTATTCATAAGTTTTATTATAGGTATTTATTTATTTACGACTTATGTAATTTTTATTTTTACATAATTATTTGCATACACAATACTATTTTTAATTATTTTATTTATTTACAATATATTGTAATACAAATTTACACATTTAGGTAGGATTTTTATGGCTTATTTATATACTTAAATAAATACTTATGTAATACATTATAGGTATATTATACATGTATATTAGTATTTAATATTTATTTTCATGCCTTTTTACTTGTCTTTATTTATGTTTCTATTTTAAATATGTTTTATATAATATATACAATTATTTAAAAATAAAATAGGAGTAAAAATATAAAGAACAAAATACTTGAATATTATATACATATACATAATACAATGGGACCCATAAAGTCGGCATTTGAATCTTAACTCCGTTTATAATATAACTACCTCCATTATATAGATAATTTGATTTTAAAAATAATGGAGGTGAGTTTGGTGGATTTTGAGTTCCTGTGGACAAGATATTAATCTGTGAAGTTCTGTTTAAGGCTTAAGGCTTTTTCCTCTGTGTATCCAGTTGCATAGTGCATTATTTTTATGTGCAATTATTTCTGTAATTTTCTATATATTTTTATCTACAAGTTTCATGTAGATAATTTTATTATTTGAGGCGTATAAATTAAAGAATAAATTGGTATAAAAATATCTATTTTGAAGGTTTAAAATTAGGGTTTTAATAACATTGTTTGGTCCTTATCTTCCCCTACATTATTCCCTGTTGACCATATCAATATTAACTTGATCTTAGTGTTTAGAGTCAGTTAGTATTTACAATACTTCCTTTATTTTTCTTTTATTTTCTTTATTATTTTGTTTTAGATTTCAATACAAGTATTTCTGTACTATCTATAGACAACAATTAGTATGCTAATTTGTACAAGTTAAATGTATTTACATGTATTTAACTAGTGATTTAAAGACAAAATAAGGGAATAAAGGTGAATGAATGGTTTTTAATCAATGGATAACATCTCAAAGTATTGAGGATAAAAATTATAAAGTTGCATCAGCTATAGGAAACTTTGTGTATGCCATCTCATAGTATTGAGGATGAAGATGATGTAGTGCATCAGCTATAGGAAACCTAGTGCATGTCATGATATGTAGAAAAGTCACATGTTTGCCATGTTGTGGGAGTTGTAAACTGTTACTACTCTATTGTGGAAATAATACACTTGATTTCAGTGAAAAAACATGTTCAAATGATATATGACTTCATATATGGTGATCTTAAAGTCTTAAGGCTATATCATAATTTAAGGAGAAAGATATCTCTCAACATAAGTATATTTTGATACGGAAAATGGAAATCCCTTATGGTTATGTTAACTACTATGTTGTAGTGCCAAAGGTTAAAACTAGAAACATGCAAGGTAATGTGATTGTTTTTAACAAGATTGAGTATCGGTTGCACAAGATGCAACATTCACATAGGATGTGAGCACTATTACCATGGGAAATGCAAGTCCGTAAAAGGGCTTGGTGTCACACCCCCAAATTCCATGATCAAGGATAATCGTGCAGACATGGTAGCAGATGTACACGAATGATCGATGAAGATGACTTCAAGAGAAGTCTAGAGTGTGTGGGTAGTACGGAGGTTATCCACGAAGTCTGGGAGGCTCAACCGTACGTAACAATGGAGAAGCATCACATAGGACACCGACTTGATAACATAGTGTCGTGAGGCTAGTAAGAGTGTGAGCAGCGAGTATAGACAGTAGTGCAAGACATGATAGTGGATGCACGCAGAGGTACGTATGTGAGCACAGAAGGGCGGTATACAATGAAGCAATATGCATTGAGGAGCAATGCGGCACGATCACATTGGCATACACATGAAGGTGCATAGTACCGATATTGATGCATGGTGATCTAAGGAGGCATGGAGCGTTGTAGGTGCTGAGTACGAGCATTGTCGAGCATGCTTGGTAGTATGCGTACGAGAGTGGTCTAGAGGCCACGATAGCAAAGTTCTGGAGGACTTACCCTTAGCATACAGAATGCTAAGGAAGGGTTTACCACACGAGGGTCTGGTGGTTGCGGGTTCCCTTTAGCACAACACTTAGTGTTCAGTGGCACTCAGTGAATTATGGTTAAGCTACATTAGCAAGACATTAGAGCACGAGTATGCTGAGGACTAGACGGTTGATGTGGCTTCAACCGTGCGAGAAGACGAAAGGACAACGAGGGAGTTGAAGAGACGAGAATACAAAGAGTTGTTGCGGAATGTGAAGGTTTGCCAAAGAACTCGAAGGGTCTCTAATGTCTTTATTGTCATTATTGTAAATATAATGATAAGTGTCCCTTGGGTTGCCTTGAGTCTTGTATGTAAGGAGGGGTAGTGGCTCATTTGTAAACACACAAGTGTAAAGTATCACCCCACTCTAGAAAGAGTCTCCACTTCTAATAAAAGAAGAGCTTTGTGCACGTGCTTGTGTGATCATGTGGTTGTGTTCTTGAGCGTTTTCTTGAGAGTACTCTTGAGAGACCCGTAGAGTTATGATCGTGCTTGTGTTGAAGCATCGATACATGAGAAAGCAGGAGTACGAGAAGAGTTGGAGCATGTCCGTGACCGTTCTACCCGGGAAGGCTGGTTATCTATGGGTTAGCTAATGCTGCCCAGGACAAATTTGATAGTGGGATTTCAACCATATGACATCTGGTATCAGAGTTGAAGATGATACGAATCGTTGGCACAATTTGGTATCAGAGCAAAGGAGCAGATCATAGAGCGTGATCGATGCCAATAAAGTAGGCACAGCTAGGAGCAGTTGTTGGTGCAGTCGATCGCGGGAGCAAAGGATACGTGTTAGTGTAAGTATATATTCAAAGCGAAGATGGTGGGTGTCACCGAACATGGTACAACACTGAAGCAAATAGTGGTGGAAGTGGAGTCCACTCTTGGAACTCATGGACACTACATCGCATGCCTGGAGGATCATTCTTCAGAAGGATCGGATGTTGGGGATGATACCCAATGCTCAGCAGAGCAACTCAAGTCCATGAAGGACAAGCTGGAGACGTACAACACAATGATGAAGGATCTACGCAATGAGCTCTTCCGCATCAAGAAGGCGATGGCGACGGGATCTCCATGGATGTGCAGTGATGCAAGGTACCCAAACCCAAATCCTTAACAGGTACAAGGAGTGAGAACGATTTGGAGAACTTCCTATGGGATATGAAAGTATACTTCAGGGCGACCAATACAAGGGAAGCTGAGAGGTTGGGCTTGGCATCGATGGACATATCGAGTGATGCTAAGTTATAATAAATGATCTGTGCTGCAGATGAGGTGAGACCGAGGATATCCAGCTGGGATGATCTAGTCACGGAATTGAAGGCGCAGTTCCAGCCGAAGAATACTGTTTGGGTTGCACGGGAGGCTCTTCGATACTTAAAACAAACATGCACTATTTGTGAGTACATGAAACAGTTTGTGTCTTTGTTGTTGGACATCAAGGGAATGTCAGAGGAGGACAAGCTATTCAACTTCACGACCGGGTTAGAAAGATGGGTGCAAGACGAACTGCGGAGACAGGGAGTGAAGGACCTAAATTCGGTGATCATGGTGGTGGATGCGTTGGTCCACTACGATGCCCAACCGGACCACAATGCTGAAGAGAAGGAGTTCACCAGCAAGCTGAAGATGCAGTGAAAGGACAGGGGCAAAGGTGTTGCCCAGGAGCCACCAACGGAGAAACGAGAGTACTCCAAGAAGAGGGAGCAACCCTAGAGCAAGGGATGCTTCATATGCAATGGACTGCATCGAGTGTGGGAGTGTACAAAGAAGGAGAAGCTCAATGCTCTTCATACGGACAAGGAGGAAGAATAAGAAGGTGAGGTACGCTTGGGAGCAATTGGTGATATACGCAAGGTACGCCTCACGATACTTCGAGTCAGAGCTTTGAATTTGGTGGAGGGAGGGAACTCTACCGTGAAGAGTTTTGGAGGCCCCAAGGCTCGATCAAGGATGCACGAGAGTCAAAAAGTGTGTGTTGAGCACCAATATATGTGCTGGAGACACACAGTCAAAGCCGTAGATAGGAAAACATTTGTGCACGAGAAAGTGATGCAGAGCTTTGAGGGCGATGCATCATGGACAGGAAGTACACGTCCAAGGGGGTAGAGTGGTGACAAACCACACCACCAATGATCTTGCAGGAGGCAAGATGTCGAAGATGCTGAAAGTGCAAGAGGTGCTCATTTCCCAGGATGTGGGGATGCCCACGGGGAATGATCAAGATCAACAACGAGCGAGCAAGCGTGCAAGTGAGTACTCCACATATGGAGTTGGAGTTGCCACATACCAACAATGAAGATGTTGTATCCAGGAGGGATACATCGAGAACATGAGATGACGAGGAAGCTCCATTTCTCATGGTGAAGTCCAATTCATGGCGTAACGCATTTGTTCGTGAGGAGAACAAGTGCGAGAAGGGAGACGGTGCAAGCATGCACCACCCTTTCAATTGAGCGGCATCTGGAGGTGCATAGTGGATGGAGGACCGTGACGGGTTGCCAAATGAGGAAGGAATGCTCGGTTGAGGACAACTGATTCTTCAAGTGGGGGGAGGCTTGTCACAGCCCCAAATTCCATGATCAAGGATGATCGTGCAGACATGGTAGCAAATGTATGAGAATGATAGTTGAAGCTGACTTCATGAGAAGTTTAGAGTGCATGGGTAGTACGGAGGTTATCCAGGGAGTATTGCAGGCTTAACTGTGCGTGACAATGGAGAATTGTCACACATGACACTGGCTTAGTAGCAGAATGTCGTGAAGCTAGTAGTATGTGAGGAGCGAGTACGGACAGCAGTGTAAGACATAACAGTGGATGCATGCAGAGGTACGTACGTAAGCGCATAAGGGAGGTATACAGTGAAGTAGTATGGTATTGAGAAGCAATGCATTATGATCACATAGATGTACGCATGAAGGCACATGGTATCAGTATTGATGCATGGTGATCTAAGGAGGAATGGAGCATTGCAGGTGCTGAGTACGAGCATTGTCGAGCATGCTCGATAGTACGCATATGAGAGTGGTCTGGAGACCACGATAGTGAAGTTATAGAAGACTTCCCCTTAGCATACATAATGTTAAGGAAGGGTTTACTGCACGAAGGTTTGGTGGCCGTAGGTTCCCTTTGGAACAAGATCGAGTACTCGGTGGCACTCAGTGAAATATGACAAAGCTACATCAGCTAGGCATTGGAGCGCGAGTGTGTTGATGATTGGGCAGTTGATGTGGCATAAACCATACGAGAAGATGAAAGAACAATGAAGGAGTTGAAGCAACGAGAAGACGAAGAGTTGCTGCGAAACGTGAAGGGTTGCCGAAGAAGTCGAAGGGGCTCTTATGCCTTTATTATCATTATTGTAAATGTAATAATGAGTGTCCCTTGGGTTGACTTGAGTCTTGTATATAAGGAGGGGTGGTGTCTCATTAGTAAATACACAGGTGTAGAGTGTCACACCCCACACCAGAGCGAGTATCACCTTCTAATAAGAGAAGAGCTTTGTGCATGTGCTTGTGTGATCATGTGATTGTGTTTTTGAGCATTCTTGATTGTGTTCTTGAGAGTTTTCTTGAGCGATCCGTAAATTCATGCTCGTGCTTGTGTTGAAGCATCGATATGTGAGCAAGCAGGAGTACGAGAAGAGATGGAGCGTGTCTGTGACCATTCTACTCGGGAAGGTTGGTTAGCTACGGGTTAGCTAACGCCACACAAGACGAAATCGATAATGGGATTTTGACCCTGTGACTCTTGGCATAGTCTCTCAAGATAGAGTGACTAATCAGTTAATCGATATATTTATCTACAAGTCTTATGATTACCACATGAGTCCGGATATAAAGATTAGTCTATTAATGGCTCTTTAGGCTAGTGGGAGATTGTTGGACCTGTGAGCCCATGGTAAGCTATTATGCAATAAAAAGTTTGATGCAATCATCGGTTTGCATATGTAACGCTCAGTTCCAAACCACCTAATTCTGAACTCGAATACGACCCGACTTGCGTCTACGTGACTAGATAGAAATTCGATTAATGTCGAGCGAGCTCGGATTGATCTACAGATCATGGATCGGGTCCCGTTCGGGGGAAATTGACCAAAGTCGATCACATTGTACCTTGTTTTGTTGAAAAATTCCACGACGCAATCTAAACAACAAAGGGGTATGGAGACCATCATTAGCTCCATCTCGACGAATTGGAACCAATGGAATCGATCGTTCGTCAATTGGTGGTCGTTTGACTAGTTTTAGTCACAAAATTTAATGAGGAAATCAAAATCACATTCTCTCGATTTCTGGACTCATCTAATGTCGGAAAAATATGGATATCATATTTATCATCATTCAACGATGATCAAAACAGATAGTTACACATTCGAATCAGAGATCTGGGGTGCTAGTTACGATGATTTGAGTATTCCCTTAAGGAGTGGAAATGAAATGAAAAAATAATAAAAATAATAACATGTGAAACACCCCCTTCCCAAAACCCTCGTATTTCACCCAATCCCATGCGCTCCCCCATTCTCCCCAATGCCCACGTGACCCCGACCCTCCTCTTGTCTTCCCCAACAGAATCGACCCCCCTTCATTTCCATCATCACACAGTCCTTCCTCCTCCTCCTCCCTTACATTCTAGTGAGCACAACGACAGAGTGACAACAACTTTGGAGTGACAGCAATGGCCACCTGGTGGTGGTGCCCTCCATCCTCCTCTCCAACATTTGTCATTGCCTCATTTTTAGGGTACAAAAATACCAAGAAAATCCCATCTTTATTGATGCCATCCATGTATTTTCCACCCATTTTCCCATATGTGAGTTGAAATAAATATTTAGATGGTCTATAGTGAGGGTTTGATCCATTGCTTGATGGTTGTGGTAATGCCTACCACCGGTTTGACAGAATGGCTCAACAAAGGTTGCATATTATTAACATGCGTTAAGACTTGGTGGAGGGTGTTATGGGTGCACATAGGCGTGTGCATGTGCATGGAAACGTGTGTGGATGAGTGTGAACATGTGGGAGGTATATATATTTGGGTGGGTGCATGTGTGTGCATGTGAACATGTGTTGGACATTTATTTAATGGTCAGGATCTTATGTTTAATTAAATGTGCGTTGAATATTAGGGGTCAAGTTAAATTTCAATGCTGGTAGGTAGGTGTAACATGTGATAGAAACATTCGTTTAACAGTTTCCTCTCTCATAGAATGATGATGCTAATACCATATTTACATAATTTTCAATAGTGTAGTTTTGTTCTTTACACTTGATTGTATTGCATATTAAAAGTTTATAACAACTTATAACTTTCATTATGCCTACATGATTTGACCTGAGGTTTTAGACATATGAAGTACTCTAGGATCGCTCGACTTATTGATTATTGATGAATCTCCATTTTATCACCTTCATTCTATTATTATGGCCCTAAAAACCTAGTTAAATGCATGTAAATGGCATTATTTTGTAAAAATTAACATTCATTATTTATTATATTTATTGTATATAAAATATAGTTTTTAATACCAACATTATAGAATAAAGAAAATAAAAAGAGTAAAATACCAAAGGCATTTTATGATCCTAAGCCTTGGGACCAAGTCAAGAATTGATTTGGTCGACAAGGAATAAAGTAGGGGATATGAGGGATAAAAATACAATAAAAACCCTATTTTATTTATTCATCAATAATTCATTTTTAGGACCCAATTTATTCTTTATTATTTATATCTTAATAAATAAATTTTGCACATGAAATTGTAGATAAATCGTATAGAAAAATGCAAAATTTACTTCAGACAAAAATAATACACAGTATACATTTTATACTCAGAATAAAAAGCCAAAATCCAAACTTCCCAGAACGATATTGATCAATACCTATTCATCACTCTTTATTCTTTTATTTTAGCTACAAAACCTTTGCAAAACACCTTGTAAATACTTGTAAATAGCATAAATTGTCAAAATGCATGCATTGTGTAAATAGCAATAATTAGCATGTTTTTGTGCATAAATAATAGAATAAAGAAATAAAAGAAAAAGAGGGGAATATTTAGAATTAATATTGAGTGACCTAATTCCAAGGGAGGGCTCAACATGGGCCTGACCGCAAAAGAAGCCAAGTAGAGGGAGATAGGGTCAATCACACTTGTATATATACCTATATATATAAATAAATTTATTTTCCTCAAAATAAAAATAAAAAGTATTTATCATATATAGTACATATTTATATACTAAAAATAAAAATAATTTTCTACATGTACATATACTATGTAAATATGTATATAAACCTATTTATTTAACTAATGTAAATAAATAATAAAAATAAAATAAAAATACCTTTTTATTCCAAATTTTATGTTATAAATAAATAAAATATAAAATTAGAAAATTGTATAAAAATAAATAATTTAAAAAATAAAAAATACATATATGTATATACCTATATATAATAATAATATAATGTAAATATCTTATTTATTTTTTTTCAAAAAAATAAATAAATATCACTAAAAATTAATTTAGAAAATAAGGAACATTTTTCATGTTTTAACCTATTCGAAATAAAATCATTTAAAAATTTTAGTTGAACTTCCAAATATTTAATAATTGGAGGCTTGTGATTGGTCCACGGGGGATTGTTGACCCCCGGTCAACTCTCCCCCCAGGACCACCAGACTCGGATCCTTGCTCCCAACCCGACTTTGCCTAACTTTCCCCGCTTGATCCGATCTCCAAATAACCAAACCTCGGGCTCTGATTGAAGTTCCCACATCCGTGATCCACACCCGATGCTTCTCCTAGGGATCCGTGCTTCACTGAACCCTGCCCGACTCCTTCTTGTCGGACCCTTCCTAGTATTCAGTCTCACCTCCGGCCGCAATTTCATGCCATCTTTGGCTCCGACCTTCCATCCCAAGACCTCCACTCTCGTCCCTAGAGTGACAGCTACCGATAGGAGTGTTGCAGTGAGGAGAAGGAGTCCTCAGCCACTGATCCGGCGACCTTCGTCGCCGTGCGCCGCCGCGAGGTGCACCGAGCCTCGGACCCCGACGATTCCTCGAGGCCAAGATCCCCAGAGCTCCTCCAGCTCATTCATAGTCGACCCCAGCCATCAGGTAGACCCGTTAGTCTTTCTTTCATCGTCCATTTCCGATTCTCGCATCTCAGCTCCGCCCGCTCCGCCCTAGTGGACGAAGCTCCGCCAGCCCATCCTATCTGTACCGATACCTTCTCCGACTCATCGTCACACTTCTCTCACGATCTGATCACCTCGATCTTGGCTACCAGAGCCAAGATCGAGTTGGGCTCCCTCTGCCGCTTTCGCGGAGCCTTCCCCCACTCACCCACGTCGCTTCCCTTTCCCTTTTTGATAATAACCCCCGCCGGAGTGCTCCTCCGAGCGAGAACTTTGTTTTGCAGGTGAATAAGAGCAGGTACCCCCCTTGGTTGTGTTTCCACCCCTTCGTCGGAGCTCCTCCAGGTCGATCTTCCCTTTCCGGAGGATCCGACCGTTGGAGGTTTCATCGGAGGCCACCACCCGACGCGGAGCGTCATCGCGAGGAAGACCCCCCTTTCCGATCATTCATCGGCCTGCTGGATCGTCTCCGGTGTGCCGTGGAAGTTCACTTGGGAGGTGTTCTTCCTCATCCTTTGCCTGCCGTCGGATTTCCCCGCCGCACCAGTTTGCATCTCCACCGTCCACGCTCTGTCATGTCAGGCCGTTCGATCTATGATCCAACGAGCACGTTCCACCCACGTTCGTCAGCACGTCTCCACTATTGGATCGTACAGACGGCTGCATCAGGACCATGCATCAGCAGCCAACTACGCCTCGACACCTGGCACCTCACGTGCACCCCTCACACGCCTCGGTTGGGTAATTGCACCCATACCCCTACAGCTTTCAGTAGTTATGATTTAGTCGATTAAATAAGTTTGCACTCTTGGATATTTTACACATTGGACCTTGATGTTTATTTTATTTGCATTTTCATCCCTGCCTGTGTGAGACACGTGCTTCGTCACGTGATATGTTGGACAATTTGCATGTTTAGGGTTGTGGTTATTGTTGTGTTATGCAATGAAATTTTAATTTCCATATTTGCAGTTATACCATTGTGCATGGTTTTATTAAACATGTGCTGAATATCTGGGCTTTTTGCATCCTTTCCCCTAAAGTTTTCACACGTGTTATGATTAAGCCCTGGAACCGTGTTTTCTTACATTTAGGTCCCTGCGTACTGTGTGCCTTGTTTTTATCGAATAAAATATCTAATTAAATCCAAATTAGGTGAAATTTGGATACGTGGCTCCTGCCACTGTGTAAAAATTTCCCTAAATTTTTAAGATATTTATTAGGCTTTTTGATATTTTCAAAAATTCAAAAACTTTGATTTTTGGTACTGTCTAAATTGAAAAATCAAAGAAAAATATTAAAACTTCTTTAAAAATTCTAAAAAAATGAGTGATAGTTATTTGTAGTGTTTTCTAGCTTCTATCAAATTTTTGGCTTATTTGGATTTATAAAAACAAAAAAAATTAAAAACATTAAAAACATTATAAAAATTCTAAAAAAATTTATAAAAATCAAAAAAAATAAAAACTCTTTTCCTGTAGCTTAGTTTTTATATGTATTTTTCATAAAAATTGCCTCCAGACTTTTATAGATCAATTTTATATTTTTAATTGATCTTTCAAGTCTGGCTACACAGTAGCCTATATTTTTCCTCTTTTTTGATTTTTAGAAAATCATATAAAAATTAGAAAATTCTGAAAATATCACCAGAAACACTTAAAAACATTAAAATTACAAAAATGATTTTGTTTGAATTTTTGGAGTATTTTTGAGTGCTTAAATAAATTGTTGTGTTTGCTTGTTTTTCCTTTTTCTTATTTTTCCTCATTATTAAAAATACAAAAATAATTAAAAATAATTAAAAATCCACCAAAAATATTTTATCTTTATTTTTATTGATTCTGAGTACTTCGTAGGCCGTAAGGCCAACTCGTGCTCCCTGAGTCCGACCCTGGTCCCTATACCAAGTTAATAAAATTAGCGAGGACTGCTTTGTGATTTCATTGTTTTATACCTTGTTTAGTGGTTCCTTATTTTCTTGATTGACCGATTACCGTGAGATCCCGGTCGCAACGACCCTTGTTTACCTTTACCCAGATTTTGTGGGATTTTTCGATCATCAGAATGGCGCCGTTGGTGGGGAGCACAGCTTAGTAGTCGTTTTTCGATTTTTGTTTTCTTTTATTTTTCGCAGCTTTTTCCGCGGATTTTCGGTATTCCACGGCTTTTCGTGGCTTTCTGATTTCCTCTGTTTTCTTTTTGTTTTTGCTTCTGTTTTTGTTTGTTTTTATTTTGTTTTGTTTTTGTTTGATTTTTGTGTGGTTATTTTTGCATATAGTTGTCGTATTTCCTTTTAGTGCTTTTACTTTATTTTTATAAAAATCTGGTTTGACACCTCCGCTTGTTTGCTTGCGAGGGCCCGAGGACCAAGGCGGTTCTTTTCAAAGAGCTGACGCAACCGCGGGAGTCGGAGGCGGCTCTCTTCTCTACAGAGCCACAAGAGAACGTGAGGAGCCGAGCAGGAGTGTGGGAGCCACGGAATAGCCGCGAATTAGTTTAGTTTAGTTTAGTTTAGAGTTATTTTCAATTATTATTAATTTGTAATAACACAGGACCAGACTCAGACACTTGGACTCGGTTGAGATCGGGGTCTGCTTCGCCGAGCACCGGTGTGCTCGGGGGACCTCACTGTGATTTTCGTCGGTTTTCCGAGTTTTGACCGTTTTTTTACTGCCATTTCATTTACGCGGTTTTCAGCCCTAGCTTAGGATTTTCATTGATTGTGACGTAATAATTAGGTTCCACACACTTAATAATCTGCCTGTACATACTAGATCGTAATTGGACCTAAATAAATCTAATAATAAAAGGCTACTTGGTCACTTGAGGGGTCCCAAGCCGCTAGAGGTCGTATACAGCGCTGGCAGGACCCGTTGTGGCGGGCACCGATCGACATCCGAGACCGGACACCGACCCCTCCTGTTGCCCACTTAGTCATCTGTTCTTTCGTGTAGAACTGCTTTGCTTAGGGTTGTTTTTCGCATGCATCATATAGGTACTTTATATTCAGTCTTTTATTTATGTGTGGATCACCCTGCATGTAGACTGCTAGAGTCAGGTACGCATTTCTTACTCTACATGCATCATTGATTTCCCGCGCATCGGCTTTTTCGTCTTCTCCCCCCGATTTTTGGACTTAAAATAATTAGGATAACTGAAAAATTTGTTAGGCGTTGTTTGATTTGAAAAATATCTAAAAAACAAAAACCATAAAATTTGGTACTGCTAAACAAACTCGACCATAAAAGACACTTCACCTAAAAATCTGTCTTGGGGAGAGAAACCCCCTCATTGTCTGGTTTGTATGTGCGAGAGAGTGACCCGCACACTAGGCAAGAGCCACATCCGAGACCCGATCAGACTACTGACCTTTTATACGGGACAGTCTGTTTGGCGGATTGGATTCCTATCAGGTCACGTAACCATTCTGCTATCCTAACATGATTACCTAATAAAATTGACAAGATACCGAGCTCTTACGGTCTTCAGCTCAGCGTGGAGTAGGTGAACTTGGGGTTTGTTTGCTCATCTTGGTTGTTTTCCAGATCTCATCCGCCCGACTCGCCAGATCAAAATGATGGGCAAGAGGTCTCTTAGGCAGCCTCTGGCTGCACCGCTTTTTAGCACTCTAGCCCGTTCATCTAGGTTGGTTCGTGAGAGCCGAGACCTGCTCTCCGAACCCGAGCTCGATTCTGCCATGTTTCCCCTTGACCACCCGTCTTCTATTCCTGAGTTACCAGTGCCAGATGCAAGACAACAGACTGATATTTCGGCACCTGAGTTTGGGTCTTTTGCCTTTGCAGAGACCATGGCCAGCAGCGAGGATCGCACCGAGGGTCAGAGAGCAGAGATGACCACGTACGTACTGGACCAGGGTGCGATCAACACCACCATGTTAGCTTCCCTCGAGACCATGCATCATGGTAGATATGAGGAGAGAGATGGAGTATATGAGAGCCGACCGCGAGCAGCGCCGGCCTGGAGACGGACCACGGAGACCCGATGAGCCGGCAGCAGCCGCAACAGCAGTAGCAGCAGAGCTGAGGCCGATGCGGGAGTTGCACAACCCCGAATCGACACTGACACACCATTGGGTGGTACTTCCAGCCATCGTGGGGGACATCAAGTTCCCCCCGAACACACTTCAGCTTCTACCCTGTTTCCACGGGCTCGCCACAGAGGAGCCCCATCTACATCTCCAAGAGTTCGAGATGATCTGCAGCACCGTCCACGATCGGCAGGTGGACGAGGACACTATCCGGATGATTGCTTTTCCATTCTCCCTGGCAGACAGACCAGCCAACTGGCTGAAGCAATTGGGGAGATTTGTTTACACCTAGGAGCAGCTCCGCACCAAGTACTTGAATAAGTACTATCCACTCGGGCGGATGAATGCAGCGAGGGCCCTGATTAGCAACTTCTCCATGCTCCCCAATGAGCAGTTTCACGAGGCATGGGAGAGGTTCAGAGAGCTGACCTACAGATGCCCGCACCCCGACATCACGAAGCCGAACCTAGTTCGGAGCTTCTTCTGCGTGTTGACACCAGAGCTGTAGGGCCTTGTGAATGCTTCGTGTGGTGGTTCCTACTTTGCCAAGGATGAGGACCAGGTCTGGGCCATCTACGAGGAGATGGTCGAGAACTACACAGTAATGTCCCAGACCCGTCTTTACACTCAGGGATGCCCATAACCACAGCCACAGATCGTGCAGTACCAGAGGATAGCACGGGTCGATGCCGGTCCTTCTACTTCGTCCGCGGCAGCCGCACAGGCCGAGTCACCAGCCGCAGAAATGGGGATCATCAGCGAGAAGCTGGACCGGATCGAGCTGATAGAGAAGAAGCAGTGCCAGGGTATCACGCAGATGGATCAGATGGCACAGACGCTGAGTGACCTGAATACACAGATCATGTGTCTCCAGGAGGCACAAACGGCTTCTCAGCCCCATCTTAAGGCACGAGGAGATCCGAGCAGCAGTGGTAGCTCGTCCCAGCGCTCTAGTCAGCCTAGACAGGTTCACCTTGTACATGCGAAGCCGTACCAGCAGCCACAGCTGTACTACCAGTCACCACCATCCCCAGACACTCAGATGTTGGTCTACCAGCCGGATCAGCCCCTGGCAGTACTCCCTCCACCCACCTACGAGCCGAAGCCGTTGATGGATGTCAACGGGATTTGGTACGACCGCCCCCAGCCCGGTATCCGATGAGACCATCCCGGATTCCGCTGGTCGGCCGGAGGCACCAGTTCCTAGCAGCAGCCTCCAGTTCAGGGTAGCCAGTACGGCCATCAGCGAGAGCAGCACCTGCAGCCCCATCGCCCAGTTCACCACCAGCAGCAGTCATCCCAGCAGCACTAGCAGTATGGTCCTCGTCCCAATCAACAGGGACAATCTTGGATGCGAGAGCAGACTCAGCAGTATCATCAGCAGTACCCCTCTCACCCGCACCAGCAACAACAACCTCACTACCAGAGAGGGCACCCGTCAGGTTCTCATGGGCCAGCCTATGAGAACCCCACTTTAGATGACCTAGCCTGCCTCTTGACAGAGCAGCAGGCTACCTTTAGACGGGAGATGGATGAGTTCTGCCAGGAGATGCGGGAGATCGTGAGAGGGAAGGCCGCCATCCCTGCCCTAATTGAGCCGAACCCGAACAATATGAAGAGGAAGTCTGAGCAGGTAGAGTTCACAGAGATTACCACTCCTAGTGATTCATTTGGTGATTTGTCTGCATACATGTTTGATGCTGATTTTGTTACACTTAGGAGCGGTAGGATGCCAGCAGGCGGCACCTCATCTGAGTGACGTTCCCATGCCACTTCCAGAGCTCCAGGCGAGGAGGAGCGCGGTACTGATGCTGCGAGAGATGATGACGGTAGTGCTGACACCACCATGGATGTTGATCCAGCCGACGGTACTGAGGCCGTCACTTCACCAGTTGGAGGAGGTGGTACTGATGCCACCACAGTTGTTGAGCCAGAGCACGGTACTGATGCCATGAGTCGACATGCCGAGGGTGGTACAGAGGCCACCATTCTCAGTTCTGCTAGTCCTGTTGTCTTTCCATCTGTACATATATCTCAGGACTTTTCTGGAAATAAAGGAAAGGGTTTATTTTATTCTGATCCACCTGTAGTGCTTGATGATGTATGTGTGGATTCTGCCGTACTTAAGTAGCCTAGACCCTCTCCTAGTCCTTCATCTGAGAAGGACCCTGTGATCCCCTTTCCCCGAGTACTTCATATGGCAAAGGGGAAGAAAATAGAAAATCAGAAAAAGAATCACCAGATAGAGTTCAACCAGAAGATGATAGATAGATTCCATATTCAGCTGACTCTTCAGGAGGCCTTGGAGCACATCCCTCTACTCCAGAGATCACTCAGAGACAGGACCACATTTAGGAGGAAGAGGAGGAACCATCAGTCTGAGATCCATGTGCTTACTCGAGCCACTTGTTTCGCGATTCAAAACCGTCTGCCGGCCAAGAGGCCAGATTCAGGAGCCCCGTATGTCAGATGCCACATCCATGAGCAGAGGTTCGACCGCACTCTACTAGACAGCGGTTCTTCGATCAACCTACATCCGGTAGCCCTTCTTGACCGCTTCGAGTTGGGACTCTACGACAGAGCAGGACGGTCCTTTAGTTTGCCGATCGATCTGTCAAGAGGCTGAAGGGGTTGCTGAAGGACGTTGTCGTCACGATTCAGGGCCTGAAATTCCCCGTGGACTTCGTTGTTTTGGACATGGAGATCCCTGAGTCTGTGAACGATACCCCGATCATTCTAGTATGCCCTTTCTTGGCCACAGCCAAGGCGGTGATCGACCATGATAGCGGGAAGGTATACTTCCGCGTCAAGGGCGAGAGTGTACAAATAGATATGGTCGAGGAGACTAGAGCCAGAGATTCAGCTTGCTCAGAGCCGACTTCAGATTCAGAGCAGATGACAGAGGTAGGGCGAGACATCCACCAGGACTGTGATTTTGTGATTACAGATGACATGGTAGTTTGGGCATATCCAGTCGCATAGGACATCCTCTCACATTCAGAGTTCGCGGATGCAGAGACTCCAGCAGAGGAGAGCTTGGAGAGCGCATTCCTGGTCTAGGATACTTTTCAGGCAGCAGAGTCGGTTCCTGACCGTAAGACATATTTTTGTGAGCCTGATACAGATCCCTCGGAGTCAGATATTGATTGGGCAGAGTTCGATGATTTGATACCGTGTCTGACTTCCACTGAGCCAACAGCTAGGGAGGAGGTTGATTCTGTGCAGAGTAGAGAAAGCCCAGCAGAGCAGCCTTTTCCAGATATAGATTGCGAGAGAGAGTTTCCATTCTCCCATGCAGATTTGGCAGCATTCATCAAGACTTTTCAGAGGCCAGATTTGCCAGCACCTACTTGTCCAGAGCTGAAGCCACTACCGTCGTCGCTGAAGTATAGGTTCCTTGCGGGTGAGCATGAGATGTACCCAGTCATTATCTCATCGGATTTGACTGGAGAGCAGGAATCCCGTCAGATGGGGGTTCTTGAAAAGAACCACAAGGCGATAGGATGGAGTGTAGCTGATCTCCAGAGGATAAGTCCGGCCCTGTGCTCCCACCATATCTATCTCGAGGAGGACGTGAAGCCGTCGCGTGAGTTCCAACGGCGGCTAAACCCGAACCTTCAAGATGTTGTCATGAAGGAGATCCCGAAATGGTTGAGCGTCGATTTTATCTAACCCATCTCCGACTCCAAGTGGGTCAGTCTGTTGCATGTGGTTCCCAAGAAGACGGGCATCACTACAGTTGTCAGCGAGTCTGGAGAGGAGATCGCTACCCGGGTACCACTTCTTGGCGGGTCTGCGTAGATTATAGACGACTCAACCAGGCCACCAAGAAGGATCATTTCCCCATGCCCTTTATTGATCAGATTATTGAGAGATTGGCAGGGAAGATCCATTACTATTTCTTGGATGGGTACTCCGGCTATAATCAAGTGTCCATCGTGCCCGAGGACCAGGACAAGACCACCTTCACCTGTCCCTTCGGACATATGCTTTCAGACGCATGCCATTTGGATTGTGCAACGCTCTGGCGACATTCCAGAGATGCATGATGTCCATCTTTTCGGACATGGTGGGGGAGTGCTTGGAGGTCTTCATGGATGATTTCTTGATCTACGGTGATGGGTTCGATTCTTGTCTTGACTGCCTAGACCGGGTCCTTCAGCGATGCATTGAGGTTCACCTTGTCTTGTCTTGGGAGAAGAGTCACTTCATGGTGAGTCAGAGGACGGTGCTTGGCCATATCATCTCCAACAGGGGCATGGAGGTTGATCTGGCCAAGGTGGATGTCATTAGAAAACTCAATCCACCGTCCAACTTGCGGCAGTTACGATCTTTTCTGGGGCACGTCGGTTTCTATAGGCGCTTCATTCATGATTTTAGTAGGATTGCCTGACCGTTGACTGATCTGCTGACGAAAGACACTAAGTTCCTTGTCGATGACAAGTGTCTATCGTTGTTTGAGACTCTCAAGAGTTGTGTTGTAGAGGCTCCTGTTCTCAAGCCACCCGATTGGTCTCTCCCATTCGAGATCATGATGGATGCCTCCGATTTTGCCGTAGGGGCCGTGCTGGGACAGAGGAGGGATGGAGTCCCATTTGCCATTCACTACGCTAGCCGTACTTTGGATGCCACACAACGGAACTATACATTCACTGAGAAGGAGATGCTAGCCGTAGTTTTCGCCCTAGATAAGTTCAGATCTTACATCATTGGATCTAGACTGACCATCTACATTGACCATACCGCCATCGGGTACCTCATGGCAAAGAAGGATGCCAAAGCCAGATTGACCAGACAGATCCTTCTACTCCAGGAGTTTAATATAGAGATTAAGGGTAAGCCTGGAGTCAAGAATGTGGTGGCGGATCATCTCTCCCGATTAGAGCATCTTGAGGATTCTGAGCAGACCGAGCCTATTTGTGAGACCTTCCAAGATGAGGTGATCCTTGCTATCGCCTCTCTCCCATGATACGCCGATATTGTGAACTTTCTTGTTGCCAAGAAAGTCCCACATGATTGGCCCAGGCAGCGACTTGAGTCCTTACTCGCGAAGGCCAAGTTCTACCACTAGGAGGATCTTGTCCTTTATCACAAAGGAGAGGATAGCGTCTGGCGTAGGTGCATTCCTCAGGAGGAGCACCACAACGTCCTCACTTACTGCCACCAGCATGAGGCAGGAGGACATCACTCTGGGAGGAGAACGGCATAGAAAGTGCTCCAATCCAGCCTATGGTGGCCTACTCTCTTCAAGGACTCTGATGAGTTCGTGAAGAGGTGTATTGACTGTCAGCGGATGGGCACTTGTGGACAACGTGATATGATGCCGATGCAACCCATTCACTTCTGTGAGGTTTTTGACGCATGGGGCATCGATTTCATGGGTTCATTCCCTAGGAGTCAGGGATTCGAGTACATTCTGTTGGCCGTTGATTATGTTAGTCATTGGATTGAGGCCATCCCCACCCGAACCGCAGATGCTAGGACTGTTTGCAGATTTTTGAGGAAGCATATCATTTCACGGTTCGAGGTACCTCGAGTGTTGATATCTGACAGGGGGTCTCATTTCGTCAATGACAAGGTAAAGGCCCTTGCTAGCGAGTTCAGCATAGACCATCGAGTTGCCACACCATACCATCCTCAGACGAATGGTCTTGCTGAAGTGTCAAACAGGGAGATCAAAACTATATTGCAGAAAGTCATCCGCCCTGACCGAAAGGATTGGTCACAGCTTTTGGACTCGGTCTTGTGGGCATATAGGACGTCTTTCAAGACTCCTTTGGGTACATCTCCCTTTCGCCTATGGCAAGCCCTGCCATTTACCTATTGAGTTGAGACATAGGTCACTTTGGGCAGTCACTGATATACTTTTGGATCCAGAGAGTGTAGGAGATCAGAGGAGGGCAGAGTTAGAAGCCCTGGAGGAGCTTCGTGATACAACCTTTTTCGAGCAGCCTACAGTAAAAGAAGAGAGTGAAAGAGTGGCATGATTCTCATATCAGCCACAAGCAGTTTGAGCCAGGACAACGAGTATGGTTGTTCGATGCCAGGTTGAGATTATTCCGAGGGAAGCTACAGAGCAAATGGAAGGGACCTTATTTGGTTAGAAAGGTACATGACAATGGGAGTATCAACATATCTGAGTTGTCTTCTGAGAGTACCTTTCATGTTAACGGTCAGTGGCTCAAGCCATATTTAGATCATGAGCCGCGGGTCGTTGACGTTACCCCGATTCACTTTGCGTGAGATGTGGTCTCTTGACTCACATCTATTACATCTCACGCCTGATTATCATTGTTCTCCCGACTTGTATAGATCCAGTTGTCCATATCACACTATTCTTCAGTCTAACACCCCATTTGCATCTTCGATGTTGCTATACTTAGGGTGCACTTTACCCTAAGTATCTAGGGGGTGTGAGACTTTTGAGTTTCTTTTGATTCATTTTTACCATTGTTTTGCTGCCTATACTTAGGGATATTTTAGCCTAAGTATAGGGGAGGTATACCCCGTACATTCTCACTCGGTTTTCCCTTCGTGTACAACCTGCTATACTTAGGATTATTTGATCCTAAGTATAGGGTGAAATGCCGAGATCCTCTTGCATTTCTATTCTTTCATTCGTCTTTGTATATAGCCTTCCTTTTCACTTCCCTATACTAAGCACGAGTTATGTCTTCTTCATCGCACTTGACTATGAGGACATCATTCGAGCTAAGTATAGGGGGTGTGTATATATTTCATATATACTTTAGCCATAACTCGTACTTTGTGTGAATGTGTTAATAAATAAAAATGGCTAAAACCCAAAAATCCATAAAAATTAAAAAATTTTCCTTGTAAATAAAAATCATTTTATTACACATACATGGCTAGTTATACAAATTATTTTTGTAAAAATGTTTGTAAAAACTTTTTGTGTAAATATTGTGTAAATATTTTCTTATCAAAATTATGTATATAGTACAAAATTTTTCCAAAATGTTTTGAAAATCAAAAGTTTGCAAAAACCTTGTGTAAATTTGTGTAAATATTTTGCAAAACTTGCATTCATGCATACATCCATGGTTTCAAAACATTTTTCAAAAATTTTGCACATGTGTAAATATTGTGTAAATAGCATCTTTGTAAATATTTGTATAGTTTTTCCTAGATCATAGTTGACATTTAAACTAGCCTGGAATTAAATTGAAAAATGGAGCTTGGTTAAGATCTTAATCCATATAATCATAAGAGGAACCTTATAGGGCTTAGGGTTGAGACTTTTCAGGTCCATGGTAACTTAATTCTTTGAGTCCACTAGGCTATGATCATATGTACAACACACACATGACTCATATAGACAATGGCTTGACTTGGACCCGTACTTTACACCGAGCTCTCTACGGATGAGGTGGTGAGGAGGTAGTCTTCCTTGACTTGGGGTAGCATATGAGGGTAGTACTTCTAGGCGGAACCTCTCTTCTTCTTATAGTGAAGGAAGTGTGTCTCAACTTGGTCTGGTTGCCATGAGGTCTAACGACAGGAGTTGTGGGTTGCAATAATGCTTCAAAAGAGGGATAGTATACTGGCTCAAGAGGAAAAACTCCTTATGTATATATGTTGCACTTTGTAGATATGTTGTACAGATGCACATTGAAAAAAAAAGTGCAAAAAGAAAAGAACTCCAAAAAAGTGGTGGGTCTAAGAGAAAATGATAATCCCACCAGAGTGTATATAGTGCAATAAGCAAAGCTTGAGACTCATGTTCCATCTTATGAAGCTTGCAGCAGGGAGACTTAGCTACACTGGTTGAGCTCCCAGGGATACATGGATACACTGGCCATGCTCCATTCTCTTCTTCCCCCTCTTCTTAATCCGGTTGAACTTGAACTTAGAAGGGAATACCCCAATCCTCGAGGAAAGAGTGGCCAGACTAGGGTCATAGAGTTACCTTGTTGAGGAGGGTTGTCATTTTGCTACTTCTGAGGTGGAGAGCTATACCTCACTTACATTGTACAAGGAAAGATTCATGGTCTTCATGGTTTGTGTATGTAGACTTGTTCTGATCTAGATTATTGAGGAGTCTTGACTATATATTAGTGGATCTTAGAGGCTATTAAGTTTTAAACCTAAGTCCAAATAAGGTTCCGACACATTAATAATCCAAAGATCTGACCGAGCTCCATATTTCAAATTAATGAAGGAAAGTTTAATAATCAGCATTGATCCATGCATTTCTCCTCCTTTTCTTTTTCTTTTTCTTTTTCACTTCTTTTTCAAATAAGTGTTTGTAAGGGACTAGCAAAGTTAAGTATAGGGGGTGATGAATACCCATTCATCACTCTTTATTCTTTTATTTTAGCTACAAAACCTTTGCAAAACACCTTGTAAATACCTGTAAATAGCATAAATTGTCAAAATGCATGCATTGTGTAAATAGCAATAATTAGCATGTTTTTGTGCATAAATAAAAGAATAAATAAATAAAAGAAAGAAGAGGGAAATATAGAATAAGTATTGAGTGACCTAATCCCAAGGGAGGGCTCAGCATGGGCCTGGCCGTAAAAGAAGCCAAGTAGAGGGAGATAGGGTCAATCACACTTTTATATATACCTATGTATATAAATAAATTTATTTTCCTCAAAAAAAATAAAAAGTATTTATCATATTTTGTACATATTTATAAAAATAAAAATAAAAATAATTTTCTACCTTGTACATATACTATGTAAATATGTATATAAATCTATTTATTTAACTTATGTAAAAAAATAAAAAAATACTTTTTATTCCAAATTTTATGTTAGAAATAAATAAAATATAAAATTAGAATAACTGTATAAAAATAAATAATTAAAAATAAAAATAAAAGATACATATATGTATATACCTATATATAATAATAATATAACGTAAATACCTTATTTATTTTTTTCAAAAAAATAAATAAAAATAACTAAAATTTAATTTGAAAAAAAAGAAACATTTTTCATGTTTTAACTTTTTTGAAATAAAGTAATTTAATAATTTTAATTGAATTTTCAAATATTTAATAATTAAAGGCATGTGATTGGTCCACGGGGGATTGTTGGCCCCCGGTCAACTCTCCCCCCAGGACCACCAGACTCGGATCCTTGCTCCCAACCCGACTTTACCTAATTTTCCCCGCTTGATCCGATCTCCAAATAACCAAACCCTGGGCTCCGATTGAAGTTCCCACATCCGTGATCCACGCCTAGCGCTTCTCCTAGGGATCCATGCTTCACCGAACCCTGCCCGACTCCTTCTTGTCGGACCCTTCCTAGTATTTAGTCTCACCTTTGGCCGCAATTTCACGCCATCTTTGGCTTCGCCCTTCCATCCCAGGACCTCCACTCTCATCCCTAGACTGACAGCTACCAATAAGAGTGTTGTAGTGAGGAGAAGGAGTCCTCAGCCACTGATCCGGCGACCTTCGTCGCCGTGCGCCACCGCGAGGTGCGCCGAGCCTCAGACCCCGACGATTCCTAGAGTCCATGATCCCCAGAGCTCCGCCAGCTCATCCACAGTCGACCTCAGCCATCAGGTAGACCCGTTAGTATTTCTTTCATCGTCCATTTTTATACTCGCATCTCAGCTCTGCCCGCTCCGCCCTAGTGGCCGGAGCTCCGCCAGCCCATCCTATCCGTACCGATACCTTCTCAGACTCATCGTCACCCTTCTCTCATGATCTGATCACCTTGATCTTGGCTACCAGAGCCACGATCGAGTTGGGCTCCCTCCGCCGCTTTCGCCGGAGCCTTCCCCTGCTCACCCACGTCGCTTCCCTTTCCCTTTTTGATAATAACCCCCGTCGAATTGCTCCTCTGAGAGAGAACTTTGTTTTGCAGGTGAATAAGAGCAGGTACCCCTCTTGGTTGCGTTTCCACCCCTTCGCCGGAGCTCCTCCAGGTCGATCTTCCCTTGCCGGAGGATTTGACCGTTGGAGGCTTCATCGGAGGCCACCACCCGATGCGGAGCGTCATCGTAAGGAAGACCCACTTTCCGATCATTTATAGGCCTGCTGGATCATCTTCGGTGTGCCGGGGAACTTCACCTGGGAGGTGTTCTTCCTCATCCTTTGCTCGTCGTTGGATTTCCCCGCCGCACCAGTTTGCATCTCCACCGTCCACGCTCTGCCATGTCAGGCCATTAGATCTATGAATTACAATCAATTCTCTAATCCACTTTTTGGCAATTTTTAAATCAAAGGTTAATTTAATATGAATTTCCAAGCACATAGTGGGAAAAATGTGTAGTTTTCCACGAAAATATTAATTAATAATTAAGCACATACCACAAAGGTATCAAACATATGCCAAGATGTAGATAATTAATTGTAGAACAAAATGCCTAATTTTAATAAATAAAATGATGCAATAAAGCGGTTCAAAGTAGAGGGGGAACACATGGGTATCACTGTAAAACTACAATAATTAAATAAATATAAAATTATAGTGGAAGGACTGAAATGTAATTACTAGGATTGATGGGGGGTCGACTGCAAAATTTCTTGTGAGCACCTGCGAAGCACTTGCCCCAGGGTGGTTGAACTGGATGTGGAATAAGGGGGATCAAGGGTTGTGATCGTAATTGACCCATCCCGCATGTGCGTATCTCGTGGGCGGGGGTGGGGCTCCTTGTTGTCGTTTCCTCTGCGCATGTAGTGCACATGGGAGGACCTCAGGCCTCATGCCCAGTGGTTGCTGGTAGAGCTTCTAGTGCCTATGAAGGGGGCCTTCAGCTTCGAGGTGGAGAGGCTGGAAGGGACCCGATGGGGCTGAGTCGCTCTTGCTTGATGAATATATGCGCCTGAGATGCGGTGAAGAGTTGTCGGAATGCGTCGTTGGAGAGGGGGGCCTTCGGAGGTCGACGACGTTGTTAGATAAAGAAGCCCCCGATGGCGGCGCTTGGCGACTGAAGCGAAGCCAGCGATGGAGGTAGTAGCGTATCACTGGTTATTGCAGTCGCTGGTGGTAGTGAAGAAGCAAGGGTGAAATCAATGGTGTCGGAGGCGTTTCAAGCGGTGGTGGAACATTGGACGTTGAATAGCAGAGGAGGTGAGTAGTAGGCTGTAGCTTGACGGTGATGGCACCTGAGCAAGGCAGCAGGATGCGAGAAGTACGACGTCTATGCAATGAGGTCAAGGAACTCGGATCTCGTCGGATAAAAAAAGGGAGGGGAGGCTCTGTCACCGTCGTCCCCTTCTCGAACGTTGGGATATCGGCAGATGGTTTCAACCTGGAAGGGTGATGTGTTTTTATAATGGATAAGAAGGGGGCGGTGAGGGAATTAGATGGAGTGTCAGGAGAAGGAAGGAGATTGGGGAAGATATCTTGATGAGGAGGTCTAGGGCGATGAGATTGGGAGGTGGCATCCAGATTGATTAGAAGGTGATTGAGGGGTGAATCGAAGATGGGATACATGAGGAAGTTGGCGTCAAGATTCATGGCGGAAAGGTTTGGGAAAGGCAAGATTAGTGAGGCGGCGCCTCCTAATTTGGAAGGAGATCGGAGGGTGGCGAAGGTTGCAGAAGAGGGATGGAGGTGTTGCCCAAAGAGGAAAGTGGGAGAGAGAGGCGGAGGAAGGAGATGGCCTGGGAACCGTCCGATCGGCCGAGATCGGACGGCCCAAGTCGAGACACATGGCATTTTATTATTTAGTTAGTTTATCTATTTATTTATTATATTTTTATATTTTTTATGAAAAAAATATAAGGGCTAAAATTGGGTGACACGTGGCGGCTCCAGGAGCTGCCACGTGTCAGCCCTATAAAAATCAAAACTAAATAAAATAATAAATACGTAAAAAATAGTTAGTGATCTCAAATAGAAAAATTTTCTTCACGAAAGTTGCTCGTCTCGATGAGATCTACAACTTTCATAAAGAGACCAAAACCAAAATCGATCATTTGTGCAAAGTGATATTTTTGGGGTATCCCATGTACATAGAATACCTTTGTTTTTAGGTTTTCTAATTTTTTCATCATTTTAAACCTGATAAAAATCCAGGAAAAAGGATAAAATCTAAGATAAATATTTACACATTAATCTATTTTTTATTTTTAATAAGTAAGAAAAAGAAGAGATAAAATAAAATGTGAAAAAGATAATTTTTGTACAGACAGTTAATGAAGACTCGGACTCAGTTAATTTCTTTGATTTCAAGCTCAATTTGGATTTGGATTTTTGCGCATTTTAATAAAACTTTTGTTAAATAAAATAAATAAAAAGAAATGACATAAAATGGGTTAATTATGTACATAAAATATTATGTCAGAAACTGCTAAAATACAAATTGTACAAAAGAGGCCCAAGACTCAACTTTCACATATGAGCTCCGATTCACTTGAACATAGTCTTGTTTTGAAGGTATTTGAATGTACATTAGTTCAAAAGTGAGTAGGACCAAAATGAACATTGGATGAGGAAGATATCATAATTTTAGTTCGGAAATCCTAGAACTAGGGTTTGGGTTTTTGGTCCACTTATTTAGTTTAGTGTTTTTTTTTGTAGTTTTTATTTAATCTTGTTAGTAATATGTACACAATGGAGTTAGTTTCAGGTCATTTGGAGTTAGTATGAATTAGTTAAAAATCATGGAAGTTAGGCTATTTTACAGGTCAATTGGGCTGAGATTTTTGGCTTCTTATTTTGTGCAATTATGAGCGATAAAATGCAATTATTATCAAAACATGCATGAATGCTAATTATGCAATATAAATGAAGAAATTCCAATGAATTTTCCAGGGATTTGATCTTAATTCATGACTTTTAGAGTGATGAATCTGAGATTAATCAATCCTCTACCTAAAAGCCTTCGATTTCTTCAACCATCATGTGCCCCATACATTGTTCCATCATCCTACATCCACTACAGGAAGTTCCAGCTTTGGAGATGACAACTGGAGACGGTCATAGAATGACCGTCCCTAATGAAAGCTTTTAGGGACGGTCATGCCAAAACCGTTCCCAAGACTTCATATCAAGAGACGCTATGCGAGCTGGCGTCCCCTTTTGTAATAGCTTAATAGGGACGGTCAGTAAAGACCGTCCCTTATTCCTAGGGGACCCATTGGGGACGGTCTTGACCGTCCCTAATATGCTTCTGTTGGCGTCGCCTCCGGTAATGGACCTAAGTGGACGGCCAGAGGGGACGGTCAGCAACGACCGTCCCATCTGCCTTGCGATGGTCTTTGGGGACGGTTATGACCGTCCCCAATACGCTTCTGTTGGCGTCGCCTCCGGTCTTTTATCCTAAGTGAGCGACCATACGGGATAGTCCATGGTGACCGTCCCCTCTGCCCTGGCAGGTCCTTTGGGGACGGTTCTGACCGTCCCCAATACGCTTCTATTGGCGTCGCCTCCGGTTTTTTCCTAAAAGGGAAACTAGAGGGGACGGTCACCATGGACCGTCCCCTCTGCTCTAGCAGGTCCTTTGAGGACGGTTCTGACCGTCCCCAATACGCTTCTGTTGGCGTCGCCTCCGGCCATTCATACTTAAGTGGCTCAACAGAGGGGACGGTCACCAAGGACCGTCTCCTCTGCCTTGAGAGGCCTATTGGGGACGGTTCTGACCATCCCCATTACGCTTTTGTTGGCTCACATCAGGCCAGTTGCCTAATCAAAGGGGGCGGTCACCGCAGACTGTCTCCTATGCCCACCAAAGGGATGGTCTTAAGTGAACCGTCGCCGATCGTCTACAATGGGGACGGTTGTAACGACCGTCCCCATTGGTGAGATCGAAAAAAACCCCTTCGACCTGCGTTCATTCTCACTTTACCCTCCCTCAACCAGCCGCCCAACGTCGCCCCTCCCGCCCAACGTTGCCCCTCCGGCCTCTCCGTGGTTGCCGTCCTCGTCAATCCCATTTTCTGGTATCTAGCAACACTCCTTTGTGTTTATTCTTGTTTATTTTGCTTGATATTCTTGTTAGGGATGTTATTCCCCATGTGAATGAGTTTTTTCGTTGTTATGTTAGGGTTGATTGATTTGTTTAATACAATAGGTTTTTCCCCATGTTATGATGATATATCTTGTTGTAGGATAGAGGAAAACATTGCTTGTTGTATAATAGGATGAAATATGTTGTTGTAGGATAGAGGAAAACATTGCGTGTTGTATAATAGGATGAAATCTCTTGTTATAGGATAGAGAAAAACATTGCTTGTTGTATATTAACATTGTTATAGGATGATTTGTATAGAGAAACATGTTATAGGATGAAACATGATTTGTATAAAACATTGCTTGTTTATATTAAATATAATGTTGTTGTGTATATTAGATCTAGAAAATCTTGTTGTGTATAAGAGAAACACTTGATTAGGGTTTAGGGTGGAAAAACTTGTTGTCTATAATAACACAATGGTGGATTTTATTCTGATTGTGTAGTAAAATGGATAAATCATGGATGGATAAGAGATACGATGATTTTCAACAATATATGAAAGGAATGATCGCGTTCTTGGATTGGGCATTTGAAATAGAAAGAGTTAATAAGAAATTTGGTGGTCTTAAGATTTATTGTCCATGTGTGAGATGTAAGAATATTCAATGGGATGTTAGAGAGGAAGTCTATAACCATCTTATACTCAACGGATTTTGGTTACATTACTCCATTTGGGCTGAACATGGAGAGGTTATAGATTTGCGAATGGATGAGGATATGGGTGTAGATGCAGGAGTCACTACACAAACCTTGAATAATGTTGATCACGAGTTATTTGAACGAATGGACGACTTAAGAAGACCTGAGGCACAAGACATTGGTGTAGACGATAGGTTTTCGAGCAGTTTGCCAGATGTAGAAGATATATTGGCTCCGGGGGTGGAAATGGCGCGTTTGCAGTTTTTATTAGAGTTGTTTAAGATGAAAGTAAGGAACGGATCAACTGTTGCAATGATGACAGATGTGCTTCCTTTAATATGGAAGTTATTGAATAATCCTCAGAATTATCCTAAGGATTGGAAAGAGGCGAAGCAACGATTCCAATCGCTTGGTCTGAAATACGAGAAGATCGATGCTTGTGTTAATGACTGTATGCTTTTTCAAGGAGAGAATTCTGATTTAGTTCGTTGTCCATATTGTAAGGCTTCCAGGTATAAAGAAGAAAAAAATGATTTAAAGAGGAAGAAGAAGTCGGTGAAAATATTACGATACTACCCATTAATTCCAAGGCTGAAACGTCTCTTCATGTCAGAAAAAACTGCAAAGTGGATGACGTGGCATTCTCGTTCAAATAAACGAGATGCTAATGGAATTATGAGACATCCATCCGATGTAGAAGAATGGATAAAATTTGATCAGAGATATCCGAATTTCTCTAGTGATGAGAGAAATGTTCGCTTAGGATTAGCTTCAGATGGCTTCAATCCGTTTGGTAATATGAGTCTGAGTTACAGCATTTGGCCCGTGATTTTGATTGTTTACAATCTACCACCGTGGATGTCAATGAGTTCATCATTTATGATGATGACACTACTAATTCCTAGTCCTAAAGGTCCTGGCAATGCAATTGATGTGTACCTACAACCGTTAATGGATGAACTAAAAGTCTTATGGACTACTGGAATACCTACATATGATGCATGTAGGAAAGAGATATTTACATTACAAGCTGCATTGTTGTGGACTATAAATGACTTTTTCGCGTACGCAAATTTGTCTGGTTGGAGTACGAAGGGAAAACTCGCATGTCCTGTCTGTCTTGAAAAAACACATTCGACATGGCTGTCTGGAAGTATGAAGCATTGCTAATTGGGTCATCGTCGATTCCTTCCACCGAAGCATAGATGGCAAAGGGCGGATAGTTATAAGAAATTTGACGGCTCACCTTATGGGCAACGACTTGACTTAACTCGTGTGAATGGCAACATTATTTGGGAACATCAATTACTTGTACGAAGCAGTTGCTTAGGACAGACAACGAAGAAAAGTGCAGCCGGTGGTTGGATGAAACAAAGTATTTTTTCAGAGAGTTACCATACTGGAAACACTTACAGCTTCGTCATAATTTGGATGTCATGCATATTGAGAAGAATGTTTTGGAAAATATTTTGGGAATGTTAGATCTTTCAGGTCAATCAAAAGATAATTTAAGGACGAGATGATATTTAGTTCAACTTGGTATATGGGAAGAACTACATCCAATTGAATTAGACAATGGACGGATTACTGTACATGCAGCAATATATACTTTATCCAATGCTGAGCGTGATAAGATTTTCAGCTTCCTTAAAAGTTTGAAGGTATCTGATGGGTTCTCATCACAGCTGTCGATGTGTGTAAATGAAAGAGAACGTAAGATAACTGGATTAAAAAGTCATGATTGTCATGTTTACATGGAAGTGTTACTCCCATTCTCTATTCGCGGAATTGTTGACGATGTTGTCCTCCAATCATTAACAGAATTGAGTGGTTTTTTTAGATTATTGTGTTCGAAGGTTTTAGATCCATTGATCTTGAGAAAACGTGAAGAAGATATTGTTATCACATTATGCAAATTGGAGCAGATATTCCCACCAGCCTTCTTTGACGTAATGGTTCATTTAATAGTTCATCTAGCAGGTGAAGTAAGGATCGGTGGGCTGGTTCAATATCGTTGGATATATCCAATAGAAAGATACCTTCGAAAATTAAAAAATATGGTCTTTAATAAGGCACAACCTGAAGGATGCATTGCTGAAGGTTATCTTTGTGAAGAGTGCATTAATTTCTGTGAAATGTATATGGACGGTGAAAGCGTGCGTTTCAACCGTTATGAACGAAATGATGAAGGCGATGTTGTGGAGGAAGAGGACGAATCTAAATTATGGGTCTTTCATTCATGTGGCAGGCATATATTCAGTGGTATCCGCCGCGTAATATCCGATGACGATAGAGATCTCATACACTACTATGTCTTGATGCAGTTGTCAGAAATTGATGAATTTTTTGATGAGAACAATTCATTATTTAATGAGACGCATAAAAAATCTGAATTCCTCAAATGGTTCCGTTCACGCATGAAACATTTATGGGAAACGACAGATGATAGGTGGAACATTAACCTTGACATTCTTGTAAGCATACCATATTCTCAAGTTATGTCTTACAAGGGTTATATTGTGAATGGATACAGAACAAAGTCCGCCGACGAGATGAAATCGACGCAAATGTCGGGTGTTATTGTAAAAACATATTTACCTTCAGGTTAGACGGCTATTATGGGGAAATACTTGACATAATAGAGATCAGTTTTACTCATGAATGTCGATGTGTTCTTTTTATGTGCAATTGGTTTGATGTCGGTCGCGAGGGGATAGGATATCAAAGAGATAGAAATGGGATCATTTCATTGAAACAATCTGGGAAATTGCAAACAAATGAGCCTTTTACACTAGCCAGTCAGGTAGAACAAGTTTTCTATATTCCAGACAACTTAAGTGATGGATGGATCATACCCGTGAGAACAGTATCAAGAGATTTTTTTGATGTCAATGATGATGATGATGAGTTGCTAAATATAAACGAGGCATATCAAGCTGAAATACAAGAACATCCAACAGAAATTGTAGATGCGGATTTTTAAAATGTAAGTTTACCATCATTTATTTTCCAATTTTTTATGTAATATGTGAATTATATCATTGTTGTTATATCTAATTTAAATGTTTCATAATATGCAGATATACGTCCACGTCCTAGACGCATTCGGGATGTACCGCCGGCACCACAGCGAGGGAGTGAGACATCCGATCCTGATGGATCGAGTAGCTCAGGCAGACGTAGAGGCCCATCTCAGTGCCGAGTGTTGGACCGTCTTTGTCCTGGTGAGACACTCAGGGTGCGGATAGTTGGAGGCGATACGGTGGGGGAGAAATCAGCTGTTTTCCAGAGTTACTTGGGATAGGTGTGCCAGAGCTAGGGTCCCTCTCCACATTACAGACTAGCGTTTAGTGGAGCGGTCAATAAAAGATGCCATTCTTCATGATTTGGTGGTATTTATAATAATAACAAACCAAATTTTTTCTTCAGTATATACATATATAAACTTATTTATGTTTGCTTTTATTTCTTTGCAGTCTAGTTTTTCCTGAGACCGTGACCCGGCCACTGATGCTCTGATTTTAGGCCATGGGGCGGAGATGTTGCGTAAATATCGAGGTCGTCTGAAGGCCCGAGTGAGTACTTTGCTTTATATTTAAGTATAAATATGTTTTTCATCGTCTAAGTATATAAATAATTTTCTTTATATTTTAAAGTACTTCGACCCGGAGCTTCCATTGGAACCCAATTTGGCAAATTGTCCTCCGAATGTACCCGCTGAACAATGGAGGGGCGATGGTTTATATTTGGATGGGAGAAGAACATATGGTATGTGACATATATATATGTGCATTTTATACATATATCATTTTGAATTCTTTTATTAAAATTACTATCTTCGTATAGGGCATCTCAAGGAGAAATGTTGAAAATCGGAGGAAAGGTTTCAAGTCTACCCATAGAATGGGGAGAAGAAACACAAATCAACTGAAGGATGACTTCGTAAGTAATCTACTTTATGATTAGTGTTAAAATTGTAACCATTATATATGTATTAAAATGGTATCGTAAGTTTACTAATCTTTTCACATTAGGAAGTGGAGAACGAGCGAGTGCCCAGCCGAATGGAAGTCTTCGAGAGGTCTAAGAGCTGGGATGTGGGCGGGGATGTTCATTGGGTGGATCCTGCCTATGGTCCAATTCATGTAAGTTATTCATAACATATTTGCATCTTTTTTACAAATTAAATGAATTTGAACTTACTTAAATAAATTTGTAGGAGGAGATGGTCAGGCTCACAACCACTGGCTCTGTAGACCACACCGGAACGAGTCATCCACCTCTTACTCCTGATGCGGCCTTCCTCTAGGCGACCGGTCCAGAGCATCAGGGACACGTCCGTTGTGGTGGTCGTGGTGCCACCATACGGAATTGGTATGGAGTAGGGACCGGCTCGACCTCTCAAAAGACACAAAGGGAGAGGGAATTAGAGAGTCAAGTGTCTAGCATGAATACTGAGATTCAGGATTTGCGCCAACAAATGGCGATTTTCAATGCATTCATGCAGGCACATCATGGTGCAGCGCCAACTAGCCTCCCAACAGATGATGATAATACCGCTGCGAGGCTAGACGGCGACGATGACGGCGAAGAAGAAGATGATGATGCTGATGACGACGAGGACGACGACGAGGATGAGGACGACGACTAGGATAGCTTAGTTACTTTGTAGGATACTGTAGTATATTGTATAACTATTTTGGACAATTACTGTAGGATACTGTAGTATTTTGAATGCATATGTTGTTGGACGACGACTTTATGAATGTGGATTGCATTTTTTGTCTGGTGATCGTAATATTTATTATGAAGACAGATTTTTTGTAACAGGTACTACATTATATTGACATACAGGGCAAAATGAGGATCAAATAGGGGGCAATGGAAAAAATTTTTTGTTAGCAGATGAACAAAGGGGACGGTCATTGCGACCGTCCCCTTCGCTCTTAGAGACGGTTATGACCGTCTCCACTTCCTCACTTTTGGGACGGTCGTGATTGTCCCCCCTGAATGACTTTAAGGGACGGTCGTGACCGTCCCCAATAAGATCCTTTAAGGGACGGTCATGCCCATCCCCTATACCAGACTTTTAGGGACGGTCATGACCGTCCCCTATGTATGAGTATAGGGGACGGTCCAGACTACCGTCGCTTATACCAAATGGGACGCCACCTTTGGAGACGGTCGCATGACCGTCCCCATTGATCAGAGGGGACGGTCATGTTATCATTCACGACGGATGTTGACCGTCGCCTGTTCTACTCTTTCTTGTAGTGATCCTTAGATTGATCAAACAAACACACAACCATCGGCAATCTCGTTATCGAGGTCACCTACCACCATCTCCTATACATAACCCCCCAGATATGTTTTTTTGCCCTTGATACCTCCCTCGGAGTTTTTAGCCCCTCAGATCTCCATTGTAAGCTTGATGCCAGTGACATGAGCAGCTAGACGACGGTTTATAGTGAGTAGAAGGCCAGACGAGGAGATTCAAGCCCACCGTCGGGGCATCTCCAGCAAGTTCAGTCTCCATGGTCTTTGGCCAAGTTGAGGCTTCATTTCCAGCTATTCTAGATAAATTTAGGACATAAGTTTTTTTCCATCTTTAATTACGTGTTTTAATTAGTGATTTAGTCATAATCAGAGATGCTCAATTTGACCTGGAGCTCAAGCTCTAGGGTAAATTCAATCTTATCCAATCGTTCCTTCACCTGATTTCCATCCCACTCTGACCCCCTTTGCCTTCTCCATCATTCACCCTCATTTCACAACCCAGATCCATCATAGATCTAGGAATAAAGCTCCAAATGTTTCTCTGCCTTGGAGCTTCATCCTCATCCCATTAACTATTGCTATTCATCTTCATCCAAAGATTGAGGTTGGTGCCCTCGAGACAAGGAGTCTTTTGGTGCAGGTTAAGAGCTTGATGAGTCCTCTTGAGCCAAGGAGTGACCTGGGAGTGCTCTAGGTCACCTGGAGGTCGAAGGACTCCCAGATCCTTGTCTGAGCCTCCTCAGCTTCATCGAAGTATCCCAGCACATGTAGAGTCCCACCAGGAGTCCATAGACATTATCAGGACAAAGAAAGCTCATCGGAGTCGCCTAGGATCAAGAATCGAAGCTTAGGCTGATTGAGTCCATCCATCTTCTTCCAGGCTGCTTCCCAACTGTCCGATCACAACCACGCTCCAGATCTAATCTGGAGCGTCCATCTCGAGCGAAGCGGTACGCATCTCCAAGTTTTCGATCCTCCATGTGGCGTGAAGAGAACGACCGGATCCATTAGGTTAAATGGTTAAATTTACACATAAACCCTCTGATTTTTTATTTAGTAAATAGTTTTGTAAATATTTTATGAAGTACAAAACTTTGTTGCAGAATTACAATGCAGCTCATGTAAGTTTCGTGATTTGAAAGTAGGTCCCCTGCCAGCTCAACTCAAGTGGCCCTCACATGAGTCGAGTAAATTACTTATAAACCTTTCAGCTTTGTATATTTCAATTTAGTATTAAAAAATCAAGTTGTAGTTCAAACTTTCTTGTGTTTTTGCATATATAACCCTAACTTTATTTTTATTGGCATAAATGTCCCTGCTAGCTTGATTTATTTTTGTGAATGCTTTTCTATTTTCTAAAAATAGTAGCCATGCTCCAAAAATCATGAAAAACATATGGATGTTCCTGCTTGCTTAATCACGCTACACATTTAATTTAGCATTTTACTTGCATTTTCTATTTATTATAAATTAAAAGAGCATGTTTTATTCCCTGTTTGATTTGAAAAATACAAAAAATTATAAAACCTTCACTAAAAATTCCAAAAAAATTACCTTTAGTTTATTATCTTATTTTATCACTATAGACTAAAAATCACAAAAATAATAATAAACGAAAATTCTATAAAAAAACCTTGCTAACCTTAAAATTTTGCAAAATATTTTTGAAAAACTTGAAAAATTAGTTTGTTATCCTATTTTTTATTTATACATATTACTATATATTAATATTAGCTTTGAAATTTTTAACATATTTAGTATTTTTAAATATCAAAACAATTCGGCCTAGTTATTTAGTCCTTGATTTTGTATATTTTAGAGTTTAAAAATTAGCAAAAATACCCAAAAAATAACAAAAATAGAAGACACATATAAAAAACATAAAAATATATTGTATTGTATATTTTAACTCTTTACAGCTATAATTATAATTATAATACCCTATATTCTATTTATTTATATATAATTATATATAATTAATAATATTATTACTTATTATAAATAACTTATAAATATTTTTAAATACTTTGTTATATATTATACATATATACCATGTATTATACTTGTTAGTACATATTACATATATATACACACTTATTACATATAAAAATAAAAGGAAATTAAAAATCAAAAAATTTTACAAGAAAATAAAAATTAAAAAAATTAAAAAATTAAAAAAATAAAATTTATTATATAAATAAAAAAATTATAAAAAAATTTAAAAATTCAAAAACCCACAAAAACATTAATTAATTGAGTAAATAGTGTACATTTATACATTATTATTTATTTATAATTAATAATCCCTGCTACACCGACGTGTTCCCTGTGTTCGACAACCTACTCTACTTGTCGCTATACACACACATATTGTAGGGTGTATAATAAATTTTGACCATATATATACTTCATTATTTGATTATTTCTCTTGTAGGTTAATTGTTGAATTTATTAGAGAGCTTCACATTGGTCACCTCAACGACTTTGGTCCTACCTTGTGTGGACCATGTGATCGCCTCGCTAGGTTGTCTTTGGTATTTCAAATGGCATCGTTGCCGGGGAGCAATAAAGTGTAGCACTTGTTTACATGCTCGTTATTTGTCTATTTTATTTTCCGCTATTTATTTTTTATAATTATTTTATATGTTCTGACCTATTTGTCTTTTTTGACTTTCTTGTGAGGGATCGGGTGAAGTGACTGTTAGCAATGTGAGCCCGGGGAGAACCATTCCTACAATAAATGTTATTGTAATGTTTGATATATCAATAAAGTTATTGGTTTATTTCACTCCCTGTCTGAAATCAAGTGAATGAATGCACTATAAAGGTCCCTCTGTACAATTATGATTTTATACCATGGCCATCTTAATAATCATACAGTTGTTGATTCAATAAATGAATCATAGAGGCTGGTGTTTGATGAATATCTAAGGAGTTAGATTGAGGACTCATCAAACACCGTCAAATGATTGTTAAGAGATGATCTCCAGCCTGAGTAAGAGATGGCAATCCTTTCTCATATAGGCTGATATCTGTCCGACCTCTTGATGCAGGTCCTCTGCATAGGAATAGAGATTCGGAGGTGTCAGATTAGCTAGGTCAAAAAGTTGACTTAATAAGATTGAGATAACCAAAGTCCTATATCGAATACTATCATGATATAGGCACACATCCTCTGACCGGAGATAGTTGTATTGCTATATGTCTGAGTATGTACATTTGGCATACCAATAGGTTAATGACCTAACCAAGGTCTATACACCAGCGAGTTGGTGTGCATATAAGGGCATATGAGTAATACGATCTCTCAAAGGGATCATACGGGTTCAATTCTGAACCGGAAGACATGAGCTCACTCAAGAGGTATTGGGACCGATCAAATTCCATGCATGGTCATCATGTTTTAGAAGCATGACACAATATGACATATGCTTTTGGAAAGCATATGATCAATACCAAATCCCAATGACCAAGATTGAGAAACTTGTTGATGAAACCTTGAAGATGACAGTGTAAAATTGATCTATATCTTCGGGTTGATCACATGTCTTCCAATATGCAGGATGTACATGTATTAGGAATATCTGAGGGATGTGATCAATAATCGATTGTATAACTATGATGCTTCCATTCCGAGGGAGTGATGAAACATGTATGGATTTTAGTGACTCCTCTTAGTAGAGAAGCAATCTGATCTTGGTCCAAATGTTGGACATTGATCTGAATGAGATTTAGATGCAATGAGAAGATTAGATTTGCGGCCTTGATTAAATCAAGCATCTCTGAGAGATACATGAGATCTGGATTTGAGATATGATCTCAATATCCAAATCACTATACGTGGACAATCGCCATGTCCATATATCCAAGTATCTGCGGAGAAAGCGCATTATTCTTGAAAGAGATCAAGAATAATTCCAAGGTTGAATTATATCAGAGCATTGAGAAATGGATAATTAAATGTGATTTAATTATCATGAAAAATGTGAATTCGATTCACATTATCTGAATGCATGAGAATGAGTATCAAATGTAATTAAATGTGATTTAATTAATATGGATATAGATAATGTGGATAGAACTATCCAATTATCCATGTATATTGTAAATACGATTTATAACATACATTAGAGAGAGACTTGTGTGATTTATATTTGTTGATTAATTGTTAATGTGAATGGGATTCACATTGAATAATTAATTGAAAATATAATTACATTTAGTTTTGGGTTGTGAATGAGATTCACAAATTTTCAATGGCTTAACTGATATTTTCCACAAGATAATTTAGAATTAATTTTTGTGAAAATTATTATTGACAAGAGTTATAGGAGATATCATGAGATAATGAGATCTCATGATATTATAGGAGATTAACCAAGTCCTATCTAACAAGAAAGGATGGTTACAACTCTCCATGTGGAGAGGAGTAGCTGTCCCCCCTTATTTAGGAGTGGACCATGGTCTTCTCATTATCCTATCTCTAGTCAAAAGTTATTTAATTTAAGATTAACTATTTTGATTTATCAATATTAATTAATTTAAATTAAATCACTTGTTGTTGTGTTTTACCAACAACATCCAGGCCATTGAAGGGAACACAAATCAATCTCATCTGTTGATTGTGTGTTGTCCATGGATTGGGATCCATGGACTTCCAAAACCCAATATAAGATGAGGCATGCCTTGTTCATCGACCTATACACTGACTTGACGAAGTCTCTCTACTCTCTCTCTCTTTCATTCTCTCGTGCCCTCTTCCTCCTCTCTCTTGGGTGGCCATCCACCCTACCCTAGAAGGAAGAAGGCCCTCATCGTCGCCTTGCGTTGTGTTTCAACGACTCTCGGTACTCCATCTTCTTTGGTGCTTCTCACTCGCAAAGAATACATACGATCTCGTGTGACGAGATCAGGAGTTCCCTTGCTTGGACAACTACTTGGATTGCGAGATCCCTGCGACTCATCCCAACGCTCGCAAGCGTTTCCTCCGAAGGTCGGACTTGAGACAGGAGACTTCTTCTCTTAGAAGCTCGATCGCAACCACGCCACAACAGGTATTCCTATATCTACCATGTGGTTAGACGAAACGATTCATAAATGGTTTATGGATCATGTGGTTTCATCGTTTATTTTTTTAAAATTCTGCTACACGGAGCAACTAGTATGACTGGTCACTCTTGATCGTATATGATATGATTATCACGCTTCCCTGATGCGCTTAAGGATCCTCCCGTATTCTTCAGTGACGATTGCTTCTTAGGAGGTGGACGCACCCGAGTCACGAGGAGATTGACGCTTCTTCTGGTATGCTAATTGGAGAGAGAAGGAGAAGAGTAGACATGCATAGCTTTTTATTTTATTTTGTGAAGAGTATTTTATTTTATTTTTGTAAATTAATTTGTAACAATTTTTGACACTTGGACACTTCCCTTCACGAGGTCCATTACCTGGATGTTTGTTCACCTAAGGGCCTTGCCGATTTTCTGTCATTTTCAATGCCTTTCTTTTTATTTGTTTCACGCGCTTTGAGTTTTCCACCTTTTTTTAATTTGTTTTATGTGATTGAGTTTCTAGATCTAGGATTTCTTGACTCAGTAGCTAGGTCCAAAGCCTAATGAGAAGCATTCACCTAAAGAGTTGGGAAGCACTGTAAGTCTCCTTACTTAGCATGCATCATTTGATACGAGAGTGAGATTTCCTCTCTAATATCCACTTGCACTATTTTCCGCTATCTCCATCTGTGTTTATATCACTTATGATTCAAAGAAAATATAAAAAATCATTAAGCACTTTTCTTTGAAAACTACTCAAAAAAAATGAAAATTCAAAAAATAAAATAAGGGGACTGCTAATAAAACTTTGTCCTTAATTTAAAACCGTAATGGGCATCTTTATTTTGGGTTCATAAAGCCCTCATTGTTTTCAGATACCCGTTCAGATTGAGTGAGGTGCAACCCCTAAGGATTAGAGCCCAAATCCCGATCTGTGGCAGCCTTCATTATCACTTGGTATGACAAAGTATTGGTGCTTCTATCGTACGTATACGAGGAGGGAAAAGTATTGGCATTTCTATCGTATGTAGGCGAGTAGAGCCTTGTCAACGACAATGTTCCTGTCTTGTATGGGACATCCGACTTGGTCTGAAGTATTGAGCATAGGCCATGCCCTCAGGGGGGTGTCTGTCTCATTGCCTTGCAGCCGAGTAACTCGCTTGTGAGGGAATTATTGGTTTAGCCTATTTTCTTCCTCACTCTCTTTCTTTGGTTGAGTATCTCCCCAGGCACAAGATCAAGGAGATCTAAGTACGCAGATCACAGGTTACAAAGGAGGTGGAACAAGTATGAGAAACTTTCTTGGAAATACACACACTCTTATAGGGATAACCGTCCTAAGGAGTCGTGAAAAGATTTTGCTTGCAAAACAACAATAAAATTGAAAAGATAAAAATAGACGAACTCTTATGGTTTCACTTGTGTTGAATTAGTGAAGCTAAAACTTATTTGGTGTTTGTTTAATTTTAGTTAAGTTCAAATATCAGTCCCGCTCATTTTGTGCCATTTTGCTTCATATGTATTATTCCTCATTTGACCCCCGCTCACTTTAAGCCTTCTACTATTTTGCATTCCCTTTATTTCTTGTTTATCATCATATCCTTCATCCATTCTTGATATCCCTCTTCACCCTCAAGATGGCGACTCACGGATGGCTTGGTTGGGACTCCACCGATACCCATATCGATTTCATGCACTCAACATCTCCAATAATTCAGAGCCATTCTCGAGAACCCTGTTCGGACTCCACGAACCAATCTCCAGACTCCACGCCTTCTTCAATAATCTAGGATCACTCTTGTCCCAAACTTTGCCCATTTTGTTTGGCATTTGATTTCACTCCTTATACATCACCATCCTTAATGAAGTTTTATGTTGACCTTAGCATAGAAATATTCTCTACATATGGTGCTTCTATTCAGACTGATCGAGGCATCATTCCATGTCCAGATCAAGAGACCGATCTGGAGCTAGAGATTTTGTCAGATTCAGAGTCAGATACAATGATGGCTCCAACTGAAAGGGGGAAGGGACCTCATCATCCATAACCACAAATAGTCCAACAACCAGATCAAAATCCCGTGAATGCCCAACTTATTGCCTCCATAAAGGAAATTCAGCAACAACTCACCGACTAGGCATTGGCCCAGGTTGCCTTCCATGACATTCTCAATAATTTGAGGAGAAGGAGAGACAACGTAGGAGGAGGAGGAGGAGGAGAAGAAGAGGAAGAGAGAGTAAATGGAGCCGATGGAAGCCCGGCAGATGAGCCAAGAGGAGAGCGGCCCAAGCCAACTCTCAAAGAGACCTACAACACTGACACAGTCCAGATGACCGAGTGGATTCAGATCCCACAGGTCCATGCAGATTTCGAACTGAAGCATAAGCTCTTCGAACTTTTTCCCACCTTCCATAGGAATGTGAACAAGGAACCTTATATCCATCTAAAACAATTACCTCGCATCTGTAATACAACACACTACCCTAACATACAGTTAGGTGTAGTCAATATGATGGTGATCCCATTCAACCTTCAAGACAAAGTGCTTCATTGGTCAACTATCTGGTAAATTCATCATGACTTGGGAGGAGCGCAAGTCAGTTTTCTTTCACATAATTCTACCCTCTCGGTCGGCTCAATCAGATGCGAGCCCACATTGCCAACTTCTCCCAAGCCACTCACGAGGCTATTCATGAGGCTTGGGAGCGGTTTACTGATTTACAAGAGATATGTCCCCATCAAGATTATCCCTTAGACCAGCTTGGTCCAACACTTATTTGGGGGACTCATTAACCAAAAGCTCATTGTTGCCCCTTGTGGTGTTTCACATTTTAACAATGATGAGGACGTCGTCTAGCAGATCTTTAAGGAAATGGTCGAAGAAGAGGTCGCATTGTCGTTGTTCCCCACATATAAATGCCAGCCACATAATATATAGAAGCCAGTTAATATGTCGGCATTGTACGATCCGGAGAGCTCCAATTTGAGCATTATAGGGAGCCACATGTCCAAAGCGGACATTATCGAGAAACAATCACAAGACCTGAAAAAATTATTGTGATCTAACAAAGGACTCAACACCTAGATAAATTAGATCAGATCACCAAGCAGTTGAAGCTGTTGTGAGCACCATCATCTCTTTCCAATTGATTCCTTCATCAGCTTCGACTCATGTTAGATGACAGAACCATCATCGCCTCAGCCTCCTCAGTAGATTCCAGCACAACCAACGGTTCAATACATGTAATACATGCAAGCACATGAGCCTACATCGCCTCAGTAATCATAATAATAGATGGTTGTCTACCATCCTGAGCTTCAGATCCTTCCCGATCCATGCTCTCCACCTCTACCTCTCATTCATGAGGTGAATGGTGTATGGAGCAACGACGCACAACTGACCTGTATTGGCGGACATCAACAAGGCCAGTCTACCAATTCCCGTCCATTCCCTCAACAGCAAGAAGGGAGATTTATCCAGAATAGCCAGCCTCAGCAGCAATAGCAGTCTCCACAAGTTGTCATCCGAGAAAGAAGTTCTACTTTTTCTCACACATATTAATTGGTTATAAAGAGCATGATCCCATTCAACCATCCCCTACGCACACTCCCCAGCTACTTCATTATGACACCGGTCTAGGTGATTGGCTTGATCGTCCTCATACCACTTGCTGATGGGGGTCTGGGAGGATGGGTCAGCAAGATTTTGATTAGTTTCTTCACCACCTTTGTGTTCTAGCTTCATCTAAGCAAATCTACTAAATTCCATTACGGGTTCATGAGATTTCCCTTGGCTTCGTAGTTAGGCCCCAATCGGAGATAAAATTAGTACCAGCAACCGCAATACCATCAGAACCTACCATACCAACAGTACTCGGTTGTTCCATATCAGCATCAACCTCCTCAGCACCATCAAAAGTACCACCCTTCTCCTCGGTACAATTATCAACATTCCTACCCGCAGCCTCCACACTATTCCCAGTATCAGCACAGACACACGCTGAACCATCCAAGGCAGCTCCTGTGAACCCTTCCTGGACTGCTTGGCTCATATGATGAAGAGCCTTGCAGAAATGAGCCAGAAGCTCGATGAACATACTTGCACCAAAACTCCAATTCCAGCACAGGTGGAGGCCAACCCCAATAATTTCAAGAAGAATGATCAGGTAGTATGTGATGTTCCATCCGATCTAACAAAGTCAGATGTGCATGATTTGTTTTTATCTAATGATGTCACTCTTAGGAGCAGTAGGACATTGCAGCCATCTGCCATAATGAAAGGGAAAAATAAAGCTTCACCTGACGAATCATCCTCTTTTGCATCAGTCAATCCAGCATTCCGGTCGGGTGAGGAAGAAGAAGATGGAGGATAAGCACCCAGGAAAAGACAAAACAATCTGTAAAACTAAAAACAACAAAAAGAAAGTACCAGTAGCTGAAGCGACACCACTCTAGCCTTGGAGAGGACTGCACCTACAGCCAATCCAATGCTAGCTGATGAAGCCCCACTTGCCAGTTTTGGATGCTCGCCTCTTTTGGATGACCATGTTCCTGTAAATCATCCATTTGTACAACCTGATGTGGGCATTGATTTTGATGTAAATAATAAAAAGATTTATGCTTTTGGTTCTGTAAATATTCCATATCCAGATGCTTTGAGAAAATCCAAAAATGTTAGAAATTTGAAAGATGCCTTGTCCGACCGTGATGTGGTCGAAATTATTCAGAATCTTGTTCTTGAGATGCCTCTGCTTAAGGTTATCAAATAAATTCCAAACATCAAGAAAGGATTAAAGGAGGCATGTACTTCAAAAAGACAACAGCGTCGAGCTAGAGAAAGAAATGTGAAAAATATTCTGACCATGACCAATGTGAATGCAATCAACAATCTCCCAAGCAAAAAGAAAGACATGGGAGCCCCTCTTGTCAGAGCTAGATGTTCGACCAAGAGTTCAATCGAACACTTCTTGATAGTGGGTCGTCGATCAACTTGATGCCTACTTCACTGCTCAAAGAATTTAGGATGGGACCGCTCAAATCCATAAGAATGATTTTGCAGTTCGTAGATACATCCATCAAGCGACCCCATGGCATTATGGTGGATGTCATTGTCACCATTCAAGGGATGCAATTCCCTGTGGACTTCATAGTGCTTGACATGGACACCTCATCTCCTTTACTGCATACCTCGATCGTCCTTGGATGACCATTCCTTCGAACAGCTGAAGCAGTGGTAGATTACAACACTGGGAAGATCACCTTTTGTTCTAGCAGCGACAAGGTGCCAATTCAGACGATCCAATTACCAAAACCATCAGAGTTTGCATTAGATGAGAGTGAGCCTACATAGCAGAGAATAGAAGATTGTGATTTTCTAGCTGAAATCTACGATACCAATCTGTTTGTGGATGATATCGAGACCCACAAATTCCTCTCCATAGAGGAAGTAGTGGAAAACACAGTCAAGTTCCTAGATGTCTTGGAATAAGAGATCTTCACTTATTTGCCTGAAGAATATATTATGGGCGACCTGTCCTTAGCAGAGCAAGAGGACCTTATTGAATGTTTCTGTAAACAAGATTCAGTCATTGAAGAGTTTTGTTCAGCACTGAATTAAGAGACTGAAATGCCAATGGCAGACCCTTTACAGTTGAAGGATCCGACACCACTACTTTGCACAGTAGTTGAAGTTGTTACAGAAATGATTCGGACCCAACCTGAGCTCAAACCACTTCCAGCAAATATGAAGTATGCCTTTCTTATGGGTGTGCAGTTCCTAGTAAGCATCAATTCACAGCTAACCTAGGAACAAGAATCTCGTTTGCTTGAGGTTCTAGAAAGAAACTGCAAGGCCATAGGCTGGAAAATTTCAGATCTCCATGGGATCAATCCTTCATTGTGTTCCCATCACATCTACCTTGAAGAGGATAGATAGCCATCCCAAGAGTTCTAGTGCAGATTGAATACAAATCTCTAAGAGGTTGTGATGAATGAAACTACAAGATGGTGTGATGTGTGATTCATATATCCATCTCCAACATGAAATGGGTGAGTCCCTTGCATGTTTTGTCCAAGAAATCATGGATCACTCTTGTGAAAAATGACAAAGAAGAGGATATCACAACAAGAGTTCCAACTTCTTGGTGTGTCTATGTGGATTACAGACGCCTAAATCTAGCTACCAAGAAGGATCATTTCCTGCTTCCCTTCATCGATCAGATAGTTGAAAGTCTGGTCGTGAAGGAGTAGTTCTGCTTGTTGGATGGATATTATGGTTACAATCAAGTTGCAATCACCTCAGAGGATCAAGAAAAGACTACCTTCTTTTGTCCATTTGCGACATATTCCTTCCGCAGGATGCCTTCCGGATTATGCAATGCTCCTGCGACTTTTCAGAGGTGCATGTTAACAGTTTTTACAGATATGGTTGGTAGTTTTCTTGAGGTTTTCATGGACAAATTCTCGATCTACGGAGACATGTTTGATCAATTCTTACATATTTAGATCGATTGTTGAAAAGAGGCTGGGAAGTGAACTTGGTGCTCTCGTGGGAGAAGAGCCATTTCATGGTGACCAAAGGGATTGTTTTAGTATATGTCATTACAAAATGTGGCATGGAGGTAGACCCAGTGAAGGTGGACATTATTTCCAAGCTAGAGCTACCTACAAACTTGAAGCAAGTCCGTTCATTCCTTGGGCATGTTGGGTTTTATCGATGATTCACCAAAGATTTCAATAAAATTGCTCGACTGTTGATTGATCTTCTAAGCAAGGAGACATAATTTATTATTGATAACAGAGTCCTCCAAGATGTCAAACAGTTGAAAGAACTCATCACTCAAGCCATTGTCCTTCAACTGCCAGATTGGTCTTTATCATTTGAGATCATGACATATGCTTCAGATTATGCCATTGGAGCAGTTCTGGGACATAGAGGAGACAATCTACCATTCGTTATTAAGTATGCTAGCAGGACATTAGATGAAGCTCAAAAAAACTACACTGCCACTGAAAAAGAGCTGCTAGCAATCGTCTTTGCCCTGAAGAAATTCAGACCTCATCTGCTTGGATCCAAAGTCATCGTGTATATGGACCATTCTGCCATCAAGTAGTTGCAAGCCAAGAAGGATGCCAAACCAACGCTAATCAGATGGATCCTTATACTCCACGAATTCGATCTAGAAATATGTGATAAACCTAGAGTTAAAAATCTGGTGGTAGATCACCCATCCAGATTATCAGAGCCTGACACTCCTCAGCAGAGCTTGACACTAATACCCGGAACCTTTCCAGATGAAGCAATTTTGTAAGTCACCCAGCTCCAGTTCATCAATATTGTGAACTAATCTTGTTTCAAAGAGAATTCTGCAAAATTGATCGAAGATGAAAGTAGGCAAATACTTGTCAGATATTCAATTTTACCAATGAGAGGATCCATATCTTTTTTATGAGGGAGCGGATTACATCTGGAGGAGGTGCACTCCTCAGGAGGAAGTCCACAGTATCCTCGAACATTGTAATTCCTGAGAATCAGGAGGACACCACTCTGGAAGAAGAACAACAACGAAAGCTCTCCAATGTAGCCTCTAGTGGCCAACTCTATTCAAAGATGCAAAATATTTTGTGAAACATTGCAGTAATTGTCAGAAAATGGGTGGAACTATAATGCTCTTGAAATACATTCATATTTTAGACATCTCTGATGCATGGGGTATTGACTTCATGGGCCCATTTGTTAACAACTAGGGATTTTGAGTATATTATGCTTATATAGACTGTGTCAGTCATTGGGTGGAGTCTATCCCAACCTGATCCTCTGATAATCGCATCGTTTGTTAGTTTCTGAAAAAGAACATCATTGCAAGGTTTGGGATCTCCAAAATTCTGATATCAGATAGTCGTTGCCAGTTTACATACAAAGAGCTGATGAAGCTTGACTCAGGAATACTGCATTAAACATCGAGTAGCCTCTCCATCAACAATCCAATGGCCTGACGGAATGTTTAAATAGGGAGATCGAGACAATTCTATAGAAGCTTGTATGTCCCGACATGAAGAACTTGTCTCACATGCTTGATTTGGTTCTTTGGGCCTATCAGACTGAGTACAAGTTACCTTTAGGAATGTCTCCCTATTACGTAGTCTCGGGCAAGCCATGCCATCTGCCCATGGAACTAATTCACAAATCATTATGGGCAATAAATATCTACAATTTGGATTCCAAGAAGGTTGGAAAGAATAGAAATCTAGATCTGAATCGATTACTTGAATTATGTGACTATGCATATGACAACATCCTGATGTATAAGGAGAAGGTCAAGAAGTGGCATGACAAGCACATTCACCGAAACACTTTCAAAAAGGGTCAGAAGGTTTGGTTGTTCGATGCTAAGTTAAAATTACTCCCAAGGGAGTTGAAAAGCACGTGGACCAGGCCTTATGTAGTAAAGCATGTACGTGACAATGGAAGCATCATGATATCCGATTTGTCAGCCGATGCACTTCCATTCATGATCAACGAACAACTACTGAAGCCATATCTCGGACATGATATATTCTTGTCCGTGGTTGATTTAATTCATGTGGTCTACCAAGATGAGATCCACACCGTGGCATCAACAGATTCAGACAAGGACTCCAAAAACATTTTGATTAACATTTTTCTTCCTTTCTTCTTTTTGTTTTCATTCTTTCATTTTTCCGAAAAGTTGCACTCATCCTGTTCATCATTGCTATATGTAGTATATACTTCATCCTAAGCATCGAGGGGATGAGTGAATTTGGGCATTCATTCTTTGATCCCTCATCTGTCTCATCAACTCTTGATATTATGCCTATACTTAGGGATATTTTACCCTACGTATAGGGGATACATGCTGAGTTGATTATTTTATTCGTTCCCAGACACTCCCTACATGTTGAATACAATCCACTATACTTAGGATTAATTGATCCTAAGTATGGGTGGGCGGTTGACTTCTCATTCTTTATTCAATCATTATAGTATATACTTTCTTATATTTAATACAAGCAATGTCCTCCTTTTCTCTTCAATCTATTAGGATATAACTCAAGCTAAGGATAAGAGGTGGTATATACTTTGTATATACTTTATCCATAACTCGTACTTTTTTATTTTTTTAATAATATGAATAATTAATAAAATTTCAGCACACGTCAAATTCTTTATAATTACAATTAATAAAGTGGTTAAAAATATTTTGCAAAATGTTTAAAAAATAGTTGGAAAATCTTTGAAAAACTGCTTAGAAAATAATTTTTAAAATGTTTTCAAATCTTTGTAAAATGTTTTGTTTGTAAAAATATTCTTTTATTTGTTTGAATAAATGTTTTGAAAATCTATTTGCAAAAATACTTTGAAAATCTATACATATTATTTGAAAAATCTTTGCAAAATAATTTTCAAATTTTTTAAATGTTTATAAAAAATATTTGTCAAATTATTTGCAAAAATAAAGTTTTCAAAGTGTTTGTCAAAATGTTTTCTAACTATTTTGAGAATCGTGTACATATTTATAGCATCTAAAGATTCATTACAAACAATTTGTATCAAAATATGTAAATAATAACTAACATAATCCGTGTAAATACTTAGTGTAAATTCTTTCACTCAATTCTTGTAGTTATCAAGACACACTCTCGTGTAAATATCTGCACATAATTATGTCATTAACCCCTTTTTTGAAAAATTACTAAAAATTTGCAAAACCAAAAATCCATAAAAATATGCAAAATGTTTTTAAAATTGCATAAATAATTGCAAAACTTTTTCAAATATGCATAAAAAAGTTCAAAATCAGAAAATTGATTCAAAATAATGTTTTCCTGCATTGTGCATAGCATTCGCATTTTTTGGATTGATGACAATTGAACAAGTCCAAAAAATGCGAAGATTGGAGATTGGTTGGACATTAATACACTTAATCACAGCAATCTTATAGGAACTAGAATTGAGGCATTTCAGGTTTACTAGACTTAGTTATTTGAGACCACAAGACTAGGTTTAGTGTCATCTTGACTACCTAAGTAGAATATTTTGAATACAGGCATGACTCTTATCGGCAGTGACTACCTTGCACAGCTACACCTTACACCTTGCTCAACTCAGTTGAAGTGGTAGAGGGCTGGATTTGTCAGCATAAGACACAAGCGAATGGAAACATATGAAGTCACGATATTGTGGCCATTGTGCCCCAACTTGATCCAGTAGCCATGAGATCTAATGACACGATGTTGTTGGTTGCAATAAGGCTTAAAAAGAGGGATAGTTTATAGGCTCAAAGGGAAAAAGTCCTTATGTAAATTCTAAAGTAAATAGCATCCAAAAAATACAAAAATAAAAACACCAAAAAAATAGACGGGCACAAATCAAAGAAAAATCTGTATGACATGCGAGCCCACGATGAGACATTATGAAATAGATGTTATTGCAAATAATTCCCTGATCTGATATGAAGAACAACTAATTTTCATAATAGGTTCCTTACTACAATTAGGGTTATGCACCGTGGCTATCTTAATGATCATACATGTGTTGATTCAAATGTTGAATCATAGATGTTGGTGCTTAGACGATATCTAAAAAATTAGATTGAGGACTCCTAGAGCACAACCAAGTAATTATTAAGAGAGGATGTCTAGTCTGAGAAGGAGGTGGCAATCAGTTCTCTAAAGGTTGATATCTAACCGACCTCTTGATGTTGGTCTTATGCATAGGAATAGAGATTCGAAGGTGTTGGATAAGTTAGGTCAAAGAGTTGACCTAACAAGATCGGGATAACCAAGACCTATGTCGTACGCTGTCACGATATAGGCACACATCCTCTGACCGGAGACACATGTGTTACTATATGTTTGAGTATGTACATATGGCTGACCGATAGGTTGATGATCTAATCAAGGTCTATACACCAGGGATCTAGTGTGCATACAAGGGCATATGAATAATACGATCTCTCAAAGAGATCATACAGGTTCATTACTGAACCGGAGACATGAACTCACTCATGAGATATTGGGATCAAATTTCGTGCACGGTCATCTTGCTTTGGAAGCTTGACTGAATTTGTAGGTTTTATATATGATTTTGGAAAGTATATGATTAATATCTGGGTATGATATATGCTTTTGGAAAGTATATGATCGATACCAAATCCCAATGATCGAATGATAAACTTAATGATAAAACCTTGAAGAAGATAATCCAAATTAGATCTAAAAATTTGGGTTTATTCTAGGTCTTCCAGTATACAGATTGTACATGTATTAGCAATACCCAAGGAAGATGTGATCATAAATGATTGTATAACCATGACGCTTCCATTCTGAGGGAGTAATGGAACATGCCTAGATTTTAGTGACTTCTCACAGTAGAGAAGAAATCTAATCTTTGTTCAAATGTTGGACAGTACTCTGAATGTGATTCAGATGCAATGAGAAGATTAGATTTATGAATTGGATTTAATAAAATATCCATAGGAGTCCCTGAGATCTGGATTTGAGATATGATCTCAATATCCAATTCACTATACGTGGAACGTACAATCGCCCTGTCCTTATCTCCAAGTATCCGTGGAGAAAGCGCATTATCCTTGAAAGAGTTCAAGAATAACTCCATTGTTGATGATATATCTGAGCATTGAGAAATTGATAACTAAATATGATTTAATTATAATAAATAATATGAATGTGATTCAAGTTATTTAGACACATGAGAATAGAGATCCAAGATAATTAAATATGATTTCAAGGATATGAATAATGTGGATAGAATTTTCGATACTAATCATATATATTATAAATATGATTTATAATATATTAGAGTGTGCTAATTGTAATTTTTATTTATATTTTAAATGTTGGTGTGAACTGAAATCACACTGAACATTTAATTTTAAACACAATTTACAAATTATTTTGGGTGTGTGAATATGATTCACAATTTTCAATGGCATGGATGCAATGTTGACAAAATAATTATGAATTATTTGTGTGAATAAATTTGCAACAAATGTTGTTGCAAAATATGGAGAAATTAATGGGATACATGATGTCATGAAATAGGACAAGAGGATCTCCCTTCCAAGTAGGGAGGGTGGACGACCACCAAGTCCTAATTGGATTAGTTGTCGTCCATCACCCTTATGGAATGAGGCTTGCCTCCATCCTATTTCTCTAAGATTGATTGATTTAATTTAAATTAATTTATATTGATTATTATATATATTTGATTTATTTAATTAATTTTTATTGTATTTTTACAATAAAATCATGACCATTGAAAGAAGCACAAATCAATCTCAACCATTGGATTTGTGTTATCTGTGGATTGTGAACCATGGACTCCCAAAAATTATAAAAGAAGAGGCAACCCTAGTTCTTTATTTTAGACAACATAATTGCTTTCTCTCCCTCTCATTCCCATGCCCCCCCTCTAGAGTGATCGTACACTCTAAATCCTAGAGAGGATCGCCATCATCGCCACGTTGTTGTGCCGCTGCTTCGTCCACTCATGGATCTCCATCTCATTTAGGGCACCTCGATCGTGAAGAAGAACTGTATCTCGTGAGACGAGATTAGGAGATTATATGCTTGGATCATCAACTTGGATTGTGAGGAGCATGTGTTTCATCATTGTGCAAGCGTCTCTTCCGTTGGATCTAACTTGAGATAGGTCTCTTATTTTAAAGACACAATCGCAATTTCCCTTCAAGAGGTATTCCTATATCTTGTTTGTGATTTATATGAAACAAGTCGAGAAGTGTTCTCGGATCATGTGGTTTCATCATTTATTTTTTTTAAATTCTGCTGCCTCGAGCAAATAGTGCAACTAGTCACTACCGATCACATATGATGCGATCTTCATGCTTCCATGATGCGCTTAAGGTTTTTATCCATAAACTTCAAGTGGTATCAGAGATAGGTTTAGGTCTTTGATATTGTTGGAAAAAACCAAAGAGATGTTTATTCCACGACCCCTAGGCTCTCTTATATAGAAAAGTAGCCTATGGGTAAATTACATAAGACCTTCATAAGTAAAGGGAATTGAGAAACAATACGATAAACATGAAATAAACAACGTAACATAAATATATCTCTACACTCCCCCTCAAGATGGAGCATAGATGTCGATCATGCTCAGCTTGGATGAGCACTTCTGAAAAGGTCCTCTGAGTAAGGCCTTGGTGAAGATATATGCAGTCTGGTCCCCTGAGTTGACATAAGATGTGGAAATAAAACCCTTCTGAATCATATCTCGTATATAGTGGCTATCAACCTCGATATGCTTGGTGTGTTCATGAAATGCTGGATTATTTGCAATAAATATAGCAGCCTGATTGTCACATTCCAGTACCATAGGAAGGGGGACCTCTATTATAGATTTGTAAGAACAACTCGAACCCACGTCACCTCTGTACTAACTTGGGCCATAGCCCTATATTCATACTCAACACTAGATATGGTTACAACCATTTGCTTCTTGCTCCTCCATGAGACAAGAAATCTCCAACATATACAACAACTCCAGTGCTAGACTTCCTATCCTTTGAACACCCTGCATAATCTGCATCTACGCATGTTGAGTGGTGACGTCCTTGCCTTTTCTAAACAGTAGATCTGCACCTGGAGATGATTTAAGATATGTGAGTACCATCTGTATAGCATCCATATGGACCTGATTCGGTTGCTCCATGAACTGGCTCACCCGACTAAGAACAAAAGAAATATCGGGTGTGGTTATGGTAACATAAAGGATCTTTCCTACCATCTCTCTATATCTCCTCCTATCAACATCATCAGTATCATCACCATATAGTATCATGCTTGGATTCATGGGTGTGGTGGCAGGTCGACATCCAAGCATTCTGTCGCGACCCCGTTTCCCGGGCCGTCGGATCCTCCCATATTCGGATCTGGTTACTCAGCAATAATTTATTCAGCAATCACAACTATCATTCAGAAATAGACTGCAAATAAAAATACTCAGAAAAAAGTATTTCAACACTTTTCCATTCACAAAATAAAGTTTAGATGATACACTGTCCCACTATAACCATTTACATGTACATCAGCATGAATGGAAAATATACAAAAGATTACTAACTACCTTAAAGAGTAAAGCTACTGTGGCTGGCTGGATGTCTAGTATGTAAGCTGGATGTATTTTTTAAAGTCCTTGCGATGGCTCACCGATACCTGTTGGGTTTTCCATAAATCATAGGATAAAAATTAGCGAATGCTAAGTAACGAAGATGAGAAAAGCAAACAAATTGTGTAATTTTTCAAAACTTGATATCACAAAAAGATTCATTCCTTCTCATTAATTTAAGTCCTATTCCTTTCTATTCCACATCAGGGATTAGTCTAGGGGAACCCCACCATTCTTGGACTCCAAAGCTGTGGACACTTCGGGATTGGAGATTGTGTTGATCTTGGTAAGCTTATGCCGCCGAACGTCGCCTCAACCAATCCTCCAATACTACCCTGACAATTTCCTTTTCTTTTATTAAACAGGGTCTCAACCCTCAGCCTGGAAAATCAAATGAGCACATCGTCCTCAAGGACTCAGTTGCTTAAAACCTCAGGCTAACATTTAATCATATAGCCTAGTGGCTTTAAATACATGTTATCGTGACCCAGCCACTATTGAACCACCCGTGCCTCCACATGGAACGACCACATCTTCCGTCATTCAATCCGACGATATTGGCTCCCAGTACCACGCGTTGCAAAACATTCATTTCGTGCGCACTTATCATAACAAGGCAACCGTGTATCACCTAGATAGAGAAACGCCAATACAGGTTCCTTCCGACAAACCTACAGGATGCATGCCCGACCTATAGTTCTACTCCCAGTCATCCTTAACGTGACACACGATCCTTTTCAGGACCTAACTCAAACCACATCCATGATGTAATTCTTTCGTTAAGTCTTCGATTTGCATAATCAACAATACTTAGTATATACTCACATATATTATTCATAACCATATATACTCGTATTTATGCCTATTTTAACTCCCAAACCCTAACTTTCAAAGCCGCCGCATCGATTTGATGCTTTAACCTTATTTTAGTGGGAATCACAAAAAAACTTTTCAGACTTTTTCAAAAATAGCCAAAATTAGGGTTCTCTATAGCACATAACGTAAAATCAAGAATTTCATTAATCTTGTTTGAAAACCCAACAGCAAAAGGAAGGATTTCGTTACCTAATCGAGCTCTCTCTCGTGTATGGAAGGCTTTATCGTGTTTCATTTTTAGAAAGGCTATTTTAAGGTTCCTAAAAAGATCGAATTTCATTTTCGTATCAAAACGCTAAGAACATGTCAAGAACGCGAAGAACGAACGAAGAACGTGAAGAACACGAAGAACGTCAAGAACATATTTTCTCTTAAAATTTCGGCAGAGTTTCCCCTTATATCGGGACATATTTCTCGGAAAATTTCGGCAGAGATTCCCCTTATATAGGGACATATTTCTCGGAAAATTTCGGCAGAGCTTCCCCTTATATCAGGACATAATTCAAAATAAGAACGAAAAGAGTTTCTTCTATAAAATCAATCGAGAGGAAAATAATAACAAAACTGAAAGATATACTCAACAACTAGAGATGAAGAACCGGTAGACACCACACATCTTAGGTGAGTGAACGTGTAACGAATCACAGGGTCACAACGTGCATACCCGCCCGCACCAAAGTAGGGTATTACACAGATTTCTCCATAAAAATAACTATAAAGCATAATACGAAGAATAGAAACATAAACGATGGAGAATCGGTAGACACCACACGTCTTAGATGAGTGAACGTGTGACAAATCACAGGGTCACTGACGTGCATAGCCGCCCGCACCTAAGTAGGGTGTTACACAGATTTCTCCTCGAACCACAACAGGAAAACGAATCGGAAAGAAAGATGAATCAAGAACAAAACTTGAAAGAACAAGAGTATGAATTGAAAGCCTAGCTTACAAGCAAACTAAGAGAGGATCATACCTTTCTCCTCCTCTCTCTCCCGGCAGCGCTTTGCTGGCGCTCCTTTCTCGCCTCCCACTCCTCCTCCCGACCTCTCGACCCTAGACCTTGGGGTGGTGGTGGTAGTGGAAATCGTAGAGAACGAATGGGTTGGGAGTCTATTTATAGTCTCCCGAAAACCACTAACCATGGTTAGAAAACCATGGTTTAGCGGCCCATGGTTTTGGCCCATGGTTTTAGCCAAAACTTATCCCAAACTTGGGGCTTAAGTTAGAACATTCTAGAGGATTCTAGATTCGCTAATGATGCTTAAATAACACTAATCGTGATTAACTTTCACTAATCGTGATTTAACTTTCGCGGCTTACGCTTATCTTTTGCTAACTATTGATTAGTATTTGCTAATGATCATTAGCGGTTTTTAATCGATCATTAGTTTTTTAATCATGTTTAATTATTCTTAATGACAGTCATTATGGGTTAATCACATCTTAGCCTTGCTTGCTTCTCTTTCTTCCGAAATTCATAACAAATTGAAACGGAGTCCACACGAAACAAATTCCGTTGGTTTCCTCTTGACGAGCCGGATCTTATTATATAGGATCCGAGATATGCCAAGTTCAAGGCTTTACAATTATAACAACCTTAAAGGAAGTCTCATCCTCGAGACTAGAAATGCAGGCATAACAACCTTAAAGAGGATTGAAACCATAACAACCTTAAAGAGAATGAACGTCATTTCATTTATAAAGAAGATCTACAATACACAGTGTTATTACTCAAATAAGTAGGGGTATTTCTCTCTCATTTCTGCCTCAGGTTCCCATGTGGCTTCTTCAAACTCTTGGTTTCGTCGTAATATTTTAACTAGAGGCACCTCTTTATTTCTCAACTTCTTGATATCCCTTTCAAGTATTTGCACAGGTATCTCTTGGTATGTCAAGCTGGCTCAACATGTAAATCATCATAATTTATCTTATGCTCTGGATCCCTAATGTACTTTCTCAGATTTGATACATGAAATACATCATGTATTGCCGAAAGATGTGGAGGAAGTGTAAATCTATATGCCACTTTTCCAATGCGCTGAATAATTTCAAAGGGACCCACGAACCTGGGTGCTAACTTCCCACGCAAGCCAAACCTCTGAACACCCTTCATAGGTGATACTTTGCGAAATAAAAAGTCACCTACCTCAAATTCAAGGTCTCTTCGCCTAGTATCACTATAACTTTTCTAGCGACTCTGGGCAATTAATAGTCTTTTTCTAGCAAGCTCTACAGCTTCTCGTGTCTCTTGAAGTCTATCTGAATCATAAAGGTTCTTTATTCCGACCTCTTCCCAACACAATGGAGTAGTACACCTTCGTCCATATAGTGCTTCAAATGGTGACATGCCAATACTTGTATGGTAACTATTATTGTAGGTGAATTCTGTAAGAGGCAAATGTTTAATCCACGATCCCTTCCATTCTAAGGCACATGCTCGTAGCATATCCTCTAGTGTCTGAATCATACATTCTGACTGACCATCTGTTTGTGGATGATATGTTGTACTCAAGCATAGTTGTGTACCTAAGGCTTTCATGAAGTTCTCCCAATAGTGTGAGGTGAATCATGAATCTCGATCAGAAACTACTTCCTTCGGGATGCCATGGAGGCGAATCACATGTGTAATATATAACTCAGGAAGCTGGTCTGCAGTGAAAGATAAGCTTATCGGAATAAAGTGTGCTACCTTTGTTAGACGATCTATTATAACCCAGATACTATCTTTACTACCAGTCGTCTGAGGTAAGCCAGTAACGAAGTCCATGGAAATGCTTTCCCATTTCCATTCAGGTATAGGGAGGGGTTGCAATAATCCTGGTGGCTTTTGGTGTGAAGCCTTTACCTGCTGGCAAGTGAAACATGAATTCACAAACTCAGCAACATCTTTCTTCATTCCTGGCCACCAAAAGTATGAATGAAGATCCTTATACATCTTTGTAATTCCTGGATGAATAGATAATCTTGAGCAGTGCGCTTCACGTAAGATGTCATTCCTTAGTTCATGTGTGTTTGGTACACAAACTCTATGATGGTTATATAGTAACCCATCTTGTATCTGGAATCCCTCTATCTCATTCTTCTCAAGTTGTTGTCTTAAGTCTTTAAGGATTGGATCATCCTCCTGTCCTTTCTTTATTCTCTCCTAGATCTCTGGTTTGTATTGGTGAGGAATAGTTATAATATCAACACTACTATCAAATGGTTTCCATTCACTCAATGTTGATAGTAAACCGCAGAAGTGGATAGCACTCACTAACCCAGGTGAATAAGTTCTTCTGCTAAGGGCATCTGCTACGACGTTCCCCTTACCTGGGTGGTAGGAGATAGTTCAATCATAATCTTTCAACAATTTTAGCCACCACCTCTATCTCATATTGAGCTCCTTTTGATCAAAAAGATATTTCAAGCTTTTATAATCGGTGAAGATTTCAAAAGTAATACCATACAGGTAGTGTCTCCATATCTTTAAAGCGAAAACTACAACAGCTAATTCAAGGTCATGTGTTGGGTAGTTCTTCTCATGTGTCCTGAGCTGTCGTGATGCATACGCAACTACCTTACCATGTTGCATAAGAACTGCCCCAAGTCCTTCTTTAGATGTGTCAGTGTACACTGTAAACCCTTCACTCCTGGAGGGTAGAGTAAGGATTAGTGTGGATGTTAGGCATTCTTTCACTGTCTGAAAACTAGCTTCACATGTATCATACCATAAGAATGGGACCTCCTTCTGAGTTAGTCTAGTCATTAGCAATGCTATTCGTGAAAAGTCCTTCACGAATCTTCTATAATATCCAGCTAATCCCAGAAAAATCGTATTTCTGTGACAGTCTTCGGGCGTTCCCAACTCATCACCGCACTAACCTTTGTAGGATCAACTGATATACCTTCTCCAGAAATAACATGGCCTAAGAAAGATACTTCAGATAGCCAGAAGTCACATTTGTTATATTTAGCATACAGTTTGTTCTTCCTTAGAGTTTCAAGTTTCTTCCTGAGATGATGTTCATGCAGATACTTATCCTTGGATTAAATGAGCACATCATCAATAAAGACTACTACAAAGTGATCTAAGAACTCCTTGAATACTCTATTCATGAGATCCATGAAGGCTGCTGGGGCATTTGTTAGTCCAAAAGACATAACTAAGAATTCATAATGCCCGTATCTAGTTCGAAAAGCTGTCTTGGGAATATATGTATCTTTAATTTTCAACTGATGGTATCCAGATCTTAAATCAATCTTAGAATACACAGTTGAACCCTGTAATTGATCAAAGAGATCATCTATTCTTGGTAGAGGATACTTGTTCTTTATTGTCCTCTTGTTTAGTTGTCTATAGTCAATGCACAACCGCATCGACCCATCCTTTTTCCTGACAAATAAGACAGGTGCACCCCATGGTGAAGTACTAGGACGAATGAATCCTTTATCTAACAGTTCTTGCAACTGTACCTTTAACTCTCGTAACTCAGCTGGTGCCATCCTATATGGAGGGATAGAGATAGGTTGAGTATCAGGTATGAGAAAGATTTCAAATTCAATCTCTCGCTCAGGTGGTAATCTAGGTAGTTCCTCTGGAAATACATCAGGAAACTCGCACACTATAGGCACATCTTCTATCATTCTTTCTGACCCTGATGTAGTGGATACATAAGCTAAATAACCTTGGCACCCTTTCTTTAACAACTGTTGTGCCTTCAATGTAGAGATATATTTGATATTATCATTGGATGTCTTTCCAATGAACTAGAACTCTATCGAGTTAGGAAGGTGAAACGTTACTATCTTCTGAAAACAATCAAGACATGCATGACGCCTTTCTAGCCAATCCATCCCTAGGATAAGATCAAAATAATTCATTTCGATAAGTAGCAGATAAGTAGGTGAGTGATGTCCAGCAATCTGTCCCACACCATTGTCTAAGATCTTGTTGAATTATAATTGACCTCGTAGTTCCAACTGAGATAATGGTTTTGTGCTTATATCGGAATCTTATCCTTACAATGAGAATCAAATATTCTTCTTCTCCTTTGTTTTGGTGTTCCTACGAAGTGTCTCCTCTATTGTTCCTATAAATGGAGTAGGAGTAAAAAAATTCTATGGATCGATGGTATCTAGACTCTTTCTTATGAGGATGAATAGAACCCTCAACTCTATTATCTACGGGTCTGGATGACTTTGATCTCTCATAGTGGTAGAGTCATCGCTCTAATGCCTATTACCTTTGACCCATCTCATGGATCATCACTACCATAGTCGCTAATTTCTTAAACAAGCCTTGGTTTTTCATGATCTTGGGATGAATCAAGATCAAAGGACAGATCCTATATGTCTTAGCATGATGTACATAAGGGACAATGACTTGTGAATGGTACTGCAGTCAGTTATTAAGATCAAAGGATCTTAATACAACCTTAGCTTCTGAATACCGCTTATAGTTGTCAATTACTAAAAAAATTACTGGAGTAACCTTGCTCTGATACCAATCTGTCGCGACCCCGTTTCCCGGGCCGTTGGATCCTCCCATATCCGGATCTGGTTACTCAGCAATAATTTATTCAGCAATCACAACTATCATTCAAAAATAGACTGCAAATAAAAATACTCAGAAGAAAGTATTTCAACACTTTTCCATTCACAAAATAAAGTTCAGATGATACACTGTCCCACTATAACCATTTACATGTACATCAGCTTGAAAGGAAAATATACAAAAGATTACTAACTACCTTAAAAAGTAAAGCTATTGTGGCTGGCTGGATGTCTAGTATGTAAGCTGGATGTATTTTTTAAAGTCCTTGCGATGGCTTACCGATACCTGTTGGGTTTTCCATAAATCATAGGATAATAATTAGCGAATGCTAAGTAACGAAGAAGAGAAAAGCAAACAAATTGTGTAATTTTTCAAAACTTGATATCACAAAAAGTTTCATTCCTTCTCATTAATTTAAGTCCTATTCCTTTCTATTCCACATCAGGGATTAATCCAGGGGAACCCCACCATTATTGGACTCTGAAGTTGTGGACACTTCGGGATTGGAGATTGTGTTGATCTTGGTAAGCTTATGTCGCCGCACGTCGCCTCAACCAATGCTCCAATACTACCCTGACAATTTCCTTTTCTTTTATGAAACAGGGTCTCAACCCTCAGCCTGCAAAATCAAATGAGCACACCGTCCTCGAGGACTCGGTTGCTTAAAACCTCAAGATAACATTTAATCATATAGCCTAGCGGCTTTAAATACATGTTATCGTGACCCAGCCGCTATTGAACCACCCGTGCCTCCACATGGCACGACCACATCTTTCGTCGTTCAACCCAACGATATTGGCTCCCGGTACCACGCATTGCACAACATTCATTTCGTGTACACTTATCATAAAAAGGCAACCGTGTACCACCTAGGTAGGGAAACGCCAATACGGGTTCCTTCCGACAAACCTACAAGTTGCATGCCCGACCTATAGTTCTACTCCCAGTCATCCTTAACGTGACACATGATCCTCTTCAGGATCTAACTCAAACAACATCCATGATGTAATTCTTTCGTTAAGTCTTCGATTTGCATAATCAACAAAACTTAGTATATACTCACATATATATTATTCATAACCATATATACTCGTATTTATGCCTATTTTAACTCCTAAACCCTAACTTTCAAAGCCACCGCATTGATTTGATGCTTAAACCTTATTTTAGTGGGAATCACAAAGCAACTTTTCAGACTTTTTCAAAAACAGACAAAATAAGGGTTCTTTATAGCGCATAACATAAAATCAAGAATTTCAATAATCTTGTTTGAAAATCCAACAGCAAAAGGAAGGATTTCGTTACCTAATCGAGCTCTCTCTCTCATGTATGCAAGGCTTTATCGTGTTTCATTTTTAGAAAGGCTATTTTAAGGCTCCTGAAAAGATCAAATTTCGTTTTCGTATCAAAACGCTAAGAACATGTCAAGAACACGAAGAACGAACGAAGAACGCGAAGAACACGAAGAACGTAAAGAACATATTTTCTCTTAAAATTTCGACAGAGTTTCCCCTTATATCGGGACATATTTCCCGGAAAATTTCAGCAGAGTTTCCCCTTATATCGGGCATATTTCTCGGAAAATTCGTGCAGAGTTTCCCCTTATATCGGGACATAATTCAAAATAAAAACGAAAAGAGTTTCTTTAAAATCAATAGAGAGGAAAATAACAATGAAACTGAAAGAATATACTCAACAACTAGAGATGAAGAACCGGTAGACACCACACATCTTAGGTGAGTGAGCGTGTGACGAATCACAAGGTCACTGAGGTGCATAGCCGCCCGCACCTAAGTAGGGTATTACACAGATTTCTCCATCAAAATAACGATAAACTCATAATACGAATAATAGAAACATAAATTGTTGGGCATGCGAGCCCACGGCGAGCCATTATGCAATAAATGTTATTGCAATTCACAACTTAATCTGAAATAAAGAGTACACAATTTGCATAATAGGTCCCTTAGTGCAATTAGGGTTATGTGCCATGGCCATCTTAATGATCATACAGCTGTTGATTCAATTATTGAATCATAGAGGCTGGTGCTTAGATGAATATCTAATGAGTTAGATTGAGGACTCATCAAGCACCGTCAAATGATTATTAAGAGATGATCTCCAGCCTGAGTAGGAGATGGCAATCCTTTCTCAGTTAGGCTGATATCTGACCGACTTCTTGATGCAGGTCCTCTGCATAGGAATAGAGATTCGGAGGTGTCAGATTAGTTAGGTCAAAGAGTTGACTTAACGAGATCGAGATAACCAAAGTCCTATATCATATGCTGTCATGATATAGGCACACATCCTCTGACCGGAGACAGATGTGTTACTATATGTCTGAGTATGTACATTTGGCAGACCAATAGGTTGATGACCTAATCAAGGTCTATACACCGGCGCGCTGGTGTGCATATAAGGGCATATGAGTAATACGATCTCACAAAGGGATCATACAAGTTCACTACTGAACTGGAAGACATGAGCTCACTCATGAGATATTGGGAAGAATCAAATTCCGTGCGCACGGTCGTCTCGCTTTGAAAGCTTGACTGAATTTGTAGGTTTGATATATACTTTTGGAAAGTATATGATCAAGACCTAGGTATGATATATGATTTTTTTGGAAAGTATATGATCGATACTGACTCCCAATGATTGAATGAGAAACTTACTTATAAAACCCTGAAGTAGACAGTATAAAGTTGATCTAATACTTCGGGTTTATTCTTAGTCTTCCAGTATGCAGGATGTACAGGTATTGGGAATGCCTGAGGGTGATGTGATCATAAACGGTTGTATAACCATGACGCTTCCATTCCTAGGGAGTGATGAAACGGGTCTGGATTTTAGTGACTCCTCTTAGTAGAGAAGTAATCTGATCTTAGTCCAAATGTTGGACATTAATCTGAATGTGATTCAGATTTAATGAGAAGATTAGATTAGCGATCTTGATTTAATCAAGCATCTATGGGAGGCCCGAGATCTGGATTTGAGATGTGATCTCAATATCCATGTCACTATACGTGGAACAATACAATCGCCCTATCCTTATCTCCAAGTATTCGCGGAGAAAACGCATTGTCCTTGAAAGAGTTCATGGATAATTCTATTGTTGATATATGTATCCGAGCATTGAGAAAATGGATAATTAAATGTGATTTAATTATCATGAATAATATGAATTTGATTCATATTATAAGGAGAGTTATCTTAGATAATTAAATGTGATTTAATTATCAAAGATGTGAATAATGTGAATGTGATTCATATTATTTGAACACATGAGATAAAGAGATCCAAGATGATTAAATATGATTTAATTATCAAAGATAAGAATAAGGTGGATAGTAATATCCAGTTATTTATAATATATTATAAATGTGATTTATAATGTATTAGAGAGAGTTAAATATAATTTATATTAGTAGATTAATTATTAATGTGTATTGGATACACATTGTTTAATTAATTGAAAATGTAAATTACATTTTGTTTTGGGTTGTGAATGTGATTCACAATATTCCAATGTCAAGATTGCAATATTCCCAAAATTAATTGAGAATTATTTTTTGGTGAATAATTGTTGGAAAATAAGTTGAGAGAAAAACAAGGAGATATGCAATCCCATGGGAATCCATGGGATTGCCCTCCCCATATGGGAAGAGGGGGGCGGCACCAATTCCTTTATGGAATTGGTGGTCGTCCACTCCTCCCAATAGGGAAGGAGGCTCTCATTTGTTTTTTCACTCCTTATTTAGTTGGTTTAATTTGGTATTAATATATATTTGATTTATCAAATATATTTAATCAAAATTAAATCACAAGTTGTTGGCTTTTACCAACAACAACCTTGACCATTGGATTGTCTTAAATCAATCTCAACCATTGATTTTATATGACACATGGATTGAGATCCATGGGTCCCAAAACCCTATAAATAGAGAGGCATACCCATGCTCTCTCTTTACACACACAATGCTTGAGAAGCATCTCTCTCTCTCTTTCTCTCTAGAGGTCAGCCCTCTCTCTCCCTCTCATGGCCGTCCACCATGGATGCCATGGAGAGGTTCTCCATCGCCGCGGCATCGTCGTTATGCTGCCCGTTCTTCTGCTCGTGGATCTCCGTCTCCTTCGGTGCGCCTCGCTCGTGAAGAAGACGATGGATCTCGTGTGTCGAGATCAGGAGATCTGCCGCTTGGATCATCAACATGGATTGCGAGAAGCACGCGGTTGATCCCCGCGCTCGCAAGCGTCTCCTCCGTCGGATCGGACTTGAGACAGGAGGTCTCTTCGTTTAGAGACTCGATCGCAACCACGCTTCAAGAGTTAATCCTATTACTTGTTTGTGGTTTAGACGAAATGATTCGAGAAGTGTTCTTGGATCATGTGGTTTCGTCGTATAAAAATTTTAAATTCCGCTGCATCGAGCAACTAGTGCGACTAGTCGCTCCTCGTCGTATTCGATACGACGCTCACTCTTCCGTGATGTGCTTGAGGATCTAACCATATCCTTCATAAACGATGGAGAATCGGTAGACACCACGCGTCTTAGATGAGTGAACATGTGACGAATCACAGGGTCACTGACGTGCATAGCCGTCCGTACCTAAGTAGGGTGTTACACAGATTTCTCCTCGAACCACAACAGGAAAATGAATTGGAAAGAAAGATGAATCAAGAACAAAACTTGTAAGAACAAGAGTATGAATTGAAAGCCTAGCTTACGAAGCAAACTAAGAGAGGATCATACCTTTCTCCTCCTCGCTCTCCCGGCAGCGCTTCGCTAGCGCTCCTTCCTCGCCTCCCACTCCTCCTCCGGACCTCTCGACCCTAGCCCTTGGGGTGGTGGTGGTAGTGGAAATCGTAGAGAATGAATGGGTAGGGGGTCTATTTATAGGCTCCCAAAAACCACTAACCATGGTTAGAAAACCATGGTTTAGACCTTAACCATGGTTTAGCGGCCCATGGTTTTAGCTAAGACTTATCCCAAACTTGGGGCTTAAGTTAGAACATTCTAGAGGATTCTAGATTCGTTAATGACGCTTAATTAACACTAATCGTGATTACCTTTCACTAATCGCGATTTAACTTTCGCGGCTTACGCTTATCTTTTGCTAACTATTGATTAGTGTTTGCTAATGATCATAGCGATTTTTAATCGATCATTAGTTTCTTTAATCATGTTTAATTAGTCTTAATGACAGTCATTATGGGTTAATGAAATCTTAGCCTTACTTACTTCTCTTTCTTCCGAAATTCATAACAAATCGAAACGGAGTCTGATTCACACGAAACAAATTCCGTTGGTTTCCTCTTGGCAAGCAGGATCTTATTATATAGGATCCGAGATATGCCAAGTTCAAGGCTTTACACATTCCCATATCACTTAGCAAATCAGTGACGTATTTCCTCTGGTCATCACGAGCCCTTGTTAATTTCTGGCAAACTCTAGTCCCAAACAGTATCTAAGTACTTTAAGATCTTTGGTGACAATTTCACAACCCAGAAGTTCTTTCGCCCTCTTGAATCCTTATATGTCATGTCCTATAATAAGAATATCATCAACATACACCAAAATAGAAATCATACCTTTGCATGTTTTCTATATAAAAAGGGAATGATCTGTTGATGAATCTCCATTTCATCACCTTTATTCTATCATTTTGACCTTAAAAATCCCAGTAAATGCGTGTAAATACCCTTAATTCAAGCATTTTAGCATTCATGTATTATTGCACAAAGTGTGTATAAAATACTATTTTTAATACAAAAATTATAAAATAAAAAAAAGAAAAATATTAAAATATTAAAAATATTTTATGACCCTAAACCTCGAGACCTAGGCATCTGGATGACTAGGTCAACAATGAAGAAAGTAAGGGGAGATAACGGCCGAAATACAATAAATCCCTTTTTATTTATTCGTTCTTTATTCATTTTGGGACCTATTTTATTTTACATTTTTAAACCTAAAATAAAGAAACTTTGAACATGAGAGTTGTAGATAAGTAAATATTCAAAAATACAAAATTTATTTCATACAAAAAATGTACAGAATAAAAGATACAGTCTAAATAAGTTTCCAAAATGCCAACTTCCCGGACCCATATCTCTCAAATAAAAAATCAAAATATATCAAAATCACCTTTAAATGTATATAACTTTTAATAAGATATTAATGAAGGTGGTTTCATATTTTTTGGAGTTAAGGTGTGAAAGTTCGGTTTTGGACCACTATTGAATAATATACCCGAATAAAATATTCAATTTGATTATTATTCATTATTTTTATAATTTTATATTTTTATAATTTTGTAAATATTATTTATAATAGATGTATATATTAAAACTGGAATAAAACACTAAATTATACATTAAAATAAATTATGTACATAGAATACATAGGTAAAATACATATATCTATAGAATAAATACACCTAATTATTTAAGTGTGTATATTAAAAAATATAATAAAAATATATTTATGTGTCTAGAAATAATATATAAATATATAAAATAATAAACTAAAATAATAAAATCAAAAATACAAAATAAAAATAAAATACATAAATACATAGATAAATATACTTATATATAACCCTTAAAAAGTAACTTGTAATTATATATCTCTAAAAAATAAATAAAAATCACAATAAAATACTTTATAAATAAAAAACATTTTTTATATCCCAAAATTAATAAATTCATTTATTAATTTTAATTGATTTTTATAATATTTTCCAGGGTTTTTCCTAGTTGGTCCACGTAGACGAACCAGGTGCTGCGGAGGGTTGACCACGGGTCAACTCTCTGACCCGCATGCTGCTCCTGTCAGAACTGCGCTTTGATCCCATTTCTCACATTTTTCCACGACGATAGGAGCCTCTTCTTGGAAGATCTCTTCATGGTTTTTTCTCCACGAATACTGATGATTCACGCCCTTGTGTTATCTCGAGGAATGGATCATTGCTCTGCCTGGTCTCCCTCGTTTTCCCACCCCGTTCCACCACACGTATAAGACACCACCTTCATCCAAAAATTTTATTTTGGGTCCCTCTTCTACCTTCGAACCCTAAACCTAAGGCACTAACTTTCTTCCTGGTGACAGCAGGGAGGCAGGGGCACCTTCAACTTGTCTATTTTTGTCGAATAGAGGTGTATCCGAGTCGTCGCCACCAGCTCCACCATGAGCTCTCGCCGCTCTGATCCCAGTCAGGTTGCTTCTCTTTTTCTCGTTCTTGCGATTCGGTAGCTTAGTATTAAAATAGCATAGCATTTCATTTCGTTGATTTCATCTCGTGTGAATTTAAATCCAAACTCCTCCTCGTCGGAGCTCCCAGCTCCGCCACCCTGTTCCTACTAACCCAATTCCCCTTCGCTTCAACTAGCACCCCCTCGAGCTTTCCCATCATCCATTCTTCGCCCATATCATCTCTAACCACCCAGATCTTACATAAATCTAGCGTTCAATCCCTCCTCCTCTATCGCTCGCCAGAGGGACTTTGCCTGCACCACCTATCGTTCCTCGTCACCCACAAGAGTCCCCAAACCTTCCTTTTTGTTTGTCAGACTTACCTACAGGTTTTGGCATAGGACCCCCCAAGGGGTCATTTTTTGCTGAACGCAAGGTACATGTAGCCATCACTGCTTTCCGACCTTGTGGCGGTGCACCGGTGCTCGTCGAGCCATTTTAGCACCGCCGTGAACTCGAGGAACCTTTCAGGATTCTTTGTAGACCTTGTGCAAAGGAGGAGGCCAGAGCAGCACCTCGACGTCGATCGAAGATCGAGCCCAGTCCTATTCTTCCCCGTTCTTACAGGGGTGTCCAGGACCGTCGGATTGAGCTCTGCCCCCAGATCCTCCAGCCTCCTTCAGATCTCCTGCGTAACAGTGGTATGATCAAAGGGGCAGGATCTAATCATGGCCATCCATCTGTGAACCGACATTGGGCAACAGGGGCACAATACGTGTCTTAGTGAAGCAGATCCAGTCGTCCGCCTCCGCCTTTGGCCTGGGTATTTTGCATTCAACCCTGACCATTTTTTTAATTTATGATCAAGTCCATAAACTTTCATCTGCAGCTTATTATATTTTGTAATATTTGAACCTAGACCCCTAAACTTTTGATATTTACACTCTGATCCATGCCACGTCACCTCACGTGATGCACCATGTGTGGGGATATTTTGTAATGGAAACCTTGAGCTTTTATTTATTCCTATTTATCATAAAATATTTTAATTATGTTATAACTTTTTGGTAAAAATTGCAAAACAGCCCTCGAGTTTTTGGTAATTGTATTTTTGTCCCTACTAGCGTGGCTCACGTCTGCACACACGTGAGTTTGACATTTTTGCAGAAGGGCCCTTAAGGCTTTGGGTATTTCATAATAATACCGTAACTTTTTGTTAATGTTCAAAATTTTCGGAGAAATTACACTTTGTCCCGTGGACTTTTATCTATTTACAGAAATACCCTTGCTAGTGTTGCATTTTCTCTTTACTATCTCTATTTATTTTAAATAGGAATTAAACACTAAAAATTCTCAAAAAATAGTTGTAAGCTCAGATTGCATCTACTTTCACGTGTTATTTTTAGTTTGCAATTTTAGGGGTTTAGTATTTATAAAAATCAAAAGAGCCCTTTTTATCCCTATTTGCAATAAAAAATGCACAAAAATTAAGAAAACATTTTGAAAAATTCCCCAAAAAATAGATTTTGTGTATTTATGTATTTCTAACTTTTAGACTAAAAATCATTAAAAATACAAAAGAAAACTCTAAAAAATCGAAAACCCCTAAAACCTTTATAAAAATAAAAAATCTTACAAAAATCCATTTTAATTTCGAGTATTTAATTATTCCCAATTTTAGGATAGTTTTATCTTTAAAAATATACATAATTCTAAAAAATCCCAAAAATAGTAAAAAATATTTTAATACCTAAAAGATTTATTTTCTTTATTTTGTATTAATATTTTTCTCTAACCTAGCCTCTATTGTATATATCTCATTTATATAGTTATATATATTAAAAGAAAAAAATACAAAATACAAAAAATATAAAAATAGAATACAAAATCAGAAACTTAAGATAAAAAATAATAAATATATAAAAAAGAAGAAAAAAGTAAAAACTAAAAACCAACCAAAAATCCAAGATTGGTTAAGTGTTTGAGAGATAAATCGCGCCTAGATTTCTTATCTTGCCTGCTCTATTCTCTTGCTTCCTGTGTTCGACCCTTACTTGCTTGCTATTATACATTCTTAGTAGGGTATAATAAATTTTAACTCATGCTCTTGATTGCTTAATTATTTGTGTGGATTAATTGTTGAATAGCCGGAGGATTCGAGTAGTCGCCTCAGCGAAAGTGAGCCTAATTTGTCAGGACATTATTTAGTGACTCCCATCTTATCGTTTTTATCTGCATTCGAACATTTTTACCCATGTTTCTCAAACAAGTCTAAAAGTTTCTAGAACTAAGCTCTAGGGCTCTGCTTAAGGCCATAGATCGCCTTATGAAGTCTATACACCTATGAACACTCCCCCTTAACAACTTATCCTGGTGGTTGTTTCATGTAGACTTCTTCTTGAAGGTCATCATAGAGAAATGCATTCTTGACATCTAACTGAAACAATGACCAATCTCGAACCACGGCAACCGAGAGAAGAATCTGTAAGGTGGAGTGGCGAGCAACTGGTAAGAATGTGTCAAGATAATCCACCCCATATGTATGAGTAAACCCCCTTGCAACTAGATGTGCCTTGTATCTGTTGATGCTACCATCTGCATTTTGCTTAACTGTAAATACCCATTTATAGCTTACTGTAGACACTCAAGTAGGAGCTGGGATGAGGCTCCAAGTGCCTCTCAACTGAAGAGCAGCCATCTCTTCTTCCAAAGCCAAACACCACCAACGGACCTTTAGAGCCTCTTGATAATTATGTGTAATGGCCATTGCTGATAATACAACTGCAAAATTCTTGTAGTCACTAGACAAGCGATCAAACGAGACCATGGATGCTATAGGATATGACACACAGCTACGCTTCTGCTTCTGAAGCACAATAGGTAGGTCCAAATCTGCTAACTCTACTTCTAACCCCTATAAAGGATCATTCTTAGGTAGACCATTAGACCCACCATTAGAAATAATGTTATCAGACCGTACCTCATGCGTTCTAGATGATGAGGAGTGACCATGAGGAGTGGCAGGCAGGCTGGTATAGTGGTCTGGCAATGGTGGAACAGGGACCGTTACAGGAAGTGGAGGTGGCGTAGGTAATGGTGATGATGGTGGCGAAGGAGGTGGTGGTGGTGGAGGTGTGGGAGGTAATGGTGGTGGTGTTGGCATGTATATGTCAACATTAATATCTGAAGACGTAAACCGATCACCTGTAGGAGAAAAGTACATTATGGACTCGAAAAAGGTGACATCGACACTAACGTAATATTTCCTACGCATTAGATCATAACACCTGTATCCTTTCTATGTCCTGGAGTACTTAACAAAGACACACTTTACAGCTCTAGGAGAGAGCTTGTTAATACCTTGTGACAACTGGTGGACGAAGGCGACTAAGCCAAACACAAGAGGAGTGAGTGAGAACAATTCCTTTTCAAGAAAGGTAAGAGAGAAATGAATTTTCTCACCCTAGGCTGACAAGGGCATGTGATTAATAAGATAACATGCCGGTTGAACAGTAATGTCCCAAAAAGAATGAGGAGCACGACTCTGAATGAGATGTGTTCTAGTAATATCAAGCAAATGACGATGTTTCCTTTCTGCAATACCATTTTGTTGGGAGTAAGGCATATGATGTTTGATGAATAATTCCCTGGGTTGAAAAATAATTGGAGAGAGTATTAGTAAAAAATTCCAAGGCATTATCAGTCCTCATAATTTTCACAGAGGCAGAAAAGACATTTTGTACTTTGGTTAAGAAATTTTTGATAACATCTCCAGCTTCAGATTTATTCTTTAATAAAAAGACCTAAGATAAATGAGAGAAATCATCAACAACAACTAGATAAAACTTGTGCCCGTGGTGATCAGGAGTACGAATGAGACCCCAAATATCTATATGAAACAACTCAAAAATGGAGCTACTACTCCGACCCTGACGATTGGGAAAGGCAGAGCGATGATGCTTCCCCAACTGACATGCCTTACATTGAAGAGACATGTGAGGTGAGATCTGAGGCAGAACACGACACAGATTCAGGAGCGGGAGATGACAAAAGCGCATGTGCCACATAAATGGTGAGACAGGTCCAGCAGATAGAGAGGAGATTCCAGCATAGGGAGTTTGAACTAGGAGATAGAGACCACCCTACTGACGGATAGACCCAATCACTTTTCCCATTAGGATGTCCTAAAAACAAGAGAGGATGGATCAAAAATTGCTCGACAATGTAAATCATTCACAATCTGGCTAATGGACAGCAAATTCATAGAGAAATCAGGTGCATGAAACACATTTTGTAGATGCATAGAGGGTGTCAATCTAATCTCCCCATGTCCAGTAATTGGAGAATGAGTCCCATCTACAATAACCACGGTTCGTCCTGGAGGAAGCTGTCTGTAGTCTGTAAGTTGACCCATGACTCCACACAAATGATTAGTGGCACTAGAGTCCATAATCCATTCTATAGCGTCAGATCCACTACTCCTACTGAGTGTATAAGTACTGCCTGAGGTACTAGAGGAGGCTGAAGCAGCTATGTTTGAATGACTCCCAGGGGATGATGAAGGCGTCACAAGACTGGAAGGAGGCATAATGCCCCTCAATCATGCTACAAAGTCCTCAAAACGTTGGTCCAGAGAGGAAGCAGCTGTGGGCTCAATCTGCTCAGACACTCGAGTAGATGCAGGGAATCCATGCTTGGAGTAGCATGTATCCTCCGTATGTCTAGGATGATGGCAGAAAGTACATGGCTGACGAACATGACCTCCTCTGCCTCGAGGTCCACGACCGCGAATTGAGAAGGTCCTCCGCGACCTCAGGAAGCTGCCATTGCTGAAGACATCTGACTGGCAGTAGAAGATGGAATAGTGATCTGATTGAGTCTGCGGAATGCTTCTTCCATAAGAGGAATAGTAGAGTTTGCCAAAATCTGAGAACGGGTTGCCTCGTACTCAGGATCTAGGGCTGCCAGGAATACACCAACCTATGGTTGCATTCCTATACATCTTATGTTGCTCAGGAGTAGATGTGAGGGGCATGAAGCTATAGATCTTCTCGAAAATCCTGCGCAAGGATGTATATAGCGAGTGAAGAGGTCGTCCATTCTGCTTGATAGTAAAAATATCATGCTAGCATTTTTGTCTCATTTTTCACGTATGAAAAAGTAGCATCAAGAATATCCCACATCGCCTTGGATGTGGGATGATGGAGTATATCATTGGAGATCTCTATTGCAAATGTACTTGAAAGCCAAACCTTGGTATATGCATCATCTACCTCCCATGAGGCATTGTCCCCAGTCTTCTCAACCGGCTCTTCCTTGGTAAGAATGTACCTGTAGACCATCAAACTCATGAACTGAATAGCCCACAGTTCATAGTTTGACCCATCCATCTTTACTATAGGTGCAGGACCTATGAAGGCGCCTATGGAGGGAATATCGGCCTTGCTTTCTGACATGACGATCAGAGAAGACTAGGGTTGTAGACTAGATAGACTTTTGTCTGCAATGACATCAAGGGGTTCGGTTGAATGTGTAGACTCAAGCAAACAAACCCATCAACACAAAGATGTTGTGTTGGTAGTCGGATGATGATAGGGCGATGAAAGAAAGTCCCTTAAGTAAGGGAACAACGGCAAGGGCAGCAGGGGTTGTGGGCTACAGCGAAGGTGGCATGCCCCTTAGACGGGACTGCAGGCTACAGGGGCCAACTGTCGTGCCCCCAGAAGAGGGGGGATTGTGGGTTGTAGAGATCGGGTCTCAGGAGGTACGGTTGTGGTGCCATAGGTGGCAAGGGGGCTGGGAGGCAAGGTGATGTGATCGCAGTTGCTGGGCGGTGTAGCCACGGGTGCAGCAAGGCCATAAGGGATATGTGAGGTGGCCGCGGAACGGGCCCGGGCAGCTAGAGGAAGTGACGTCCCCGGGCAGCGTGAGGAAGGGGAGGGGGTCGCGGTTAGGCTGTGCGTGAGAGGATTGAGGTGGGGTTAGGGTTAGGGTTTGGTACATGAGCTCCGGTCTAGGACCGCCGCTCTGATACCATGTTGGGAAAAACCAAAGAGATATTTATTCTATGAACCTTAGGCTCTCTTATATAGGAGAGTAGCCTATTGGTAAATTACATAAGACCTCCATAAGTTATGGGAATTAAGAAATAGTATGAGAAATAAGAAATAAATAACGTAACATAAATATATCTCTATATATATGATCTAAAACCCTAGGTGAACAAGGTTTATGTTTCAGATGCGTAGGACTCGTTGTTTTTGTAGTGGAAGCAAGATTCAAATTGTTTTTTTGCTAAAATAAAACCTCCTATTTGTGCATTTTTTGGAAGTGATTTTTGTTTATTAAAATGTATTTAGAATGTATAAATATGTCCAAAAATAGTAGCCTAATATTGGTAGCGAAAGTTCATGAAATGATCTGAAGAGTTCCCGCCATGAAAGTTGTTTTGCATGCATTCATGGATCTGTAAGAAAATTATTTTTTCTCACTATTTCCCATTATGAATATGAAATAAATACTTGAATTAAGTATATAATTAAACCAACAAGCCGTTTGAATTTATTTTGCACGATTCCGACTCTGTTTGCCCTATATATTTTATATTTAGTGGAGATGGGTCGGAAGATGATTACATCAAATATCTTTGCTTAATGTGTTTATAATTCAATGGAAAACATGGATATTATAAAATTTTCTTTATTAATTATGATTCCTAATAATTATGAAAATGATTGATTAATCATAATAGGCCATTAAATGTGCGTTTCACGAAAACCCAAGTTTATCCTACAGTAGTTGTAGGACAATCTTTACATGCAAAACATTGTTACTTGAATAAGATTGGGGATTTGTTTAGTAAATATCCTTATAATATTAATCAAAATAGTTTTGATAAATATGGTATAACTTCAGTTGAAAGGTTGAATATCATCTCAATTAGAAAATGATCGGATTACATTATCTTAACATGAGGCGGATATGGTGTCTAGTCTGGGATCTTTGAGGTAGCAGGTTGCTCCATGAGCCGTCTGTCCCAGATCATGTGTGTAACGGCCATGACAATAGGTAAGGAAAGGATAATGCTTGAAATAATTATTATGTATTTTTTGAATTATTAAAATTTAAATAATATGTATTTTGAGATTATATCATCCTTCATGTAACAATCAAGATTGCCTATTGGTTGATTGATTAGATTGATAATTAATTTAATATGATTAAATGAATTAGATCCAATTAAAATAAACACTCTATTATGAATAGAGTTGTAATCCCCTTGGAATAATTAATTGTGTGAATATGATTCATAATAATTATTAACATGGTATGGAGGATCACATAAGTGACATACATGGTCTCCCGTAAAGGTGAGGGGTTTTATCGCCATAGATTGTATGTAGGAGACACATGTATGAAGTGACAACTCTTGCATACAAGCGCACATGGATAGAGCACTTTGCTTCTCGAAAGAGTAAGGTTGTATGCGTAGTGACCCCAATATTTCTTCCTCATATTATTGGGGTGATATTGGATTGTGCATAGCGAGTTCTAATTTTGTTGACAGTAGGTTCAATTACGACGGGTCAACATGCCTTAAGGGTAGTGGGCCCAGGTGTTAAAGACTGAATTTGGAAAAGGAAGTTGTACTTGCAAAGCAAAATGAGTTCCCACTTCTTTTTATCTAAGTTACAGTTTCTCATATTATTGGGATGTAACAAAGGTAAGAAAGGAGATCCCATATCTTACATAAGATATAACGGTAAGTATGCATGTTACTTTGAAAGTGAATAAGGGATTGAACTTTCGGAGTTGACAAGGAAAGACAAGTTTGATATAAAAATCCTAAATCAAAGTAAAATATGTAATTATGCAAATTATCTTATTTCAGATAACCTACATTAAATCACTCAAAACGATACTCAATAATAACAAGTAAATTATCATGGATTGGATTCATGATCAAGAGAATGTATTTGCAGTTGGACACATAATGTATGTGGTTACAATGTGTAAGTTTCCTCATAATAATTAGGAATGGCAGTTAAATAGAAAATAGGACAACAACCTTGGGTTTGTATGTCTCTATAGTCTTGATCTGTCATCAAATGTGCTTTGGAAGTATTATATTGATGATTGTCCTAATTATCTAAAATCCTTATAAAACCTATGAAGACGTTTTGCCAAACATATGTGCTCTCGACGTTTAATCATGAATGACATGATTCACTGCATTATGCAGAATGATGGCTCGATAAGACAATATGTACTCAAAAATATTTGAGTACCTACCAGAACCAAAGTGTTTAAGAATTTATATGGATGTATATAGGATGAGTGTCATCATTCTGTTGTCTATACTCTAGTCATTCATGAAGATTCATAAGATTTACATTTTATGAATTAAATGAGGCATATATAAATGTTGAAATACCCTTATATTGGAATCTTTTGAATCAACATAAGAGATCCTTTGTCTTAAGCAATGGTTGTTTATAGATGAAGGAAGTGTAGTGGAAGCATGGGTTTGACCCAAGTAAGAAGGAAAGTAAAAGAGTTAAATGTACTTTTGTAATTTCCACACATATGACATCCAAAGAGTTGGATGAATGCTAATACTGCAATAACCCGATGTACTGATAATATTATTATCTAGACTATCTAGGATCCTTAGAGAAGGACTCAGATAATGCATTGACATATTATACATCTACATATAACCATTGATATTGACTTCCATATTAGATAAGATCTAAGTCTAATAATTGTATCTCATTCTTCTAATTAACACTTGCAATTGGTTGCATAAGTTTTAGAAGACTAGAAAATTTGATCTAAAGTTTTAATAGTCATCCACATGGATGTTGATGCAATTGTTGCAACCATCTCCATTGGATTGATAGACTGCATTTTTTCAGCGGGAGAGCCCTTAGTCTTAGAGAATGTCTCGAGGACCTAGATATTAGAATACATTCGTTATTTATTTCTAAATGTTGGAAATAAACATGTAGTCTGGAATAGACCTATCATAAAGAGTTATGATGGATATATTTCAGATGGTATTCTAACATCTAGAGGACTCTACTAAATTAGAAAATTAATGAATGGTTCATTAACATTTCTAAATATTGAAAAATTAAACCTTAAAAGACCCATAGGAGGATGATGATCATTTGACAATGATCTGGCATCAAGACTTGGACATATGTCTATTGATGAGATCAATTGACTAGTAAGAGATTAATCTTTAGACTATCTGAAATTTCACATCTTACATACTTGTGAATATTGTATTCAAAGTGGAATGTCTGATACACCCTTCTCTAGGTATGGTGTAATATGCCAAGATATTCAAGATCTCATACATATTGATGTATGTGGATCATCTATATCATAATAAACATTAATGATATGTGATATCAATTGATGATTATTTGTGACATAAGATTTCATCCCTTCACATTAAAAACCTTAGAAATGTTCAAAGATTTCACAATTTTGGTTGAGAACCAAAGTTAGAAGGAAGATGAAATGAATTTGATCTAACCTAGGTAGCAAGTACCTATTAGATGAATTCAAGGAATATCTTATGGAGAAAGGAATATCATTCCTATCTCACTCCTCCAAATACTCCTTAACTCAATAGAGTTGTAGGGAGATATAATTGAATTATCTGTGACATGATTTGATAAATGATGAATATTAGCATAATTACCTCCTAGTTTCTAGTTATATATGTAGTAGTGACTACAATATATATCCTTAATAAGATTCCATCCAAACTAAACCCAAAAACCCTCATGAGATATGGCTTGGAACCTAGCTTAGTGTTGGACACTTGAGAATTTAGGGTTTCTTGGTACATGACCATATCATGGATGCAAATCTAGCACTACAAAGTGCTACTTCATTAAGAATATAAAGGATGGTATTGGATATCTACTTTATGACCTTGAGATTCTTAAGGATTTCATCTCTAAGAATATGATTCTATGACTTTCTTGCAAATCAAGATGAAAATGAAGTACTTGCAAATCAAGATGAAAATGAAGTAAAGGGACTCATTACCTCCTGATAAGATAATGTGGCTCCTAAAATTGGAAACTAAATGGAAAATTAAAGATGAAACACCCATACCTCTTCAAATTAGTTTGAGGGTGGTAAGACCACCTAAGGGTATGGATTCCATGTGTCAGTTAATTCTGACAATGATCTGACTTCATACAATGAAGCTTCTGAAGATCATGGCATGGAAAGATGGATGTTAGCAATAAAGTATAAAGCAGACTTCATATACAAGTGTTGTATATGGACCCTCGAGGATCCACATATAAGGGTGTGACCCATTAGGTGTAAATGGATCTTCAAGAGAAAGAGGAAACCTGATGAGAAGGTAGAGACCTTCAAAGCATGGCTTGTGTCCACAAGATACACACAAAAAGAAGACATTTTTTGCGATGAGACTTGATCTTCAGTGACCATGCTTAAAACATCATAATATTGCTAACTATAGCCACACAACTTGTCTATGACATCTTCAAGATGGAAGTCAAGATTACATTCCTCTAAGAATTCCCCACCCAGGATATTCATATGAAGTAACCCCGGGGCTTAATAGTTGAAGAAAGAAAGGTATTCAAGCTGAAGAACTCCATCTATGGACTCAAATAAGCTTCTTGTAATTGGAACATCATAATGAAATTATAAAGGTTATGTTTTCATACAAAATCTTGATGAACCATGTGAAGCTTAGTGGGAGTGCCATTGTGTTCATCTTGCTAAATGTAGATGAAATCCTAATCATTTGGACTGATATAAGGATGATAATAAATGTTTTATGATATTGCTATTCCATACCTTGAGATATGATCTTAAGGATACCTCTTAGATCTTAGTTCTCAAGTCGTAAAGAAGCAAAGAAAAGAGGGCATTGGGACCATCACATTAGCAGTACACCCTGGACATATTCCATTTTTGTAGAAAACTCCAAGGAAGGCTTCTTTCCCTTAAGATATGGTACTAACCTATCTCAAAGGATATCACCTCAAAGAGTTGAGGGTGAGAATGCCAAAGCTACATGTCCTAGTGCATTACCTATGGGAAGCTCTGAGTGTGTTTGATGTATACAAAAGCCAGATGTCTGCCATGCAATGGGAGTAGTAAAATGTTACTGCTCCTGCTATGGAGATAAAATACTTAGTTGCAGTAATAACAACACCTTCAAGGATGACAAGACTTCAGAGATAGTGATCTCTAAGTCTTATCTGCAAAGAACATAAGACTTTATAGATAGTGATATAAAAGTTCTTAACTGTAGATTCCTTATAAGACTTAAGACCGGGTCCTAGTCTTAGGAGATAGAGATCTCAGGGAATAAGTGCATTCTGATACGGATAATAGAAATTGCTACTGGTCATAATGATTAATTAGTTGTAGTGTCAATGCAACATTCGCATTGGACACGAACTTTGTTATTAGGATATATGCAAGTACCGTAAAAGGACAACATAGTCTCTCAAGAATAAAGTGACTAGTCAGCTTACCAAGCTATTTTTTTCGAAATATCTTATGATTGTCACATGAATTTGGGTTTAAAAGATTAGCCCATTAATGACTCTTTGGTGTAGTCGGAGATTGTTAGACATGCAAGCCCATGACGATCCATTATGTTATAAATGTTATTGCAAATCATTCCCTAATATGAAATGAAGAACAACTTATTTACGTACAGGTCCCTTAGTAAAGTTAGGGTTATGTACCCTGGTTATCTTAATGATCATACAATTATTGATTCAAATGTTGAATAATAGAGGTTGGTGCTTAGATGATATCTAAAGAGTTAGATTGAGAACTCATCAAGCACCGTCAAGTGATTGTTAAGAGAGGATCTCCAGACTGAGAAGGAGATGTCAATCCTTTATTTAAAGGTTGATATCTAACTGGCCTCTTGATACATGTCCTCTATATAGGAATAGAGATTCGGAGGTGTTGTATAAGTTAGGTCAAAAAGTTGACCTAACGAGATTAAGATAACCAGGATCTATGTCGTATGCTGTCATGATATAGGCATACATCCTCTAACCGGAGGTAGATGTGTTAGTATATGTTTGAGTATGTACATCTGGCAGACCGATAGGTTGATGATCTAATCAAGGTCTATACATCAACGATCTAGTTTGCATACAAGGGCATATGAGTAATACGATCTCTCAAAGGGATCCTACTGGTTCATTATGAACTGGAAGACATGAGCCCACTCGTGAGATATTGGGATCAAATTCCATGCATGGTCTTCTCGCTTTACAAGCTTAACTAAATTTGTAGGTTTGATATATGCTTTTGGAAAGTATATGATCGATACCAAATCCCAATTATCAAATGAGAAACTTAATGATAAAACCCCAAAGAAGACAATCTAAATTAGATATAAAACTTCGGGTTTATTCTAGGTCTTCTAGTATGCAGGATATGCATGTATTAGGAATACTTGAGGGTGATGTGATCATAAACTATTGTATAACCATGATGCTTCCATTCCGAGGGAGTGATGAAACAGGTCTGGATTTCAGTGACTCCTCTTAGTAGAGAAGTAATCTGATCTTAGTCCAAATGTAGGACAGTGATCTGAATGTTATTCATATGCAATAAGAAGATTAGATTTATGGCTTTGATTTAATCAAATATCTATGGGAGGTCCCCGAGATCTGGATTTGAGATATGATCTCAATATCCAAGTAAGTATACGTAGAACTTACAATTTCCCTTTCCTTATCTCCAAGTATCCGTAGAGAAAGCATATTATCCTTGAGGATAATTCCATTGTTGATATATATATCTGAGTATTGGGAAATTGATAATTAAATATGATTTAATTATAATAAGTATTATGAATATGATTCATGTTATTTAGACACATGAGAATAGAGTTCCAAGATAATTAAATATGATTTAATTATCAAGGATATGAATAATATGGATAGAATTATCCATATTAATCATAGATATTATAAATATAATTTATATTATAGTAAATAGAGCTAATTATATTTTGTAATTATAATTTAAATGTTGGTTTGATAAGGATTCACATTTAGTATTTAATTGTAAGTACAATTTACATATTATTTTGGGTGTGTGAATATGATTCACAATTTTCATTGGCATGGATGTAATGTTCACAACATAATTATGAATTATTTGTGTGAATAAATTGCAATAAATGTTGTTGCGAATTATAGAGAAATTCATGGGATCCATGATCCCATGAAATAGGACATGAGGAGCTCCCTTCTAAGTGGGGAGGATGGACGACCACCAAGTACAGATTGGATTAGTGGTCGTCCACCCCCTTATGGAAGGAGGCTTGTCTCCTTCCTATTTCTCAAAGATTGATTGATTTAATTTAAATTAATTTATATTGATTAGTATTCAATATATATTTAATTTAATTAAATTAGTTGTTGTTGTATTTTATAATAAAATCATGGCCATTGAAAGTAATACAAATCAATCTCAACCATTATATTTGTGTTTTCCATGGATTATGATCCATAAACTCCCAAAATATTATAAAAGAAGAGGCAAACATAGATCTTCATTTTAGACAACATAATTTCTCTCTCTCCCTCTCATTCCTATGCCCCTCTCTCTAGAGTGGCCTCCCATTCTAAACCCTAGAGAGGATTGTCGTCGTCGTTGTGTCGTTGATTCGACTGCTCGTGGCTCTCCATCTTTTTCGGGGAAGCTCTCTTGGGAAGAAGACGTTGGATATCATGAGACGATATCAGGAGATTGAACTCTTGGATCATCATCTTGGATTGCGAAGAGCACACATTTCATCAACACGCCCGCAAGCATCTCCTTCGTTGGATCGGACCTTAGACAAGAGGTCTCTTACTTTAGAGACATGATCACAACCACGCATCAAGAGGTATTCCTATATCTTGTTTGTGGTTTAGATGAAATGATTCGAGAAGTGCTCTCAGATCTTGTGGTTTCATCGTATAATTTAAAAAAAAATTGATTGCCCCGAGTAGCTAGTGCGACTAGTCACTCCAGATCGCATATGATGTGATCACCATGCTTCCGAGATGCCCTTAAGGTTTATTCCCATAACCTTCAAAATCAATTCCTGTCAGAGTATGTATGTGTTCAATAATCAAGCTTGAGCTTCAAAGTCTAAGATACATAGGAGCCTGTAGCTCCATGACTAGGCTACACTTGTCAAGCATCCAAGGAAAGGTAGCTACACTAGCTACCATATATTCTCTTCTCCACCTCCTCTTCTTGAGCCAGTTGTACTTGAACTTAGAAGGGAATACCCTGCTTCTAGAGGAAGGAGTTATTGGATTGGGGAATTAGGGTCATGTCACGACCCCAATTCTGGGCTGTCAGATCCTCACATATCCAGATCTGGTTACTCAACAATAGATTATAAAATAATCACAACTAACAGTCAGAAATAGAATGTAATTAAAAATACTTAGAAGGAAGTATTTAATATTTTTTCATTCACAAAATAAAGTTTACATGATACAATGTCCCACTATAATCATTTACCTGTACATCAGTTGGAAAGGAAATACACAAAAAGATTAACAACTACCCTATAGAGTTATGCTACTAAGGCTGGATGGATAGCTGCTATCCCTGAGATGAATCTCTGATGCCTGTTGAGTTTTCAGAAAATATAGGAAAGAGATGGGCTAGTGCTCAATAACAAAGAAAAGAAATGTAGGCCACTCATGATATTTGAAAGGTTCAACAAACCAACTTATATAGTTGTTCCTTTGTTCTATTTTTATTTTAGTTTCTATCCATTCTAATCTACATAAGGGATTGGTCCTCTCCCCTACACGGACGCTGAAGCTGTTGACACACCAGGATTGGAGATTACGTTAATCTTGTGAGCTTATGTCGCCGCGCGTCACCTTAACCAATCCTCCAATACTACCCTTATAATTCCCATTTTTTTATTATCGGGGGTTCCAAACCCTCAGCTTGACAATCAAAGAAGCACGCCATCCATGAGGACTCGATAGCTTAAAACCATAGGCTAACCTTTATTTACATAAACTAGCGGCTTTAAATACATGTTATCATGGCCCAGCCACTATCAAACCATATGTGCCTCCACATGTCACGACCCCATCTTCACTCAATCAGCCACCTAATGTCAACCGAATATCTGATGAATACGCATTTCATCATCTTTAATCATTTAATTTAGCTTTAAATCCCATGTAAACACCTGTAAATAATAATAAATCTCTCATTCTACTAACCATCATTCTTGTGTAAATATTGTATATTTATCACCATTTTAGTCTAAAATAAATAAAGAAAGAAATAACGGAAAAATAAAGAAAATCAAAGAGTGTATATATGAAATAAATACAGACTGGCTCTGACCCTAAGAGTATGTCAAGACTTGAGCCAATTGACCATGAATAAAGTAGGGGGGATAAGGACTAAATACAAGAAAGTAAAAAAATCAATTTCCACTTGTGTACATTCATCACTTGTATATCACTATATAATACATATTTCTTACACTATTTATTTATCACCAAACTCACTCTAAATACAAATATTTTCTTCTTGAAACTTGTACCTAAAAATAATTTGTAAATAATAAAAATAATTACTAGAACAATTCGTGTATATTGTGTAAATAATAACTCTCTGAGAAGGCCACAAATTTCAACTTGTTAGATCAATATCTTCTCTGCCAAAAATCAAATTAACCAAACTCACTTTCATAGTATTCAAAATTAAATAATCTTTAAAAAGGAAGTGATCTCATAAAAATCAGACTTAAAAATGTGAAATATGCCTTTTTGGGGCGATATTGTATATTATACCTACGTAAATAATATGTATACTTATTTTCTTTTTATTTTTGTATATATTATTTTTAACTATTTGTATATATATTGTATTTAACTTATATGAAATACAAATAAAAATCACAACATCGAATATCAAAATAAAATCAAGTACAAATTATATATACATCATTACGTAAATTGTAAAACATTACTATTTATTTACCCTAATAAATCATCTCATAAAAACAAAATAAAAATGTGATTAAGATTCTTGTAAAATATTATAAATTATTAGATTTTGTATATTTTGTAAAAATAATATATCAAAGGTGATATATACATATAAATATACACCTATGAATAACATATTTTATTTATTTTTACCCCAGTATATATTTTATTTAATTCACTAAAACTCATCATTAATAGGCAACTTTCATTAATAACATTTTTATTTTCAAAATTTTCTGATTTGAATTAATTTTCCATTTTATTTCAAATTAATTTCATTTTTATTTATTTTGTCATGTAGCGTATTTTATCTCGTAGTTGGGCGGGCACTGATTTGTTGAACCCGGTTTGTTGACCAAGGTTAACTCCCCATTCAACACCCTCCCCCTCCTTTTTTGTGCTCTAGTCGTTCTTCTCTATTTTCTTCCGACCCATCTGTTGCTCAACTCCTCCTGCTTGCTACGTTGATTCATCAGCCTTGACTATCCTCTCCTTTTACGGATCACTCGTGCTTTCGATCATGCATTGATTCGCTCGCATTTTGAATTCAAAAACTCACTGGACCTATCCCCTATTTATACATACGAACCACCACTTTCTTCAGTTGATCCATTTTTCCACCGTTCTTGCTCCCGAAGCCATTTTCTGGAGACAAAGTGAGGTGACAACAAGATTCTCCCATGGCTGGGAGTGTGTGAAAGTGGTTGATTTGCGAGATCCACCTACTTGTCGGAGCTTCGTCGCAAGTCGACACTTCTCTGTTCTAGGTCGCCAATCAAGGTGATTCCCTTCTCCATTCATTTGTAGGTAATTCTAGGTTAGTTTTCCTTTTGATTTAACTTTTAGCTTTTCATGTTAATTCATATTATTAGCTTAGATTAGATTTATATCCTCAAGCAGATCGGAGCTCTCCGATCACCTTCACTCAGATCAAACCTTACCATCATGTTCGCCCCAACTTTCTTCATTACCCCCCACTACCTAAACACCTCTAGATTATCTCGGATCTGGAGTGTGGTCTCCATCTCGTCCACCATCACTGAAGACCCTCATTCTTCACCATTTCCTTTGTTTTTCATCTAATAAAGATCGTCAAAGCTATGCCTCTGAGCATTGAGTCTCTTGCAAGGTCCAAGAGAGGATTCAGAAGCGAGGTGTAGGATCTGGAAGTCTATCTAGAGATGAAGACCTTTCGACCTCCAGATCTTCCTCGAGCCATCGTTGTGCGCCGTGGAGTATTCCAATCAATAGAAGAGCGTTGCAGGAACGAGAGAAGACCTTCGGGAGGATATATGAGTGGAGATCGAGTGAGATTTGCTCGATTGAAACTTATCGAAGAAGACATTCAAACATGTTCTTCCATCAAGCTTCAGAGCCACACGATCAAGAACCCTCCTGCTAGATTGAATAAACATCGTCCATTGAGCACCGAAACTCCACCGTTGATCGAGCTTCCCAGATCAGATTAGAGTCGTCCCCGTACTTTCAATCTCAACCATCACATCATACACAAGGACATATCTCAGCTGTACGAAGTGCCACATGGAACGGTAGAACATTTTCACTCCAGTCCTGCTAGTTTTTAATTTAGCAAATAAGTCTCTCTAGGGACATGTGTCTGTCTTTGGTTGTTTGAACATTTGCATATTTTCCCTACTCTTTATTCTATTTGCGCTTAAGTCCCAATTGAACTGAAATGTGTGCATTGCACGTGCCTATGTGAAAATTGCAATAAAAGTCATGCATTTATTTGTTATCATCTTGTCCCTAGAACATAAATTTTTACATTGAGGTCCAGTCCAGTGCACCTCATGTGCGCTAGCATGTGCATTTCTGCTTAAATTGCTGATAAACCATGAAATCGAGCTCTTAACACTGTCAAACTAATGTTCGAATTTCGTTGTAGTCAGGAAAAATCGGATCGATCAAAAACCGTTTTGGTTATTTTTTTTAATTAAATGCAAGTGGTCAATTTTTTTACTTGGACAAGCCCAAGGTCGAACTCAGGGACACAAGCCTCTTAAGTGATTATTTAGACACCTAATACTCGGCTCAAGTGATTAATAAATAATTAATAGGTCAACAAACAAGGACAAATGATGCAGACATATGAAGACACTTTTTTATTTGGTTTTTATGATGCAACTTGATACATATGTAAATATATGCAAATATGTCCTGCCTAGATGTAATCATTAAGCAATAAAAATGTAGTCAATTTCAGGATCAATTCATGAAGCAAATTTAATAGATAAACTAATAAAAGACATTAGAAATCATTAAACAAATAACACTATATTATTAGAATTTATCATTAGAATTTTCAGTGTCAAATTAGGGAACAAATCATGACAAAGGACAGATAATGAAATAAGCTTCAAAATGCAACTGAAATCAATTAAATGGATATCATATGCTCAAGAAATTCACAAAAGAGTCTAGGGGCATAAATGTAAGGAAAACATGAACATGTTTATAAATCTTCACAAACAGGCCCTTGAGATGTCATAAATGTAATTAAATAAAAGCGCAAGGCCTTCTCCATAAATTTCCCATACGTACGGGGGCTATTTTGTAATTATTAAAACCTAGAGGGGCTACTTTGTAAATAACCCCATGCACGCATGCGTTGCACGGGCCTGGAGGGACATGTTTGCAATTTGGAGAAGTCGGTCGGGTACCAATGCAATTTTTCCATCCCTCACGTGACCAGGGCACATGACGGCTAGGCTCGGGTAAAGGATCAGGCTCGGTGCTTGGCTCGGGAGGCTCGGGCGGAGGCTCGAGACACGTGGAAGGATCTGGTGCTTCGGCACTGGCTCAGACCTCCTAGAGCTCCAAGCCTCGGAGGCGTCGACATCGCTGATTGGGTGTTGTTAGATGAGCACCGGGAGGATGCCATCCAACGGCACCTATAACTCCTAGAGCTCCCTCCTCAGTCGATCGTTGGTGGCACAAACAGACCTACGGCGGGACTGCCGGAGCTTCTCTACAGTTTTCCATGCTCGTTGAAAATACTGGAAGAGACCTGTGTGCATTACGACCAAGTTCATAGAATGGAGAAGTTGCTGGGCTGATTGGAGGTGGTTGGCGACGACCACACGCCGGAGGTGGATCTTGAGAAAGCTGCTCCGACGAGGCTCCGACCATTGAAGGAGTACCTGTTGGTGTTAGCTCTAGCCGAAGCGTGTGTGCGTAGTGTGAGGCGAATGGAAGGGGGTCCCTTGCGTGCGAAGGAATGGGGTACCTAAGCTCCGTCTCTGACAAACTAGAGAGGAGGTGGAGCGGAGGTGGTCAGGTGATGGAGAAGAGGAGGAGGCGAGCAGGGCATGGCATGAAGATGAGCAACGTACGATGAAGCTAAATGGGTAGTCAATTAAGGGGGGAAATGGGAAGGGGTATCTAATTAATTAGAAGAAACCATAAGGAAAAGCATAGGAGACTTACTTGAAGATCAAGGGAGAATGAGGTGGCTTGGTCCGAGCAATTAGAGGTGCTCCAGTCATCACTGGACACCCCCGGCCATGGGGAGCAGCTTACCGGCCTTCTTAGGGCTGGGGCATGGCCTACCATGGCCAAGGGTCGATACCGGAGCTCGAGGTTGTCTTCACTTCCTCAATCCGACCTCCCCCTATCATAGGGAGATGGAGAGGTGCAGGGTCTTCGCCCGTGTAAAGGTGGACAAGGCGGACGAGGGGCGGAGTGGCATATTTAAAGGCGGAAGGGTCGAAGTGCAGGTGGTGGAAATGGTGGTTGGCAATTGAGATATGAAGTGAGAGAGTGGGGGACGTGCAGAGCCACGCAGCCCGCGAGGATGACGGAGGAGAGGGCTTTGACTGGTCATGGTTAAAGGGGTGAGGGAGGTATCAAGAAGGTGGCGGAAATAGAAAGGGGGAAGAGTGGTTAGATGTGGCGATCATGGGAGAGAGGGGGAACGGGAAGTTGAAGAAGGTGATTTGACCGTTGGATCTAGTGAACCCGTGGTCGAGGAGTGAGCGGGAGCGGGCACTCCAGATGAGATCTGGAGGCCTGATTGAATGGCTGAGGATGGAAAGGGATGGGCGGTAGAGATTGAATGTTCCAGAGATGATCGGACGACCTGGAAGGGAGGCAGGTGGCACAGTGGGAGGTGGGTCACGTGGCACAACCAGAAGGAGCCACATGGCCCAATGAGATTTATACAAATATAAAAATAAAAGAAAAATAAAAAAGAAATAGAAGATGGAATAACTAGGAAAAACTCAAATCATGAAGGTTGTATATCTTGAGGAGAACTACAAGTTTCATGTTGACCAAAAACACAAAATGAGTCAAACAAGAGGAGAACTATTTTTGGTAGTGTTTTTAAAGGGTGTAAAAACACTGCAATTTTTGTTTTGTATTTTTTGTATTTTTAATTTATTTTATAACCAATATATATACATTTTTTATTGACAAAATATAGAATTTACCATGATGAAACTGAGGTTCATCAATTACACACTTAGCCCTGCATTTATTGGCATGTTATTCATTTGATCCAAAAACTATCTTTCTTTGCATTTATATCCCTATGCATCTACATTTTTTGCATGTTAATCTAGTTTTAAAAATAGCAAAACATCCATAAAATCACCATAATCTCCTGCTAATCTCTTTTATTGATGGTAATTTTTTTGCAGTTTAACCATTTTTCTTATATTTAATAAATCAAAAACCCCAAAATTATCTACTTTTGCATTAAAAAATCAATAAAATGTAGAAAAACTTTTTGAAAATTTTTGAAAAATTAGTGTATGCATGTTTTTATGTGTTTTGTTTTTAATATAATTTTTATTTTTGTAATTCCTCATAAAACCCAAAAAATAGAAAAACTCCAATACACGTAAAAAAATCATAGAAATTCACAGAAAACCCCAAGAATTCTATAAAATTTCTTTCTGGAAAAATAAAAATTCATCTTTCTTTTCATGCATTTTTCATCCATTTTTTATTTTATTTCCTATTTTAAAAATCCAAAAACATTTGCATTGTTTTATGTTTCTCAGTTTTCTTTTTTTTAAAATTTATTAAAAAAACCCTAAAAAATTCTAAAATTTCTTATAAAGTATCAAAAACATCAGAAAATACAAAAATAATTTTATTTGAATTTTCTACATATTTTTGCTGTATTTGAAAAATATAAAAAAAGTTGTTTCCTTTCTTTGAACTTATTTCTTATTTCTTTTTTATTTTCTCATATTTTAAAAAAATAAAAACATTTGTAAAATATAAAAATTCATAAAAAAATATAAAATCAGAAAAGCATAAAAATATAAAAATATAAAAAAATATAAAAAAATTGAAAGATATAAAATCACAAAAATCAAGTCTAGTTTGCTTTGAGAGTCCGCTTTCTTTTCTTTGATTTTTCATTGAATTTAATAACCCTCGAGATTATTTGTAGCCCCCACGAGTCCGATCCTATAGGCTATACACATAAATAAAATAGCAATCACATTCTTCTTGCTGACATTCATTTCTTTGCGTCATTGCTTGAGCTGAAGATATTAATAAATACATTTTTTAAAATTGGAAATTTTAGGGATTGCAATGACGTTTTAGCCATTAAATAATCATCCCTTGAATATCCTTGTTCAATAAATGGAACCGTTGCCGAGGAGGCACGGTTAGGCTGGCTAGGTTTCTTTTTATAGCGTGATATTCTTAGATTGCAGATGCCTATTTGTTGTTATTTTTATTTTCTCTCGTATATATTTTTGTCATTTTTTCTTTTATTGTCTTGTCTATATTTCTGTCATATTTCCTATCTATACATATTTTCTGTCATTTAATTTTCTCTTATTCTTGTATATATATATATATATTGTGTGGACTGCATCTTGTTGATGAGTGAGCACTCACTTCGAATTCCGCGTGCCATGTGGGAGCTTACACAACGCTTGTAGGATCCGATGTGTCAGACACCGAAAGCTCCCCAAGATCGAACTTAGGGATTCATATGAGATCCTTTTTACTTGATTTTATCAATTTTCTTCTAATCTACTTTTGTGTATCTTGTTTATTTGTTTGTTTGTTTTCTTCTCTTATTTTCTTTTATTCGCTCACATTTTTCATAAATATGATCTGGCATCTCTTTTATTTCTCTCTTTCTTGCAAGGGCCAGACGAGCAAGGGCGGCATTCCTAGGAGCATTGACGCACTCGAGCGAAGTAGAGGCAACTCATTTCTTCACCGAGCTGCAGGAGAGCATAAGAGGAAGAAGCATAAGACTTGGAAGATTTTTAGAGCAGAATTTGGCATATAATTTTTTGTTTTCTTTTTAGTATTTTATTTTCTCATTATTCTTGTAAAAAGTTGTGATTATTCATTTGGTGATTGCTTTTTTTCTATTTTTTTTCTTAGCCATTATATACCTTGTGGATTGCGGGGCATGTTTCATCAAGTACAAGTGCACTGGCCAGATCTCACCTATTTTTGTTTTCTTCCATATTATTTTTATTTGTTTTGTTGAGGTTATTTATGCTTGATCCCTTAGAAGTAGGTTTTATTATCTTGCTTGAGTCAGGTAATCGATTAGATCCAAAGCCCTTAAAAGAATATATGTTCATATAGACAAGATCGTAGTAGTGGACTTAGTAAAATTAAGTGGTTCTTTCCCGTTAATAGATGTTACTGCTTGGACGGTTCTCGTGCATCATTTAGATTATGTTTATTTCTTTCTTTATTTTATGTGTGGATTACTTTGCATGTAGAGTGCCTACGAACGATACGCATCTCTTTCTTTGCATGCATCATTGATTTCACTGCGCATCAACTTTTTTGTTTTCCTTCCCTATTTTCATTCATTAAAGATTAAAAGGAATTGGAAAATTCGTTTAACCATTTACTTGAAAAAATCCAAAAAAAGTGATAACATTTCTAAAATTGGGACTGCTAAAGAAAGTTCAACCCTAACTTAAACAGGAAACATATCATCATTGTTTTGGGGAGAGTAACCCCTCATTTTTTCCAGGTACTTACCTCCAGACAGAGTGAGTGAGGAGGAAGCCATAAGGATAGAGTCCAAATCCCTGGACTTATGCCCTATGCTCTTGTACACATCTCTATAGTGCATGGTTGAGATGCAAGCACTTGCTTCAGACGTAAGAAAATCATTTTAGTGTGCTCATTCTCCTTTCTCCCTTTGGGCTTGATATTGAACCTGGCAGCCCAAGCAGATAATGCCATTGATTGGGGAGGATTGAGAACATACGTTGGGCGATAGTAGCGACTCATCCTGTGTGTTTGGTAGTAAGTAACTTATTGTAGATTCATTAAACTAAAATTGAAAAGATAAAAGACCAAACTCTTACGGTCTGCACTTGTGTTTAGTTGGTGAATCAGGGGCTTGTATTATGTTTGTTTGTAAGTGTAAAGATCCTTCCGCGCACTTCGCACCTTTGACTCATTCTTCTTCTTGTCTTGACTTTTGTATTCCCGCATCCTACCGTTTGACATCGAAGATGTTGGATTGGAGTATTTCTTGTTCGGACTCTGAAAGCTCATTTCACACTCCAGTTCGGGTGTCTTCTGTTCGGGAAACTCACTTTCAGGATATCCCTCTTTCTCCACATCTCCCATCTTCTCATCAAGTCCATTGTTTGAGATTGACTCTAATCTAGTCAGAGCACTTGATGCCACCAAATGACTAGGGTTCCATGGCTGAGTAGATTGAGATAAACAATACGATGTTAGATTCCATACATGACATTCAGGTATAGTTGACTAAACAAGCTGACATCTAGGCTGGATTGAGAGATATGATCTTAGAGCTGAGGAATGATGTACAAGATAGGAGAGAGGAGGGTGAGTAACCGAATGGAGATGGGAATAGGGGAGGAGGATATCCACTCATTGAGCCAATGGCTAAGCTTACACTTAAGGATGCCTATAATCCAGGAGCAGGATAGACTAACACATGGATTCGGATACATGTGATTCATGGGAATTATGAGCAAAAGTCAATAATTTTACCTTTACTCCCAATATTCCATGGACAAATTAATAAAGAACCTTATGTACACCACCAGCAGTTTGACCGCATATGTGGAACTATACACTACCCTAATGTCCCGTTAGAGGTAGATGACAACCTTCCTGTTCAGCCTTGTGGATAAGGCATTATATTGGATTAATCATTTAGGAAGGTTTGCTACGTCCTAGGAAGAATTGAGAACATCATTCTTGAACAAGTATTATCCCCTTGGACGAATGAATCAAATGTGGTCCTTGATTGCCAACTGCTCCCAAATGTTCCATGAGCCTATTCACGAGGCTTGTTAAAGATTAAGGTTTTAAAGGAGAAGTTCCCCCATCACAATATTCCAAAGACGAGCCTTGTGCAAAACTTCTTTGGAGGTTTGAGCATTGAAAATAAGAAATCAGTAGATGTCGCGAAATCAGTAGATGTCGCTTGCTTCAACAAGGATAAGGATGTCCTTTATCATATTTTTGAGGAGATGGCATAGAGCTATGTAGCCTTTTCTTCTTCAGGTGCTTTTCAAAAGCATCATGCTACTTCTCCATCAGTACTCCACAAGCCTGTAAACATGACGACATCTCACGATGTGGAAAGGGTGGGCAATGCAGATCTGACTATCATAGGAAATCACCTATCCAAAGGTGGGCATAATCGAAAAAGTGTCCAAAGGGCTTGAAAAGTTACATGTGATCGAGCATAGGACAAAACAACTGGATAAGCTGGATGAGATCACAAAGCATATGGATCTTCTAACTAGAACGATTAATGCATGTCAGAGTACAAGTGTCGCATCTGATACTTCTACTCATGAGAAGACTTCTTCCACTTCAGCACAACAGAGTACCGGAGGACCCTCCTATAGTACAACATGTTTAATACGTGCAGACCCCAGATCAGGTCCCACAATAGTCATCCTCATCATGCATTGTGTTGTACCAGCAAGGGCATCCTTACATTTCAGAGTAACAGTCTCCACCTCCATGTCCCATTTAGGAGGTGAACGGTATTTGGTTTGATCGAGAGAGCAACCAGTCCCATCCATCAGGACAATGTCAATTGGGTCCTCAGGCCGGTCAGAAGCCAGTTCACCATTTTCAGGGAGGGAGACGACATCCCCAACACTAGCAGCTACAACCTCACTTTTCGTCTCCAGCACACTTCCATAATTGGAGACAGTGGCATCAACAAATGCAGCGTGTGTAACCTTTTTAGCGCTATTATCAGTAGCATTCTGCACAGTTTTTGCACCATTCTCCTCTTTATTATCAGCCACAGTACTCTAGGTACCTGCAACCTCCGCATTACTAGTATCAACGACAGCCTGTAGTTTAGCATCCAGAGGCACCATCGGTGAATGCCACACTAGATCAGCTTGCACTCCTGATGAAGAATATGAATGATTTGACTCAGAGGCTTAACGACCTTACCACTACGAAGGCATTGATTCCAGCCTAGGTCAAATCCAATCCCAACAATTTCAGACGCAAGGAGCAGTTATCCCATGATCCATCCACACTTGAGACAAGTATGGCCCTTGATTTTACATGTTTATCTGATGCCATTCATCTCAGGAGCGGTAAGAGATTGCAGCCTCCCACACATCAGTGGGGATTGGGGATTGACATCATCATCTTCTTCACCAGTTGAGCAGTGATCCAGCGTAGTAGATCCAGAGCATGTATGATCACCACCACCTTCTTTACCACCATCACCATCATTATTTACAAAAGTCAAAAAGAGAACAAAAAAAGAAGCAGTGACGAGTCAGCCATGAAGGAGAACACACCCATCACGGAGTTCTTCTACATCAACAGACCAAGCAACCCATCACGTTTTTCTATTTATTTCTTCTATTCTTCTGTTCGATAACATTGTACAGAATGATGATGGTTGTCCACATTTACATGATGACTATGATTTGAATAAGAGAAATGAGCAGTTTTATGTTTCTGATTATGTTTCCTTTCCTTCTGCTTTGAATAAAACTCAAAAAGTTCAAAAATTAAAAACAACACTATCTGATCTTGGAGTTGTAAAGATCCTTCATGATATCTTTTTAGGTATGCCACTCCTTACGTCCATGGAGTACATGCTCACCGTAAAAAAAGGAATGAAAGAAGCATGTATTCAAAAGGGTCAACCAAGATATGTAAGCTGGAATCTAGCACTATAGAGTGCTACTTCATTAGGAAAATAAAGGATGGTATTGGATACCGACTTTATGACCTCAAGATTCTTAAAAGATCTCAATTCTAAGAATATGATTCTTAGAAGTTGACTCTCTTAAGAATCAAGATGGAAATGAAGTGAAGGAACTCATTTAATTGATAATGAGGCTCCTAAAATCAGAAACCAAAAGGACAATTAAAGATGAAACACTAATACCTCTTCAAATGAGTTTGAGGATGGATTCCATGTGTCAGAGAAATCTGACGATGATCTTACTTCATGTGATGAAGCTTCTGAAGATCATGACATGGAAAGATGGATGTAAGCAATAAAGTCTAAAGAAGACTTCACATCCAAGTGTTGTATATGGATCCCCGAGGATCCACCTATAAGGGTAAAACCTATTAGGTGTAAATGGATTTTCAATAGAAAGAGGGAACCTGATGAGAAGGTAGAGACCTTCGAACCACGACTCGTAGCCATGAGTTATACACCAAAGAGAAGCATTGCTTGCAATGAGACTTCCTCATCAGTGACCATGCTTAAACCCATCAGAATATTGCTAACTATAGCTACGCAACTTGACTATGACACCTTCAAGATGTGAGTCAAGATTGCATTCCTCTATGAATACCTCTCTAAGAATATCCACATGAAGTGATAGAATCTTGATGAACCGTGTGAAGCTTAGTGGGAGTGCCATTGTGTTCATCATACTAATTGTAGATGATATCCTAATCATTTGGAATGATATAAGGAAGATAATAATAAGTGTTTTATAATCCGGTTGTTCCATACCTCGATATATGATCTCAAGGATACCTCTTAGATCTTAGTTCTGAAGTTTTTCATAAGCAAAGAGAAGGGGGTATTGGGACCGTCACATTAATGGTACACCTTGGACATTTCCATTTTCTGGAAAATTCTAAGAAAGGCTTCTTTCTCTCTAGATATGGTACTGACCTATCCAAAGGGATAGCACCTCAAAGAATTGAGGAAGTGAATGCTAAAACTAGTTTCCCTTTGTGCATCAGTTACGAGAAGCTAAAAGTATGCTAGATATGTACAAAAGCCTGATGTCTGCCATGCAACGGGAGTAGTAAATTGTTACTAATCCTACTATGGAGATAGAACACCTGATTGCAGTAATAATAATATCTTCAAATATGACAAGCCTTTGCAAGAATAAACTGTTACTAATCCTACTATGGAAGAATAACTAATTTGAATAATAGGTTCCTACTAATCCTACTATGGAAGAATAACTAATTTGCATAATAGGTTCCTTATTACAATTAGGGTTATGTACCATGGATGTCTTAATGATCATATAGTTGTTGATTCAATTATTGAATCATAGAGGCTGGTGCTTTGATGAATATCTAAAGAGTTAGATTGAGGACTAATCAAGTACCGTCAAATGATTATTAAGAGAGGATCTCCAGCCAAAGTAGGAGATGGCAATCCTTTCTCACTTGGCTGATATCTGACAAACCTCTTGATGCAGGTCCTCTGCAAGGGAATAGAGATTCGGAGGTGTCAAATTAGTTAGGTCAAAAAGTTGACTTAACGAGATCGAGATAACCAAAGTCCTATGTTGTATGCTGTCATGATATAGGCGCGCATCCTCTGACCGGAGACAAATGCATTACTATATGTCGGAGTATGTACATTTAGCAGACCAATAGGTTGATGACCTAATCAAGGTCTATACACCGGCATGCTGGTGTGCTTACAAGGGCATATGAGTAATACGATCTCTCAAAGGGATCATACAGGTTCATTTCCTGAACCGGAAGACAAGAGCTCACTCATGAGATATTAGGAAGAATCAAATTCCGTGTGCGGTCGTCTCGCTTTGGAAGCTTGACTGAATTTGTAAGGATTGATATATACTTTTGGAAAGTATATGATCAACACCTAGGTATGATATATGCTTTTGGAAAGTATATGATCGATACCAACACCAAATGATCGAATGAGAAACTTAATGATAAATCGCTGAAGTAGTTAGTGTAAAATTGATCTTATACTTCAGGATTATTCTAGATCTTCTAGTATGCAGGATGTACATGTATTAGGAATACTTGAGGGCGATGTGATCATAAACGGATGTATAACCATGATGCTTCCATTCCTAGGGAGTGATGAAACAAGTCTGGATTTTAGTGACTCCTCTCAGTAGAGAAGTAATCTGATCTTAGTCCAAATGTTGGACATTGATCTGAATGTGATTCAGATGCAATGAGAAGATTAGATTTGCGGTCTTGATTTAGTCAAGTATCTATGGGATGCCCGAGATCTGGATTTGAGATATGATCTCAATATCCAAGTCACTATACGTGGAACAATACAATCACCATGTCCTTATCTCCAGCTATCCGTGGAGAAAGCGCATTGTCCTTGAAAGAGTTCAGTATAATTTCATTATTGATATATGTATCTGAGCATTGAGAAAATGGATAATTAAATGTGATTTAATTATCATGAATAATACGAATTTGATTCATATTATAAAGAGAGTTATCTTAGATAATTAAATGTGATTTGATTATCAAAGATGTGAATAATGTAAATGTGATTCATATTATTTGGGCATATAAGAATAGAGATCCAAGATGATCAAATATGATTTAATTATCATGGATATGAATATATGGATAGTACTATCCATATTAATCATATATATTGTAAATGTGATTTATGATATATAAGAGAGAGCAATTTGTATTTTACATTTGTTAATTAAATGTTAATGTGAATTGGATTCACATTGAACATTAAATTGAAAATGTAATTCATATTTTATTTTGGATTGTGAATGTGATTCACAAATTTCCAATGGCAAGATTGCAACATTTATAAAATAATTATGAATTATTTTTGTGAAATAATTTACAACAATTGTTGTTGTAAAATTGGAGATACATGGAATAATGTAATCTAAGGAGATTACATGGGAGATGCCCCTTCCATATTGGAAGGAAGGGACGGCCACCAATTCTTATTAGGAAAGGGTGGCTGTCCACTCCATATACATGGAAGGAGGCACTCTCCTTTCCATTATCTCCATATGATGTTGATTTAATTTTGGGATTGATTTATATTGATTTATCAATATATATTTACTCTAAATTAAATTAATTGTTGTTGGATTTTACCAAAAAAATCTTAGCCCTTAAAACAAACACAAATCAATGAGAGCCATTGGATTTGTGTTGCCCATGGATTGAGATCCATGGATCCCAAAATATTATAAATAGAAGGGCACCCCTTGCTCTTCATATGATAATGAGAAACACAAGGCTCTCTCTCTCTTATTCTCTATACACACCCTCTCTCTTCCTCTCTCATGGTCGTCCACCATGGATGCCCTAGAGAGAGTCTCCATCGCTGCAGCGTCGTCGTTATGTTGTCGGTTTGATTGCTCCTGAATCTCCATCTCCTTCGATTCACCTCGCTTGTGAAGAAGACGTTGGATCTCATGTGTAGAGATCAAAAGATTCGTCTCTTGGATCATCAACATGGATTGCGAGGATCACGTGTTTCATCAACACGCTCGCAAGCATCTCCTCCGTCGGATCGAACTTGAGACAAGTGGTCTCTTTGTTTAGAGACTCGATCGCAACCATGCTTCAAGAGGTAATACTATTACTTGTTTGTGGTTTAGACGAAACGATCCGAGAAATGTTCTTGGATCATGTGGTATCGTCACATGAAAAAATTTAATTTCCATTGCATCGAGCAACTAGTACGACTAGTCGCTCCCGATCGCATACAATGCGATCCTCACGCTACCATGATGCGCTTAGGGATCATACCATATCCTTCAAGTGTTATCAGAGCCTTAGGTTGAAAGTTTCGGATACGATCCGTAAATCTAAGCTGACTTGGGTTCGTAAGGGTTGCGAAAGTTTTATCGCATTTCATTTTCGCATCTCTGTTTAGTGAATATTTTCGGCCTTGTTAAAATTATTTAAACATGAAAATAAAACTTAGATTTTGTTCCCCATTAAGTAAGGAAACTTTTGGATTTAAGTTTGCGTGATCCCGAATCTGTTTGCTCAAGTTATGATCAAATTAGTGAACATATATCTACTGTTTCGGTGACTGTGAATCTTAACGTAATTAAAGAGTTCATTACAGATTTGAAACGCCTTGAAATGCATGCAAATCACTTAAGTTATTTTCTAAATCAAATTAGCGAACTTTAGAAAATTACTTTGCTTAATTTGGATTTAAATTGATTGAGATATGCTAATTTTAGTAAGTGAGGGTCACTGTTGGAAATTACTTTCCTAATCAAGAACCTTGTGATTGTCTTTTAATCAATTAGTGAAATTAAATTATTTAATTTTCTGAACTAATTATGGATAAATATTTGTGAAATATTTGATGATAATTATTTCCTTTAATGACATTGCTTTAACTAATATTTGATTAGATGTGATCTAAATCACAAATTGGTTACTTGATCTACATGATCTACATGATCTACATTCCAACAAACATAGTTGCTTGAATAGGGTTGGGGATTTGTTTAGCAAATCTCCTTATAATATTAATCAAAATCGTTTTGATTATTATTATATGATATAACTTTGATTGAAGAACCGATTATAATCTTAAGTACACAATGATCAATTTGGCATTATCTTTTCTCAAGGTGGATATGGTGTCTAGTCGGGGAGCGTTGGGTAGCAGGTTGCACTGTGTGCGGCCTGTCCCACTCCCGTCGGTACTGGCCATGACAGCAGGTAGGGACTTCATAATGCAGGAGAGATCACGATGTATTTTTCTAATTATTAAAATTCAGAATAATGCGTATTTGAGATAATACCATAATTCAAGTAACAATAAAGATTATTTGTTGGATATTAATTGGATCATTAATTTAATATCGTTAGATTAATTGCAATCCAATTAAATATTAAACACTCTAATTTTAATATAGATGTTATTTTCCTTGGAAGAATTAATTATACTGAATATGATTCATGATGATTAATTAGAATATGAATATGATATGGAGGATCACATAAATGACATCCATGGTCTCCTGTCAAGGAGAAGGGTTCCGTCGTCAGATATTGTATGTAGGAGACGCATGTCCAAAGTGACAGCTCCTGCATACAATCCATTTGGATCGGGCTCTTCACTTCTCAAAAGAGTAAGGACGTATGCATAGTGACCCCAATATCGGGTCCTCATATTATTGGGGCGATATTGGATTGCGCATCGTGAGTTGTATTCTTGTTGATGATTGGTTCAATTAATGACGGGTCGATATCACCTTAGGGGTGGTGGGCCCCGGTGTTAAAGACCGAATTGAGAATGCAAGTTGGACTTGCAAGGCGGAATATGTTCCCGCTTCTTTTTATCCGAGTTACAGGTTCTCATATTATTGGGATGTGACAAAGATAAGGAAGGGGATCCCAGATCTTGTTGAGATATGATGGTAAGTATATCTCTTACATTGAAAGTGAATAAGGGAATTAACTTTAAGTGTTGACACGGCAAGAAAACTTTGATATAAAAATCTTAAATCAAAGTAAAATACATATTTATATATGTTTATGCAAATTTCTTAGTTCAGATAATCCTTCATTAAACCCACTCAATTTTATACTCAATAATAACCCGTAAACTATCATGGATTGGATCCATGATTAAGATGTTCTACTTGCAATTGGACACATATTGTATGTGGTTGCAATGTGCAAGTGTCCTCATTATAATGAGGAGTGACAAGTAAATAGACAATAGGACTACAACCCTAGGGTTTGTATGTCTCTGCAGTCTTGATCTCTCATCGAATGTACTTTGGAAGTGACATGTCGATGATGATCGTAATTGTCGAATAATCCTTATAAAATTCTAAGAAGATGTTCTGGCATACATATGTGCTCTCGACATTTAATCATGAACGACATGGTTCTCTGCATCATGCAGAATGGTGGCTCTATAAAAGATGATGTACTCAAAATATTTGAGTACCTACATGAACCAATGTTTTAAGTGTTTAGCTGGATGTAGATACAATGAATGTCGTCTTCTACTGTCTATACTCTAATCATTTGTGAAGCTTCATAATATTCATATTGTATAAATTGAATGAAGCATGTATAAATGTTGAAATACTCTTATATTGAAATCTTTTGATTTCAATATAAGAGAACCTATGTCTTGAGCAATGGTTGTTTATAGATGGAAAGGAGCATAGTGGAAGCATGGGTCGAACCCAAGTAAGAAGGAAAGTCAAAAAGTTGACTGTACTTCTGTGACTTCCATATGACATCCAAGTAGTTGGATGAATGCCAATACTGCAATAAGCTGATGTATTGATAGTATGACTATCAGGTCTATCTAGAATCCTTAGAGAAGGACTCGGATAGTGCATAGGGATAATCTACATTTAATCATTGAAATTGACTTTTTTATTTGATATGATCAAAGTCTAAAATTGTATCTCATTCTTCTAATAACACTTGCAATTGATTGCATATGCTTTAGAAAACTAGAAATTTGATCTTAAGTTTTAATAGTCATCAACATGGATATTGATGCAATTGTTGCAACAATCTCTATTGGATAGATAGACTTCATATTTTCAGTAAGAGAGCAATTGGTCTTAGAGAATGTCTCAATGACGTAGATATTAGAATACACTCATTGTTTATTTCTAAATGTTAGAAATAAACATGAATTATGTAATAGACCTGTCATAAAAGGTTATGATGGATATATTTCAGATTGTAATCTAGCATCCACTTGACTTTATTAAATTAGAAAATTAATGAATGGTTCACTAACATTTCTAACACTGAAATTAAACTTTATAAGATCAATAGGAGGATGAAGATCATTTGACAATGATTTGGCATCGAGTCTTGGACATAAGTCTATTGATGAGATCAATAGATAAGTAAGAAATGAAACTTTAGAGTGTCTAAAATTTCAAATCTTACATACTTGTGAATATTGTATTCAAAAGTAGAAAATGTCAATGTACCCTTCTCTAGGAATGGTGCAAGATGTCAAGGTATTCAAGATCTCATGCATATTAATGTATGTAGATCATCTATGTCAAAGTAAACATTAATGATATGTGATATCCATTGATGATTATTTGTGATATAAGTTTTCTTCCCTTCACTTTAGAAACCTTTGAAATGTTCAAAGATTTCATAATTTTGGTTTAGAACCAAAGTTTGAAGGAAGATGAAATGAATTTGATCTAACCTATGTAGTCAGTACCTATAGATGAATTCAAGGAATACCTTATGAAGAAAGGAATATCATTCCTATCTCAATCCTCCTGATACACCAAAATTCAATAGAGTTGTAGGGAGATACAATTGGATCATGTATGACATGATTTGTTCAATGATGAATATTAGCATAATTACCTCTTTGTTTCCAAGGTATATATGTAGTAGATACTATAGTATATATATACTTAATAAGGTTCCATGCATGTAAGCTGGAATCTAGCACTAGAGAGTGCTACTTCATTAGGAAAATAAAGGATGGTATTGGATACCTACTTTATGACCTTTAGATTCTTAAAAGATCTCATTTTTAAGAATATGATTCTTAGAAGATGACTCTCTTAAGAATCAAGATGGAAATGAAGTGAAGGAACTCATTTAATCGATAATGAGGCTCCTGAAATCGGAAACCAAAAGGACAATTAAAGATGAAACACTAATACCTCTTCAAATGAGTTTGAGGATGGATTCCATGTATCAGAGAAATCTGACGATGATCTTATTTCATGTGAATGAAGCTTCTGAAGATCATGACATGGAAAGATGGATGTTAGCAATAAAGTCTAAAGAAGACTTCATATCCAAGTGTTGTATATGGGTCCCTGAGGATCCACCTATAAGGATAAAACCTATTAGGTTTAAATGGATCTTCAATAGAAAGAGGGAACCTGATGAGAAGGTAGAGACCTTCGAAGCACGGCTCGTAGTCATGAGCTACACACCGAAGAGAAGACATTGTTTGCAATAAGACTTGCTCATCAGTGACCATGCTTAAACCCATCAGAATATTGCTAACTATAGCTACGCAACTTGACTATGACATCTTCAAGATGTGAGTCAAGATTGCATTCCTCTATGAATACCTCTCTGAGGATATTCACATGAAGTAGCCCTAGGGCTTCATGGTTGAGGAAAGCAAGATGTACAAGCTAAGGAATTCCATCTTTGGACTCAAATAAGCTTCTTGTATTTGGAACATAAGATTTGATGAAATTATAAATGTTATGATTTCAGATAGAATCTTGATGAACCGTGTGAAGCTTAGTGGGAGTGCCATTGTGTTCATCGTACTAAATGTGGATAATATCCTAATAATTTGGAATAATATAAGGAAGATAATAATAAGTGTTTTATAATTTGGTTGTTTCATACCTCGAGATATGATCTCAAGGATACCTCTTAGATCTTAGTTCTGAAGTTGTTTGGAAGCAAAGAGAAGAGGGTATTGGGACCGTCACATTAATGGCACACCTTGGACATTTCCATTTTCTAGAAAATTCCAAGAAAGGCTTCTTTCCCTCTAAATATGGTACTGACCTATCTAAAGGGATAGCACCTCAAAGAGTTGAGGAAGTGAATGCTAAAACTGGTTGCTCTTTATGCATCAGTTACGAGAAGCTGAAAGTATGCTAGATGTGTACAACAGCCAGATGTCTGCCATGCAGTGTGAGTAGTAAACAGTTACTAATCCTACTATGGAGATAGAATACTTGATTGCAGTAATAACAATATCTTCAAAGATGACAATCCTTTAGAGATAGTGATCTCTAAATCTTATCTTCAAGAAACTAAGACTTTATAGATGGAGATCTAAAAGGTCTTAACTACGAATACCTTAGGAGATAGAGATCTCTAGGAATAAGGGTATTCTAATAAGGATAATAGAAATTACATACTAGTTATAATAATTATTGAGGTGTAGTGTCAAGGACACTATGACTGACATGGTTGAGTATTGGTTGCATGAGATGCAACATTCGCATTGGATGTGAATACTGTCACTAGGAGATATGCAAGTGCCGTAAAAGGACGTGGCATAGTATCTTGGGAACATAGTGACTGATCAGCTTACCTAGCTATATTCTAAATAACCTATGATTGTCACATGAGTGTGGGTTTAAATGATCAACCCATTAATGGCTCTTTGGGCTAGTAGGAGATTGTTGGACATACGAGCCCACGGCGAGTCATTACGCAATAAATGTTATTGTGAATATCATTCCATGATCTAAAATGAAGAATAACTAATTTACATAATAGGTCCCTTAGTACAATTAGGGTTATGTAGCATGGCTGTCTTAATGACCATACAGCTGTTGATTCAATTATTGAATCATAGAGGCTGGTGCTTGGATGAATATCTAAAGAGTTAGATTGAGGACTCATCAAATAGAATAAAATGATTGTTAAGAGAGGATCTCCAGCCTGAGTAGGAGATGGCAATCCTTTCTCACTTGGATGATATCTGACCGACCTCTTGATGCAGGTTCTCTACATGGGAATAGAAATTCGGAGGTGTCAGATTAGTTAGGTCAAAGAGTTGACTTAACGAGATCGAGATAACCAAAGTCCTATGTCGTATGCTATAATGATATAGGCATGCTCCTCTGACCGGAGACAGATGTGCTACTATATATTTGAGTATGTACATTTGGCAGACCAATAGGTTGATGACCTAATCAAGGTCTATACACCGGCGCGCTGGTGTGCATACAAGGGCATATGAGTAATACGATCTCTCAAAGGGATCATACAGGTTCATTTCCTGAACCGGAAGACATGAGCTCACTCATGAGATATTGGGAAAATCAAATTCCGTGCACGGTCATCTCGCTTTGGAAGCTTGACTGAATTTGTAAGGATTGATATAAACTTTTGGAAAGTATATAATCAACACCTAGGTATGATATATGCTTTTGAAAAGTATATGATCGATACCAACACCCAATGATCGAATGAGAAACTTAATGATAAATCCCTGAAGCAGACAATGTAAAATTGATCTTATACTTCGGAATTATTCTTGGTCTTCCAGTATGCAGGATGTAAGGATGTGACGTCCCTAGGATCTGTGTACTCGACAAACCAAATCCATGCACACACATTCCATATTCGAATACTAGACATTCACAAAAGCAGGATAAAATAGCATTATGCACATGAATTTAATATTTCTGCTTCTCATTCAACATGTTCACACTCCATACATTTCCATTCATTGCATACACCAATTCCATCACATTTCGTTGTCCATTTCCATGTCCACAAAATATGCTTGTAAGCCTAAATAAAGATGTCCACCATTATACATATTACATGTCATGTCTCTCAACAAAAATGCAACAAGTAAAGACGGAGGGTAAAACTACCAACAACTCTACCACAAAAGTGTCGTGAACCTGCACAAAAAAAATGATGTTCCCCAAAGCTAATCACTGCTGCGGGCCTGCGGATCCACACGTAGGTACATTATGAGCAAAGTTGCCCAGTACGATTTAAACAAAACTATATATAAGAAATGCAGGATATAATTTCAACGTGCGCAAAAGAACAACTGTGTAACTGGTCTTACGAGAATAACATCTTTATTATTATTATTATTTGATCAGGATATGGATATGAGTAACCAAGCTTCGTGGATAGTCTGTGGTCTTGGACCTTGGTCTGGATGAGACCTCACACTATGCCTCTAAGGTAAAAGAAAATACCTTAGGATTGGGGTGCCTCCGTAGGCCTGCGGTGGGGTATAATGCATCCTAACTAAGTTCCTAACACGTCCACTTAGCTCCACTTCACAATTGTACTTCCAGTTCACAATTTATTTTCCAACACGTGAATCCTTGCGACAACCCAATCCTCCTTATGCCCAGGAGAAATATCTCTTCTTCCCAACTTCATTAACCATATTTCCCGGAACTCCCCTCTTAGCACTCCCACTCGGAATACCAATAAATGTGGCCTACATTGACTCGTACACGAGGGTTAACTCTAAGTGACAAGCTAAACACTAGCCGACCAATCATGACTACTTGGCCCGCTCTCGAGCACCGGGCTAAAGCGCGCAAGTGACGAGGCCAATACCGTCAGATTAGCACTTCGGTGTGCCAAGCAACATGTCCTCCAACCATCGCAGCTACAGTAGCAGTTGGGATCGTGGCCAACTAGGCTTCTACCCGGGGCTCCATGGGTGCATGTCCCTCCCTTGGCGGCAACTACTCCATCTACCCGTAAAATATTTCTTATGCACCATACAATGAATCGGCCTACGGTTGTCTGACAAAAAAAATCTCATACTATTCCTTCTTTCTTTTTTTTGGCATTTGATGAATAGTGTTCAAAGAATCACAAAAAGTGAGCACTGAGATGCAATCTAGCACAATAAACTTATATGATTAGAGTATGTTGTATTTGAATAGAATTATAAGGTTGTAGCTCAGACACTCCATAATACTGAAAATGATTAATTGGAAGAACAGAGTTAGAGTCCGCACTGATTGAGTATGAGTTTAGGGGTATCAATGATGAAATCAGCGAGATTCCCAACACTGAACACACGGTGATAAATTTAGAAGAATTCAAAGCTATGATGAGGGTGAGATGGAAACCCACTGCTTGTGTGCAACAGCCTGTATGTTTCACTGATTTAATGTATACATAGGCTCAGAGTAGTATGTCACTTATCATAAGCTACTTCCTGAAAGTATGGGAGGGATCGGTGCATATAGTTTCCATCGTTATCAGATATTAGAGTGATTTAGAATGCAGCCAGTAGCTACAACAAATAACTAAAATAAATAAAATATCATTTTTTTACCATAGGCTTGTCTGTGTTAGGAATGGCATTCATTTCATGTAAGAAGAAGAGCATAGTATTGATCTAAGGTCAACATAAATGTTGTATAAGATGTTGAGAAGCCAGTTCTATTTTCTCATCTATGCTGGTGTCACACAGTACATATCTTCGTAAGCAAGAAAGAAAATGGGCAAGAAGGGATTAACGTAAATAGTGGTTTATTACACTATTGATTCATGGATGCAATTGCCATAGACGTAGAATGTTAGTTAAATTGATACACCATCTTAACTGAGGTAGGTACATGTATTAGAAAATCTCAATTTGAAAGAGAGCACATTATTGAACAAAAAAACGAAGATGATATGAGTATCAAACAACACAGATGTTCCAGAACAAGTAGGACACATATGTCCAAACCAAGGAGAACATGATTTAATCCATGATGCAGCGAAGATTGTGCAATCGACAGTTCTGTATATATTTTAAGATGTGGACAACCATTTTAACCTGCAGCTATATATAGAGGGTGTTTTTTTAAAAGATAAGAAGTGGCTCATCCACTAGCACGGTTCCCATGCAGAAAATAGCTTGAATTGCTTGCATAGCAAATTCTGTTTTGCCATTAAAAGGAAGCACGAGAGATCTTTTTCTTTAATGGATGATGGCTTTTAAAACTTTCGTCTGTTTTTAAACTGATAATGATTGGCCAACTTTGCTTCAAAATAATAACTCTTTTTCAAACAGAAAAGACATGCCTTGTTTCTGTAGATAATAGGTCCAATTTCCCAAACCACCAAACATTCAAGTGTTTGGCCAGAAAACCTGATTCTTGGATTATTTAGAGAGTAGAAAAAAAACTTTTTCTATAGAGGCTATTTAAACACCATCAGGATAAACATGGATGATCACTTGAGATCTTTTCAAGTCATCATTTTCCTCAGACATTGAATTTTCACTAGAAGCTTGGAAGGATTAAAAATAGATTGCATTCTCGTGCAAAAGTGTTGAAAAAGAAGTGACGCATTACCATACACTACAGATCAAGTATTTACAATATTTAATACTGAAATATGAAGTTATTTTTTTTTCAAACTATCTCATGCAAAGGGAAGTTCCAAAAGCATGCAACACAAATACGACATAAGCATAATAAGATTATTTACAACAATATATCCAAGAAGAACCTCTGATCTAATGATTCTGTGATTAAGTTTTCTGGATATATTTACTTATGATATCCATTTAAGGATCATGATAAGACTACTGTTGGAAAGTGTACTCTATGGTACGAAATAGGTAACACTATCTAAGATCATATGGCAAGAACACCTAAGGTTCTAACGATTATGCATGTGCATGAGTTCAACTAAAATGCGTGAGTCCGGCAGCCAGATGAAAGGAAAACATCGGTACAATCGATGAAAGAATCGTGTGGAATCCGCAGCAAGAGGAAGGGAACATCGTACCTATAGAAAATTCGAAACCTCAATTTCTCCTCCCGTGGAGAACGGCACGCTCGACGCTCCGCTGGACGACGAGAACTGCACACGGGGGTGACTTGGACCTTCTCTACATGGAGATGGTCTTGGATCGTCAATTCTGAGGTGCTCTGATGACCCCTGGTAAGGGAGAGGGAGGAGGAACGGCGGGAGGTCGTAGGTATGAAGGTTTGGGGGCGTTTTGGGCGAGATGGGGAAGGGTTTTATTGGTTTGGACCCGGATTCGGATCCGGGTTCGGGTTCGAATATGGCTTGTACCCCTCCTCGCCAAAATGGTCATAACTCGGGCTCCCGATGTCAGATTTTTGCATTCTTGGACTCGTTGGAAATCTATCGACAAGCTCTACGCAATAGACTATTCAAATAAATTTTTTGTACATGAGAATAAAAGCAGATTTGCAATTAAGCCCAGTTCCAGCCGGATTTTGCATTTTAGTCCCTGTTCGGTTTTCGGGATTTTCACAAAGGTGCGTCTTCTTAGGTGGATTTTACTCATTCAGAAGTTTGATATGGGCATTAGAGATAAACCTGGAAAGAAGAACGTAGCGGCTGATCACCTCTCCCGTATCGAAATTCTTGGTACTTCTGATAATACACCTATTCGAGAGACGAGTCGGTTTTTGTTATCGACTCACTCCAATGGTACGTCAATATAGTGAACTATCTTGTATCCAATAAAGTTCCCGAAGATTGGCCCAAGAGCCACATAGACCGACTCAAGTCGGATGTGAGACATTACCATTAGGAGGATCTGATCATTTTCTTTGAAGGACCGGATTGTGTCTGGAGGACGTGTATTCCTCAGGAGGAATATCAGAGTGTCCTTACTTTTTACCATAGTCTGGAGAAAGGAGGACACCACTCCGACAAGAGGACCACATGAAAGGTACTACAATGTGGCTTATACTGGCCGACTCTGTTTCGCGATGCGCTCACCTTTGCGAAGTCGTGCCCAATATGCCAGCGAATGGGAGGAACCGTTGGTTCCAAGGATGAGAAGTCAATGCAGCATGTCATCATTTGTGATGTCTTTGACGCCTGGGGCATCGACTTCATGGCCTCATTCCCAGTTAGCCATGGTTTTGAATATATCTTTCTTGCGGTGGATTATCTGTCAAGGTGGGTGGAGGTTATCCCGACCCGAGCCGCAGACAGCAGGATTGTCTGTAAATTTATCAGAGATCATATCATCTCTAGGTTCGGGATCCCCAAAGTATTGATATCCGATGGGGTTAGCCATTTTGTGAACAGAGATAAGAAGAAACTCGTAAAGGATTACGGCATCGAAAACCGTGTCGCTAGTCCTTACCACCCACAGATCAATGGCATGGCAGAGGTGTCGAATGGAGGGGTTAAGATCATATTGCATAAGCTTGTCCGCCCAGACAGGAAGGACTGGTCTCAGATTTTGGATCAGGTCCTTTGGGCTTATAGGACGGGTTACAAGACACCCTTAGGAACCTCCCCATTCAGAATGGTATTTGGGAAACCGTGCCATTTGCCAATTAGCTAGTGCATAAATCTGAATGGGCAATCAAGAAGGTCAACTGGAACACACACCTAAGGCAGAATCATAGAGAGATGGATCTGAAAGAACTTGTGGAGATTAGAAATCGAGCATATGACAACAGTTTGGTGTACAAGAACAAGATAAAGCATTGCCACAATAGATTTATCAGACGAAAGATCTTTGTTCCTGTACATAAGGTATGGTTGTTCAATGCTAGGCTGAAAGTTTTCCAAGAGAAGCTTAAATCCAAGTGGACGGGTCCGTTCATAGTCCATGTTGTGCATGATAGTGGATGTGTAGAGATCTCAGATCTTACAGATGGAGCACAGACATCCCTAGTTAATGGACAACTGCTGAAACACTTTGTGGAACCCAATGAACAGTTAGTCCAAGTTGAGGAGGTTGTTTTCATGCGTGAGGTAGACTCAAAAGACACACATAAAGCCGCGCATGAGACCTTGCAACATTAAGCTCTCGCTATCAGCAGCTTTGAAAAGATTCAGATCTTGATCCTTGTATATACTCACCTCCTTCTGTACATACTTTCTATCCCTCCCTCCCTTGTGATTCGAATCACTCGCCCCGGCTCCATATCGTTTCATTTTATGGCTATACTTAGGATGACCAGATCCTAAGTATAGGGGGAGAGTGACTCGAGTCTATTCACCATTCGTTGTACATCCTCCAGATCTCATCGGTTCTCACATCCACTCCTATCCTATACTTAGGCTGACTTGAGCCTAAGCATAGGGGGACCGATGCCCGCCATGTATATACTCATCCATTTCCCCTCTTGACTTCGTATGCCCCATTTTTGTTCTTTTTCTACACTTAGGCTACCAGAGCCTAAGTATAGGGGGTGGAGCGACTTCTATACTTTTTGTAATTTTAGCTCTCCTACGCTTAGCACGATCTATGTCTTTTTCCTCGCTTTTCGTGCTCTGAGGACATAGCACACGCTAAATATAGTGGTGGGTGTATATATTCCATATCTCATACTTTTGCATATTTTTTGCATATATTATGCAATAATTACGGGTGGGTAAAAATTGAAAAAAAATTGTAAAATACATGTATATTGTATATTACTTGTATAAAAAGTTGTAAAATTCTTGTAAATAATACTTTCGTAAAAATTATTGTAAAATAGGAGGTATATATAAAAAAAACAAACAAAAAACAAAAAACAGAAAAAATAGGCTTCTTATTTACTCTTGCATATCATCCTTGTATTAAAAAAATGTATCTTGCACTTCATTCATCTACATAACATGTCATATGCATCTCATCTGCATATTTAGCATATGCGAAGTGAAAAGTTAGTGGGTTCTAAACCAAGTTATGTATAGATGTTGAGGATGAATTTGATTTGACCTTAATCTACCTATTTTCAGAGGAACCTTATAGGAACTTGAGTTAAGATTTTACAGGTCGAGTGACTCAATTCTTTGAGTCCGCAAGTCTATGTTCACATGTCATCTTGATTGGTCTAAGTAGAATAGTTCGAACACACGCATGATTCTTTTAGACAGTGACCTAACTTGGACAAGCACCATGCACGTAGCACTTCATTGATGAGGTGGTGAGGAGGTAGAATCCTTTGGCTTTGAGTAGCACACGGGTGGAAACATCTGCCCTCCTCTAGGGAGGGAAGTGCATCTCAACCTAGTCTAGTGATGTTGATGTCTAAGGACGGGATGTTGTGGGTTGCAATAATGCCTCAAAAGAGGGATAGTCTACTGGCTCAAGAGGAAAAACTCCTGATGTACATGCTGCACCTTGTATATAATTCAAACGAAAAAAGAAAAAGAAAAGAGAAAAAAGAGAACTCCAAAAAAATGGACAGGCCGGATTGAAAATAAAATGTCTGTCGGAGTATGTATATTTGCAAGGCATATGCTTCAAAGCCTCATACTATGAAAGCCTGCAGCTGGATGACTTGGCTACACTGTTCAAGCATCCTAGGATAGGTAGCTACACTGGCTACCGTCCATTCTTCTCTCCACCCCCTCTTTTTGAGCCGGTTGCACTTAAACTTAGAAGGGAATACCCCTCTCCTCGAGGAAAGAGTTACTGGACCGGAGAATTAGAGTTACCATGTTAGAGGAGGTTGGTTCTTTGCCATTTATGATGTGGAGAGCCATATTTCACTTATACGGTACAAGTAAGATTCATAGTCATCAGAAATTTCCGTATGAGGATTTGTTCTAACCTGACTATTAAGGCTTCTTGAATAAAAGACTTGTGGAACATAAAGTATGTTAGGTCTTAAATTCTAATCTCAATAACGTTCCACCATATTATTAATCCAAAGGTTGAGTCAAGCTCCATTTTCAACTTTTGTTCATGACCTTGGTATGGAACCCAAAATCATTTCACTTTTGCATTTCATTTTAGCTGCTCGGGGACGAGCAAAGTTTAAGTATTGGGGGTTGATGAATCTGTGATTCGCTACTCTAAAAGTTGAAAAAAGATCTTTGTTCTTGAGTAATCAGATGAATTTCATCACCTATATTGCATAATTAGCACTCAGGCATGCATAAATAATATTTGCATTTTAGTATTCATATTTGCATTAAATAAGGAGCCCAATTCACTTGTAAAAATCACTTGTATATTCACCATATTTCACCTATTTGTATATATTCTATATCAACTCCAAATCTAATAAATTCAACTCTATAGTGTATATATTACTATACTAAGACAAGAAAAATATCAAAACAATACTAACTTGTATAATCGACCAATAAAACCCAAATCCAAGTTTGAGACTAGGAGCCTTAAAATGTGCATATCTCTCCCATACAGCATCTGATCTAGGTCTACTCTCTTTTAAAATAATATACATTCAAAGAACTTCAAAACAAGACCAATTTCATTAAAATCAAAGTTTGTATGCAAAACTTGGATTTTGGCCCCTATTGTATATTATACTTATTTGTATTTTTACCCTTGTATTTTATCGCTTCATTTGACTTCGTTTCCGTTTTTGTCCAGCATAAAACTTGTAGATTTCATCGAAATCTACAACTTTTATGTTTTGAGTTTTTCCAAATTCGGCCACCTTCCCCCTCATATTTCACTTTCTTTCTCGCAATAATATGATTGGGCCATGTGGCGCCTTCTGGTTGCACCACGCAGCCCGTCTAATCACGCGTGCCCTGCCTTTCCAGCCATTGGATCGCCTCCAGGCGCTTCCATCGCAACCATCCGTTCTCTCACCAAGTGGCACCACCCATCACCCTTTGATCGCACTTTCCTGTTCTAATCCAGACCTTTCACTAGAGCCCCACTCTGGGTTGTTGGATCACAAGATCCAACGGCCAAGACCCCTTCGTCTACCTCTGAATTCCCTCACCCACGTCGCCCCACTTTGCAAAACCAGTCGTGCCCTTCTTATTTTGTCGACCATATCATCCACCATATCCACTTCTCGATAACCCCACAATGGAGCCCGCACCTCCACCATCCTCATGCAAGACCACACTCTCCATAACTCCCTCTCCCTCGCTCCATAATCACCACGCAAGTCACGATCTCGATCACTGGACTGTCAGCAAGTCACGATCTCGATCACTGGACTGTCACCTTCCAACTCTATAAATACATCATCTCCGGCCACCTTTTCCCCTATCCGCCCTTGCACGAGAGACCCTCGAGCTCTACACCTCCGATCTGTGACAGAGATTTAGCAAGAAGTCGAGCGACGACAGTGGATTTTCTCCGGTGAGATCCACGATGAACCTTCATCGTGCAGCAGCTACACCTTCAAGCTGCTTGAGCTCGAGCACCTGCCGGCCCTAGAGCGATGACCGGCGGCTCCAATTCGAGCCCCATTCCCAGGCACGCCCCTTCCGTCCCAGGTAAACTTCTTCTTCTTCTCCAATCTTCCCATTTTCCCCCTCCGATCTTCTCTGAATTTATCCGCCTTCCTCGCTCAATCTCTCCTTCCACCGACCATTTTGAGCTTCCCCTCGAAGCCACCATCTTCGTGCACCGCTCCGTGTCTCTTCTCGGCCTCTCGAGATCACCGCTCACCCCAGATCATGGCTCCGCCATTCACGACGGAGGATCTCCTGGGTCGTTCACCTTTTTGCCCTGCAAGGCCTCGAACCACTCACTGCATTCATGAGACCTCACGCACCACGCTTCAGCTAGTCACTAACATTGCAGGTGTCCCTCTGTCACTGGCTGGACTCATCACCGGAGCTTCATCGAGCTGCTTCGTCTCCGACATCCATACATCCATCGAGATTCGCAGCTGCTCCTCCGCACTCCAGCGATGACGGTCAGCCATTCATGAGCAGCCCGACGTCTTCACTGAGCAAGAAAGAAGGTGGCAGAGCTAGCTGACCTTCACCGGAGCCCAGCCAAGCCCGCCGCAGGAGGCGGCGACAAGGAGGAACTAGACGCACAGTTACCGGTCGATCATCTTGATCGGACGGCCCACAGCGTGCCACGTCACCATCTTCCAGGAGTTATAGCTATCGTTGGATTTTTTGAGATCTGACGGTCCGAGGGCGTCCATGTGTCAGCTCCGAGACTCCTCCCCGACCCTTTAGGCTCGGAGCACCCGAACCTGCCCCGAGCTAGCCGAGCCTGCCTCCAGACCCGAGCCTCTAGCTGAAGCGCCAGATTCTCCATCGTCATCCGAGCCACCATCCGAGCCTGCATATCACGTGACCCACATGTGTATGTTGGGTACAATCGAAGACCTACAAGTTTTGGAAATTACATTCCAGCCCCTTCTAGGCAACATCACGTGAGGTGCACATGGTCCCGTGGATAATTTGCACCCATATCTTTACCATTATAGGTATTTGCATTTCAGTCCCTGTAAGCATGTTTCTGTTTTAATCAATTTTATTTCTGTTTGCATTCATATCCCTTTGTTTGCACGTTTATTTAACCATTTATTTAGAATCATTTATTAATTCCAAAAATTTCATATTGTAAAGAAACTTATGCTCTATCATTGTGAAGGATTGTTATATTTTTATGAGCTTCAAGGAATTTAATATAATTCTTTTCGTAGAAAATTGCATATTTTGCCCACTATGTGCCTTTAATTGCGTATTAAATTAATTGTTGCTCCAAAAATCACCAAAAAAGCACAATAGTTCTAGTTTAAGTAGTTCTACGTCATGCCAAAAATCATGTTATTCGCATGCACTAACGAGGTCTTAACAAATTAATTAGTGTTTTGCTTCATTCATTTTTAATAGGTCCAAAATTCATCATTTTTGAGGTCTAATAATTTTCCTAGGTTCATCTCACATAGAAGTATCTAGGATAATTTTTATATCTGAAAATGTTTTAATTTGGTATTTATTAAAATTAATTTTTCAAAAATCACCCTGCATTCATTTTTAATTCATATAGAGTCGAAAAATTACAAAAAAATGTAGTAGCTTAATTTTATTGCATTTAACATTTTATCCAAGTTTCATAATTTTTGGACTTAATTGGACTATACTTTACCGTTTAACCTTTGAAATCGGTCCAGATCGCATTGCATTTTCTTTATTGCATAAAAAAATACCACAAAAATATTCTCTTGAAAACCTAAACATCGGAATTGACTTCGATTTAATCTAAGGAAAAAGTTGCCTCCCTGAGTTCGACCTTGGGCTTGCCCAAGTAAAATAAAAAAATTACCGCTTGCGTTTAATTGACACATTAACCAAAGTTGTTTTGATAAGTCCGATTTTACCCGACTACAACGTACATCACTAAAATTTAATCGTTAATTCAGTTGAATTAAGTAGGGTAATCTGCGGCTTTTCAGTCTATCTGAGCTATGCTCGTAGTCTGTGCTCAGCTCGTCTCAGCGATTCTCTCAAACACCTTCCAGACGGTGTCTGCACCACGTGAAGTGTAGTTGCCTCCACAAGTAGCACTAACCAAATCCTGCACCTCAAGGTTGAGACCGCAATACACTGATTGAACCAGGATGGATAGGTCGAAATCGTGACAAGGACACTTCTGCAAGATGTCTTTAAATCCATCCCATGTATCATAGAAGTCTTCATTGGGAAGCTGGAAGGAACTAGTGATGTGTGAGCGCATCAAGGTAGTTCTACTCAATGGACAGAATTTCTTCAAGATGAGATCCTTTAACTGAACATATGTAGTTACAAATACCCCCAAGTTCTTCATCCAATAGTCAACCTTATCTTTCAAGGCAAAAAGAAGGGCTTTGAGCCTAATATAGTCTTGACTAACCCTAGGATGCCTAAGGTTAGTGCAGATTAACTCAAAGTTCATAAGGAATGCATACGGTTCCTCATGTGCATTCTCGTGAAAATTAGGTAACAAACTGTAGTGTCCAGGGCTTAGGTCCCCGGTCCGTTATTGGAGAAAACTGACCCTGACAACGTGTTGAGTTCAGACTCAATTGGATCCATTGAAAATCACCCAAAATGCTTAAGCCCAAGTTGTCATGTAGTAATCTCCACCACTAATAACCCACTCTTACAGTTTGTGAGTTTTAGATGTGAGACTATTTTTAGGGATATGGGTGTTACAACCTCCCCTACTTATATTTGCAACATCCTCGTTGTGATATGGTCCATCACTTATTCACAGTGAAAATGGCGGTTGCACGTTCCAGGTAACCATTTTCTCCTATCTCTTTGTAGAGGTGGCTCCACCTCTCGGGTAGCACTTTCCACTATCAGAGGGAAATTTGCTCTGATACCATTTATAACTTCCTGAGCTTAGGTCCCCAGTCAATTATCGAGGAAAACTAGCCCTGACAACTTGTTGGGTTCGGGTCCAAATGGATCTATTGACAACCACCCAAAATGCTTAAGCCCAAGTTGTCAAGTAGTATTCCCCACCACGTATAACCCAGACTCACACTTTGTGAGTTTTAGATTTGGGACTATTTTTTGGGGGTATTGGAATGGATGAGAATTTTATCCCAATCTAAGTTTCCTTTTCTCCCCATTATCCTTAATGGAGTATTCAAAATTGAATTATCAATTGATGGAGAGTTGAATACCGATTTATTGGCATTTATTCACATTTCCTTTTATTTCAATCACTAATGAACACCATATTGAATTTTCAATTAAATCGGATTTATTATCCACTACTCTCCCTCAATTATTATGGTTATAAAAAGGCCATCAACATTGCAATTTCATGTCACCTTACCTTGTGCATTTGAGAGTAAAAGATAGAGAGTTTTATAGAGGGAAGGGGCTACCAGAAGGTTATTCTTCTGCAAGGGAGTCAGTGACGATGCGTGGAGGGAGCAAGGAGACTAATGACGTAGCACGAGTGGAACATAGATATGCTCGAGATGTTACTTTTAATGGTCAAACCACAACTTCCATTCTTATGGTTAGTCGTTATGTTAAAATTCTGAATGTTTTTATAATTTGTAGACAACCCTTTTTAATCTTAAAATTGTAAATAGGATATCATATTCTAGAATTACATACGTACTCACGTGAACCTTGGTCATGATATACCTAATTATGCAATTAGTAAATGTGTAATCCTTGATAAAGCTATTTTTGTTATCATGATACTGAGAAGATTTATTGTTGATTGTACGCCACAAATATAATGTATTTATAAAGTTAATAAACAGAATAAAGATTACCAATGCAATTAAATCATCAAAGTTTATATCAATATTTAAGGCACAGCCTCATAATGAGTCACGTGGACGATCGCAAGGGGTCATGTTAGCCCAAGGGGAAATGCCGCAAGGGGTGTATGGTTGCAAGGAACCAAAGAGGCAAAAGCTAAGTCCTCTACAGGTGTAGTTACAGTGTCATGTCATGCTATGGACCGCAAGTGTCGGCGGTTGAAAATGTAACAAGATACGTACATGAAAAATTATGCAATTAAATGATTTTTAAAGGTAAACCATTACAAGTATGCAAGGAAATAGTTTAGGAAGGTAAATCATTACAATCTATGAAAGAAATGGCTTATAAAGGTAAACCATTACTAGTATGCAAGGAATGGTTTAGGAAGGTAAACAATTACAAGCTATGAAAGAAATAGTTTATAAAGGTAAACTATTACAAGTATGCAAGGAAATAGTTTAGGAAGATAAACCATTACAAGTTATAAAGGAAATGGTTTATAAAGGTAAAGCATACAAGTTATGAAAGAAATTATTTATAAAGGTAAACAAATACATATTATGCAAGAAAATGATTTAGTTAAAGAATAAACCAATATATGTTATGCAAGGAAAAAATTTTATAAAGATAAATCATTATATGTTATGAGAGAAATTGTTTAAAAATAATAAACCGTCATATGTCGTGTAAAGTCATTTTAAAGGGGCTAACGTGTAAAGATAACTATATGATAAAAGAATCTTGTACATGCCATGAATCTTATCAAATACGCCCCAGAAGATTAAAAACATGTATGTTAAATATATTCTTATGCATACTACATACATATACATATGGACATGAAGAAGATAAAATACATATGTTAGGGAACGAACTTAGACATGCATGGGAACGATTAGGCTCGTTATGATATTTTTCCATGGAAACTCAAGTGCATGAAGTATGGCTATTTAAAAGACCGTTAGAATTCCCATGCATGGACCGCGATACATACTGGGCATTAAGCTCATGCAAAATTATGTTTATTTATTTCAGGTGAAGAACATGTTTGACCAAGCCCTCAAGTTCATGTGGCAGATTCAACAAGACTTTCCGTGTGGTATGGATAATTACATGGTTATGGTGGATATATGTATGCCCAATAGAACAAAGAGTCATGTTGTAAAATTATTTAGTTTTTCTTCTGCAAGCATACCCTTATTGATGTTGTGATAAAGGAACTCCAGGTTGAATTGGGTTTTTTGGATCCTTTTGAGAATGCTTTTTTTGTATGCGCATTGATTACCATGCACGAATCAGTAATGATTCAGTCATGCGAATTTAAATGCAAGCTTCCGCCAGTCAGCGTGACTCGTTCCATTACACAAACTGAGAAACTACGGCTTTAACTCATATTCAACTTCAGGTTCAATTGGACTCAATCAATTTGGAATTTGGTATGTTCATGGTTATAAGACGCCTCCATGGATGCATCTAATCGCAGATTCAACTGGCCAATCCTTGCTCTCAATAAAGTTGCATTCTGCTCAGAGGTTGCTAAACTAGTCAGTACCATTTGCATTGGATCTTCACGCTCTTCCTCTTCTCCGTTCTATCCTTTGGGAGGCATCGTGAATGAATCTTCTAAATCTTCATCAAAAAGAGGATTGGAGTGAGATCTTGACGAAGATATAGAAATCAAATCAATCTCACCAAGGCAATGGTCTTCCTCGGCGAGAAAAGAAGAAAGAAAAGGATCGGTTGGGATGTAACCGCTCCCTAAGAATGAATCATTATACATTGGATTGAAACAAGGGTTATTTTAGATCTGAGAAGATCCAGGGGAAGAAGGTGGTTGGACCTTGGAAGACGTGATATTTAGACGGTTCAAGGAAAGGTTCGCAAAGTTTGAAGAAAAATCTGACCAATTATCCATCTTTGATTTCAAGGAGGATATGAGATATGACCACACTCGATTCAAGAGACGCTAGTACTATGATGTACGTTCATGTGCAGAATCAACTCACGCTATACAATGCAAACAAATCTCTTTGAATAGATTCACCAACTCAACAGGTGAAAGCCATAAGAGTTCGGCTTATTTTTATCTTTACAATTTTAATTGGCGATTCGAACAATCTTATTCAAGCACACAAGGAGTCTCCTACTACTGATAAATCCTGATTTTATCCTCTTAATGTTATCGAATTAACGTTTTCGCTGTAGTCAAATAAATCTAGATCGATAAAAAAATAACCGCACAAATCGATGAATCGAATGAATTAACGCACGGTTTATGTTTGTTTAGTCTGGGCAAGCCCCAGGGTCGACTCAAGGAGGCAAAGGAACAAATCAGGATCAAGCTAGAGGGATTAGATTGCGGTCTTCCAAGTTGTTTTTTTGGTCTTTTTTATGCAATAAAAATGCTGATGCACTAATGCGGATGAACTAGGTTATTAAGAAAACCAACAACTTAGCCAAATTTAATTTTAATCTGAAATTAGTCCAAATTGACCAAATTGTATGTTTCCTGTAATCTAATCTAATGATTAATGCAAAATATTTTTTTGGAATTCTTGGATTTAAAAAGCACAAATGAAAAATGCAAACTTTTTTAGGATTTTTATGAAATTTTTCATGCAAATGAAATGCAAAAATTATGAAAATTTTACTGGAAGATAAACATGATGAAATGAAGGCACGCTGATTTTTTTAGAATTTTCTGATAGTATATGATTTTTTATGAATTTTTTACTAAAAATAGAGCGACTGTGAGTATTTAATTCCTAATAAATCCACAAAATCGAATTATCCAGATAGCTATTATCTCAAATAAATATTTTAATCAAGAATCCAGGAGAGTTGAAATTTCTCAAAAATCTTATTCGTGGATTTAATTAAAAATCAATTACAGATATCACACTATAATTTATTTTATGCAAACAACTCCAATTTTGATAAAACTTGGATAGTCATTAAAGCACAATTAGATACATCATCTACAATTTTTTACAATTTTTAAAGCAATAAATAGGTCTGCGCAAATTTTAGAGCATAAATGGGTAAAATATCACTGATTTTTCAATCCCTGTATTTTATAAATAATCTAACGCTCACAAAAATGTAAATAAATAGCCAGGAGATAGAGATTTTGTTGCTCTACAGCATGTTATTTTTCATTAAAATAAATGATGCTATTTTAAGGTCCAAATTACCATGCGTAGTCAGGGGTATCAATGCAATACAAAAATTAAAACAATAAAGTCAACTGTGCACAGGGGCACTTCTGCAAATATGAAAACATGTAGGGACATAAGTACAATTTTCACAAAATAAAAAATAAAATAAAAGGGACCTTTTCTTTTCTTTCTTACCACGCAAGTAAGGCGCAAGATGGGGGAGGCTAGGGCTCGAGGTCGCGGAGGACGGGCGGCTATGTCGCTCGCTGGCAGGCGGTGGGGCTGATGGGCGGAGGCCACGCTGTGTGCGGGCGGCTCGCGACGTGTGCAGGCGGCTCGCGGCGGAGAGCGGGGGCGGCATGGTCGACGGCGAGAGATGGCAGCCTGGCGGGCAGAGGCGCAGGGGCGGCCTGCAGCAGCGCGCGATTGGCACGGGAAGCGCCGCGCGTGGAGAGAGCGACTGCTGGCGGCGCGCTCCAGGAGCGTGAGGCAGAGGACGCGGCGGTCCCACGGGGCGGGATACGGAGGTCAGGGCCAAGCGAGGCGACGTGCCTGGGGGCGTCGTGGGGGGCGGCGGCCAAAGGGGGAGGCGGCGGTACGATAGGGGCGGTGCCGGGCTGCACAGGAGGTGCAACGGTGGAGGTGCGCGAGGGCAGGTGTGGCAGCCACGCGCGGGCGGAGTGGCCTGACGACGGTCGGGCTGGCGGAGGAGCTCACGACCTAGGCGGCTGCGGTGATCAGCGGGCCGGGCGAACGGCGGTGAAGGCAGGGGGTAAGGCACTGCCCGTTGGAGGAGGAGGGTGGTAGGCGGCCTACGGCTGTACCTTTTTTTGTTTTTTTATTTTTTGCATTTTTTTGACTGGAAATAGAAAGCAATGAAGAAATGGTGTGTGTGTATGATTGTAGTGTCGGGTTTGTGAAGATGTGATGATCAACAAGATAAACTAACAATGTTGGATAAAAAAATTGACAAAGCGAAGATAGAGAAATTACCTGTGAATTGCCGAAAGTGGAGCCGCGTCGTGCGGCTTCCGTCGTCGCTTCAAGGAGTTGGCATCCTCCGAAGCTTGGCAGCGAGTTTAGAAAAGTTGCTGCTATGTGGGCAGTGCTCCACAGATCTCACCTAAGCCTTGTCGTCGCTCGACCTATTGCGCCAAAGATGTCACCAATGTCGCATCAAAGGGGGCTTGGGGCTCTCTTTCTCTCAAGAACGGTGGATGAAGAAGAATGGAGGAGGAGATGAGAATATAAAGAGGAGGAGGGAGTTAGAAAAGAGGTGGAGAAGATGAAGGGTTGGTGGAGGAAGTGGTGACTTGGAGTGGGGAACAAGTAAGGGGAGAAGAGGTGAAAGAGGGATAGAATAAATAATAAATAAAATAATATAGTAGGCTACTAAAAATAATTAAAATAGTAATAATAACATAATAATAATGATAATAATAATAAATCCGAAAATAATAAAATATATCCGAAAATAATGGAAAAATGAGGTGACATGTGGCGGCTCCAGGAGCTGCCACATGTCGCTCCTAGAAAATTCAAAAATTAATTGTAAAGAAAAATTAAAAAGAAATAACAAAAGAGATTAAATCAAAAAGTGGTCAACAAAAAAGTTGCTCGCCTCGACGAGATCTACAACTTTCATGAAGGGCCAAAAATCAAATGAAATTATCTATACAAAAGTATTCTTGGGTGATACCTTATAGATATAAAATACTGCATTTTAACTTTTGTAATTTTTTGTCATTTTTAAATAAGAGAAAAATCAAAATAAAAATAGAGAAAATATAAAAAGAATATTTACAAGTTAATCTAATTTTTTTGGATTTTTAATAATTAAGAAAATAAAAAGATAAAATGCAAGGGCATTATGGTCAATATGTAAAATATACAAAAAGGGACCCAAGTTTTGCATACGAGCTCTGATTTTAATGAAATTGGTCTTGTTTTGAAGTTCTTTGAATGTATATTACTTTAAAAATGAGTAGACCTAAATCGGACACTGTGAGAGAGATATGTGTGTTTTAAGGCTCCTAGTTTCAAACTTGGACTTGGGTTTTATTGGTCAATTTACAAGTTAGTATTTTTTGATATTTTTTCTTTATTAGTGTTAGTAATATATACACTATGGAGTTGATTTTATTGGTTTTGGAGTTAGTATAAAATATATAAAAATAAGTGAAATATGGTGAATATATAGGTGATTTTTACAAGTGAAATTGGGCTTCTTATTTAATGCAAATATGAATGCTAAAATGCAGATATTATTTATGCATGCATGAATGCTAATTATGCAATACAAGTAGAAATATGCATCTAATTACTCAAGGATAAGGCTCTATTTTCAACTTTTAGAGTGATGAATCACAGATTCATCAACCCCCTATACTTAAACCTTGCTCGTCCCCGAGCAACTAAAATGAAATGCAAAAGTGAAATGAGATTGGGTTCCATACCAAGGTCATGAACAAAAGTTGAAAATGGAGCTTGACTCGACGTTTGGATTAATTGTGTGGTGGAACCTTATTGGGATTTGAACTTAAGACCTAACAGACTTCAAGTTCTGCAAGTCTTCTATTCAAGACTCCTCAATAGTCAGGTCAGGATATATCCTCAAACGCAAATTTCTGATGACTATGATTTTCACTTGTACAGTGTAAGTGTAAAATAGCTCTTCACATCAGTAATGGCTCAAAACCAGCCTCCTCTAACAAGGTAACTCTAATAACCCGGTCCAGTAACTCTTTCCTCGAGGAGCGGGGTATTCCCTTCTAAGTTCAAGTGCGACCAGCTCAAGAGGAGGGGGTAGAGAAAAGATGTATGGTAGCCAGTGTAGCTACCTATCCCGGGATGCCTGACCAGTGTAGCCAAGTCATCCAGCTGCATTTTCTTTGTTAATATACATACTCCGACAGGTATTTTATTTTCTATCTGGCCTGTCTATTTTTTTTTTGAGTTCTTGCTTTATTTTCTTTTTTTCTTTTTTCTCTCTTTTTTTTTGAACTGTATACAAGGTGCAGCATGTACATAAGGAGTTTTTCCTCTTGAGCCAGTAGACTATCCCTCTTTTGAAGCATTATTGCAACCCACAATGTCCCGTCTTTAGATGTCAACACCACAAGACTAGGTTGAGATGCACTACCCTCCCTAGAGGAGGACGGATGTTTCCACCCGTGTGCTACTCCAAGCTAAAGGATTCTACCTCCTCACCACCTCATCAATGAAGAGCTACGTGCATTGTGCTTGTCCAAGTTAGGTCATTGTCTATAAGAATCATGCGTGTGCACGAGATATTCTACTTAGACTGATCAAGATGACATGTGAACATAGACTTGCGGACTCAAAGAATTAAGTTACTTGACCCGAGAAATCTTAACTCCATTTCCTATAAGGTTCCTCTGAAATTAGGTGGATTAAGGTTAAATCAAGTCCTTCCTTAATATCTACTCATAACTTGGTTCAGAACCCACTAGCTTTTCACTTTGCATATGCAAGATATGCAGATGAGATGCATATGACATGCTATGTAGATGAATGGAATGCAAGACTCTTTTTTTTCTTTCTTTTCAGATGTAGAGATGATGTGCAAGAGTAAATAAGAAGCCTATATTTTTGTTTTTTTTGTTTTTTTGTTTTTTTTTCAAAATTTGGTATACCTCCTATGTTATAACAATTTCTTCAAGAGTATTATACACGTGTTATACAAGTATACATGTATTTTAAAATAATTTTTTTACAGAAGTTTTACAAGTATTATACAACAAAAAAATTCAATTTTTACTCACCCATAATTATTGCAAAATATATACAAAAATACGTGAAAATACGTGAAAGTACGAGCTATGGGTAAAGTATATATGTAATATATACACGCCCCCCTATACTTAACGTGTGCTATGTCCTCAGAGCATGAAAAGCGAGGAAAAAGACATAGTTCGTGCTAAGCGTAGGAGAGCTAAAATAATAAAAAGTATAGAAGTCGCTCTGCCCCCCTATACTTAGGCTCTGGTAGCCTAAGTGTAGAAGAAGATAAAAAATGGGGCAGGCGAGGTTAGGAGGGAAAATGGAGGAGTATATACACGGTGGGCATCGGTCCCCCCTATACTTAGGCTCTGGTCAGCCTAAGTATAGGACAAGAGTGAGTGTGAGAACCGATGAGATCTAGAGAATATACATCAAATGGTGAAGAGACTCGGGTCACTCTCCCCCCTATACTTAGGATCTGATCATCCTAAGTATAGCCATAAAATGATATGATATGGAGCCGGGGAGAGCGATTCGAATCACTGGGGAGGGAGGGAAAATATATACAAGAAGGAGTGAGAATATACATGGATCAAGAAGGTTTGTGATGTACCTGCTTGCGGGAGCGAGGAGGTGGGTAATATACAAGTGTGTCACTGTCAGAATCGTCCTCAGATGAATAGTAGTGCGGTGAAGGGATTGTCCAACGCGGGTCGACACACGGTTGCTTGCTTAGATACAGCTTAAGTGCAGCCGAACTGAGCTCACTAATATAAATCACCTTATCCGGACCCAATGAGGATTCCTCTGAAAATTCCTTCTCCGGAATGTTGAAGGAAATTTTCTTGGTCAATTTTCTAGAACCTGAATCATTGAGAGGGAGATGAGAGCGACGTTCCTTGAGAGGTTCGGGGGAACACCTCGAGGAATCAATTCTCGACTTCCTTTCACTAGATAGCCGACTAGAAGAGGGAGCAACCGTGTTTTGATGTGAAGTCAATTTAGTCTTGGTTGTTTCCTTTGAAGGTCTGGGATGTGGTGCGGTGCTGGCCATAGGTTCCTCATTAGGTGAGTCACCATATAGATTAGAATATTCCTGAAGGGTCAGCACGCATCTCGAGAAAGTACTAGTGATCTCAGTTGGCTTGGTAGTATTGAGCTTTTGTGTCAGATCATCGAAATGATCAAAGCAATCCACAAAGGTCGTGTCCGACTCAATGATAGCTTCTGGTCGTGAGTCCTCCTTAGATCTGTCACGGTGGTGGTGCAAGCAGTTGATGAAGTGGAGGTGTGGGGAGCCTTGAACCAATGGGCATACGGACAGTCGGTCTCTCGGGTGTAGCAGAGAGGTGGGACTCATCTACCTCTCGATGGTCACGATTGTCAGCGGATGTGCGGGTCACCTTGGAGTAAAGTGTATCAAAGAGTGGGTGAGGTCGAAGCGCTCCCAATGCTAAAAAATCGATCTCTCGAGTCTCGCAATTTATAGTCGCCTTAGCCAAGGCTAAGAACGGCTTCCCGAGAATAATCGGAGATTGGGTAAACTCTCCTCGATGCTCGATGTTAATGATCATGAAGTCCACCTGGAGTAGAGCATCTTGGAAAGTAACAATGATTGAATTGTTTCCTCTCAACTGTTTGATGGATCGATCAGCCAGTTGAATGATCTCTCTCGACTTCCTAAGTGGCTTGAGTTTGAGCTTATCAAACACAGAGGTCGGGAGGATATTTATCGGTGAGTCATCATCGATTCTTGCATGGGTAAAGATGGTGTCTTTGATTTCACACTCAACTCAGGGCAACCGCTTCACTCTGCGACTTTTGGTCTTTCTCCCCATCACCAAGGAGGTGGCCATAGACACTATGTGTCTTTCAGTCCTTGTCCTCTTATTGGCCGACCTCTTGGGCATCAATTTACTTCTCACAAATCGTTTGAGGTCGGGAAAGTGATCTATGGACTTTATTAAGGGAAGATTAGAAATCAATTCTTCATCGACTGCTTCCCTTAGGGTACGATCCATTTTTTTTAGGTCTTTTTCATTTTCAATTTTTATGTGGTTTTTTTGTTTTCAATTTTTTTGGTATTTTTGGTGGATGAATGATCTGACTTTGGATTGGAAGTCAAGGGGTTAGTAGAAGAGGGAGATAGAATGGACTTCAGTTGTACATTATGTGTGGGTTCCCAAATGTTCGCTCTGTTTTCAACCGCAAAACTACCCATGTCCTTTTCCACTTTCATTCCCAAGCTGGCAGAAATTGAGTGCAATATTTCCATGACATCTCTCAACTTTTTACCTAATGTTTCATTTTTCACGATAAGTCGAGAAATGTCATCCTCCAAAAAATTCTCATGACAAATCATGGGAGAGTTCTGCTCAATTGGAGGATTTTGTTGAGATATTGGGGTCTCATACTCAACATACCTAGACTCTGGCATGTAATGCTGGGTCGAGTATGGACCATCTTAATGGCAAATATTGTTCGGAGCCTCATTTGATGGATTCAATGAAACGGGGACTGATAAGTCTATCTCATGAGTCCAATCTTGAGAATGTATAGGCTCTTCGAATGAAGGCTGGTTAATGGAGGCTTGATTACTAAAGTCAATCAAGTTTGGGAAATCATGATGTGCAGGCCTCTCCATTCGGGTTGTTCGGTCGACCATGTTATGCCCTAAGGTCATGTCGGGATGTGTATATGTAAATTGTTGTCTGGTCCCTACTTGAGGTGAGAATGAAGTATGTGGGGGCATATAATTTTGCCAATCATCTGTCTCAGCATTGGCTTGCTCTTCATTTGATTCTTTAATTCCTGCAAGCTCTCGAGAATAAGGACAGTCAGCCCAAGATGGAAGTGGATTCGGAGTGTTGGAATATGGAGTAGGTGAGACATGCGAAGATGTGGAGAAGTCAGTTGAAGTTCTGACTTCATAATCGGGTTGAGATGGAACCAACCACGTGTAAGGATCTCCCGTGGATGGTGGAGGATACATGGAAGAAGGGGAAGGTGAAGATGAACGGTATATGGTCGAGGAGGAATGACCATAGGTCACATGGTATGGGGACCAATATCCCGACATCTTGAAGAGCATAGGATAAAGTAAGCAGATTGAGGTAGAAAATGTGCAATTACACAGGATAGCACACACATACAGACTCAAAATGCAAGAGCAAACCCCGAGTTCACACTCAACACGGTGAAGGACCCGAAACTGAGTCCGATTAGTCTGGTTGATTTTAAGTGTGAATTTTCAAACAAGTAGCAAAGGTTACGCAGCCTATAGGGGAGTCGGCTAAAAGCTGGATGCGTCTTCCCTGTTTAACCTGTCGCCTAAGATAACTGCGTCCTTCCTTTCTTCGCTCCTATCCCAAGTTGATGGATTCAAAGACTTGCCCCTATCTACCTGCAAGCAGGCGGAGGCTGACAAGGTCGCAACTTCACCCCGGGGGGTTACTAGCAACTTGTCGCGAAGTACCGCAATTTCGCCCCTATCTACCTGTGAACAGGCGGAGGCTACTTGGTACTAGTCAGTGAACCTGAATAATTCAACTCGTGATATTTACTAGGATCAGTTGGTACGTGATATGGAAGGTGGGTATTTAGGCTCTTCCTTAAGGTGTTCACACACACTCAAGTACCCTCACTCAGCCTGAAAACAAGGTCGGGGTTAATCTCCCACAAACAAGGGTTAATTTTAGTCAATTTTTTGGTTCAATTCAATCAGCAGTCCCAATTTTAAAGATTAGTTGTCACTGATATTAATCCACACAAGCAATCACGTCTACCGTCCAGTCTCAATTCCTTTATCCTAGGTTATAAAACCGAGAGAGAGAAAGAGAGAATCGGAAAAAGCCCATGCAATCAAGAAAATGATGATGAATGCTTGAGTAAGAATACTTACAGTGCCTCCAGCTCTTTACAATGCGGGATGCAATACTGAATTGAAATTTTACACTAAATGAATGCAAACGAAAAAGTTGCTCCAAGACAAGCAGTTCTATTAGCGAGTGAAGAACGAATTGAATTTGGCTAAGTCCTGCGATCTAAGTGTGTCTCTTAAGTGCGAAGTGTGGTCCTAGAATTTTACGAGCACAAACAGTTCTTAAAATAGCTCTAAGAGCCGCAAGTGCAAGTCCTATTCTACGTAAAGCAACCACACAGCACACGGGGACACGTTTTATTATGACTTACACGTGCGAGAACCCAAACGGGAACCGTTGTAAATGCAGACACTTTTTTTTACAAGTTAACAAACAAAAAAAATCTTTCTGGCGTCTCAACAGTCGACTTGATCCACGAATCGTCGGCCTCCAATGCACTTCGAGATGCGTCGACTTCAAGAAAGTCGCTCCAAGTCCACCGGACCTTCGCACAAAAAGATACAAAAATGTCAGAGCGAGAAAAATAAATAAAAAAATAATTGGAAACAAATGGAATAATTACAAGGTGGTTCGGGGATCAGACTACCCAAGTGACTAGAAAACATAAATCTAATTTTCTAAAGTGATCCTAAGTCGTTTGCCACCCCGACAATGGCGCCATTTGATAGATCCTGATTTTATCCTCTTAATGTTATCGAATTAACGTTTTATTGTAGCCAGATAAATCCGGATCGATAAAAAATAACCGTACAAATCGATGAATCGTTGAATGAATTAACGTGTGTTTTTATGTTTGTTTAGCCTGGGCAAGCCCCAAGGTCGACTCAAGGAGGCAAAGGCAACTCAGGATCAAGCTAGAGGGATTAGATTGCGATTTTTTGTGGTTTTTTTGTCTTTTTATGCAATAAAAATACCGATGCACTGATGCGGATGAACTAGGTTATTAAGATTATCAACGACTTAGCCAAATTTAATTTTAATCTGAAATTAGTCGAAATTGACCAAATTGTATTTTTCCTGTAAACCTAATCCAATGATCAATGCAAAATGTATTTTTTTTGGAATTCTTGGATTTAAAAAGCACAAATGAAAAATGCAAACTTTTTTAGGGTTTTTATGCAATTTTTCATGCAAATGAAATGCAAAAATTATGAAAAATTTACTGGCTGGAAGATAAATATGATGAAATGAAGGCACACTAAATTTTTTAGAATTTTCTGATAGCTATTATTTTTTATGAATTTTTTACTAAAAACAGAGTGACTTTGAGTCTTTAATTCATAATAAATCCACAAAATTGAATTATCCAGATAGCTATTTATCACAAATAGATATTTTAACCAGGAATCCAGGAGAGTTGAAATTTCTCAAAAATCTTATTCGTGGATTTAATTAAAAATCAATTACAGATATCACCCTATAATTTATTTTATGCAAACGACAACTTCAATTTTGATGATATTTGAATAGTAATTAAAGCACAATCAGATGCATCATCTAAAATTCTTTCACAATTTTTAGAGCAATAAATAGGTCTGCGTGAATTTCAGAGCATAAATGGGCAAGATATTACTGATTTTCAATCTCTGAATTTTAGTAAATAATCTAACGCTCACAAAAATGTAAATAAATAGTCAGGAGATAAAGATTTTGTTGCTCTACGACATGCTATTTTTCATTAAAATAAATGATGCTATTTTAAGGTCCAAATTACCATGTGAAGTCAAGGGTATCAATGCAATATAGAAATTAAAACAATAAAGTCAAACTATGCACAGGGGCACTTCTGTAAATATGTAAACATGCAGGGACACGAGTGCAATTTTCACAAAATAAAAAAATAAAAAAATAAAAAGGGACCTTTTCTTTTCTTACTTCCCACGCAAGTAAGGCGCAAGATGGGGGTGGCTAGGGCTCGAGGTCGCGAAGGACGGGCGGCTATGCTGCTCACTAGCGGGCGGTGGGGCTGACGGGCAGAGGCCACGCTGTGCGCGAGCGGCTCGCAGCGTGCACGGGAAGCTCGCGGCGGAGAGCGGGGGCCGCACGGTCGACGGCGGGATGGCGGCCTGGCAGGTGGAGGCGCAGGGGTGGCCTGCGACAGTGCGCGACCGGCACGAGGAGCGTCGTGCGCGGAGAGAGTGGCCGTTGGCGGTACGCTCCAAGAGTGCGAGGCGGAGGATGCGGCGGTCCCGCAAGGCGGGCGACGGAGGTCGGGGCCGATCGAGGCGACATGCCTGGGGGCGTCGTGGGAGGCAGCGACCAAAGGGGGAGGCGGCGGTACGACGGGGGCGGTGCCGAGCTGCACAGATGGTGCAGCGGTGGAGGCACGTGAGGGTTGGTGTGGCATCCACACGCGGGTGGAGTGGCCTGACGACGGTCGGGCTGGTGGAGGAGCTCACGACCTGGGCAGTTGCGGTGGTCGGCGGGCCGGGCGAACGGCGGTGAAGGCAGGGGGTGAGGCACCGCCCGTTGGAGGAGGAGGGTGGCGGGCGACCTACGGTTGTACCTTTTTTTTGTTTTTTTTTGTTTTTTGCAATTTTTTTGACTGGAAATATAAAGAAATGAAGAAAAGGGGTGTGTGTGTGTGTGATGATTGTGGTGTCGGGTTTGTGAAGATGTGATGATTGACAAGATAAACAAACAACATTAGATAAAAAATGACAAAGCGAAGATAGAGAAATTACCTGTGAATTGCCGAAAGTGGAGCCGCGTCGTGCGGCTTCCGTCGTCGCTTCAAGGAGTTGGCAGCCTACAAAGCTTGGCAGTGAGTTTCGAAAAATTGCTGCTACGTGGGCGGCGCTCCATAGATCTCACCTAAGCCTTGTCGTCGCTCAACCTATTGCGCCAAAGCTGTCACCAATGTCGCATCAAAGGGGGCTTGGGGCTCTCTTTCTCAAGAACGATGGATGAAGAAGAATGGCGGTGGAGATGAGAATGTAAAGAGGAGGAGGGAGTTAGAAAAGAGGTGGAGAAGATGGAGGGATGGTGGAGGAAGTGGTGACTTGGAGTGGGGAACAAGTAAGGGGAGAAGAGGTAAAAGGGGGATAAAATAAATAATAAATAAAATAATATAGTAGGCTACTAAAAATAATTAAACTAGTAATAATAAAGTAATAATAATAAATCCGAAAATAATAAAATAAATCCGAAAATAATGAATAATAAGGTGACATGTGGCGGCTCTAGGAGCCGCCACATGTCGCTCCTAGAAAATTCAAAAATTAAATGTAAAGAAAAATCAAAAAGAAATAACAAAAGGGATTAAATCAAAAAGTGATCAACACGAAAGTTGCTCTCTCGACGAGATCTACAACTTTTGTGAAGGGCCAAAGAGCAAATGAAATCATCTATACAAAAAGTATTTTTGGGTGATACCTTATAGATATAAAATACTGCATTTTAACTTTTGTATTTTTTACCATTTTTAAATAAGAGAAAAATCAAAATAAAAATGGAGAAAATATATAAAGAATATTTACAACTTAATGTAGTTTTTTGGGTTTTTAATAATTAAGAAAATAAAAAGATAAAATGCAAGGGCATATTGGTCAATATGTACAATATACAAAAAGGGACCCAAAACCCAAGTTTTGCATACGAGCTCCGATTTTAAAGAAATTGGTCTCGTTTTGAAGGTCTTTGAATGTATATCAGACACTGTATGAGAGAGATATGTGTGTTTTAAGGCTCCTAGTTTCAAACTTGGACTCGGGTTTTATTGGTCAATTTTACAAGTTAGTATTTTTTTTGATATTTTTTCTTTATTAGTGTTAGTAATATATACACTATGGAGTTGATTTTATTGGTTTTGGAGTTAGTATAAAATATATACAAATAAGTAAATATGGTGAATATACAGGTGATTTTTACAAGCGAAATTGGGTTTCTTATTTAATGCAAATATGAATGCTAAAATGCAGATATTATTTATGCATGCATTAATGCTAATTATGCAATATAAATAGAAATATGCATCTAATTACTCGAGAACAAGGCTCTATTATAAACTTTGAGAGTGATGAATCACAAATTCATCAACTACACCCAATTGAAGTCCTATAAGCCCTCAATCAATTGAGTGATCTTCCTGAGCTGCCAAGTTCAATATCACACCCCCCAAATCATTGGAATGCAAGCGAAAATCAATGATGCATGCAGTCATTTAGGAATACTTACCAAGATTACCGGCACTGTCCATGTGGATGGATGACTGAATATATAAATTTATTCTAAATGATGCAAGTCGAGAAAATCCATTCCTAGCAGGAGTTCTATTAGCAAGGAAGAAGATCAATTTATTTTGACTTGTTAGAACGTAGCTTAAGTGTGTCTCAAATGAATCTCCTATGATTTGTAGTGAATCTTGTGAGATCAAAATTGTGTGCCCTAAGTTACAAAATAGATCAAGCAAAAGTTACCTGTGATATTTATATTTGAAGCATGGTTCCTTGTCCTAAATCACCACTCAAGTCGAGAATCGCTCCCGACACAATTATGCAAGTAGTAAAAAATAATAGAGGCTTTCTTACATATGCAAAAGTCAATCGAGAATCGTTGTAAATTGGCATCTAATTACAAAATACTTTACAGAACAAATTACAACAAATATCACATAACAAAATACATCACAAATGTTATTTAATTAAACTAAAATTTCTCTAAATAAAATTTGCTTTGTAGTTTCTTCAGCTGAAGCTCCAAGCTCCTCGCCTTCACGGTCCTGCGGATTTCATCGACTCCACAATCCCTTCCACAAAACAATCAAAGTGTCAAAAATATTCTCAGAAGAATTTTAGCAACTCAAATAACTACAAACCATAAAGAAAATTACAACAAAAAAATAATAAAACAACACAACAAGAACTTAACCTAAAAGGCTCTAAAAATCACTAAAAAAATAATAAAGTTTAAATAAAATCAAATAATGTTGGGTCCCTGATAACACGGTTTGGCAAGGGTCTAAATATCTCACACAAGGCAGAGACAAGAGTCGTTGCGGCGACCACTCACTAAACCTGTATTAGTCAACAATGAACCCATGATAATGCTCCTGTTACCCTTGTTAATTTGAGCAAATTAATGTTCAAATTAATTAATAATATTCGTTGCAGTCGGATAATGAGAGCAGATCAAAAACCACTTTCAATTATAGTCAAATTAATTTCGAGCAGCAATTTTTTTTACTTGGTTGGAAATCCAAGGTCGAACTCAGGGAGGCAGTTGTCTCCTTAGGTTAATTTTTTTCAAAATCCAATGTATGATTTTCAGAGGAGATATTTTTGGTCTTTTTTGTATATTTTATGCAAGACACATGCAAAAATCAGGCCAAATTACAAGTTAAATAAAAAATATAGTCAAATTAATTCCAAAAATTATGAACTTGTCCAGATTATGAAATGGGATGAAATTAAGCTACTCTAATTTTTTGTAATTTTTAGATGCACGGACAATGAAAAATGCAGACTCTAGTGAAAATGACTAAACCAATTTTAATAATTATCAAACAATGATATTTCTCAGAAACAAAATTTATCCAAATAGGTCTAATTAAGAGCTATCCAAATCAACTTATATTTCGTTAAAATACTTCATGGTTGATTAATTAAAAATCGATTAAGGTTTTCACTAAATGATTTTTTAAGACAAATTATACATGCAAATGGTGTGATTTTCGGATATGTTGCAGCATAGGCTTATATCTACGATTGATGATTTTTTAGAGATTTTTCGATAAGAAGATAATGCGCAATTGATTAATCAGTAAAAATGGGCAAAATATTGCAATTTTTTACCAAATTAAATTCCGCAAATATTCTACGAAAAAGAAAAATACAAATAAATGATAAAATGGTAGAACAAGAGTTATGCTACACAACGCAATTTTCGAAATTGAAAATGGACAACAAAATGATGACTAAATAAACGTGCAAATGCAGAGGTATGAATACAATAAAAAAAAGAAATATGAGCTCAAATGAAGAACAGGGACTTACATGCAATTACTGGAAACTTGAATTTTTTTAAAAAACTTGCAAAGGGGTGCAAGTGTCCCCTACGCAAATTCCCTTTTCTTTATTACGCGATAGACCTCCTCTGCTTTGTTGCGTTGAATAGGGGAGTGGAGATGGAGGAGCTTCACGGTGGTAGGCGCACTCGGACGAGCGGGCGGTTGTAGAGCAGGTGGGGTGCGCTGAGGCGCGCGGCCGTGGCGGGGGCGAGCGCCGCGCGGGGTGAAGGGCGGTGCACGGGGCGGCAAACGGAGCTTGGGCACACGGCGGCTGAGCGAGGAAGCGTGGCGGAGCGCCTGCACGGGGCGGTGGAAGGGTCGAGGTCGCGCGAGGGGCTAGGGGCGGCGGCCTAGGTGCTCGCGCACCGCGCGTGAGGCGGTCGGTGCGTGCGCGGAGGATGCGGCCTTGACCTAGGACGAGGCAAGAGGGCGGAGGGGCACACCTGCGCGGGGACGGCAGAGGGTGGCGCCCTGGCGGCGCCCAGGAGCTTGGCGAGTAGGCGTGGAGGCGCTAGGGTGGCTTCGGCGGCAGCTAATTGATGTGCAGAGATGGTGCCGATGAGGGGACGTCAGTCGGTAACTGATGAATCCGCGATTCATCATCGCAATATCCTGATCTTAGCAAAATCCCAGAGTAAAATCCCAAATAAATATCCATAAAATCCATAAATTAAAAAAATAACTCTTGTAAATAAAATACACTAATTATTGTATATAATATTGTATAAAATGAATTAAAAATAAAAAGCCGAAAAAAAAATATATAAAGGAGTTTTATACTTGTAAATAGGCCAAAACTTCATGGATTTTTAATAATTTCATTTCAACTCCTTTTTGCCTAATTCTTTCTCTAACTTGTTTATAAAAATGTATATAAAAATACAAAAATACAAAACAAATTTCATCTCAAATAAATGCTCCTAGATCCCAAAGAGAAAAAGCCGTAAAGACCAACTTCCAAGCTAAATTCCTGCTCCGTACGAACTCCAAATTCACCAAACTCACTTTTAAAGTTTAAGTTAGAAAATTATCTATCCAACGGAAGTGGTTTCATTAAAATCGGAGCTCATTTGCAAAAGTTGGGTTTTGGGACCTAGATGTACATTGTATACCATGTATATATTCATTCTTTGTTCATTTTTTATCTTACCTTTCTTAATTTCTAAAAATATAAAAAAAATCATGCTTGTGTTGTGTTTTATTTATATTAATTTATTGCATTTTTCCGTTGTAAATATCTCTTATAAAAAAGAAAAAAAATATACATAGTGTTTTGTATTCACTTGTAAATTCACCATTATTTTTTCCTTCTTTATTTTATTGTATTTGAAGTAGCCTATTTTTATTTTCTTTTATTTAATCACATTCTCTACAATAACTTCCCTTTCTCCATTAACCTCCAAGTCATCTTTCAACCTCCATTCCACTCCATATTCTTCATATAACCTCCCATTCAACTCCACCAATAATCTAACTTCTCATTCAACACCACCACCTCTCTAACTCCCATTATTCATCTCTTTATAATCATCTCCACATCCACATTTTTTCCCCATCTACCATTCTTATAGAATAAGGAGAGAGCTTGGAGTGTTTTGTTGGTGACAGTGGCGAAGCATCGTCCTCAAGCGACGACCTCCTTCAGGTGAGATCCGCGGAGCTCCGCTTCGCGTCACGAGTTCTCCATCGAGCTCGCACAGCCTCTTCGATTTTATCTCGCCAATCGGATCGAGGCGACGACAGGAGTCCAGCGTAGCTGCTCCGCCAATCCGGCGAACATCAGGTAAGTTGTTTCTCTACTTTTCCTTGTTATTTATTTTATCTAATATTTTGTTTACTTATTTGACCAACACCAACATTTTGATATCAACCACTCCACCATCACCATCTTTCATCTTTATCCCCTATTTGTGTACATATTATCTCTTGTTTAAAGAAAATTTAAAAAAAAATAAAATAAAAGGTTTTATTATCACAGCAGTAAAAAAAAGCAAAAAAAAATAAAAAAATAAAAAAAACGCAGCAAGCAGGTCACCGCCGCCCCTCCATCCACGGGCAGCGGCAACCCGCCGCCCCCTTCATCCTCCGCCCCCAGCGGCGGAGCCGCCAAGGCGCGCGTGGCCGAGCCGCCACCGCCTCCAGCCGTGCGGCCATCTCCGCGGCGCCGCCAGCCCCTCCAGAAGCCCCGCGCCGCCCTGTCCACCGCAGCAGCCCGCGCGCCGTCGCGCGCGCCCTCGGCCAGCCATCCCGCGCCTCTGCCTCCGTTCCTCCACAGACCGCCGCACCTCCGCTCCTCGCCGCCGTGGTCCTCCTCGCCGTCCTCGCGTGCGGGCGGCGCCGCCAGTGCTTCCCTCTTTTGGGTTCTCCTCCTCCGCCCAACGAAGAAGAAGGTCTCTTTCTTGTTCATTTTTTTATGGAAGAATTGCATTTGTTTCCTGCATAGTTTATGTAATTGTAAAAGAGACCTTGTGCACCATTTGCATTGCATTTTTAATTTCAGTTTTGCACAAACACCCCTGTGTTTGCACTTTAATTCAGACACCTGTTATGCATCTTTATATTCAATGAAAAATGTTTTCATGTTGAGCACTAATTCTCTACATTGTGGGAATTTATTTATTTTTTTGTGACTCGTGGGTAATTAATTATAATTGTTTAACTGAAATTTTGCATAGTTTACCCATTCCGTGCCATTAAATTAATATCTCACACACGGTTGCTCTAAAAATTCCACAAAAATTATATGTGATGCCTTGATATGTGATGTAATTACTATCCAAATTTCATTCAAAATGGAGATGTCTTGTGCTTGAAATAAATTATAGAGTGATTTTAGTATTTGATTTTTAATTAAATCCACGTACATTCTTTTTACGAAATTTCAACTCTACTGGATTGATCATCTAAATATCTTTCTGAGATAATTCGCATTCTAATTAATTAGATAATGTGGATTTAATAGAAATTATTTACTCACTGTCACTCTGATTTCACAAAAAAATCCATAAAAAATTCATATTTTGTCAGAAAAATCCAAAAAAATTACTGTAGTCTCCTTGCATCATGTTTTAGTTCCAGTATTTTTTTCATAATTTTTGCTTACTGTTTGTTTGATAAATTGCAAAAAGACTCTTAAAAAGTGTGCATTTTTCATTGTTGCATTTTAACCCATAAAATTCCAAAAAAAAGTACCTTGCATTCATCTCTGGATTAAGACTCTAGGAAAAATATAACTTTGCTAAAGTGGACTTATTTTCTATTCAAATTAATTTGGCTAAGTTGTATGCTCTCTTAGTGTATTAATTCCGCCGCATTTGCATTTGCTTTGGTTTTTGCATAAAAATAATCTAAAAAAATACCGTTTGGATATCTAGATCTTAAATTTGCAAATTAAACCCAAGTTGTTCCTTTGCCTCCCTGAGTTCGACCTCGGACTTGCCCGGGATACAAATTAAAGCCGAGACACTCTTCACGGAGATCTTCTCTCGGTTCTGATTGAATCGCTAAGTACACGTGCTACAACGAAGTCGAATTAATCAGAGTTGACAAAAAAACTTATTAAAACTAACACTTGTTTTGGGAGAGCAAAACCCTCATTGTATGCTTGGCAAATTGTGATTGTTGAGAGGTGAGGACGCATCCCTAGGATAGTGCCCAAAACCTACTTTTGAGCCTTGTGTAATTGGATTGATATCTTGATTTATCACCTAATTAAAACTGAAAAGATAAACGGTCGGACTTTTGCGACCATCACTGTGGTGAGTAGGTGAACTCAGGGTTAGCTCTTGTGTTTGTTTGTCTTGTGTATTATTCGGTGCACTTGCACGCTTTCTTCCTCGATCCGCTTCATTCTCCCATTTTCCCTTCAAGATGTCAGAATATTGGTCATCATATCCACGTCATTCTTCTTCGACCATATTTCGATCATCTCCACCCTCTCATTCCTCTTCATACCCACACCCCAACCGTGAAGTCAGAACTCCGACTGACTTCCGCACTTCGTCGTCCTTCTCACCTACCCCACATTCTTACACCCATGACCCACAACCACTCTGTATTGACTCGCCATATTCTTGTCTGCTTGCTGGAATCAAGGAACCAATCGAAGAGCAAGCGACTGCTGAGATGAATGATTGGCATAATCAGTTGACCCCACATACCTCACTTTCACCTCGAGTTGGGACAGAACAACAATTTCCATATATACATCCCGACTTAACCTTAGGGTACAACATGGTCGACCAGACAAACCGAATGGAGAGGCATGCACCGTATGATCTTCCTGATTTGATTGACCTGAGTGATAGAGACCACATTGACCAACCTTCATATCACCCATTCGGAGAGCCGACATATACAGGGGATTGGACTCATGAGACCGATCTACAGACCCCCTGTCTATTGACTCCACCTTATGAGGCTCCGACCAACATCTGCCATACAGATGGGTCATACTCAACCCAGCATTACACGCCTGAGTCAAGATGTGTTGAGTATAAGATCCCAAGTTCTCAACAGTATCCTCCAATTGTGCCGACTTCTCTCATGCGGTGTCATGAGAACTTATTGGAGGATGACATCTGTAGACCGATCAAGAGTCCAGGTAGGAATGTGGATCGTGGATTTCGCGGATTGAATCTTGAAAACATGGAAGACACCGGATTGACCACTTGTCATGTACAGCTGGAGTCCCTTCTACCTCCCTCTTCTAATAACCACTTTCCCTCCAAATCGGAGTCTGTACATTCTCCTAGTCCTCCTTCACCTACCAAAAATACCATAAAAATTGAAAAAGGAAAAGATCTAAAAAAATTGGATCCTGCGGTTAGGGAAGCATTGGATAGAAAGTTGATTTTTGAGCTTCCCTTAATAATGGCCATTGAGCACTTTCCTGACCTTAAAAGATTTGTGAAGAGTAAATTGATGCCTACAAGGTCGGGCAATAAGAGAACGAGGACTGAGATACATATAGTGTCTATGGCCACATCTTTGATGATAGGGAGAAAAACCAAGAGCCGCAGAGTAAAACGGTTACCTAGATTTGATTGTGAAATCAAAGATACCACATTCACCCATGCAAGAATCGATGATGACTTACCGATTAATATCCTCCCGACCTCCGTGTTTGCCAAGCTCAAACTCGGATCTGCCAAGAAGTCAAGAGAGATCATTCAGTTGGCAGATCGGACCATTAAACGGTCGAGAGGAACCATTTCAGTCATCGTCACTTTTCAAGGCGCTCTACTAGAGATAGACTTCACGATCATTGACATTGAGCACCGAGGAGAGTTCACCCAGTCTCCAATCATTCTTGGGAAGCCGTTCTTAGCCTTGGCTAAGGCAACTATAGATTGTGAGACTCGGGAGATCGATTTCTCTGCATTGGGAGCACTCCGACCTCACCCGATCTTTGAGGACACACGATATTCCAAGGTAACCCGTAAAGTTGCAGACAGTCGTGACATTCGAGAGACAGTTGAGTCCCATCTCTCTACTACACCTGAGATACCGACTGTCCAGACGACCATTGGTTTAGAGACTTCCTACAACCACACACCGCCTACTGCTTGCACTACCACCACGACAGCTTCTAGAGAGGACTCACGACCAGAAGCTATCATTGAGTCGGACATGACCTTTGTGGATTGCCTTGATCATTTCGATGATCCGACACAAGAACCCAACAATATCAAGCCAACTGAGAACACTGTGCCTTATCAGAGACGTGTGCTGACCCTGCAGGAGTATTACAATGCATATGGTGACTCATCTGATGATGAACCTCTGGTTAGAACCTCACACACACCACATCCAAGACATACACCAAAGGAGACAACTGGGACCAAATTGACCAATCTTGATAAATCGGTTGCTCCATCCTCTAGTCGGTCATCTGGTAAGAAGAAGACGGGTGTTGATTCCTTGAGGTGTTCCCCCGAACTCCTTAAGACGTATCAATCTCCTCTTCCTCTTGATGCTTCAGGTTCTAGAAAACCGACTAAGAAGATTACCTTCGATGTTTCAGAGAAGGAACTTTCTGAGGAGTCCTCATCAGGTCCGGATGAGGTGATCTATATGAGTGAGCTCAGTTCGGCTGTTCTGAAGCCATACTTGAGCAAGCAGCCGTGTGTCGACCCCCGTTGGACGTTCCCCACACCTCACTATTATTCTTCGGAGGACGATTCTGACAGCGACACATGTGTATACTTCCGACCCCCATCGCTCCCGCAAGAAGGTCCGTCACAAACCTTCTTGATCATTGTATATTCTTCCTCCTCCTTGTACATATCTTCCTTCCTTTATTCACCTCCTTCCCTCATGATTCGCATCACTCGCCCCAGTTCCGTATCGTTTTCATTTTGTGGCAATACTTAGGATGACTAGATCCTAAGTATAGGGGGGTGAGTGACCCGATTTGCTCCTTCTCTTCTTTTTATTTTCTTTTTGTATATTCTTTCCCATTCTCATTGGTCCCCCATTCTTGTGTTCTTTCCAATACTTAGGCTGACCAGAGCCTAAGTATAGGGGGGTCGATGCCCATTGTGTATTATCCACATTTTTTTCCCTCACTTCTCTTCTTTTCACCCACTTGTACTTAGTACGAACTATGGATTTTTGTCACCTAGTGCCATGAGGACATAGCACAAGCTAAGTATAGGGGGGCGTGTATATATTACATATATACTTTACCCATACCTCGTACTTTCATGTATTTTTTATATATATTATACAATAATTATGGGGTGGGTAAAAAAAACAACAAACAAAACAAAAGTAAAAAAAAAATTCCTAAAAAAACTCTTTTTCTTTATTTGCTTAAAAAAAACTTTTCAAAAAAAGTCTTTTCTTATTCACCTATCTTTTTCAAAAAAAACAAACAAAAAAAACTTTTTCCTAAAACTTAAAAAAACTAAAAAAACAAAAACTAAAAAAAAACTAACTAATAAGTTGGTTTAATCCCTGACACAATTCACTTTCACACAAGACTAGTGATGTTCAAGAACACTTGGTTTATGAGGTCTTGAGATTTTGAGTTAACCAGCCTTAGTCATTAGGGTCCTTGACTTAATTATTCACATTTCCCTAGTTTGAAAGATTTGTGTGCTATATTGCATGCTTAGTCTCTACCTTAAAGAATATGATCAGCACCTCGCGTACACGACCGCAGTTATGATGAGATGAGTTGTAATTTCACTTGAGGAACTGGGATGCGGGATTTGAGTTTGGACTTGATTTAATGATGCTCGAGGATGGGATAAAATCAATGAAGGCTTCATGAAACCTGAGTGTCAGCACATTTAGCCAGTATGAGAACATGGTTCTTGTACTATCTCTTGATATTTACCTATGTGCCAGTGTGTGATAAAATAAAAAATGTTGATCAGTGTGCGCCAACTCTTGGTAAAAGCAGTGGAGCTAGCCACAAATACTACAAAGCAATGAAATGTCAAAGAAAAGCTCTCATTCCACAAAGTCAATTATCAAAAGAGCTTCCACCAAAGGCGAGCGCTCCCAACCATTTCAAAGTGTCCACTTGGACCACCGCTATTAGGACCAGTAGTCGGGCTTGCACCAAAAAAGGGCTCTGCATCGTAAATGCTACAAGTCTGGGTGTAGAAGGTACGATAAGTACTCAAAAAAGGCACACTCCGGTGTACTCCCAGGAAAACAAGTGCAGACGGCTCCAACTTCTCTTGATGGACGCACTGATCAACACCAAAAAAATGTCTTGCGTAATAAGGCACTCGAGAGGATCCTTGTTCCAATGAGAGGGAGAGAAGAAATAACACAATCCTATGCCCTCCATCAACTGGCCTTCCATCTACACTTTCAAGTCTGACAACTAAAGAGACGGTGGATTGGATGCAAGAAATGATTTATTCCCTAGTGTTGAGGATCGGGTCCATAGGAGAGTCTCTTGGACTGGAACCTAGGGTGACGTTGTGACTCTATTCTTGTAACTGCGGTCAACACTTAAAGTCATATCCCTTATATATATGTATACAAAGAGAGTCCGATGATTAGGGGAATTGGGTACCTTTTGACTAGAGCTTGGTTCAGCTTAGAATTTTAGGATCTCTAAAACCGAGAGTTCTTGAACGAATCAAGTCTTGTATTCACATGCACAGTCAGGGGTTAACCCAACTTATTCATTCTTTATTTGCTCGAGGACTAGCAAAGTTTAAGTATAGGGGGGTGATGAATCCGCGATTCATCATCGCAATATCTTGATCTTAGCAAAATCCCCGAGTAAAATCCCAAATAAATATCCATAAAATCCATAAATTAACAAAATAACTCTTGTAAATAAAATACACTAATTATTGTATATAATATTGTACAAAATGAATTAACAATAAAAACCCGAAAAAAATATATAAATGAGTTTTATACTTGTAAATAGGCCAAAACTTCATGGATTTTTAATAATTTCATTTCAACTCCTTTTTGCCTAATTCTTTATCTAACTTGTTTATAAAAATGTAAATAAAAATACAAAAATACAAAACAAATTTCATCTCAAATAAATGCTCCTAGATCCCAAAGAGAAAAAGCCGTAAAGACCAACTTCCAAGCTAAATTCCCGCTCCGTACGAACTCCAAATTCACCAAACTCACTTTTAAAGTTTAAGTTAGAAAATTATCTATCCAATGGAAGTGGTTTCATTAAAATCGGAGCTCATTTGCAAAAGTTGGGTTTTGGGACCTAGATGTACATTGTATACCATGTATATATTCATTCTTTGTTCATTTTTTATCTTACCTTTCTTAATTTCTAAAAATACAAAAAAATCATGCTTGTGTTGTATTTTATTTATATTATTTTATTGTATTTTTCCGTTGTAAATATCTCTTATTAAAAAGACAACAAAAATTATACATAGTGTTTTGTATTCACTTGTAAATTCACCATTATTTTTTTTTATTTTATTGTATTTGAAGTAGCCTATTTTTATTTTCTTTTATTTAATCACATTCTCTACAATAACTTCCCTTTCTCCATTAACCTCCAAGTCATCTTTCAACCTCCATTCCACTCCATATTCTTCATATAACCTCCCATTCAACTCCACCAATAATCTAACTTCTCATTCAACACCACCACCTCTCTAACTCCCATTATTCATCTCTTTATAATCATCTCCACATCCACATTTTTTCCCCATCCACCATTCTTATAGAATAAGGAGAGAGCTTGGAGTGTTTTGTTGGTGACAGCGGCGAAGCATCGTCCTCAAGCGACGACCTCCTTCAGGTGAGATCTGCGGAGCTCCGCTTCGCGTCACGAGTTCTCCATCGAGCTCGCACAGCCTCTTCGATTTTATTTCGCCAATCGGATCGAGGCGACGACAGGAGTCCAGCGTAGCTGCTCCGCCAATCTGGCGAACATCAGGTAAGTTGTTTCTCTACTTTTCCTTGTTATTTATTTTATCTAATATTTTGTTTACTTATTTGACCAACACCAACATTTTGATATCAACCACTCCACCATCACCATCTTCCATCTTTATCCCCTATTTGTGTACATATTATCTCTTGTTTAAAGAAAATTTAAAAAAAAAATTAAAAAAAAGGTTTTATTATCACAGCAGTAAAAAAAGCAAAAAAAATAAAAAAAAACGCAGCAAGCAGGTCACCGCCGCCCCTCCATCTACGGGCAGCGGCAACCCGCTGCCCCCTTCATCCTCCGCCCCCAGCGGAGGAGCCGCCAAGGCGCGCGTGGCCGAGCCGCCATAGCCTCCAGCTGTGCGGCCATCTCCGCGGCGCCGCCAGCCCCTCCAGAAGCCCCGCGCCGCCCCGTCCACCACAGCAGCCCGCGTGCCGTCGCGCGCACCCTCGTCTAGCCATCCCGTGTCTCCGCCTCCGTTCCTCCACAGACCGCCGCACCTCCGCTCCTCGCCGCCGTGGTCCTCCTCGCCGTCCTCGCGTGCGGGCGGCGCCGCCAGTGCTTCCCTCTTTTGGGTTCTCCTCCTCCGCCCAACGAAGAAGAAGGTCTCTTTCTTGTTCATTTTTTTATGTAAAAATTGCATTTGTTTCCTGTATAGTTTATGTAATTGTAAAAGAGACCTTGTGCACCATTTGCATTGCATTTTTAATTTCAGTTTTGCACAAACACCCCTGTGTTTGCACTTTAATTCGGACACCTGTTATGCATCTTTATATTCAATGAAAAAAGTTTTCATGTTGAGCAACTAATTCTCTACATTGTGGGAATTTATTTATATTTTTGTGACTCGTGGGTAATTAATTATAATAGTTTAACTGAAATTTTGCATAGTTTACCCATTTTGTGCCATTAAATTAATATCTCACATACGGTTGCTCTAAAAATTCCAAAAAATTATATGTGATGCCTTGATATGTGATGTAATTACTATCCAAATTTCATTCAAAATGGAGATGTCTTGTGCTTGAAATAAATTATAGAGTGATTTTAGTATTTGATTTTTAATTAAATCCACGTACATTCTTTTTACAAAATTTCAACTCTACTGGATTGATCATCTAAATATCTTTCTGAGATAATTCGCATTCTAATTAATTAGATAATGTGGATTTAATAGAAATTATTTACTCACTATCACTCTGATTTTACAAAAAAAACCCATAAAAAATTCATACTTTGTCAGAAAAATCCAAAAAAATTACTGTAGTCTCCTTGCATCATGTTTTAGTTCCATTATTTTTTTCATAATTTTTGCTTACTGTTTGTGTGAGAAATTGTGAAAAAACCCATAAAAAGTGTGCATTTTTATTTATTGCATTTTAATCCTGAAAATTCTAAAAAAATATGTTTTGCATTCATCATTGGATTAAGTTTACTGGAAAAATATAATTTGGCTTAATTAAATTAATCTCACATTAAATTAAATTAGGCTAAGTTGTATGCTTTCGTAGTATCTTAATTCAACCGCATCTTGTATTGGTATTTCTTCTTGCATTAGAAAAATCTAAAAAAATACGCATTGGAAATCTAGACCTAAGTTTGCGAATTAACCCCCAAGTTGTTCCTTTGCCTCCCTGAGTTCGACCCCGGACTTGCCCGGGATATAAATTAAAGCCGAGACACTCTTCACGAAGATCTTCTCTCGATTCTGACCGAATCGCTAAGTACACGTATTACAACATGACCAAATTAATCATCGTATTCAGCGACTCGTCAGTGACGGAGGTGGTCGCGACTTGGTGGATATACCTGCAATGAAGGAGAAAGCTCGAGCCGAGCTCGGCTATGGTGGAGGTGCGGTTGAAGAAGAAAGGAGAGTGAGAAAGGATGTGGGGAAACATGGGAGGATCCCCTGTTCGTCTTTGATTAGTTTAGCGGGGTTAAATTTTATTAATTGATTGATAAAATGTCTCCGAAAAATTCATTAAAAATCACCATTACGTTCGCAACGTGTGATTTATCCGTGAAAGTGTAAAAAAATTTTAGATTCGGAGCATGGATGAGGATGAAATTAAGAGAGAGGGAATGGGTGTGAATGAGGAAGACGAAGAAAGGGAGAAGAAGATTACCTGGAGATGGACGGATTTCTGGGAAGGAGATGCAAAGAGAAGCACCTCGGGTCTTCGCTCAATGCCGCGACAGAGACGGATCTCGAGCAGCTCACGCTTGAGTTGCGGCAAGGGACCTTGATCCCTTGGATCTCGACGGAGGACCGTCGTTGCTCAACCTTGGTCTCACCCTCACTGTCACTGAGTATGGATAGGGAGCTCGGGGATTTCACTCACAGTAGGCGGGATGGGGATGAAGGAAGGAGGAGAGGGGAATATAAAGAGGAGGAGGAGGAGGTTGGAGAGGAGATGGAGATGGAGAGAGTGGGAGAGATGGAGTATGGATTGGAGGTGTCGATGGCTTCTCCCTTAAGTTAAGGGAGAGTGGGGGAGAATGGGTAGATGGAGAAGCTGGGCCGTTGATGAAATACCCTTTCATCCAATGGCCTTGGATGAAGGAGGAGGTGGCATAAGTGGATGAATGAGGAGGCGACACGTGGTGGCTCCAGGAGCTGCTACGTGTCGCTCCCAGAAAAATTCACAACTAAATACAAATAAAAATCGGAAAGAAATAATAAAAGAGGTTAAATCAAAAAGTGATCAACACAAAAGTTGCTTGTCTCGATGAGATCTACAACTTTTGTGAAGGACCGAAAATTAAACGAGATCATCTGTACAAAAATGTATTTTTGGGTGGTACCTTATAGGTATAAAATACCGCATTTTTCCTTTTGTAATTTTTTTGTCATTTTTAATAAGAGAAAAAAAATCAAAATAATGTTAGAAAAATATGAAAAGAATATTTACAACTTAATCTATTTTTTGGGTTTTTAACAATGAAGAAAATAAAAGAATAAAAAATACAGGGGTAAAACGGTCAATATGTAGAATATATAAAAGGGGCCCAATACCCAAGTTTTGCATACGAGATCCGATTTTAATGAAATTGGTCTTGTTTCGAAGGTCTCTGAATGTATATTACTTTAAAAGTGAGTAGACCTAATTCGGAGGCTGTATGAGAGAGATATGTGCATTTTAAGGTCTAAGGTCTCCAACTGGGTTTGGGGGTTTTTTGGGTAATTTTATAGATTAGTATTTTTTTTGATATTTTTCTTTAATTAGTGTTAGTAATATATACAATATAGAGTTGGTTTTATTGGATTCGGAGTTAGTATAAAATATATACAAATAGGGTATTTTAGCTATTATACAGGTGAATATTTACAGATGAATTTGGCTTCTTATTTATGCAATATGAATGCTAAAATGCAGATGTTATCAATGCATGCATGAATGCTAATTATGCAATATAAGTGGAAATATGCAGCTAATTACTCAGGAACAAAGCTCTATTTTCAACTTTTAGAGTCAAGAATCACATATTCATCACCCCGCTATACTTAAACCTTGCTCGTCCCCGAGCAACTAAATGAAATGCAAGAGTGAAATGATTTTGGGTTCCATACCAAGGTCATGAACAAAAGTTGAAAATGGAGATTGACTCGACCTTTGGATTAATTGTGTGGTGGAACCTTATTGGGATCTGAATTTAAGACCTAACAGACTTCAAGTTCCACAAGTCTTCTATTTAAGACGCATCAACAGTCAGGTCACAACAAATCCTCAGACGCAAATTTCTGATGACTATGATTCTTACTTGTACTGTGTAAGTGAAATGTAACTCTCCACATCAGAAATGGCTCAGAACCAGCCTCCTCTAACAAGGTAACTCAAATAACCCGGTCCAGTAACTCTTTCCTCGACGAGCGGGGTATTCCCTTCTAAGTTCAAGTGCGACCAGCTCAAGAGGAGGGGGTGGAGAAAAGAATGGATGGTAGCCAGTGTAGCTACCTATCCCGGGATGCCTGGCCAGTGTAGCCAAGTCATCCAGCTGCAGACTTCTTGCTAATATACATAATCCGATAGGTATATTTTTTTCTTGGACCTGTCTGATTTTTTTGGAGTTCTTGCATTTTTTTCTTTTTTTTTTCTTTTTTTTGAACTATATACAAGGTGCAGCATGTACATCAGGAGTTCTTCCTCTTGAGCCAGTAGACTATCCCTCTTTTGAAGCATTATTGCAACCCACAGCATCTCGTCCTTAGATGTCAACACCACCAGACTAGGTTGAGATGCACTACCCTCCCTAGAGGAGGACGGATGTTTCCACCCGTGTGCTACTCCAAGCTAAAGGATTCTACCTCCTCACCACCTCATCAATGAAGAGCTACGTGCATGGTGCTTGTCAAAGTTAGGTCATTATCTAAAAGAATCATGCGTGCGCACGAGATATTCTACTTAGACTAATCAAGATGACATGTGAACATAGACTTGCGGACTCAAAGAATTAAGTCACTTCACCTGTGAAATCTTAACTCCAGTTCCTATAAGGTTCCTCTGAAATTAGGTGGATTAAGGTCAAATCTGGTCCATCCTCAATATCTACTCATAACTTGGTTCAGAACCCACTAGCTTTTCACTTTGCATATGCGAGATATGCATATGAGATGCAGATGACATGCTATGTAGATGAATGAAATGCAAGACTCTTCTCTTTTTTTTTAATGCAAGGATGATATGCAAGAGTAAATAAGAAGCCTAATTTCTTTTGTTTTTTTGTGTTTTTGTTTTTCGTTTATTTGTGTTTTTGTTTTTTTTCAAAACTTTGGTATACCTCCTATGTTACAACAATTTACAAGAGTTTATAAGTATTATACAGATTATACAAGTGTTATACAATATACAAGTATACAAATTTTTTTTACAAAAGTTTTACAAGTATTATACAACAAGTATACAAAAAATTTTCCAGTTTTTTTCAACTTTTACCCACCTGTAATTCTTACGAAATATATACAAAAAATACATGAAAATATGCGAAAGTACGAGCTATGGGTAAAGTATATATGTAATATATACACGCCATATATACACGCTCCCCTATACTTAGCGTGTGCTATGTCCTCAGAGCACGAAAAGCGAGGAAAAAGACATAGCTCGTGCTAAGCGTAGGAGAGCTAAAATAACAAAAAGGTATAGAAGTCGCCCTGCCCCCCTATACTTAGGCTCTGGCAGCCTAAGTGTAGAAGAAGAACAAGAATGGGGCGGACGAGGTCAAGAGGAGAAATGGATGAATGTACAATGTGGGCATCGGTCCCCCCTGTACTTAGGCTCGGATCAGCCTAAGTATAGGACAGGAGTGAGTATGAGGACCAATGTGATCTGGAGGATGTACAATGAACAGACTCAGGTGGCTCATCCCCCTTATACTTAGGATCTGGTCATCCTAAGTATATTCCAAGATAGTGATTAATGAGGCGGGGATGGGTTACTAGAGTCGCGGGGGAGAAAGGACAGAATGTACAGGAATGATGATATATACAAGTGAGTCGGTCTGAATCTTTCAAGATGCTGTTGATGGCTAGAGTTCACTGCTGCAAGGTCTCATACGCGGCTCGAGGTGTATCTGTTGAATCTGACTCGCGCATGAATACAATCTCCTCAACATGGACTAACTGCTCATTGTATTCGACGAAGTGCTTCAACAGTTGTCCATTCACTAGGAATGTCGATGCGTCATCTGCGAGATCAGAGATCTCGACACATCCACTATCATGCACCGTACGGAGGACAAATGGGCCTGTCCACTTGGACTTCAACTTGCCTTGGAAGATCTTCAGCCTAGCATTAAACAACCATGCCTTCTGTCCAGGAACAAAGGTCTTTCGTCTGATATATCTATCATGCCAACGCTTCACCTTATCCTTGTACACCAAACTATTGTCATATGCGCGGTTTCTGACTTCCACAAGCTCATTCAGATCCATTTCTCTCTGCTTCTGCCCAAGGTGTGTGTTCCAATTGACCTTCTTGATTGCCCATTCTGATTTATGCACTAACTCTGTTGGCAAATGGAACGGCTTTCCGAATACCATTCGGAATGGGGAGGTTCCTAACGGTGTCTTGTAAGTTGTCCTATACACCCATAGGACCTGATCCAAGATCTGAGACCAGTCCTTCCTGTCTGGGCGGACAAGCTTTTGCAATATAGTTTTCACCTCCCTATTCGACACCTCGGCCATACCATTGGTCTGTGGGTGGTAAGGACTAGTGATTGTTCGATGCCGTAGTCCTTCAAGAGTTTCTTCACCTCCCGATTTACAAAGTGGCTACCCCCATCTGATATCATCATTTTGGGGATCCCGAACCTAGAGATGATGTGTTCTCTGATGAATTTACAGACAGTCTTGTTGTCTGTGGCTCGGGTTGGGATAGCCTCCACCCACCTGGATAGATAGTCTATCGCAAGAAGGATATACTCGAACCCGTGGCTAACAGGGAATGGGCCCATGAAATAGATGCCCCAGGCGTCAAAGACAACACAAATGATGACAGGCTGCATAGGCATCTCATCCTTGGAACCAACGGTTCCTCCCATTCTCTGACATACTAGGCACGACTTCGCAAAGGTGATGGCATCGTGAAACAGAGTCGGCCAGTAAAAGCCACACTGAAGTACCTTCCATGCGGTCCTCTTCCCGGAGTGGTGTCCTCCTCCCTCCAAGCTGTGGCATAAAGAAAGGACACTTAGGTATTCCTCCTAAGGAATACACCATCTCCAGACACAATCCGGTCCTTCGAAGAAAAGGATCGGATCCTCCCAATGGTAGTGTCTAGCATCCGACTTCAGTCGGTCAATGTGGCTTTTGGGCCAATCTTCGGGAACATTCTTGGAGACAAGATAGTTTACGATGTTGGCATATCATGGGAGTGAGTCGACAACAAAATCGACTCGTCAAGGAAGGAGTCTCGAATAGGTGAATCCTCGGAAGTATTGATATCTTCGAGATGAGAGAGATGATCGGCTACTACGTTCTTCTTTCCAGGTTTATCACGAATATCCAAATCAAACTCCTGGATAAGTAAAATCCACCGAAGAAGACGTGCCTTCGTGTTCTTCTTCTCCATCAAAGACCGTAGCACCATATGGTCAGTGAACACAATTACCTTGGATCCAATTAGGTGAGATCCGAACTTGTCCAAGATAAAAACTACCAAAAGAATCTCCTTTTCCGTAACTGTATAGTTACGCTGAGCGGTATAAAGCATTTTGCTTGCTTAGTGGATTGCAAACGGGACGCCATCCCTTCTTTGTCCTAACACAGCCCCAACAACAAAGTCTGAGGCGTCCGTCATGATCTCAAAAGGTAGAGACCAATCTGGGGCTTGTAGGATAGGTGCGTCCATGATCATTCCTTGTAATAGCTTAAAGGCCTCAAGACATTTGTGATCAACAACAAACTCCATGTCTTTGCCTAAAAGCTCAGTTAGCAGTCGTGCAATTTTAGAAAAATCCTTAATGAATCTTTGATAGAATCCGACATGCCCGAGGAACGACCGCAACTGTTTGACGTTGGTTGGTGGCTGGAGTCGTCTGATCACATCCACCTTGGCAGGGTCAACCTCTATTCCTCTCTTGGAGATGGCATGCCCCAACACAATGCCCTCTATCACCATGAAGTGAATTTTCTCCCAGGAGAGCACCAGATTGACCTCACAACAGCATATGAGGACTCGGTCCAGATTCCTAAGGCAGGAATCGAAGGAATCACCGTGGACCGAGAAGTCATCCATGAAGACTTCCAGAAATGTGCCGACCATTTCGACGAATACAGCAATCATACACCTTTGGAAAGTACCTGGAGCATTGCATAACCCAAAGGGCATGCGCCTGAAAGCATAGGTACCAAAGGGGCATGTAAACGTGGTCTTTTCCTGGTCCTCCAGAGCTATGGCTACTTGATTGTAGCCCGATAACCCATCTAAGAAACAGAAAAATTCTTTCCCCGCTAGTCTCTCTAGGATCTGATCAATGAATGGTAGGGGGAAATGATCCTTCTTTGTCACGGCATTCAGGCGTCTGTAATCCACACAGACACGCCAAGACATGGGCACTCGCGTCATGATCTCCTCTCCGTCCTCGTTCGTAGTCGTTTGAATTCCCGAATTTTTCGAGACCACATGGATCGAAGCCACCCATTTAGAGTCGGAGATGGGATAAATAAAACCCGCGTTGCACCATTTCTCTATCTCATTTTTCACTACCTCTCGTAAATTTGGATTGAAACGACGTTGGAATTCACGAGAGGGTTTGGCTTCATTCTCCAAGTAGATACGCTGCGAACATAGAGCGGGATTTATCCCATGGAGATCGGAAATGCTCCAGCCTATCGCCTTACGGTTTTTCTCCAGGATCTCTAGCAAGCGAGATTCTTGCTCCTCGGTCAACCCCAAACTGATGATGACCGGAAATTTCTTGTTCTGACCTGCAAGGAAGGTGTATTTCAGTGTTGTGGGTAAAGGCTTGAGCTCAGGTATAGTGTGATCGTCTAGGAAATCTGGCTCAATCGAATCTAGTTCGGTGTTGGAAGTGGATGGATCTTTATCTGTAATTGCTACCACCAAGTTGTTCGGCTCTGGTGTCGGATCGTCAAAGGTCTCCATGTAGTCGGCAAAAGCCGCGTCCGACTCGTCATCCTCATCTTCCGATTATCCTAAAGAGGGAAGGACTGACAGGCCCAGCTGGGCCTCTAAGTCATCGAAGATGCACGGCAATGCAAGTTCTGAGTTGTACTCGTCTCTGAGGACCTCACAAACTGACTCATGCACTGGATCATCTCCGGAGGGGAGGGACTCATTGGTGCTGGTTGGGTTCTGTCTCCATGGCCCAACTGTGTCTACGTGATCGCAATCTGCTTCGGATGAAGAGTACTCGGTGCTGGATTCGGAATCATGTCTCTGCCATCTGGTCTGCTTCATCTCGAGTTCTTCATCTCCGCTTGGAGTTTGGAACTGGATTTTCCCGATCTTATAATCAAACAAGGCCCCTGCTGTCCTGAGGAAGGGCCTGCCTAAGATGATCTGGGAGTCTCTCCAATTACGAGGGGTTTCCATATCTAGGACAGTGAAGTCCACCATGTATTCATGCCCCTCGACTTTGATCACAACATTCCTCAATTCTCCTTGGGACCTCTTGGTTGATTTATCAGCAAATTGAAGGAGGGCTCTAGATTTCCTAAGAGGTCCGAGATTAAGCCGCTCATAGAGGGCTATTGGCATTAAGTTAATTGAGGAACCGTTGTCTAGGAGAGTGCGTGCAAACGTGATGTCATCAACATGACTCACTACATAGTGTGCACCCATATCTCTTCGTTTCCTTGGAAACGAGTTCTTTATTGCACAAGTCGTGGATACTGATAGAACATGTTTCTCAACACGGCTTTTGGTCTTCCTGCTAACCCTATTAGGTATGCATCTCACCTTAAGGTACTTATGAAATGCAGGAGTCATTTCCACGTACTTGTCAAAGGGGATTGTGACCTTGATGTATTTGTTGCAGAACTCTGCCATCTCAGGGTCATCTTTTTGGATTTTTTCATTTTCTTCTTTCCACCCTTAAGGGCTCGGGGGAAAGGGATTCTTGACTCTAACTCATGTTCTGAAACTGAAATGTTTTCATTGAAATATGGAACTGAGTTCTGTACACGACTCAGACTCTTAAACAGACTCGGACTCTGACTCTGACTAAAAGGAAAATGCTGAGGTGAAACCGGTGATGCGTCTTCCGCGGCTTCTTGACGGTCCTCCTCAGATGGAGGTGCGGGCTTTTCATCAGTTTTGTCGGACTCTCTGCTGGTGCGAGTTTGCTGTTTCGAGGACCTAGAAGTCCTCTTCTTCTGCCGGTGATGTGGTGGTGCTGCTCCTCTTCTTCCTCCAAGTCCTCCTCAGGTAGAGACTTGGCGGCTTCTTCCTTCGGTGCCCGTGCCTGATCAGGTACGATCACGGTCCTTCCGCTCCTGAGGGACATATGATTTACATTATCATACGAAAGGATCTCATGTTCAGATAAAGACTTATCTGAATAGTATACCTTATCACGAGGTCGGTTCTGGCCTTGAGTTAAGCTGTTCGGGTTCGCCTGAACCTGGGCGGGAATCGGGGTCTTTGGCGCCATTTGTTGATCCTGGGTATGAGAGACACGATTCAGATCGGTTCTCATATCCAGATAGTCATTCTGTATTTGTTGGACCCTATCAAACAGGGTCTGGATTGCCAAAGTGTGGGACTCCAATTCGGTAGGTTGGGCTTGATGCTGACTTGCAGACGAGGTTCTGTACTGGCCATGCTGGCCATGCCGATACTGCTACTGCTGTTGGGATGGTGCTGGGCCCTGCTGAAATGTACGTTGTTGTTGGTGCTGTTGAGGCTGGTACCCTTGCTCGGGCCTGTACTGAACAAAGCGCGGTGCGAGGACGGAGCTGGTTCCTTGGTAAGCTGGAGCAGGTCGGTGGGGCTGACCGTTCCCCATCCCCGACTGTCTATCGACGGGGTCACGGTTGTACCACAGCCCGTTGATCTCAAACACCTGCGGAGGCTCCTCGTATCCGGTTTCCACTTGTAGGGGTGCATGCTGGTCCTGCTGGGTGTAAGTCTGATCCCAGCCACTCTGAGGCCCCGGTGCCAGTTACTGTACAAGATGGACTAGATGTACAGGTACAGGTGGTGCAGAAGGGGCAGGTAACTTCATCTTAGCTACCTTCTCAGTAAGTTCCTCCACTTGCTTCGGCAGACGTGAGAGAGACTCAAGGTCAGTGACCCTCTTGTGGATCTGCTCGACCATGGTTAACTTATCAACAATCATCCCCATGCTGGGAATGAGGTCCTCGGTCAGATCCGCTACAGTCTTCCGGGTTGTCTCGTTGGATAGGATTGAGGGAGACAACTGATGGGCCCTTGTGGCCTGCGACCTGTCTGTTTCTGCCATCTGTTCTAGTATCTTCCATACTGCATTCTCGTTTTTGTTCAGATAGCTTCCTCTGCAGGAGGCACTGACTAACCCCTGCATCTCCGGGGTCAAAACACAGAACAAGGTCTGGACTAAGATCGCCTTAGAAATGCCGTGGCAGGGACATTTCTAGATTAGGTCATTGAACCTATCCCAAGTGTCATGGAATGGTTCATTGGGTCCCTGAGAGAAACTAGCGATCTTTGTTCTCATTTGGTTAGTCCTATTGAGAGGGTAGAACTTCTTCAGAAATAAGTCCTTGAACTGCATCCAGGTTGTACATATCACCCCTAGGTTCTTCAGCCAATGTGCTGCCTTATCTCCTAAGGCAAATGGGGTGGCCTTCAGTCTAATGTAATCCTGCCCAACCCTAGGATGGCTAAGGTTGTTTCAAACCAGCTCGAAGTCTTAGAGGAAGGCATATGATTCTTCATGGACGTTTCCGTTGAACTTCGGTAGCAGGCTAAGGAAGTGGGGCTTGAGCTCAAATGCTTCGGCGGGAACCGCTGGTGCCAACCAACTTTGTATCCCATTCTCTGCTGGGTTATAGGCATCAACCATTGGTCAGTCGATTCCTCCTGCTACAATAATATGTCCCATTCTAGCTGTGAGATCTGCATTTTGTTGTTTGGCTGTGGTGAGGCGATTAAGAATTTGTCGCAATGGGTCCTCATTCGGTGGTTGCTTAGGTGGCATCTTGTCCTCTAGTCCTGGGTATGAAACAAGGTCGGTGTCAGAGGACAAATCAAGGAAGGGATTCTTATCGAGGTGATGGTCTTCCTCGGTAAGCTCGGAGGAGAGGAAAGGGTTGGTTTGAGAGTAACCACCCTGGTTGTGAGGGAACCAGAACTCAAGAGGGTCATGAGTCCTGGGTGGTCCAAGGTGCGCTTGGGCCGATGAAGAGGAGTTTCGTGGGGGGATCAAGGAGAGATTGGTGAATAAAGATCCGATATCCCCCAGTCACTCATCTTGATTTGGCGAGAAGAAATGGGAGTTCTAAATGAAGATAGGATTTGACTCCTACCTGAAGCAAACAATTCAATCCAAGACCCGGGGTTCACACTCAACACAGTGAAGGACCCGAAAATGAGTCCAATTAATCTTGTTAATTTTAAGTGTGATTTTTCAAGCAAGATAGCAAGGATTACGTGGCCTATAGGGAAGTCAGCTCAGAGCCGGATACGTCTTCCCTGTTTAACATGTCGCCTAAGATACCGTCGGTCCTTCCTTTCTTCGCTCCTATCCCAAGTTGATAGATTCAAAGACCTGCCCCTATTTACTTGCAAGCATGCGGAGGCTGACAAGGCCGGAACTTCACCCCGGGGGGTTACTGGCAACTTGTCGCGAAGTACCGCAATTTCGCCCCTATCTACCTGAGACAGGCGGAGGCTACTTGGTACTAGTCAGTGAACCTTAAAATTCAACTTGTGATATTTGCTAGGATTAGTCGGAACGTGATATGGAAGGGGGGATTTGGGCTCTACCTCAATGTGATCACACACACTCAAGCTCACTCAGCCTGAAAACAAGGTCGGGGATTAGTCTCCCGCAAACAGATTTTCCTATTTTTATTGAAAAATTTTTTTGGTCAATAATGTTAGCAGTCCTGGTTTTAAGTTTAGTTCTCACTTGTTAGTCCAACCACACAGCACGCCTAACGTCCAGTCCCAATTTTCGTTTAATTTAAGTTTAAAAAACAGAGGGGGAATCGAGAAAAGCCGATGCACGAAAAATGATGATGCGTATGCTGAGTTAAGAAGACTTATAGTGATCCCTTCGCTTTTATGCAGGTTGCAAAACAGAATTGAAAACTTTACACTACGTGCATATGCAAGCGACAAAATCCGCTCCTAGACAAGCAGTTCTATTAGCGAGTGAAGCACAGGTTGATTTGACTAGATCTGCGGTCTAAGTGCGTCTTTTAAGTGGTTGTGTAGTCTTATAAATTACGAGCACAAGCAAACCCTAGATTAGCTCGAGGAGACACTAGTGCAAGCCTAATTTACTATTCAAACCACACAGCACACGGGGACACGGTTCCACTATCTTTACACATGCAAGAACCCAAATGGGAACCCGTTGGAAATGATGCGAAAAAAATAAAGAAAAATAAAGGTACAAATTCTCTCAAATCACTCAAGAAATTAAGATGTCGAATCCTCGAAGCGTCTTCAACTCCTCGCGTTCCTCGCATAGAAATAACTTGAGGTCAGAGAATGACACAAAAAATGCAAAAATTAAAAGACAAAAAATATTCACAAGAAAATCGGGGGTCAGACTACCCGGGGATAGAAAATCAAGCACTCAGATATTACTGCAAATTAACCTAGCTGAGCCTCCCCGGCAACGGCGCCATTTTGATAATGCTCCCGCTACCCTTGTTAATTCGAGCAAATTAATGTTCAAATAAATTAATAATACTCGTTGTAGTCGGATAATGAGAGCAGATCAAAAACCACTTTTAATTATAGTCAACTTAATTTCGAGCGGCAATTTTTTTTACTTGGTTGAAAGTCCAAGGTCAAACTCAGGGAGGCAGCTGTCTCCTTAGGTTGATTTTTAGCAAAATCCAATGTATGATTTTCAGAGGAGATATTTTTGGTCTTTTTTGTATATTTTATGCAAGACACATGCAAAATCAGGCTAAATTACAAGTTAAATTAAAAATATAGTCAAATTAATTCCAAAAATTATGAAACTTGTCCAGATTATGAAATGGGATGAAATTAAGCTACTCTAATTTTTTTGTAATTTTTAGATGCACGGATAATGAAAAATGCAGACTTTAGTGAAAATGACTAGACCAATTTTAACAATTATCAAATGATGATAATTCTCAGAAAAAAATTTATCCAAATAGGTCTAATTAAGAGCTATCCAAATAAACTAAAATTTCGTTAAAATACTTCACGATTGATTAAATAAAAATCAAATAAGGTTTTCACTAAATGATTTTTCTAAGACAAACTATACATGCAAATGGTGTGATTGTCGGATATGTTGTAGCATAGGCTTATATCTATCAATGATGATTTATCAGAGATTTTTCGATAAGCAGATAATGTGCAATCAATTAATCAGTAAAAATTGGCAAAATATTACAATTTTTACCAAATCAAATTCCATAAATATTCCGCGAATCAGAAAAATACAAATAAATGATAAAATGGTAGAACAAGAGTTATACTACACAATGCAATTTTCAAAATTGAAAATGGGCAACAGAATAATGACTAAATAAACGTGCAAATGCAGGGGTATGAATGAAATACAAAAAAAGGAATATGAGCTCAAATGAAGAACAGGGACTTACATGCAATTGCTGGAAACTTGAAGTTTTTTTAAAAAACTTGCAAAGGGGTGCAAGTGTCCCCTTTGCAAATTCCCTATTCTTTATTACGCGATAGACCTCCTCTGCTTTGTTGGGTTGAATAGGGGAGTGGAGATGGAGGAGCTTCACGGTGGTAGGCACACTCGGAGGAGCGGGCGGCTGTAGAGCAGGTGGGGCGCACTGAGGCGCGCGGCCGTAGCGGGGGCGAGCGTCGCGCGGGGTGAAGGGCGGCGCACGGGGCGATGAATGGAGCTTGGGCGCACGGCGGATGAGCGAGGATGCGTGGCGGAGCGCCTGCGCGGGGCGGTGGAAGGGCCGAGGTCGCGCGAGGGCTAGGGGCGGCGGCCTGGGCACTCGCGCGCTGCATGTGAGGCGGTCAGCACGTGCGCGGAGGCTGCGGCCTTGACCTGGGTCGAGGCGAGAGGGCGGAGGGGCACGCCTGCGCAGGGACGGCGGAGGGCAGTGCCCTGGCGGCGCGCCGTTGGTGAGGCGGCGCCCAGGAGCTTGGCGAGTAGGCGCGGAGGCGCTGGGGTGGCTTCGATGGCAGCTGGTTGCTGTGTAGAGATGGTGCCGATGAGGCGACGCCAGTCGGTGACTGAGGTGGCCGCGCCTTGGTGTATATACCTGCAATGAAGGAGAAAGCTCGACCCACGCTCGGCTATGGTGGAGGTGCGGTTGAAGAAGAAAGGAGAGGGAGAAAGGATGTGGGGAAACAGGGGAGGATCCCCTGTTTGTCTTTGATTAGTTTAGCGGGGTTAAATTTTCTATTGATTGATTGATAAAATGTCTCCGAAAAATTCATTAAAAATCACTGTTGCGTTCGCAACATGTGATTTATCCATAAAAGTGCGAAAAAATTTTAGATTAGGAGCATGGATGAGGATGAAATTAAGAGAGAGGGAATGGTGTGAAATGAGGAAGAAGAAGAAAGGGAGAAGAAGATTACCTGGAGATGATGGATGTCTGGGAAGGAGGTGCAAAGAGAAGCACCTCGGGTCTTCGCTCAACACCGCGACAGAGACGGAGCTCAAGCAGCTCACGCTTGAGTTGCGTCAAGGGACCTTGATCCCTTGGATCTCGCCGGAGGACCGTCGTTGCTCAACCTTGGTCTCACCCTCACTGTCACTGAGTATGGATAGGGAGCTCGGGAATTTCACTCACAGTAGGTGGGATGGGGATGAAGGAAGGAGGAGAGGGGAATATAAAGAGGAGGAGGAGGAGGTTGGAGAGGAGATGGAGATGGAGAGAGTGGGAGACATGGAGTATGGATTGGAGGTGTTGATGGCTTCTCCCTTAAGTTAAGGGAGAGTGGGGGAGAATGGGTAGATGGAGAAGCTGGGCCGTTGATGAAATACCCTTTCATCCAACGACCCTGGATGAAGGAGGAGGTGGCATAAGTGGATGAATGAGGAGGCGACACGCGGTGGCTCCAGGAGTTGCCACGTGTCTCTCCCAGAAAAATTCACAACTAAATACAAAGAAAAATCGGAAAGAAATAATAAAAGAGGTTAAATCAAAAAGTGATCAACACAAAAATTGCTCGTCTCAACGATATCTACAACTTTCGTGAAGGACCGAAAATAAAACGAGATCATCTGTACAAAAATGTATTTTTGGGTGGTACCTTATAGGTATAAAATACCACATTTTTCCTTTTGTAATTTTTTTGTCATTTTTTATAAGAGAAAAAAATCAAAATAAAGTTAGAAAAAATATGAAAGGAATATTTACAACTTAATCTATTTTTTTAGGTTTTTAATAATGAAGAAAATAAAAGAATAAAATACAGGGGTAAAACGGTCAATATGTAGAATATACAAAAGGGGCCCAAAACCTAAGTTTTGCATGCGAGCTCCGATTTTAATGAAATTGGTCTTGTTTCGAAGGTCTCTGAATGTATATTACTTTAAAAGTGAGAAAACCTAATTCAGAGGATGTATGAGAGAGATATGTGCATTTTAAGATCTAAGGTCTCCAACTGGGTTTGGGGGTTTTTGGGTAATTTTACAGGTTAGTATTTTTTTTTGATATTTTTCTTTAATTAGTGTTAGTAATATTTACACTATAGAGTTGGTTTTATTTTATTCGAAGTTAGTATAAAATATATACAAATAGGGTATTTTAGCTATTATACAGGTGAATATTTACAGATGAATTTGGCTTCTTATTTATGCAATATGAATGCTAAAATGCAGATGTATCAATGCATGCATGAATGCTAATTATGCAATATAAGTGGAAATATGCAACTAATTACTCTTGAACAAAGCTCTATTTTCAACTTTTAGAGACATGAATCACAGATTCATCAACCCACAATAGTAGAAATCAAGCAATGAGAAACAAATGTGGAGTCAAATTTATTTTAACTCTACAAAAATGTGTATAGTGCACAAGCAAAAGTGCTAAAAATGTGATGTGATTAAGTGTCTACAGGTATGTAATTTTTTGTGGGTTTTTAATTTTATATTTTTTTATTTAATTTTTAATTTTCTATTTTTATATTTTGATTTTTAATTTTCTGATTTTATTTTTTATTTTTATATTTTATATTTTTTTATATTTTCTTTTTCTTTAAAAAGATAAAATAAATTATATATACAAAGTAAGAAAGGAAAGGAATAAGTATTTATAAAAATAGATAAAAATAAGGAAAATTCAGGAAATGAAATGTTTTTAGGCTTTTTATATTCTTATAATGTTTTTATGATTTTTCTTGATTTTTATGAATTTTTTTGGTATTTTTAAAGTCAAAAATACTAGTAAACAGTGAACAAAGTTGTTGGCTGGAATTAAAATGGGAATGAAAAATAGTAAACAGTGACAAAATTTTCCCAATTAATTTTAAAATAAAGATAACAAAATAAAGAAAATTCAAGAAAAGAAAAGACAATTTTTAGATTTTTTATGAATTTTATACATTTTTTGAAGTTTTTAGAGTTTTATAATTTTTAGGGGATTTCTTTTTTTATGATTTTTGGTCTAAAGTTAAAACACACTAAAAAATGCAATATATATTTTTTTGGGAATTTTCTGAGATGTTTTTATATTTTTTATGGATTTTATAATTCCAAAAGTGTTGAAAATGCTTGTTTTTGAATTTTTATAAATATAAAATATAATAAATATGCAAAATAAAAATATGCCGTTAAACTACTATGCAACAGGAATTTATAGTGATTTTTGTGGATTTTTTAGCAATTTATAGATGCATGCAAAAAATACTAGAAACATAAAGAAACTACATACATGCAGGGGTATTTATGTAATTAGGCAGAAATCCAGGGGCCACAAACGCAATTTATACGCAAAATATATATCTAATTAAAAACTTCCTGGATTAAATATCAATCGCCAAAGCCGCAAGCCCTTCCACGCAAAAAGCCCACCACGCGCGTCCTATTGATAACTAGGGATTCCGCAAGGGTCACAATGATATATATAGTGTCGCTGAGGCGACCGCTCACAGAAATCCTAATTACTCAGCAATTAACCCACAATAAAAGAATAAACCAATTGAATCCCAGAAGTGTGAATTAACATTTATTACTCTACCACAAGATGCACAGTGAATAAGTATGTAGAGGTCGAACCACAGAGAGCAATGCAAAAATGAAGTAGCCTATGATGTGCATGTATAACAGAGTCATCCTTGTACAGTCCTATTTTTGTGGGGTTTTTTTCTTTTCTTTATATATATATTTTATATTTATATATATATATATGTAGAATATAGATATAAAGATATATTCCCATAAGGGAGTACGTATAATATATACATATGGCAAGATTATATATATCAATATATATATTATATATATTTTAATTCATACAAATATCTAGATATCTTTATACATATTTATATATTTATATATTTTTTAATTTTCTTTTTGAATAAGGGAATATATATAATGTAGAGAGAGGAGTGATACAATATTTATAAAAATATACAAAAATAGTCAAAAATTCAGAAATAAGATCTTTTTGGTATTTTCATGATTTTCCACTGTTTTTGTGATTTTTCGGAATTTTTCAAACTATTTTTGATATTTTTAAATAGCAAAATAAGAGAAAACAAGTAGTTAGCTACTGGCTGGGTGTAAAATGGGAATTAAAAATATAAAACAGCCACAAAATTTTTCCCAACTATTTTTAAAAAAAGAGGATAAAGTATAGAACCTACAGGAGCTGAGTTTGCATTTTTTAGAGTTTTCTAGAATTTTTATATTTTTTAGAAGTTTTTGAGTATTTTTGAATTTTTAAGGTTTTTCTTTTTAGATTTTTAGTGATTTTTAGACTTGCACTAAAATATGATAAAATAGACCATAGTTAATTTTTTTGGAATTTTTCGAGGTGGTTTACTATTTTTTTGGTATTTTCTAAGTTAGACAGTAGACAAAATGCATGTTTTTGATTTTTAATAAATGCAAAAATGCAACAAAAATGAAAACTAAAATCATGGCGTGCAAGAGAAAGCTAACAGGAGCTTACATTCATTTTTGTGGAATTTTTAAGTTAACATAGTGCATGAAATAAATGGACAAAGCATACAAAGATATATGGCCTGGCAGGGGCGTTTTTGCAAATAAAAATAAAGTCAGGGGTTTTAGTGCAAAATCACCAAAAACATTACATGTGTTCTGCAATTTTAAGGGTCAAAACGAAATACAAAACCCGCCAGGGGTTTGACTGCAATTTTCACGCGCCTCACGTGGGACTGCACGTGAGGCGTGGAAGGACCTAATTGCAATTCGAAAAAATATAGGGGTCCTGCTACAAAATGTATAACTTATTTACAACGTGTGAATTTATTTACAGTATTAAACATTAAATACAAAAAGTTCGAGGGGGCTCATTGTAATTTACCCCCGAAGGCGCGCAAATGGACGGCGATGGGCGCGCCACTTATCCACGTGTCGGGCTCTCGAAGCCCGATACCCCTTCGACGATCCTCGGTTGAGATTGCTTCTGATGTCTGATCGAACGGCCGAGGCAGCTGCTACTTGGACGGCCCTGATTAGATCTGGGGTCGTCTCCTTCATCCGACGGTGGCTGCTGATCACGAAGAACAGGGAAGAACAACTGGCTTCCCTGGCTTCGATCTTTGATTCCTCCGCCTCCAGACGCTCCTGGTTGATGGCGATGGGTTCCATATGTCCGGCGAGGTGGTGCGCAGCGTCCGAGGTACTCCAGAAAGTCCAGGACCCCCTAGATCGGTTTAGCGAGCTCGGAAAAGAAAGGGGGGTCCTGGAACCATGCAGGGGATCGAATCGAGCCCCAGGGGGCTCCGTTAAGCTTCTAAGCTGCACCAGAAGCATGAGGGGCTCGAGAGGGTCTTCCTCGACCAGGGGTTAAAGCTAAAAAGATAGGGAATGACTGGGGGTGGCGAAGTCCGGCGAAGCGGAGGAGTTGGACCTCGGATCGCAGAGCTGGAGAAGCTCTGGTTGATCTGATGCGTGGGTTAAGCGTGGAACGCGTAGGGGAATGAAGTGAAGGTGAAGCGAGGGTCGGATCGTACGTAGATCAGGGTAGAGAGATTGCACAATGAAGGCCAAAAACCTAACTTTTGCAGATGGACTCCAAAAATTATGAAACCAATTTTATTAAATAGTTCTTGGAAAGCTATATACAATTAAAGGTGAGTTTGAGTGATTTGGAGTTTTTATTTGCAAGATATGGGTCTGTGAAGTTGAGATTTTGGCTTTTTATTCTGTGTATAAAATGTACACTGAGTATTATTTTTAGGCAAACTCAATTTTCTATTTTTATTTACATTATTATCTACAACTTTCATGTACAAAGTTTCTTTATTTGATAAATGAATAAATATATACAAAATAGGTGTCAAACATGCATAAATGAATGAAATTAATGAATGAGGTATTTATTGTATACTGGCCCTTATCTCCCCCTACTTTATTCCTTGTCGACCAATTCCATGCTGGCCTTGGTCTCGGGGCTCGGGTCATAAAATATTTGCAATATTTTATCCCTTTTTCTTTTCTTCTCTTTATTCTATAATTTTGGCATTAAAAACCTTATTTAATGTTTAATTAATGCAACAAATAATGAATGCTTTTATGGGCAAATTAATGCTATTTTCATGCATTTGCTGGGGTTTTGAGGCCAAAATGATAGAATAAAGGTGATGAAATGGAGATTCATCACCCCCCTATACTTGCCTTTGCTAGTCCCTAGCAAATACTTATGCAATAAGTACAAAAAGAATAAAGAAAAGAAAAGGAGAATTAAAGAAGGATAGAGTGAATAGGGGTGTTTTCAGTGCAATGTATGTCTTAGTAAAATCTGAATTTGGAGCTTCTGTCAAACCTTGGGTGTAGATGTGTGTGGAACCTAGTCGGGAACCAGCTCTAAAATACAACAGCCTTCGAGAGTCACAGAACTCGGTTCAACCCGCCTCAATAGCCTGGTCAGAACTGGTCTACATCATACGCAAACCCTTATAACTATGAAGCTGACTTGTACAGTGTAAGTGATAGTGGCTCTCCCCAACTGAAATGACAAAGGAACTGACTTCTCCAGAATGACAACCCAATGATTCCCCAATCCAACAACTCTTTCCTCGAGGAGCAGGGTATTCCCTTCTAAGTTCAAGTGGCAACCAGCTCAAGAGGAGGGGGTGAAGAGAAGAATGGACGGTAGCCAGTGTAGCTACCTATCCTAGGATGCAAGACCAGTGTAGTCAAGTCATCCAGCTGCAGGCTCATATATTTGACTTTAGAACTCAAGCTTGCTTATTGGCTTTACAACATATGTACATACTTTGCAGGCATTTTATTTTTGTACCGGCCTGACCTTTTTTTTTCAACATACTATTCACAGCAACATTTACATAAGGAGTTTTTCCTCTTGAGCCAGTAGACTATCCCTCTTTTGAAGCTTTATTGCAACCCACAATCTCCTGTCGTTAGACCTCATGACTATTAAACCAGGTTGGGGTGCACTTCCCTCCCTAGACGGGGACGAATGTTTCCACCCGTGTGCGTCTCAGACTGGCAAATCCAACCCCCTCACCACTTCAACTGAGTTGAGCCAAGTGAAATGTGCAAGTGTCCAAGTTAGGTCACGGTCGACAAGAGTCATGCGTGTGTCTCGAAAAGCTCTAGTTAGTCAGTTGAGGTGACTTGAACCCAGCCCTGATTTCTCAAAGAATTAAGTCTGCATAGACCTGAAGTACCTTAAACCTAGTTCCCGTAAGGTTCCTGTGCAGTTAGGTGCGGTAAGGTCTAACCAAGCTCCAATTTGAGACTTTATTGGACTGATTCAATCATCAAGCTCACTCAAAAAGAATATGAATGGTATGCTCATGCTAGGCACAATGAATGATGCAATTTTTCACAAAGAATTTACAAGAATCAGAGAATCTTTTTACACAAAGAATTTTTGCAAATAAGAAGCTTGACATATACAAAAAGTACATACAATTATTTACACGGGCGTGCCGCCTTATTTACAAAATAGATGGATTTATAAAGACTTTACAGGTTTTACTGAAGTAATTTATTTAGGTTATACAGAAAGAATTTTATGCCTTTTATTTATGATTTACAAGTGTTTGTAATGATGCTTTTATTTTCTCAGGTCTAGTTTTTGAAAATAATTTTTGCAAACTATAGTACACGATAAATTTTGCAATCATTTACACACATTTGAAAGCTATTTTTGCAAAGATTTTTCACGCTATATATATACATTTTCTACAATAGTCTTGACAAACATTTTTCAAAACATTTGCACATAGGTTTTTCAAATCCTTTATTCTACACAAAGAAAAAGTTTTTCAAACCAAACAATTTTACACAGGTTGAAAACATTTCACAGCAAATTTTTCAAACAGTTCACACTGTTTTTCAAATCATATTGTAAAAGTATTTAACTTGATTTATTAATCAGTATATACAAAGAAAAACCGTATTTACTATACAACATGGTTTAGGCTCTTCTACACTTTATTTGGGATTATTGCTTATTTTTGTATGAGAGATTTTTGTGCAGACTCCTCAGACTTATTCGAGAATCATTTTCAAAAGATTTTTGAAGACTATAGTCCAAACTAATTTGACAAACATGTTCACGCATTTGAAAATGATTTTACAAATGTTTTTCACACATGATAGATAAAATTTTCAAAGCAATTTGACAAACAAATTTTCCAATCATTTGCACACTAGTTTTCACACATTTTTATTTCATTCAAAGAAAAGAAATTTTACAAACAAAACTGATTTTTCAAAGATTGAATACTTGTACACACTATTTTTCAAGCAATTTTTAAAAGATTTTTAAAAGAGAATATTTTGCACAAATGCTTTTCCTGACTTATTAATCAGTACAAGTAGAAAGAGTTCTGAGGAGCTGACAATCATCTTATATTATTATCGAGTTACTTATTGCTTTTTAGATTGAGTTGATGTTTTATTTTTCAGTATGAGTTATGGCTTATAGTATATACATGGTATATACGACCCCCCTATACTCAGCTTGAGCTATGTCCTCATAGATCGAAGAGAAAAGAGAAGACATAACTCGTACTGAGTATAGACAAGTCTAAAGAATGTATATGAATAAGAAATGAATGAATGAGAAGTTGACCGTCCCCCCTATACCTAGGATCAAATAATCCTAAGTATAGCATACTGTACACAAAACAGGGAGGGTCAAGGGTGGGAATACACAGATCGTACTCAGATTGTCTCCCCCTATACTTAGGGTAAGATACTCCTAAGTATAAGAAGAGGAGACAATGGAGAGGATCGAAATGAAATGAAAAACTCGGGGTGCACACCCCCCCTATACTTAGGACAAAGTATGTCGTAAGTATGGAAAACTGTCTACAAGGACGGCACCTTTTAGATACACAAAGAAGATAGAAAAGGAAAAGAAGAAAAGAAGAAAATCAGATAAACAGTTTTTGGAGTACATTGTCTGAATCTTTTGATGCTGCAGCTGTTGTGGATATGTCATCATGGTGCACGAGCTGAATGGAATCAACAACCGCCAAGAATGTGTCTGGTTCGAGGTAAGCCTTCAGGAGTTGACCGTTGACGACGAATGGTTGTGCGTAGGGGACAATTCTGCTATAGCAATACTTCCATTGTCACGTACTTCACAAACTCGAAATGGCCCTGTCCATTTACTCTTTAATTTGCCCGGGAATATCCGCAACTTTGCATCAAATAGCCACACCTTCTGTCCAATATCAAAGGTCTTTCGTTTGATGTGCCGGTCATGACAGCGTTTCACCTTCTCTTTGTACATCAGTGTGTTATCGTATGCATAGTCTTGGAACTCCAAAAGTCTGTTCAGATCATCCTTTCTCTTCTGACCACTTTTGCGTGAGTCCATATTGCAACTGTTAATTGCCCAAAAAGACTTGTGAATTAATTCGACGGGCAAGTGGCACGGCTTTCCGTATATAAGACGATAGGGCGACATGCCCAAGGGAGACTTGTAGGCGGTTCTGTAAGCCCACAAGACCGAGTCCAAGAGTTGGGACCAGTCCTTTCTGTTTGGCCTGACAAGTTTCTGCAAAATAGTCTTGATTTCTCTGTTCTATAATTCTGCCATGCCATTGGTCTGAGGATGATAAGGAGATGCGACACGATGATCGATGACGTACTCCTTCGTTAATTTCTTGACCTCTTTGTTAATGAAATGGCTACCCCCGTCTGATATGAGAATCTTCGGTATCTCGAACCGCGAAATGATGTTCTTCTTCAGGAACTGACATACTGTTCGGTTGTCGGCGGCTCGAGCAGGGATAGCTTCAACCCAATGACTCACATAATCGACGGCAAGACGGATGTGCTCAAAACCTTGACTGTTAGGGAAAGGTCCCATGAAGTCGATGCCCCATGCACCAAAAACGTCCGCAATTTGAATGATTTTCAGGGACATTGAATCTTTTACAGTTAGTGTACCTTTTAATTTCTGACAGTCAATACATCGTTTGACAAATTCTGTTGCATCCTTAAATAATGTGGGCCACCAGAAGCCACACTGAAGTACTTTTGCTGCCGTATGATCTCCAGAGTGATGTCCACCAGATTCGAGCGAGTGACAATGCTCGAGGAAATTAGATTGCTCTGCCTGAGGAATGCACATGCGCCAAATGCAATCCGCTCCTTCCTTGAATAAAAGAGGATCCTCCCATTGGTAAAAGCGGATGGTCGACATGAATTTGTTCTTCTGATTCTTCGTCCAATCCGATGGTGTTACCCCCGAAGCGAGGAAATTGACTATATCAGCATACCAAGGAAGAGAATCCACTGCTAAGATTGATTCGTCAGGAAAGGTTTCTGTAATGGGTGCACTGTTCAGAGGAGGCTCGTGCTGCTCAATTCTGGAGAGATGGTCTGCTACCACATTCTGAACTCCAGGCTTGTCCTTAATTTCCAGATCAAATTCCTGGAGGAGAAGGATCCATCGAATCAGTCTCGGCTTGGCATCCTTCTTCTGCTGGAGGTACCGGATAGCAGAGTGGTCGGTGAAAATTGTGACTTTTGATCCAAGCAAATAGGATATGAACTTCTCAAGGGCAAAAACCACAGCCAGCAACTCTTTCTCTGTCACTGTATAATTTCTCTGTGCTTCATCTAATGTTCTGCTGGCGTAGTGAATGGCATAGGGCGCTTTCTCTTTCCTCTGCCCAAGGACAGCCCCGACTGCAAAGTCTGACGCATCGGTCATTATTTCAAAGGGAAGAGTCCAGTCTGGCGGCTGTAAGATTGGAGCCTGAGTAATAAGCTCCTTCAGCTGATTGAAAGCAAGGAGAACCTGCTGATCTACATTGAACTCAGTTTCCTTGCACAGAAGTTCTGTCAAAGGTTGGGCAATGCGGTTGAAATCCTTGATGAATCGTCTGTAAAATCCCACATGCCCGAGGAATGACCTTACATTCTTCACTGATTGAGGTGGTTGTAGATTTGTAATGACATCCACCTTTGCCGGGTCGACTTCCATGCCACGTTTGGAAACGACGTAACCCAGCACGATGCCTTCGGTGACCATGAAGTGGCTCTTTTCCCATGAAAGCACTAAATTGACTTCCCGACACTTCTGAAGCACTCTGTCTAGGTGCTCAAGACAAGAATCAAAACTATCACCATAGACAGAGAAGTCGTCCATGAACACCTCAAGAAAACTACCTACCATCTCGGCGAAGACTGCTAACATGCATCTTTGGAAGGTTGCAGGTGCATTGCATAATCCAAAGGGCATTCTCTTGAAGGCGTATGTGTCGAACAGGCAAGTGAAGGTAGTCTTCTCTTGATCTTCAGGAGCGATTGCCACTTAGTTGTACCCGGAATACCCATCCAAAAAGCAGAAGAACTCCTTGCATGCTAGTCTTTCCAGAACTTGATCAATGAATGGCAAGGGGAAGTGGTCCTTCTTAGTTGTTGCATTAAGACGGCGGTAGTCAACACACACCCGCCAGGATGTTAGTACCCGAGTGGATATTTCCTCTCCTTTATCATTTGTAACCACGGTAAGCCCTTAGAACTACATGCAGTGGGCTTACCCATTTCGAGTCGGAGATGGGATAGATAAAGCCTGCATCACACCATTTCGTTATTTCTTTCATGACGACGTCCCGGAGGTTAGGGTTCAACCTTCTTTGGAATTCGCGGGGCGGCTCGGCATCTTCTTCCAGATAGATGTGGCGTGAACCCAAAGCTGGATTTATTCCTCGGAGATCTGATACGCACCTACCAAGTGCCTTGCGGTTCTTTTCTAGAACCTCGAGAAGGCGAGATTCCTGATTCGGATTTAGCCTGCTGCTTATGATGACCGGATACATTTGTTCTTCACCCGCAAGGAAAGCATACTTCAGGCCTGCAGGAAGTGGCTTGAGTTCTGGTGTTGATCTGTCCAACTTGTTGGTCACTTCAGACACTATGCTGGTGGTGGGATGTACTTCTTTGAAGGGGCTACCATCCTCATCATTCTGCTGAGATCCCAGGGATGTGCCGAACGGTTCTGCGCTAGGCTGATCGTGTTTGGTCTGGAGTGAATGCTCAAAGAGATGCGCCTGCATCTGAGAATCTGTCTCCCAAGAATCATCGGAGCCGAGGGTAACTGTGCTTTCCAAGTCCTCTTCGAGAGTGAGGATTTCTCGAGTCCATGAATCGTCCAATGACAAGAATGAATCTCTGATTTCTGTAATAAAGTCACAGTCTGCTTCGGATGCTGCCTGGCTTTCATCAATCGTGGCATTCGGCTCTCTACTTATATTGATAGTGATCTGCTTGGTGTCCGAGCTAAAAGTAATCTTGCCAGACCCGTAATCAACCACGGCGCCTGAAGTACGTAGGAATGGTCGGCCGAGGATGATGGGGGTCTGGAGCAGAGGTGCAGGTGAGTCCATATCAAGGACCACAAAATCGGCTGGGAATTGCATCTCCTACACTTTAACTACTACGTCTTCCAAAAGACCCCGGGGCCGCTTGATGGATCGGTCAGCGAACTGAAGGATCATGCGTGTCTGCTTGAGCGGACCCAGCCCAAATTCTTGCATTATGGATGATGGCAAGAGGTTGATGGAAGAACCACTATCGAGGAGAGTTCGCTCGAAGACCTGGCCAAAAATCTCACAACTGATCAGAGGTGCTCCTGCATCTTGCTTTTTCTGTGGGAGGTTGTTGATAGCTGCTACCGTGGCCAAGGTGAGGACATGATTCTCAACTTGCTGGCGTCTGTTCTTTCTTGATGGGCGACGCTTGTTGGTACATACCTCCTTTAGTCCTTTCTTCACGGCTGGCATGTACTCCACGGCCTTTCGTAGGGGAATCTCAACAGTTAAATTGTCAATTATTTCCACAACTCCTAGATCAGACAATGCACTTATTCATTTTGCAATTTTTTTGGATTTTTCTATTGCATGAGGAAAAGGAATATATACATCTCTAGCAGGTAAAATAGAGTTCTTATTTACAACAAAATCATCGCCCATAGACTGTTGTACATCCGAACCACAAAAAGGAGTACAAACTATATCCTGGCTTGATGGTGCTGCAGGGCGAGCAAAAAGTGTAGCGTCTGCTCCATCGGCTAGCGAGGGATCGGCTGCTGCTGGCGGCTCCTCCGATGCTAGCACGGCTTCGCTTCGGCTACGAACTTCTTTTTGTTGTTTTTGATTTTGCTGATTTTTTGTATTTTTAGATGAGGCTGCTGCAAATGCACGACGGCTGGAATGGTTTCTCCTTCTTCTTCCTCCTCACCCGCCCCTGTAGCTGGCACGGCTGATGCGGAAGATGACGATCCACATGTTTCTTTATTCACCCCAATCTTTGTAGCAGGCGGAGGCAACGCCCTACCGCTCCTGAGAGTAACAGCATTAGAATAAACAGTAATATCATTTTCTGACACGGACAAGACATCACATTCTACCTGCTCTTTCTTCTTGAAATTATTGGGATTGGCTTCAACCTGAGCTGGGATGGTAGTTCTAGTGGCGGTCAGGTCGTCAAGCCGCTTGGTCATTTCTGCCAGCCCTTTTACAAGTTGGGCTAGGCAATCCATGGTGGGGTTCGCAGGGGGTACCTCGGTGGGTTCAGCGTGCAGACCACGCTGTTGTTGCATGGATGGGTGCGGAGGTTGTTGCTGGTGGTGCTGAGGTGGTGCAGGAAGTTGAAGTTGATGATAAGAGGGGGGAGGATACTGCTGATACTGTTGAGGTGGGGCAGCCGCATACTGATGAAACGGCTGTGGATGGCGGTATTGCGGCTGCTGGTATGGCGGGTTCTGCCTCCATTGATTTGTGTACTGGGGAGGCTTATTATACTGTTGATGAGGCTGAGAGGACTGTCCAAAACGACCACCCTGAGGTTGTTGGTATTGCCGATTGGTAAGTGGTTGACCGTGGGGTTGTCCCATAGGACGGGTCGGATGTGCATCATTGGTCCATACCCCGTTCACTTACTGAATCAGGGGTGGTGGTGGGAAAACTGGATCAGGCCCTGAAAGAAACTCTGGTTGGTACACAACCATCTGCTACTGCGGCTGGCCCTGGTCGGGCGTCTGTACATAGTACACGTGCTGGACTGCCGGTGGCTGCTGGCTCGACTGAGGCTGATGCTGCGGTTGCTGCTCGTCCTTCTTCTCAGCTGGAGCTTCGGATGGTGTCGCCGACTGAACAGAGTTGATGGTGCCCACCAACAGTTCAAGGTACTTGTTGATCTGATCAAGCTTGTCTAAGTTCTGGGTCCTCTTCTCGATCACAGTGAGTTTTTCGAGGTCCTGTGATCGCTTCTCAATGATGTCAACTTTCGAGAGATGGCCCCCGATGATACTGAGGTTGGATCTCTCATCTCTCTCCGCCTCTTTGGACGCTGCCATGTGCACTTATTTCTAGAGGATCTGGGGTTGCTTCTGATATGCCTTGGTTGAAGAGAGGGTGGCCTCTCCTTCGGCCATTTCTTCGAATATATGCCAGACTACATCTTCATCTTTGTTAAAGTGCGAACCCCCACATGCTGCGTCAACGAGCCTTTGGCTCTCGATGTTCAGTCCCCCAAAGAAGTGCTGGACCAAGCTAGTCTTCGGAATTTCATGATGGGGACACTTCTCCAGCAGATCGGTGAATCTCTCCCATGCTTCGTGTACTGACTCATGGGGTCCTTGAGAGAATTTACTGATTCGGGCTCGCATCTGGTTGAGCCGACCTAGAGGGTAATACTTATGCAGAAAAGCGGACTTCAGCTCCTCCCAGGTCGTCACAACCTTTCCCAGATGGTTGACCCAATAGAGGGCCTTGTCTTGTAAGCTGAAGGGGAAAGCCATCATCTTTACAATGTCCAAAGGGACATTGGGATAGTGAGTGGTGCGGCAAATGCGCGAGAATTGCTGCAGGTGAATGTACAGCTCTTCACGGGTATTTCCATGGAATGCAGGGAGAAGAGCAATGAACTGGGGCTTTAGCTCAAAGTGAGCGTGTACCGGTTGAATGAGAATCCACTCGGTCATCTAGCTGTCTCCCAGATTGTACGTTTCCTTGAGTGTAGGCTTGGGTGGTGGTAGTTCAGGTTCATCATCATCAGGACCACCACCTCCACCTCCACCTCCTCCTCTGCCTCCTCTGCCTCTGCCTCCTCCTCCCTCGTCTCGGTTCATCATATTGTTCAACATATCCTGGAATACTGTCTGCGTGAGGGCCTGCTCGGTCAGCTGTTGTTCAATGGCCTGGATAGATGCCAGCAATTGTGCATTGACTTGATTCTGATCTGGTATCTGTCCTTCTGGTTGGGGTGTCTGCTGACCCTTGCCCTTTCCTCCGGGAGCCATATTAGGGTCTGAGTCGGACGAAATGAACTCCGGAGTAGTCTCCAGGGCTCGCTCTGTCTTCTGTCTGCAGAATGAGATAGTCCAAATCAGACCACTTGCAATTTTGTTCAGTCGTCATGATGAAGCTGGAATTCAGGTCAACCCCAACATGTTGTGAACAGAAAAGGATGTAGACTGTAATCGACTTCCATTCACAACGGCGAAGGTGGGACAAAAGTGATCCCAGTTTATTGGGTGGTCAAGAGAAAGGTAGAAAACGAGGAGTCTAGAGATCGATCCGCAAAGTCCAGATCGGGTTCTTGGGAATTACCTCGAATTTATTAGCGGAGTTGAGTCCATGGAATCGATGTGGGTGTCGGCATGGTCCCGACGGAAACCAACCATGGATCAACTTCGCGAAGCACAAGAGAAGATCGGATGTTGGAAGAAAGATACGATGGTCAACGAGGAATAAAAGGAGTGTAAAACAGTAGGAGGCTCGGCTGAGCGGGGTGGTCAAAGGGAGACACAACAGAATGTGCGCAAAGGCACGGGACTTGATCTTTGAATCTTAATCTAGATCCATACAAAAATAATACAAAACCGGGTTCACCAACTCACGCCATGTGAAGCCGTGAAGGTTCGGCTATTTATTATCTTTTCAGTTTTAGAGTTGTGATTTCAGGCATATCTTATAACAAGTCCTTAGTACGCTACCCTATAGGAGAGAGAGTACTGCCAGAAGAGTATCCCGTACTTGTCCTCCTCTTGTGTAACCTGTAGTCTATACTTTTTGGAGTCCTTGTAACCCTTCCTGGATCCCTACTCAGCCAAAGAAATAGAGAGAGGAAGCCGATAGGCGAAACCAATACTTCGGTTCTCGCTCGCAACGGAATCACCCGTGAGCGTGCAAGAACCTACTCGAACGCAGGACAATGAGACAGACACCCCCGTGAAGGCGTGGCCTATGCTCAATACTTCAGACAGGGTCGATGCTCTACACAACAGAGAGTCATCATTGGCGACCAAGTCCTACTCGCCTACGTACGATAGAAGCGCCATTACTTCGGAAATCCAGGCGATACACAAGGCAGTTGCAGACTGGGTTTTTGGCTTTAATCCTTAGGGGGTCGCACTCGCTCAAGGGAGTAGGGTTTTGGTCCCCCTCCAAGGTACCTGAAAATAATGAGGGCTTTATGAACCCGGTACAATGATAGTCCATTACGGATTTTATTTAAGGTCAAAGTTTATTTAGCAGTCCCCTTGTTTTAATTTTTGGGTTTTCACTTTTTTTTTGAATCTGTTTTCATACCAGTGCCTAACGTTTTTGTAGATTTTCATTTAAGTCCTAGGTGCTCAAAATCAGAGGGAGATAGCGGAAAAGCCGTGCAAGTGGTTCCATGATGGAAATCTCACCATTGAACCGAATGATGCATGCTGAGTTAGAAGACTTACAGTGCATCCCAGCTCTCTCCATGCGGTATGCAAAACAGAATTTTTAAATCTATCTACATGTCGATATGCAAGGCACAAAATCGCCCTAAACATTAGCTGCTATTAGCGTGAAGAACCATAAGTCGCTCATTTATCTCTAGCCTGAAAAGTCCGGTCTTGGCTCACCCCTCCTCTGCTCAACACACTTGAGTTTAGGAGATAGCGCTTTATGGGGCTCGCTGTGGCACAAGGGCTAAGAGACAAACGAACGGCTTGTTTAAGTTTGACTAGATCCATACGAAGTATACTATAGGCACATGCATTCTTATTAATGTTTGGACCTAGCTACCGAATCAAGCAACCTATATCTAGGAGCTCCAAGCACACAAAAAAAAGTAAAATAAAGGCGGAAAGCTCAAAACTTCGGAAAACAAAGAAAAGAAAGCGATGGAAAACTCGGAAAACCGCGATGAGGCCCCCAGGTGAACAATCACCCGGGCACTGGACCTCATTGTGAAGAGTAGAGTCCTGTTAATTATTACATGCCAAAATTGTCTCTCTCTCACAATAAATTACAAGAATAATCCTAATTGCTCTATACCTATCTAACTCTCATCTCCTTGTACCCTTGGTGCTCTCTCCAGATGGTCATGAGGTGAAGACCACCCTCCTCCAAGCTCGGCTGCCTTGGCTTCCTAAGAAACCATCCTCGCGTGGCAGGCCCTCGCATCAAAGTCACAAAGAGATTGAATTAGTATAGATCGATCAATAAAATAGAGCAGGAAAGAATTAATCACAATAAATAAATAAATCAGTAAAGCATAGTGATCAATTACAAAATAAATAGCTGCTCATCAATTTTTAAACAAGAATGACAAAATTAATAGGCTACGCTCATTGCTCCCCGGCAACGGCGCCATCTGATAACTAGGGATTCCGCAAGGGTCACAATGATATATATAGTGTCGCTGAGGCGACCGCTCACAGAAATCCTAATTACTCAGCAATTAACCCACAATAAAAGAATAAACCAATTGAGTCCCAGAAGTGTGAATTAACATTTATTACTCTACCACAAGATGCACAGTGAATAAGTATGTAGAGGTCGAACCACAGAGAGTAATGCAAAAATGAAGTAGCATATGATGTGCTTGTATAACAGAGTCATCCTTGTACAGTCCTATTTTTGTGGGTTTTTCTTTTTTTCCTTTATATATATATATTATATTTATATATATATATGTGTGTAGAATATAGATATAAAGATATATTCCCATAAGGGAGTATGTATAATATATACATATGGAAAGATTATATATATCAATATATATATATTTATATTTTAATTCATACATATATCTAGATATCTTTATACATATTTATATATATATATATATATTAATTTTCTTTTTGAATAAGGGAATATATATATAATGTAGAGAGAGGAGTGATACAATATTTATAAAAATATACAAAAATAGTTAAAAATTTAGAAATAAAATCTTTTTGGTATTTTCATGATTTTCCACTATTTTTGTGATTTTTGGGTAATTTTCAAAATATTTTTGATATTTTTAAATAGCAAAATAAGGGAAAACAGGGAGTTAGCTACTAGCTGGGGGTAAAATGGGAATTAAAAATATAAAACAGCCACAAAATTTTTCCCAACTATTTTTAAAATAAAGAGGATAAAATGTAGAACCTACAGGAGCTGATTGCATTTTTTAGAGTTTTCTAGAATTTTTTATATTTTTTAGAAGTTTTTGAGTATTTTTGAATTTTTAAGGTTTTTCTTTTTAGATTTTTAGTGATTTTTGGACTGGCACTAAAATATGATAGAATAGACCATAGGTAATTTTTTTGGAATTTTTCGAGGTGGTTTACTATATTTTTGGTATTTTCTAAGTTAGACAGTAGACAAAATGCATGTTTTTTATTTTTAATAAATGCAAAAATGCAACAAAAATGAAAACTAAAATCATGGCGTGCAAGAGAAAGCTAACAGGAGCTTACATTCATTTTTGTGGAATTTTTCAAGTTAACATAGTGCATGAAATAAATGGACAAAGCATACAAAGATATATGGCCTAGCAGAGGCGTTTTTGCAAATAAAAATAAAGTCAGGGGTTTTAGTGTAAAAAGACCAAAAACATTACACATGTTCTGCAATTTTAGGGGTCAAAACGAAATACAAAACCTGCCAGGGGTTTGACTGCAATTTTCACGCGCCTCACGTGGGACTGCACGTGAGGCGCGGAAGGACCTAATTGCAATTCGGGAAAATATAGGGGTCCTACTGCAAAATGTATAACTTATTTACAACGTGCGAATTTATTTACAGTATTAAACATTAAATACAAAAAGTTCGAGGGGGCTCAGTGTAATTTACCCCCGAAGGCGCGCAAATGGACGGCGATGGGCGCGCCACTTATCCACGTGTCGGGCTCTCGAAGCCCGATACCCCTTCGACGATCCTCGGTTGAGATTGCTTCTGATGTCTGATCGAACGACCGAGGCAGCTGCTACATGGACGGCCCTGATTAGATCCGGGGTCGTCTCCTTCATCTGACGGTGGCTGCTGATCACGAAGAATAGGGAAGAATAGCTGGCTTCCATGGCTTCGATCTTTGATTCCTCCGCCTCCAGACGCTCCTGGTTGATGGCGATGGGTTCCATACATCCGGCGAGGTGGTGCGCAGCGTCCGAGGTACTCTAGAAGGTCCAGGACCCCCTAGATCGGTTCAGCGAGCTCGGAAAAGAAAGGGGGGTCCTGGAACCTTGCAGGGGATCGAATCGAGCCCTAGGGGGCTCCGTTAAGCTTCTAACCTGCACCAAAAGCATGAGGGGCTCGAGGGGGTCTTCCTCGACCAGGGGTTAAAGCTAAAAAGATAGGGAATGACTGGGGGTGGTGAGGTCCGGCGAAGCAGAGGAGTTGGACCTCGGATCACAGAGCTGGAGAAGCTCTGGTTGATCTGATGCATGGGTTAAGCGTGGAACGCGTAGGGGAATGAAGTGAAGGTGAAGCGAGGGTCCGATCGTGCGTATATCAGGGTAGAGAGGTTCGCCGGAGCAGAACTCCGGCGAACTTCGATCTGGGCCTAATTGAGCACCTACGGTCCTACTGATTACTCTAAAGACTGGATTAAAGATTAAAAATGAAAACTAAGCTACAAAACGAGATAGATCAGCTCTTATACCTGGTGGTCGACCAGGGAGCAGGACCTCCGGCGAGCGGCGGCAGTGGGTACTTCCTTCGACTCCTCCGACCGACTGAGACTTCCAGGAGCACCATCTGTCACGAGGATCCTCTGAGGACTGGAAATGAGGGTGGAAAACGACCAAAGGGAGACCAAAATGGGGGAGGAGGTCGAAGGAATTATTTATAGACATGGATATGCACCCTTATTGACCGGGGCACCACGAAGAATCGGCAGGTTAGATGGTCGATCTGGGTTGGTGGCGGTGATGTACAATGATCGGGGATCATTTTGTCAGAAGACTTCGATGGCCAATGATGGATGAGTCGAGCGGGAAAAAAGGGAGAAGACGGGCGGAAAAGACCAGCCACGTCATTTCAGCCGCCTGGGGGTCGAGTTGACCAGGCAGTCAACAAAATGCTGGAAGCTGATTGGGCCATGTCAGCTCGGATTTGACTTATTATTTTATCCTAATAAATGAATTTATTTAATTTTACTTATAAAATAAAAAATGTTTATTAAATAATGTAGTATTTATTTATGATTTTTATTTATTTATTTTTTAGTGTATTTTATTATGAGTTTATTTTAATAAGTTATTTATAAGTGTATTTACCTGTATTTTGTGTATTTTATTTTTATTTTATTTATTTTTATTATTATTTTATTATCTTATTTTATAAATTTATAATTTATTTTTGTGAGTGTGAGGGTATTTTTATTTAATTTTTATGAGTTTATTTTCATATTTAAATAAATAGGTATATGTATATGTAGGTATACTTATAGGTCTTTTACCTATATATTATATTATATATACTTTATTTATTTAATGTATTTTCTTGGTTTTTATTTTAGATTTGTATTTTTAGTAAGTTATATGTAATATTTATAATATTATAAAAATATGAAAGAATTAAAGAATGTTTCCCTTCTTTATTTAGATATATACTTAACATAGGTGTTATGCCTATTATCTTGTATAGACTTATTTTATTTTATAAATCCTTTTTAGTTTTATTCTAGTCTCAATATGTACATGTATTATACACATTATTTACAAAATTCTACAAATATAATTTGATAAAAATAATGGACAATGAATAAATTGAATATTTTAATCATGCAGATTGCACAATGAAGACCAAAAACCTAACTTTTGCAGATGGACTCCAAAAATTATGAAACCAATTTTATTAAATAGTTCTTGGAAAGCTATATACAATTAAAGTGAGTTTGAGTGATTTGGAGTTTTTATTTGCAAGATATGGGTCTGTGAAGTTAAGATTTTGGCTTTTTATTCTGTGTATAAAATGTATACTGAGTATTATTTTTAGGCAAACTCAATTTTGTATTTTTATTTACGTTATTATCTACAACTTTCATGACAAAGTTTCTTTATTTGATAAATGAATAAATATATACAAAATAGGTGTCAAACATGCATAAATGAATGAATTAATGAATGAGGTATTTATTGTATACTGGCCCTTATCTCCCCTTACTTTATTCCTTGTCGACCAATTCCATGTTGGCCTTGGTCTCGGGGCTCGGGTCATAAAATATTTGCAATATTTTATCCCTTTTTCTTTTCTTCTCTTTATTCTATAATTTTGGCATTAAAAACCTTATTTAATGTATAATTAATGCAACAAATAATGAATGCTTTTATGGGCAAATTAATGTTATTTTCATGCATTTGCTGGGGTTTTTGAGGCCAAAATGATATAATAAAGGTGATGAAATGGAGATTCATCAGCTATGCACGCGCCTGGGAGGACTGAGATGTAATATTCCAAAACAATAGGGGGCTAGTTAGCAAAATGTCCAGAAAATATTTAACTGCATATGAAAGTTCAGGGACTAAATGTGAATACAAAAATACCCCGGGTTGCGTCTGCAAAATTGTCAAGTCACGTGCTTGAAGCACGTGACCTGGTAGGGGCCTACATGCAAAGATTTAAAAGTGCAGGGGTCCTATTATAAATTATACAAAAATTATATAACCTCATATGAAAGTTTAGGTTTAATAAAATAAAGACAAAAAGAGCGAGGGGTGAGTAACAAAATACCCCTCGCGCGCGATCCCACGGCGGGGGCGCTTCCACTTATGCCACGTGTCAGCGTATGGGCGCCCGATGTCGTTTCAACTGAATGGCGTGGATTAGAAGCCTCTTGGATGATCGAACGGCTGGGAATAGAGGCTGATCTGACGGTGTAGGCGAAATCTGGAGGGGACCCTCGATCCAACGGTTGGCGGCCGCAGAGGAAGAACAGGGAGGAACTTCACTGGAGTGAAGTTCCTCCAGCTTGATCGCGCGTCTCCGACGTCCGAGCTGCTTCAAAATGGGCCCTTGAGCTCCTGCGGAGGTCCTCTATCTGCCTGGGGCCTCAAAATGGCGTGAGCCGCACCGAAGCATGCCGGAGGAGGAGGAGGAGCAAAACGCCTCCAAGTTCCCCGGCGAGCTCCCGAAATTGCTCCCAGGTACTGCTTCAACTCTTTGACCTGAAAGAAACGTTAAGGAGGGTGAGGGCAAAGTGCCTCGCCCCTCCCGGCTGCGGGAGAAGGCAGAAAATGGCGAGGGAGAAACTCACCGGAGCTAACTCCGGTGAGGTGACGAGGGAGGCGATTGGGTTGTTCTCAGGCGAAATGGAATATAGGAAAGGGAAGCTAAGGCTACTGGGAATGAAAATATGCAAGAAAAATACAGTTAAATGCAAAACTCGAACCAGAAATGGTGAGAGGGTACCTCGACGGCCAAGTGGCCGGAGATGGTTGGAATCCGACCTTCAGCCTCGCCGCACCTCGACGGGGGGTGTAGGGAGTCTCCTCTGTCACTAGAGGCTCACCCTACCCACTCCCGGAGGTCTGAAGCTATCCAAGTCCAGTTCAAAGGAGGAAGGAAGATGGGGGTGGTTTTTGAATGGTTGATGAAGCGGCGTAAAGAACGAGGAACCTCATCGCAATCAGTGATTCACAACCCAAGAAAAGACCTGGGCGTGAATCACCAATGGACGAGGCAAAAATTTGCAGAAGGATGCGACATGAAAGGAGGAAAGGGGTGGTCTCCAAAAATGGGAGAAAAACGAGAAAGCACGGCTCTGACAAGGGCGCAGGCGCTGGGTCAGAGAGTTAATCCAAGGTCAACTATCCAGCCCTCCTGGTTGGTCCACGTGGACCAACCAGGAAAAAGCCTGGATAAATTTCTTGTAAAATCATTTAAAAATAGCAAATTAATTTATTAATTTTTGGTTTCAAAATAAAAAATGTTTATTATTTTATGAGTTATTTTATAGTGATTTTTAATTATTTTTAAGAGGTATTAATTTACAAGTTACCTTTTATAGCCTTTATAGGTATATATATCTATGTATTTTATTAATTTATTTTTATTTTGTGTATTTAGTTTATTTATTTTTGTTTATTATTTTATAAGTTTATAAAATACTTTTTTTTACACTTAGATATATTTTTATTTTATTTTTATGATGTAATTTGTATACTTAATAAAATAAAAGTAGTAATACTATAGGTTTGTACATAGGTATTATACCTATGTATATGATATACGAGTATTTTATTTTAAGTTTTCTTTGAGTTTTTATGTTGATTTTAATGTACACATTTATTATAAATAATATTTGCAAAATTATAAAAATATAAAATTATAAAAATAATTAATAAATAATAAAACGAATATTTTAATTTGTACAAGTATACAATAGGGGTCCAAAACTCAATATTCAAACCGTAGCTCCACCAAATGCAAAACCACCGCCATTAAAGAGATTATTTTGAATTATATATAAAGGTGAGTTTGATGCATTTGGAATTTTTATTTGGGAGATACAGGTCTTGGAAGTTGGGATTCTGGAATCTTATTCAGACCATAACTTTTTATCTGTACATTGTTTTTCAGTGAAATCAATTTTGTATTTTTTTATTTAATTATCTACAACTTTCATGTACAAAGTTTCTTTATTTGAAGTATAAAAAGTGGAACTAAAAATAGGTCCCAAAATGAATAAAGAATGAACAAAAACAAAGGTATTTTTATTGTATTTCAGCCCTTATCTCCCCCTACTTTATTCCTTGTCGACCTATTCATCAAGATGTCTAGGTCTCGGGGTTTCGGGTCATAAAATATTTACAATATTTTATTCTTTTTCTTTTCTTTTATTTATTCTATAATTTTGGCTTTAAATACAGTATTTTATACACTATTTACATGCACATGCATGAATGCTAAGATGCTGGAATTAAGGGTATTTACACGCATTTGTCAGGGTTTTTGAGGCCAAAATAATAGAATAAAGATGATGAAATGTGGATTCATCAGTCCCTGGCAATGGCGCCATTTGATGAATCGTCAATCGGCTAAAATAGTATGCTCTCGTTGTAGCATGGGTCAATCGACAACCACTCGGAACCGAGAGAAAATCACTGTGAAGAGTTCTCAGCTTTAATTTTTACCTAGACAAGTCCAGGGTTGAACATAGGGACACGAGCAATTATCTAATTAAATTTAGAAGCTAATTAATTATTTAAGCGATTTATAGGTTCTAGATCAAGTAAAATGCAAAGCAACACAAACTTTATGTATTTTTTAAAACATTTTTTATGCAATTACTTTACAAGAAAAACAATAATGCAATGTATTCACAAAAATATACAAAAAATAATATGCTCTTGATTTAATAAAATAAATACTTACGAGATCAATTATTTATTAATGAGAAATTAGTCCCAAAAAGAGATCAATTTTAACCTTAATGCAATTAAAAATTGAATGAAGAATAAGGTTAAATAGACAAGAATGGATCTTTTTAAAAATATATTAAATCAGAGATTTAATCGCACATTTAAAGAGCACAAAATTAGCTCTCCAATGACACCAATTTCATTAAAAATAGATGCATGGTTAACAAGTTATTAATAAAACAATGCAGGGGGATAAATGCAAGAAAACCTGAATTATTTTATGATGAATAGGTCTAAATTAGACTAAATGTAAATACAGAAACCGACTCGACCTTTATTGCAATTTTTCCAAAGTACAAGACTTATCTGCAATTTTGAAAAGTTCTTTGGGCTTGACTATAATTTTACCAATATCATGTGCGTGTGCACATGACCTGAGGGAGGTTCGAGTGGCATGGCTCAGGCCATGCATCAGCTGCTGGAGACTCAAGGTAGGCTTGGGTTCTCTGACCCTTCAGTATGAAATGATGCTTCAGTATAAGTCTCGGGGATGATTAAGATCGTTGGATCTGATCTACGGTAGCCTAATGGAACGGTAGTTGTAACCTGAGTTCATCCTTATCCTCCTTAGAAGGTAGCACTAGGGCAGAGCTCCAGCAGGGCTCGTGCTCCTCCTCTGTGCTCCTCAACGAGATTTGAAGGTCGTGAGACGTCCACAAAGGCCTAGTGAAGATGACGGTGCCCAAGGAATGTGCTGACGAAGGATAAAAATGCATCCCGGTTGAGTATCGTCGGAGTATGAATGGAGAGATCAGAGTTCGATGAATTTTTCGATCATTCAAGTCATGCATGGGTTAGTTGCATACAAGCACCAGAGACAACTTTATTGGGAGGTCTATGAGGCGGAATGAAGGGCTTAATTGAGTATGTAGGAATAGATCCCTAGTGGGTTATCAGACTTTGAAAGTTTGGGAAATGGATGGGGATGAATAGATCGTGGAGAAATAAAAGAGGGTTTATGAAATGTATACAATGATGAGGGATGTGACGAGATGGCAATGCACTATTCAGATCAAAGATTAAAAGAAGATGAAAGAAAAAAAATTCAGCAAAGATGAAATAAAACTAAGATAGAGAATTGACATGAAGTTGTAAGGAGGAAGAAGATGGTTTCGATGATGAATTTTGGTTGAATCTGAAGCTTCAAAGCTTCACGGTATTCGCTTCAAGTTCTTAGCCGAAGAACTAAGCTCGAGCAACAGTGGGATCTGCTACAGCAAGGTGGAGGTTCCTTGGATCTCGCCAGGGCTTCTTCTCCATCGTGGCTCATCTTAACTTGACCTCTCTGTCACAGAAGAAAGGAAGAGGCTGGGAGTGACTCAAAGAATGGTGGATGAGTTGCTGGTTGGTGGAGGATTGAGTTTTGTTGACTGAAAGATGGAGGTTGAACAGTCGGAAGGTGTTGGTTTCAACCGCTGACCAAAGGAGCACGGGAGGAGGAGGGAGATGAATGGAGGTTAGGAGAAGATGGTGGTTGATCGTGGAATAGAATGGTGAAAGGAGTTGGATGGAAGGTGATCAGAGGTTGACAGGGAAATAGCTGGAAGTTAGAGAATTTAAAAGGGTGCGACACTTCACACATGTGGACTGGAGGAAGGAAAAGATCTCTCAACCATTGGATATGAGCCAATGGCCCAAGAATTGGCGGGAATCAAAGAAGAGGCGGCGGCCACATGGTGTGCTGAGAAGGCATAACGTGGCCCAATGAAAATTGAGATAAAGGAATAAATATAAAAGAAATAAAAAAGAATTAATAAAAGCAAAATTAGAAAAAATATTCAACATGAAAGTTGTAGATCTCATTGAGATCTCCAACTTTTACGTAGAACTCAAAGAGAAAACAAGTCACATAAACATAGTAAATAGTTTTGTAAATAATTTAGTGTATTAAATTGCTCATTTTAATTTCTTTTATTTCTTTTTGGATTTTTATGTTTAAATTAGGTTAAAACAATTATATAAAATATTATTATTATTTTTATTAGATTTTTAATAAATAATAAACATATAAAATATTAGTACAATACTAGGGGTTTTAATACACAATAATTATAAATAATTATTTACAACATATTGTTAATTAATTAATGTTAAATGTTAGTTATTTTTATTGGTTTTCTTAAACTAGATATATAATATGAGATAATAATGTAGATGAATCTGGGATTTATCATCCACCCACATGACATTGGTATAATTTTTATCGACATGCGGTGCTCAGATTTCCCGAAATTGTCCCAAACATGTCGTGATAACTAGATCCTTCAAAACATGTCTTAAGTGAAACTGCTCAAATATTCGAACTAAGCATGTACATATCATCATCATTTAGCTCCCATCATAGTGATATATTTTTTTATTGACATGTGATACACAGAAACTCAAAATTGTACAAAACATGACCTAATATGGTCTATATACTCGATTTGCATGTGGTGAAAATGGCTAATACAAACCCTAAAATGACATGAAAATAATGTAGAAACATGGTGTGTGACGGAAGTAAATAACACTTTAGAAACTTTGCATCACAGAAATGCGGAAAATAGCAAACTATTTGCTTAAAACATTATATGTTCATTGTATGAACACGAATTTTCATCACAACATTTTTTACACTTTCATAAAGCCATTAATTTAGGAAAATAATTTTCTTAACATGGTTTGTAATGTTCTAATGAATATTGAGATGAAATCAAGGTTACCTATTAAAGCATGAGTCCCTAAAGCAAGAGACCTCCCAAATCAAGTTGATGTGCGCTTGTCTCTATTGGAGGCACGATGATGAGTCTGGGAGCTTCCCACGAACTTCAATGTCTTCTTCTTGATCTTATCCACACAATAATGATAAAACTCCTGATTTCATCGCATGAAATCAATCCTTCTTCACACACAAGGAGCACAGAGAAGGAGACGATCATCTCCTCCATAAGGTCACACCAAAAGGAGAGAAGAGAGGCTAGACAATGTGGAGGTCTAGGGCATGAATAGGAGATGTTAGAGAAATAATATCTCAAGACACTTCTCTTCTTTTTATACTTAAGGCAATCGAATAATTATCAAGGGACTACGCATCTAATAAATGGAGTATTGAAAGAGAGAAGCATGCCCTCTCTTTTATATTCAATGTACACATCTATGAAGAGTTTCCTCTTCATGCAGACATGTACAATGATGCCCCTTGTATCATGGATAAAGGACTGGGATTAATTCCTTGCTCACCAAGAAATTAAATTAGATTTATCTTCTTTTAGTTGTCAATTAAAAATAATTAATAAATTATGCAACAATTTAACTTACAGTACAATCCATGATGGACTTTAAAACTATGGTATCATGTGTCACCATACACTCCCCCTTTTCTTTCCATAAATAGATGGGGGTTGTTGCTTATTTTTTAATTATGATAATACAATTATCTTAATTGATAATTTTATGACAAGATCCTCATATCTTCTGAATCATATTCATAAATTCAAATACAAATGCAAATCCATTTTATATTTATTTTAATGTGAATCATATTCACACATGTGCCTTGAAATAGTTATGGGAATCATACTAAGATAAATATGAGCATTAATTATTATGAATATTATCCATATTAGTTAATAAATTATATTTGTGAATCATATTCACACAAAAAAAACCTTCACGAATAATAACAATAATAATTATTGTATCAATATCTACATCAAATAGTATGAGTCCTAATACAATTAGGACTCATGAGATATAAATGCAGATACTTGGAGATAATGTTGGGGAGATCATACTATCCATGTGTAGTGACTTGAAATTTGGATATGTATCCAATTTCAGGGTTTATACCACTTTAGCCAAAAATGATACACTCCTATCATTTGATCTTGAGATGAACAATTCACACTTTGAGTGAGCTCAATGAAATGCACCACACTCTATGTGAGATAGAGAAAGTATCAGTGAGCTAAACCAAGCATCCTTGACTATTTGTAATCAAAGTCCAAACCTTTTGGGATTTATAAATGAGCTCAAGGAGTGTATTTGACGACCATGCATGGAATTCATTTTGACCCTATTTTATCTCATGACTGAGAACTTTCTCTCGGTTCATCAACTATGAACATGTATGATTCCTTTGAGAGGTCATACCTCTCATATGTCTTCACATGCACACCAACTCATCAATATATGGATCTTGGTTAGTTCACCAACCTATTGGTATGTCAAATGTGCATACTCAGGTACATAGATGTATATTTGTCTCCGGTCAAAGGATGTGTGCCTGATCACGACAATTACGATTTAGTTCTTAGTTTTTCTTGACCTACTCAAGCCAACTCTTTGACTTGACTATTCTACCACTTATGAATCATTATTTGTATGAATCATTATTTGTTTGTAGAGGACCTACATCAAGAAGTCGATTAGAAATCTATCTTTAGAGAAAGATTAACATCTCTTTCTCAGACTGAAGATCTTTATTGAATATCATATGTTAAGTCAGTTGTGTCCTCCCAAATGCATGTTATTCAATATGGACGTGGTACATGAACCTTATTATACAAAGAGATCTTAATATTAAGTGCATTCACAATCATCATTTCAGATGGACATGATAAAATAATAACTTTTATTGCATTAATAGGTCGCTATGGTCTTACAAGTCCAACTATCTCCCACTAGCCTTAGAATCATTCATGTACAAATCTTAACCCCATATTTACAACTTGTTGGTCGAAGACCTTTTGAGTCAATATCTTGGTTAGTGGATCAGCAATGTTATCGACAGAGGAAACCTTGGTGATCATGATATCACCACGTTTCTGGATATCTCAGATGATGTGATGTTGCTTCTCCACATGCTTGCTTCTTTGATGCCATTGTGGTTCCTTCGCTTGCACTATATCACACATGTTATCGTAGAGCAATGACATGGGAGATTCTGATGAGGAAACAACCCTTGTTCCAGGATGTACTTGCACAACCACACATCCTCTTTAGCAGCACCCGATGTGGATATGTATTATGCTTCGTTTTTTGAGTCAGCCATGGTGTCTTGCTTCTTGCTTCTCCAGCTCATAGATCAGTCGTTCAACATGAATAAGAACCCTGAGGTTGGCTTCATATCATCCACATCTGATTGGAAGTCTGAATCAATGTACCCTAAGAGTTGGAGATCATTATCTCAATAAACCAAGATGTAGCCTTGAGTTTTTTTTTCTTAGGTACTTGAAGATGATGTTCACTACGGTACAGTGTTTCTATCTATAATAGGATTGGTAATGGCTTACCACTCCCACTGCATGATCGATGTCTAGTCTTGTACACATCATGTCATTCATCAAGTTTCCTACAACCGATGCATAAGGGAATCTGGCCATGGCTATCTTTTCCTCAATGGTTTGAGGAGTCATCCATTAAGATAGGCAAATACCATGTCTTAAGGAAAGGAAGCATTTCTTGGAATTATTCGTATTGAATCTTTCCATGATCTTCTAGATATCTTCTTGATTTGATAGTCCCAGTATCCTCTTTTATCTATTTCTGAACATCTTTAGATCCAAAGTATAAGAGACTTCTCAAAGATCTTTCATCTTAAAGGTATGGGACAACCAAACCTTAACACTAGTAATAATCTCGGTATCATTCCCAATGATAAGGATGACATATACATAAAGCACAATGAATATGACGGCACACCCATTAAGCTTCTCGTACACACATAGTTCATCCGAATTCTACACGAAATCATAACTCTTTTTGGTTTCATCAAATCGGATGTTCCAACTACGAGAATATTGTTTGAGCTTGCAGATGGATTTCTTTAGTTTACACACTTTACTTCCTCAGGAAGCCATGGATTTGCTCCATATAGATATCTTCATATTCAAGGTGTCTAGCTATTGAAATCAATACCTTGATGGATTTAAGCATGGTCACATGAGAGAATGTCTCATCCTAATCAGTGCATTCTCTCTATGTGTATCCCTTGTCTATGAGTCGTTCTTTAAAGGTCTCTACATTCCCATTGGGTCCCCTTTTTCTCTTGAAAAACCATTTATACACCCAATGCGTTTTACCCCTTTAGGTAGATCTTTGAGGGTCCATACACCATTCTTGTGCATGCAGTCTATTTCAGACTTCATTGCTAGCATCCACCTATCCATGGCTCGATCACCCAAAGCATTATCGAATGAAGTTCAATCATCATCAGACTCTTCCGATATATGGAATTCGTACCTTTCAGGTTTTCTTACAATCTTAGATTCTTTTTAAGAGGTATGGTCGTGTAGTTTTCAATTATCTCTTTAGTTTATGATGTAGGAACTTCATCAGTCTCACTAGACTCGGTTAGTTCCTTAACTTTTTCTTGACTTCTAAGGAGTTCATTCATGAGAAATTTGATGTGTCTAGAAACAAATACCTTTTGAGTCTCATGATCATAAAGTTGGTATCCAATACCATTCTTTACATATCCAATGAAGTGGCACTCTCTAATGTGAGATTCCAACTTGCTTGCATCTGAAGGGTATCGATTTCAAAAAAAACAACTCATGCATCGTGAAAGCTTGGAGATCGCATCGTATGTGATCTAGGTCAACTAGTCATACTAGTCGACGAGGCAACGGAATTTTAAAAAAATCGATGAAACCACATGACATAGGAACCCATTCCCATGGTTAATCTCGATCAAAAATAGGTATTAGGGTTAGCTCTTATAGCGTGGTCATGATCCCCATGTCTCTAAACAAAGAGACCTCACATCACAAGTTCGATCCCGTGTAGATATCATTTGTGGGTGCATGGATGAAATGTGTGCTCCCCGCAATCCTTGGTGATAATCGGAGCTAAGAACCTCCTGATTTCATCACATGAAATCCATCGTCCTCCTCACGAGCACGAAGTACCAAAGAAGACGACTATCCACGAGCAATTGATTCGATAACACAATAGAAGCGTGACAACGACGACACTCTCCATAAACCCGAGGACTTGTTTGGTTTCCAAGGTACTCCAACGTATCCTGGGATACCCCCAGCTCCATCCATGCATTCTTGGATTGGGATTACTTGTATGGACCCTACATTTTAGTTGGTATAATGATTTTTAACAATATTTAATTATAAAATCATGTTATAATCATAAAAACACATAATCAATGTCACATCACATCATATTTATCATTCCAACCCTCCCAACCATCCAAACAGCTAATATTCACAGGAGGATACCTCAACCTAACCCAACTAGTTACCAAACAGGCCCCTAGAGTGAACGGCCACTTGGGGTTTATATGGGTAGCCTATGGATTTGTATAGAGAGGCAAAGAGAGAGAGAGAGAGAGTGATTTTTTATGCAACCATTGCATTCCATTCAATTAAGGAGGGCTAGGGTTAGCCTTTCTTTTATAACAAATTGGATGTCCATGAATCCCAATCCATGTGCACACATAATCCATGATGTAGACTTTTCAATTAATGGCGTAGAATTTTGTTGCAACAATTTGCAATAACAATTAATTAATTTAAAGAAATAAATAATATTGAAGACTTTCTTCAATAACTTTAATTTTCAATAAATAAATTTCATGTGGAACAATAGGAAGCAGAAGGGCATCCTTCCTAATTATGATGGACGGCCACCATGGAGTTATTTCCATGTAGACAACCACTCCATATGAGGAATGGAGCCATCTTCTTTCCTTCTAGATGAGATTCTCAACCCTCGCCATAATTTCCACATGTTGCAACAACTTTTGTTGCTAGAATTTTCTCCAAAATAATTCCAAATTATTTTGTGATAATTACAATCATACCATTGATAATTATGAATCATATTCATCCACCCAATATTAAATGTAAGTAGCATTTACATTTAATTGTATACTATGAATACAATTCACATTTAGTAGTATAATATGAATCTAGTTCACATTAACTATAAATCATATTTACAATAAAATCTCTCATATGGTATTATGAATCATATTCATAATACTTATGATTATTGTAGATATTTTTATCTATATTAATCATATTCATGATAATTAAATCCAATTTAATTATCTCAATAATTTATATATATGTCCAAATAATGTGAATCATATCCATGTTATTAATGATAATTATATCAGATTTAATCATAAATTTTCTAATGCTCAGATATTGTCAACAACAGAATCATTCTTGAACTCTTCCAAGAAAATTGTTCCTTCTTTACGGATACTTGGAGATAAGGACTGGGCAACCATATATTCCATGTATAGTGACTTGGATAGTGAGATCTAATCTCATATCTATATCTAGAAGACCTCTCAGTGATGTATGATCAAAGTTAGACAGAATATTCAATCTTCTCATTGCATCTGAATCATATTCAGACCAATGTTCAATATTTGGACTAAGATTGGATAACTAGTTTACTGAGTGGAGTCACTAAAATCCAAACATGTCTCACCACTCCCTCAAAATGGAAGCATCACGGTTATACAATCGATTAAGATCACATCACCCTTGAGTATTCATAATACCCATACATCATGCATACTAGAAGACCCAGAATAAACTCAAAGTTTTGATCTTATTTGAACTGTCTCCTTCAGGGTTTTATCATTAAGTTTCTCATTTGATCATTGGGAATGGGTATCGATCATATGCTTTCCAAAAGCATATACCTTACCTACAAGTCATGTCTTGTTTCCAAAACAAGACGACCAATGTGGAATTTGCTTTACCCCAATATCCCATGAGTGTGTTCATGTCTTCTGATTCAGTAGTGAATGTGTATGATTCCTTTGAGAGATCGTATTACTCATCCCCCTCGTATGCACACTAGCTCATCGGTGTATAGACCTTGATTAGGTCATCAACCTAATGGTCTACCTAATGTACATACTTATATATATAGTAATACATCTGTCTTCGATCAGATGATGTGTGCCTATACATGACAACATATGATATGGTTCTTAATTATCTTGATCTCGTTAAGTCAACTCTTTGACCTAACTCATCGAACACCTCTGAATCTCCATTCCTATGCAGAGGGCATGCATCAAGAAGTCAGTCAGATGTCGACCTTTAGAGTAAGGATTGACATCTCCTTCTCATTCAAAGGCAGTTGAGCCAGATACTCCCAATGATCATACAATTCCTGAGCTCAAACCTCTCACCTCTATATTGAAGTATGCCTTCCTTATAGGCCCATCTCATAATTTCCTAGTCATTATCAGTACCAGCCTGACTAGAGAATAATAATCTTGTTTGCTAGAGATTCTTGAACAGAACAGCAAGGCAATAGGATGGAATGTATCCGATCTCCACGAGATTAATCCCGCCTTATCTCACACCATATTTACCTTGAGGAAGATGGTAGACCCTCCTGTGAGTTCCAACGCATGTTGAATCCAAACATATGGGATGTGGTTAAGAAAGAAATAGAGAAATGTTATGATGCGAGATTTATATATCACATCCCTGATTTCAAGTGGGTGGTACCACTTCACGTAGTCCCTAAGAAGGCGGGACTCCAGACAGTCACTAACTTGGAAGGAGAGGAGATTGTGACACGAGTACCCACGTGGTGACATGTCTGTGTGGATGACAAACCTTGAATGCCATGATGAAAAAGGATCATTTCTCCTTACCATTCATTGATCATATTATGGAAAGACTTGCAGGGAAATAATTTTTTTGCTTTTTTTGAGGATACTTGGGATACAATCAAGTAGTCATCGCTCCTAAGTATTAGGAGAAGATCACCTTTACATGTCCATTCGGTACTTATGCATTCAGGCGCATGCCCTTTGGACTATGCAATGCATCAATGACTTCTCGGTGGTACATGATTGCAGTATTTGTTGAGATGGTGGGAGAATTCCTAGAAGTCTTTATGGATGACTTCTCGATCCACGATGATTCATTTGACTCTTGTTTATTCATCAGGATTGAGTCCTCAATTAATATAGTGAAGTGAATCCGGTGCTCTCTTGGGAGAAGAGCCATTTCATGGTCCAAGAAGGCATTGTGTTGGGGCACGTCATCTCCAAGGGAGGAATGAAGGTTGACCCTATCAAGGTAGATGTGATCAAGAAAATTCAACCACCAACCAATATCAAGAAATTGTGATCATTCCTCATGCATGTCGGTTTTTACCGAAGATTTATAAAGGACTTTTCAAAGATTGTCTAGCCGCTAATAGAGCTATTAGGAAAAGACACGGAGTTCCTTGTAGATTGCAGGTGTCTTGAAGCCTTCAATCTCCTTAAGAGGAATATCATGGATGCTCCTATCTTACAGGCCCTAGATTGGTCTTTTCCCTTTGAGATCATAACGGATGCTTATGACTTTGCAGTTGGGTCCGTGTTAGGACAAAGGAGAGAAGGGATACCTTATGTTGTCCACTACGCAAGAAAAGTCATAGATCAAGCTCAATGAGATTACACCATCACGGAGAAGGAAATGATTGTTGTAGTGTTTGCCTTGGACAAATTTAGGTCACTTCTTTTAGGGTCCAAGGTCATCGTGTTCACGGATCATACAACCATTAAGTACCTCATTGAAAAGAAGGACGTGAAGGCGAGTCTTCTTATTCTATTACTCCATGAGTTCGATTTACAGTCCAAAGATAAGCCTAGAGTGAAAATGTGCTGACTGATCACCTCTCATGCATCAAGTCACAGAGTTCCCCTGGGACTGACCCTATTAAGGACTCCTTCCCTAACAAGTTGGTTTGTTTTGTCAACTCTCGTCCATGGTATGCCAACATGGTGAACTTCTTGGTGTCTAGGATAGTTCCCCATGATTGGACCAAGAGCTTCATTGATCGACCTAAGTCAGACTCTAGGAAATACCATTGGGAGGATCTGTTCCTTTTCTTCGAAGGTCCGGATTGTGACTTGCGGAGGTGTATTCCTCAGGAAGGATACGTGAGTGTCCTGACATACTGCCATTTCGTTGAGGCAATAGGACATCACTCCGAGAAGAGGACCTCCTGGAAAGTGCTCCAATGTTTCTTGTACTGGCTGATCCTGTTCCATGATGTATATACATTTGTTTGATTGTGTCCAGTATGCTAGAGAATGGGAGGGATTTATCGGTCCCAGAGATGAAATGCACATGCAACCTATGATTATGGTTGATGTTTTTGATCCATGGGGCATAGATTTCATGGGCCCAATTCCCTAACAGCCACAATTTCGAGTACATTCTATTGGTGGTGGACTATCTATCTAGGTGGGTGGAGACTATCCCTGTCCAAGCTATGACAACAAGACTATTTGTAAGCTCGTAAAAGATCATACCATTTCACGATTCAGGATTCCCAAAATCATCATATCTGTCATGGGTATCCATTTTATTAACAGGGAATTGAAAAAGTTAACAAGGGACTATGGCATTGAGCACCATATCGCTAGTCCATACCAACCACAATCGAATGGCATGACATAGGTGTCGAATAGGGAGATAAAGGCCATTTTACAGAAGCTAGTCCATCTTGACAGGAAGAACTGGTCTCAACTCTTGGACCAAGTTCTATGGGCATACCGGACTGCTTACAAGACCTTACTCGAAACCTCCCCATTCAGGATGGAATATGGAAAGTCGTGTCATCTACTGCTAAGTTGTATCACAAATCTGAATGGGCATTGAAGAAAGTCAACTAGGAAACACATGAAGGTCAATAGAACAAACATATGGATTTGAATAAGCTTCTAGAAATTCAAAACAAGGCATAGGATAATAGTGAGGTCTATAAGAACAGAATCATATGTTGGAAGATCAGCATATCATGCGTAAAAATTTTATCCCATAGCATAAGGTATGGTTATTCAATGCCAAGTTGAAGATTCTCTAGGGCATGTTGAAGTCCAAGTGGATAGGACCCTTATTGTTAGAGAAGTGCACAAGAATGGCGGCGTAGAGATTTCAAACCTTACAGATGGTGCACGATCATTCCTCGTGAATGAGCAAATGCTTAAGCATTTCATAGGATCAGATGAGAAGTTAGCCCATGTATAAGAGATCTCCTAAATGTGTATCACATAATCCCACGATCTACTCGCAAGGAATGCATGAATCCTCACTACTTCCAGCATATCTGAGCATCTCCTTTCAGATCCTCATTTCTTTGTATATTTTCTAACCTCATCGGTTCTCACACTTTCTTATTTTTTCTATACTTAGGTTGACCACTAAGTATAGGAGGGACTGATGCCCACCCTGTATATTCATTCATCTATTCTCCTCTTGACCTCGACCACCATGTTTTTGCTCTTCTTCTACACTTAGGCTGACTAGTTCCTAAGTATAGTGGGGTAGGTCGACTTCCATACTTCTATTGTTTTCACTCTCTTATGCTTAGCACGAGCTATGTCTCTTCCTCGCTTTTTGTGCTATGAGGATATAGCACATGCTAAGTATAGGTGATGTGTATATATTAAATATATACTTTACCCAAAGCTTGTAATTTTACATATTTTTTGAATAATATTTAATAAATAAAAATGGGCAACCACTTGTAAAATTTGAAAAAATATGTGTAAAATATGTGCGATATGTAAAATACATGTAAATTTGTATAATTCTCGTAAAATTGAAAACATTCTATATATTGTATAGTGGATATACAATTTGTATAATCTTGCATAAGTTTGTAAAATCTATGTAAATAATATTCTTAATATAAAATTATTTTGAATTCTTGTAAATAATACACTTTTTGTAATTGGTATAAAATTGGGTATATAACAAAAAATTTCCAATGGTTTCTCATTCATTCATTCATTCAATAAAAAAACTTGTATTTCATCCATGTACATTTCATTAGCATATCATTCATATGCAAAGTGAGAAGAAATCGGAATCTGAACCGAGTCATGAGTAAAAATAGAGCATGGACTTTGACCTTACCTTATTCCACTTAATTTTCAAAGGAACTTCACTGAGAAGTAGGATTTTAGAAACTTCATGACATAGATTTAATTCTTCGAGTTCCTACATGACAATGTCTAGACTTTGACCCTTAGTGTTTAAATTGATTGCCTCATTCTAAGTAGACTCTCGGATATAGAACTAATATGTACTCTACATCGTGCACTTAGCTCAATTCAAATAGGGTGTAGGAAGACCGTGCGTCTTTTTCTTGGTAGCATGAACATCTAAATACCAAAGTAACGAGTTCAAATAAAGCTTTAGATGAGGGATGGTTTGCTAGCGTATTTTTTCTAAGATCCCAAAACATGGACAGAAAAAGGATTATATATTTGATAGGGCACAAAATGATCAATGTAGAACAACCACAATTCATACCAAAAATAAGCAATTCCTAAAGTACATCATTGAACACAATGGTCTAAGCTTCAGATAGCCTGTAGATCTTGTTGGAGACTTGGCTAAACTAGTCAACATTCACATAAGATGTGGCTACATCTGTCACACTCCAGTTCTTTTCCCCTTCTTCTAGACTCCTCCCACTATATTTGTTGTGAACTAGCACATACCTGAACTTAGAAAGAAATACCTGACTCATCGAGGATGAGTTACTAGAGGAGGAGATTGCATGGTAATTTGGCATCGTGGATGGGAAGAGCTAACACCCCTCACATACAACAGACAATTATTCAATGTTCATGTGGGATGCTTTGGGAGGGGTTGTCTAAGACGACTTCTGGGCCGGACATGGATGATGACTTGTACAAATTAAAAACATTGTTGTTTTTAAAATCCTAATTCTCATCAAGAGTTATGTCACATTATTAATCCAAAGGTCAAGTCGAGATCCATTTTCACCTTTTGTTCATGACCTTAGTATGGAACCAATCTCATTTCACGTATGCATTCAATTTAAAACTCGGGGACAAGCAAGGTTTAAGTATAGGGGGTTGATGAATATGTGATTCATCATTTTAAAAGATGAAAATAGAGCTCGGTTCTCAAGGAATTAATTCCATTTAATCATTTATATTGCATTATTAGAATTCATGCATGTGTAAATAATATTCATATTTTAGCATTTATAATTGCATTAATAAGAAGTCCGAAATTGTATGCATATTATCACATGTATATTAACATAACTTCTCCTTTTTTATTTTTCACAAACTCCAAATCCAATAAAATCAACTCCATTGTGTACATATAACTAATCTTAATAAATGAAAAATATCAAAAAAAAATACTATCTTGTATATACACCAAATAAAACAAACCCCTAGTTTTGAGACAAAAAGACGCAAAGTCAAATATCTTTTTTATATAGTCTCACATGACCTCCTACTCACTTTTAAATTAATGTATATTTAATTATCTACAAAATAAGATTAAATTCAAAATAATCAGAGTTTATATGTGAAATTTGGATTTTGGATCCTCATTGTATATTATATATTTTATCTGACTTTGACCTTGTCATTTTATGTACAAAATGAAATCTTTTTAATTTATTTCTCTTTCATTAATTTTTTTATTTATGTTTTAATAAAGTGTGATAAAATCCAAATCTAAAATTAATTAAAAATCAAATAAAATGAATCATTGTGAGTCTGTATATACGATATGTACATCAGCCCCATTCGTTTTATTTCTTTATTTTAGTAATTATTAAAAATCTTAAAAATATTAGATTAAGTTGTAGATATTTATTTTTATTTTATTTTGATTTTTTCTTATTTCAAAATCATAAAAAATGTAAAATATAAAATACATGGTATTCTATGTACAAAAAACATCACCAAAAATATGCTTTGTACAAATGACTTCTTCTGATTTTGGTTTCTTCATGAAAGTTGTAGATCTCATTGAGATGAATAACTTTAGAAAGACCATTTTTTGATATGACTTCATTTTATATTTTATTTAGATTTTTTTAATTTATTTTTATATTTTTGTGGAAGCGGCATGTGGCAACTCCAGGAACCGCAACGTGGCCCCACTTAACCCCTCTTAGCAGCCATCATCCTAAGTTATTGGATGAGGTACACCTTCATCCAACAACCTAGATTATATCCCCATTTTATTTTGTTTATTTTTTTTATTTTTTATTTTATTTTTATCATTATATATTTCTATGTGGACATTTCTCGGTCGATCGAACGGTCGAGACCCCTTCTTCTCTGCTTAATTCTTTCAGCTAATGGGGGCATCTCCTCGCCTCCATCTCTGTCGCCGCCTCCCTCGCTCTTTGCTCCACCGTCTTAGACCGAGCCTCTCCTCGCACGATCATCCCCACTCCTCCACGTTGTCTCATCCACGACAATTGTACGAGCCCTAACTACCCAACCTTCAAAACCTCTCTTGTCATCTCTGTTCTTCCACATCCGCCACACTATTGAGAAAGAGCTTGAGCTCCCAACCGAGTTGATGATAGCGAGCACAGTCCACTGATTGAAGCGATGACTAGCTCCTTATCTTTGGCAAGATCCAGAAGGTTCGACCCTTCTACTGCACGAGCTACTCGAGCTCGGGTCACTGGCCCTCAAGCAAAGAACACGACCATGTTACACCTTCAGTCGATTCCCATGTGCCTTCTCCATCTTACCCGACCCAGGTAGAACCATTCCCCTTCTTCTCTCTTCCTTGTTCCTCAAATCTTGGTTATTCATGATTTCAATCTTTTTCGTGTGATTCTCATCCCAAATCAAACCCCTAAATCAACTGATGATGATTATCGCCCCACCTTCGATCTATCTCTCTGCCCTCTATTATATCTCCCATCTCTTTCATCTCTAGTCTAGTTTGAGACCAGAGCATATAAGCTCCAATCCCAACATCAAACGATGGAGCTTTGTTCCCATTTACATCTTCACATTTGATCCCCAAGACGAGTTTTTTGGACTTGAGTCGTGTCTTTGATTGCAGGTCTATTGTGCTCTACCACACCTCCCCTCATGATCGAAGTCCACCTCGGTCATGATCAGCTACCTCCATTAGCACTTCGACAATGCCAGCCATGTTCCATCTCTATCTGTTATACACCTAACATTGCAAGAATGAAGAAGCAAAGGAAGAGAGGACTAGCAGCTCTACCTTGCTCCTCTTCCCAGCAAGCTGCCTAGGACCTTTATCTCCATAGGAGCGGGAGATGAAAGCATTAGCTCGCATCATAGGAGTATTACTAGCTTTGAAACTGTCCGCCAGCGTGTTGATCTATCTTGAGGCAAAACCATGGAAATAACTCCATTGTGCGTCAAGATCCAACCTAAAGGTTGATCCTTCGTGGCTCTATCATTCCCCATATTCAGCAGCAACATTGGCCCTCTTCAGATCCCTAGAGAAGATCATACAACTATAGTTAGCCTACTTCAATACATCTGAACCTTGCACCTCTCCATCAAACTCCCCTCGACTCATCTTGGCCTCCAGAGACTCGCTAGAGCAATGAAGAAGAGGACCCCTGTTGATTAGCGCTCAGCCTCGCATAAGTAGCCCCACTGAGGAGCCCAAAAACTTCCGCATCCTGGAGATTTGAACGAACATGGAGGGTGAATGCCTCATCGAGCAATTGCCTCTCATTTAAGATCAGGTGGTCCTCAGTCCATTTGCCCCCAACCATAGATCACAGTTGATCTGATGGCCTATGGTGTGGACATTTTATGATCAAGCCCCTGTACTTTTGGATATTTGCATCCCCCCCAGTCAGAGCTTACGCGAACAACACGTGCACACACATAGATTTTGCAAAAAAAACAGTGGGATTTCGATAATTGCATTTCACCCTTTTTCAGATTGGTTTATGCTTATTTTATTTTGTATTTGCATGTAGAATCGTGTGTTTAATCATTCATTTGGACCTGCATTTTGCATCTAATTTGAATCACAAAAATTGCATTATGTTTGACCAATTAATTCTCGATCGTGTGAGGATTTGATTATATTTTTATGAGCTTTGATTGGTTTACTAAAACTAAATTGGTGTAAATAGGCATACTTTACCCAATTTTAGGTATTTTATTCATATTAAATTACTCCTTGCTCCTAAAATTCCTCAAAAATCACAGTAGCTAGGATTAATTGCTCTCTATAATGTGCCCAAATCACATCATTTGCATGCATATTTTCCCCTGAATAAAGAAACTAGTGATTATAGGAATTAACTTTTAATTCCCTTTAAGCTTACTAAAGTCCGGACTTTTGAGGAAGGACGTCGGGTTGGGCTCATATTTCTAGGAGTTAAGATTTTTCTTGAATAACTAGTAATCATATACATCTAGGATAATTTTATTTCTGAAGAATATTTAGATTTCTTATTTATTAAAATTAATTAATGAAAATTACACTGTCTGAATATTTAATTCACAAAAAAAATTATTTTGCACAAAAAATCTCATAGTAACTTAATTTTACATGCATTAACATTTTGCCCAAGTTTGAAAATTTTTTGACATCATTTGAGTGGAAAATTGCTTTTTAACCCATTTGCTTAGCCACATATTGTATTTGCATTCATAATCACCTCAACTGATTTGCTTTTCAGAGAGATAAAAATATACCAAAAATATCCTCTCAGAAACCTAGTAACTAAATTACCTAAAAATCATACTAAGTATATAACTGCCTCCTTGAGTTTGACCATGGACTTGCCCAAGTAAAATAAATTCAACCATTTTTGTATTTAATTATTTAATTAATCAATCAATTTAACAGTTTTTTATTTATCATACATCGCATGTATACATTGTAATTCCACTTAATTAACTAGGATGATTATGTGATTCTTCATAAACACGTTAAAAAACATCATCAAGATGATCCAATCATCTTCCGACCCATTTCCACTAAGTATCACATATCTAGGGCAAACGGAGTCAGAATCGTACGAAATAAATTCGAGCAGTTTTTTGGTTTAATTAATAACATATTCAATGTATTTCTAACATATTTCATGATAGGAAAAAGGTAATTAAAATTTGTTTGGTTACATATCCGAGTTTATATGCAAAAACAACACTGTGAGAACTTGTTGATTTTAAAATGGTGCATGTTTGATGCCAACAATTGGCAAATCTTTTGGGGATATATTCGGACATTCTATATAAATTTAAGTATCCAAAAAATTCATTCAAAAAGGGCACAAATAATGCCTTTTTCATATGAACAAAAAAATATACGAAAAAGCATCTACGCAAAAAACAAGTCAACATGCATCCAATATCCAAAGTCTTATTTCCTAAGTTTTTGGATCATATACAAGACCAATGATCAAGGCTCTAATACCATTGTAAGGGTATTGATTTGAAAAAAAAATGACTTGTGCATCATGAAAGCGTGGAGAGCGCATTATATGTGATCTAAGTCAATTAATCATACAAGTCGATGGGGCAGTGGAATTTAAAAAAATCGAAGAAACCACATGACATGAGAACCATTCCCATGTCAGTTCATCTTGATCACAAAAAAGTATTAGAGTTACCTCTTGTAGTGTGATTACAATCCCTTGTATCTCTAAAGGAAGAGATCTCATGTCTCAAGTCTGTTCTAACATAGACAGCACTTACAGGCGCGTGGATAAAATGTCTTCTCCCTGTAATCCTTGGTGATGATCCGAGATGAGAACCTCTATATTTCATCACATGAAATCCATCGTCTTACTTACGGGCATGAAACACCGAAGAAGACGTAGATACACAAGCAATCGATCCAGCAATGCGACGATGGCGTCGCTCTCCATAAACCCTAAGTGGATGGCCACTTAGGGTTGATATGGACAACCTATGGATATGTATAGAGAGGGGAGAGAGAGAGAGAGATATTTCATGCAGCCATTACATTCCATTCAATTAAGGAGGACTAGGGTTAGACTTTCTTTTATAACAAATTAGATGTCCATGGATCCCAATCCATGTGCATACATAATAAATGGTGTAGATTAATTTGTGCTTTCAAATCAATGGATTAGATTTCCTTGCAATAATTTGCAACAATAATTAATTAATTTAAATAAATAAATAATAATTGAAGACTTACTTCAATAAATTTAATTTCCATTAAATCAATTTCCTGTGAGATAATAGGTAGGAGGAGAGCCTCCTTCCTCATTAGGATGGATGACCACCATGGAGTTAATTTCCATGTGGTCATCCACTCCATATAAGGAATGGATCCCTCTTCTTTCCTTATGGATGAGATTCTCAAATTTCACCATATTTTCCACATGCTTACAACAACTTTTGTTGCTTGAATTTCCACTAAAATAATTCCAAGTTATTTTATGAAAATTCCAATATTTTATTGATAATTATGAATCATATTCATCCATCCAATATTAAATATAAATCACATATACATTTAATTGTATAATTTGAATCAAATTTGCATTTAATTATATAATGTGAATCTAATTCACATTAGCTTATAAATTGTAGATCATATTTACAATTAAATCTCTCTTACGATATTATAAATCGTGTTCATAATACTTATTATTATTGTCGATAGTGTTATCCATATTAATCATATCAATAATAATTAAATCCAATTTAATTATCTCAATTGTCTCTCTATATATGTCCAAATAATGTGAATCATATCCACATTATTTATGATAATTAAATCATATTTAATCATTTCTTTTTCAAAGCTCAAATGTTATCAACAACAGAATTATTCTTAAACTCTTTCAAGAATAATGTGCCTTCTATGTGGATATTTGGAGATAAGGATAGGGTGACTATAGATTCGATGTATGGTGACTTGGATAGTGAGATCTAATCTCATATACAAATCTAGAAGACCTCTCAGTGATGTCTGATCAAGTCAGACAGAGTATCTAATCTTTGCATTGCATTTGAATCATATTTAGACCAATGTCCAATATTTGGACTAAGATTGGACAACTATCCAACTGAGTCGAGTCACTAAAATCCAAACTTGTTTCATCATTCCTTCGGAATGGAAGCGTAATGGTTATACAATCAATTACGATCACATCACCCTTGAGTATTCCTAATACCCGTACATTTTGCATACCAGAAGACCTAGAATAAATCCTAAGTTTGGATCTTATTTGAATTGTCTCCTTCATGGTTTTATTATTAAGTTTCTCATTCAATAACTAGGAATGGGTATCGATCATATGCTTTCTAAAAGAATATATCATACTTACAAATCCAATCTTGTTTTCAAAACAAGACTACCAACATTGGAATTTAGTTTATCCCAATATTTCATACAGCTCATGTCTTCCGGTTCAGTAGTAGACCTGTATGATCCCTTTGAGAGATCATATTTTTCATATGCCCTCGTATGCACACCAGCTCGTTAGGTCATCAGCTTTATGGTATGCCTAACGTACATAACTTAGACATATAGCAATACATATGTCTCTGATCAGAGGAGGCGTGCCTATATGTGATAGCATACGGTACAGTTCTTAGTTATCTCGATCTTGTTAAGTCAACTCTTTAACCTCACTCGCCTAAGACCTCCAAATCTCCATTCATATGCAGAGGTCATGCATCAAGAGGTCGGTCAAATGTCAGTCTTTATAGTAAGGATTGTCATCTCCTTCTCAGGATGGAGATCCCTTTCTTGATAATCACTTGATGGTGTAGTTGAGTCTTCAATCTAACTCTTTAGATATTCAACTCTACAACAGCCTCTTTGATCCAACCTTTGGATCAACATTTGTGTGATATCAAGATGGCCATGTTACATTACCCTAATTATACTAAGAGACATATTATGCAAATTAGTTATTCTTCATTTCCGAATAAGGAGCGAATTGTAAACTTTTATTGCATAATGTATCATCGTGAGTTGTCATGTCCAACAACATCCATGTTTTTAGCATGGCCCAAACAAACCCAAATCCTCAAGTGTTGTACACTCGGATTGGTACCATACCAAAGCTCGTGAGGGGTTTTAGATAAAGATTTAGATGGAATTTTATTTATGACATAAGTTGTAGTCTCTACTGCATGTCCCCAGAAAATAAGAGGCTTTACTCATCATTGATCTTAACATGTCCAACACAGTTCCATTGTATCTCTCTACAACTCCGTTGAGTTGAGGAGTACCTGGAGGAGTGAGATAGGAAATAATTCTTCTATTTTAAGGTATTTTTGAATTCATCTAAAAGGTATTCGCCACCTCGGTCAGATTGAATTCGTTTTATCATGTTTTCAGTTTGGTTCTCAACCAAAGCCATAAACTTTTTGAACTTTTTAAAGATTTCATGCTTATGTTGTAATAAGACAAAACCATACAATGAATGATCACCAATAAAAGTCGCATATTAATGATGTCCTTTTCAAGTCGCAGTACGAAAGGGACATCATACATCGGTATGTATTTGGTCAAGTATGTCTCTGCACCGTTCACCTTTCTTAAAGAAGGGTGTCCTAGTTATCTTCCCACGAATACAATTCTCACAAATTCATGAATCACATACTTCTAGAAAATCCAGAGATCTGTCCTTTACTAGTCTATTGATCTTATCAACAAACACATGTCCAAGTCTTTGATGACAGATCATAGTTAAATGATCTCCATCCGCTCTTGACCGTTCAGGTGTTTTATTATTAACAATGGTATTAACATTCACGACACATTCATGCATGTATGTCCAATTCATAGAGTACACCTGCTGTTAGAGAACCATCTATTATAAAATTATCATAACAATTTATGATAAGTTTATTACAGAAAAGGAAAGTATATCCATGTTTAACCAGCTTAGATACGGATGGTAAATTCCTTCTAACATCTGGTACATAGAGTAAGTCTCTAATATCTTGTACTCTCTCACTGGATAATGATGGTCTACAAGTTCCAATGGCGATCATTGCAATAGTCGCATCAGTTCCCATCTGGATGACTATCTCCCCTTCATCAAAATTTCTAGTATCTTAAAATATATGTAACTGATTGCATACATGAACTAAAGCACTATAATCAACAACTCAACTTCCTTCTCGTACTATGAGTAAGTTGGTTTCAATGATGAATGTGGATTCCTTATTTACCAAAGTTATACCTTTGTCTTTCTCTAAGGACTTTAGTTATTTTGGATTGTTACCCTTCCATAATCATGTATTCTAGCAGTGATGGTAGACATCCATCTTCATGGATGTTAGATGTATCGAAGCACTAGAATATTTATCAATAGTTTGACCTTTCTTCTCTTAGATCAGATCCTTCAGAGATCCATGCTTCTTGTCCCGCTTCCCTTTAACCTCAGTGGACCTTAATGTAGAAATAGTGTAATTCACATCTCCACACATCTCCTTCATATTCAGGAGGATGTCATGAGTTGATTCAATGTCTATAAGTTGCTTCTAAAGCATATTTGACAACAATCCAAGAATGTAGCAACGAGCAATCGAATGATCATCATCCCACTTATAGTTGAACTCGATGGCATCCTCTGTTTGAGGGTTCTAATACTTCATAGACGATAGCACAACACTATGTGTTCGGTCACAAGTGCGAGTTTGAAATTATGGATCTAATCTGAATAATTTGGACCGGTCAACGGATTGATCTTAAGCAGATTATTAAGTTATTTAAGAGACTTCCTCTAAAAATTAAAATAACACACTTTAAGTATCTTGATTAAGGAGATTAAATATTTTAATATTTTTAAATCAAGATGTTCTCGTACCTTTTGTACTTTGAAAATCTTTCCCTTTGAAGCTTTCAAAGCATGAGGTAGACTAACCCAACAATTTCACTACGAGATTTGAATCTCCTTTCCATTTCCATTGCACCTCAATAATATGAGAAAATGCAACTACAATGAAAGAAATGGGGAACTCTTTCCTCCTTACAAGTCTAAATTGTATTCTCAGTTCGATCTTCAACACACACCTCACATATATGGAGTTAGCATGTTGTCGATTAAACCAACTGTCAATAAGTGAAATACAATTTACGCTATGCGCACTCCTATGTCGCCTCAATAATATAGAGAATAACATTGGGGTCACTATGCATACGACCCATCTCTTTTGAAAAACAAAGAATCTGATCCATGTGAATTTGTATTCCGGAGCCATGACTACACATAAGTGTATCCAAAAATACAACTCATGACTACAGAGTTCTCTGCATTGACGGAAGACCATAGATGGCATCATATGACTTAGTACATATTTTGTTTAAACTAATGATTAATAATTTCAATTATAGTCTCATGACTGATCTAGTTAGGGATATAGCCAGGATACATGCTTATTATCTTAATTTTAATCCAATTAAAACAATGATAATCAAGAAATCCAAGCGTTTCAATCTTTATGCACTTGATGTTATCATATAGTATATTGCTTCACTTATTACAATTCATTATTTCAATTTTAGTTGTTAAAATACATCATGACTTCGCATGCTATCATTCCTTGAAATGGATCCAGCCATGTCATGCGGACTTATGCTAACAGGGAGCGCTTCCATTGCAAATGTTGTGTGGGGTGCTAATTAAGTAACCCATTATCATATCCGAGCCTAATCACCTTCACCATTCCAATTCAAGAAAATACAATTGGTATATATTTTACTAAGGGGTTTTATCGATAATTCGACCGTCATGGGATCCAATTTTTCCAAAATTCGATCGAATTTCGATCGAATTTCAGTTTCGGTGGGAGATCGAAATTCAACTGAAATGGCCTATATCGGCCGAAATTTGAAGGCCCTAGTTCAAAAACTGACCAAAATTTCAATTGAATTTCAACCGATATTCGGCCGAAATTTCATTTCGGTCAGTCGACGAAATGAAATCAAATCCGACATTTAAGGCCTTGTCGACCGTGTATGATACTATATAATAACACTCAAAGATTGAGGAATTAAAACTCTCTTTTATTTCCATAATGTCCAACGCAACAATCAAGACAATTCGTGAAATCGATCCAATCAACTTCACAATTTGTAATTACATTTCAAGCATCTAAGTGCATAAATAATCAGAGAAAATATGAAATTAAAAAACTTTATAAATTTCATATCTCTGAATTAAACAAATAATGATTTCATATTCGAATTTGCATGTCACGACCATCGCACTTCAAATAATAAAGTAACATATAACTTATACTTAAAATTTTTGTGACTTCAAATATTTCAAAAATATTAGGTATAAATCCTGATGTCAATATATTATCAAAAAAATTATCAAACTTGAGTCCCAAAATATTGAGAAACGGGTCAATTAAATCCAATTTCTCGAGGTCGCACGGTCAAAATTGCACGAAACTTTTTCACTTTGGGGACATGATTTATGACTTATTAACCAGAATTTATCATGCTATATGACTCAAAAATAGTAGCTAAAAATTCATAATTTTATTGCTACGATATTTGATCGAAATTGGAGTCTGCGATCGCTTTTAACATCTGAATCTTCTCCCAAACGCTGCCAACTATTGGTGTGCCTTTTGGACATGAGTCTAGACCATCAAGACCTCAAATGTATCCCAAAAATATGTTAAAACTGTGGAGAATATCAGCAACATTGAAAGTCGTCGAATAATTCGAATCGTTAAAACTGTCGCAAGATAATGTACCTGATGATTGGGATAATCTAGCTGATTGTTCATCGGACTTGGATGCAATCTAAATCCTTTAAACTTAGCTCAAATACCAATTGAAGGAAGTAAATAATATTTTATAAACTTCACATCAAGAAAACACGGGAAATGGAAAATTATTTACTTAAAACATTGTATTTTCATCGTGTGAACAAGAAACTTCAACACAGCACTTTTTCACTTTCATGAAATCATTAATTTAGAGAAACAATTTTCGTAACATGGTTTCTAATATTCTAATGAATATTGAGATGATGTCATGATTATCTCTTAAAGTGTGAGTCTATAAAGCAAGAGACCTCCCGAATCAAGTATGATATGCGCTTGTCTCTCTCGTAGGTACGATGATGAGTCGCGTAGCTTCCCACAAACTTCGATGTCTTCTTCTTAATCTTTTCCATGCAAGTATGATCAAGCTCCTAATTTCGTCGCACAAAATTGATCCTTCTTAACGCACGAGGACCACAGAGAAGGAGACGATCTTCTTCTCCACAATGCCACACCAAAAGGAAAGAAGAGAGGCTTGACAAGGTTGGCATCTAAGGCATGAATAGGAGACGTGTAGAGAAATAATATCTCGAAGAATCTTTTCTTCTTTTAATTCTCAAGGCAATGGAATAATTGTCCAGGACTAAGAATCTAATAAAGTGACTACTAAAAGAGAGAGGCATGCCCTCTCTTTTATACTCATTGTACACGTTTATGAAGATTTCCTCTTCATGCAGGTGTGTACAATGATGCACTTTGGATCATGGATCAAGTATTATGATTAATTCCTTGCTCACCAAGAAATCAAACTATATTTATCTTCTTTTAGTTGTTAATTAAAAATAATTAATAAATTATGACTTTAGGGACATGATTTATGACTTATTAATCATAATTTATCATGTTATATGACTCAAAAATAGTAGCTAAAAATTTGTAATTTTATTGCTATGATATTTGATGGAAATCTGAGTCTGTGATCGCTTTTAACATCTGAATCTTCTCCCAAACGCCACCAACTATTGGTGTATCTTTTGGACATTAGTCCGAACCATCAAGATCTCAAATGTACTCAAAAATATTTTAAAACAGTGGAGAATATCAGAAACTTTGTAAGTCATCGAATCATTCGAATCGTTAAAACAATCGCAAGACAATGTACCCGATGATTGAGATAATCTACCCGATTGTTCATCGGTCTTGGATGCAATCGAAATCCTTTAAACTTGGCTCCAAAATCAATTGAAGGAAGTAAATAATATTCTATAAACTTTGCATCAAGAAAACACAGGAAATAGAAAACTATATACTTAAAATATTGTATTTTCATCATACAAACAAGAAACTTCAGCACAACACTTTTTCACTTTTTTAAAACCATTAATTTAGGAAAGTAATTTTTGTAACATGGTTTCTAATGTTCTAATGAATATTGAGATGATATCATGATTATCTCTTGAAGCGTGAGTCCATAAAGCAAGAGACCACCTAAATCAAGCATGATCTGCACTTGTCTCTCTTAGGTACGATGATGAGTAGCATAGCTTCCCACGAACTTTGATGTCTTGTTCTTAATCTTGTCCATGCAAGGATGATAAAGCTCCTGATTTCATCGCACGAAATTGATCCTTCTTCACGCACGAGGACCACAGAGAAGGAGACGATCTTCTTCTCCACAAGGCCACGTCAAAAGGAGAGAAGAGAGTCTTGACAAGGTAGGTGTCTAGGGCATGAAGAGGAGACGTGTAGAGAAATAATATCTCGAAGAATCTTCGTTTTTTAGTTCTCAAGGTAATGGAATAATTATCAAGGACTAAGAATCTAATAAAGTGACTACTAAAAGATAGAGGCTTGCCCTCTCTTTTATACTCATTGTACACGTCTGTGAAGAGTTTCCTCTTCATGTAGGTGTGTACAATGATGCCCCTTGGATCATGGATCAAGGATTATGATTAATTCCTTGCTCACCAAGAAATAAAACTATATTTATCTCCTTTTAGTTGTTAATTAAAAATAATTAATAAATTATACAACAACTTGACTTAGAGTACTATCCATGGACTCTAAAACTATTGTGCCATGTGTCACCATACACGCCCCCTTTCCATAAATAGATGGGAGTTGTTGCTTATTTATTAATTATGACAATATAGATATCATAGTTGGTAATTTTATGAGAATAATTCTCATAGCTTATGAATCATATTCATAAATCCAAATACAAATGCAAATCCAATTTACATTTATTTTACTATGAATCTTATTCGCACATGTGCCTTGAAATAATTATGTATATCATATTCACATAAATATGAACATTAATTATTATGAATTATTATTCATATTAGTTAATGAATTAAAATTTTAAATCATATTAACAAAAATACTGTTGAGAATTATGGCAATAGCCATTATTAATGTCTCAATATAGACACTAAATAGTATGAGTCCTAATCCAATTAAGACTCATGAGATACAAATGCAGATGTTTGGAGATAATGTCAGGGAGATCATACTATGTATAGTGACTTGAAATTTGGATATCTATCCAATTTCAGGGTTTATACCACTTTAGCCAAAAATGATAAACTCCTATCACTTGAGCTCGAGATGAACAATTCAGATTATGATCGAGCTCAACAAAATGCATCACACTCTATGTGAGCTGGAGAAAGTATCAATGGGATGAGCCCTGCTTCCTTCACCATTTCTAATCAAAGTCCAAACCATTTGGGATTTAGAAATGAGCTCAAGGAGTCTATTTATTTCTGTTTCCATCACCATTTCTATTTCTAACATTTGGACATTGAAATTGGAATTAGAATTAGATATCGAGTTCAAATGAAGTGAGACTTAATTCAATTAATTCTCAAATCATTAAGCTAATAAATGTAATTGCTAAAATCCATCCAGTTTCATCATTCCCTCGGAATGGAAGTGTCATGGTAGATGATCTATTATGATAGATTTAACACTGAGTATTCCCAATACTCATTCCATATTCACACTGGAAGAGTTTGATATATCCTAATTTCAAATCCTAGTTTGATTGTTTTCCTCAAAACATATCAATAGATTTCTCTTTCGATAATTGGATGACAATATTAATCATATTTTCCAAAGTATATATTAATATCTGGAATTCGTGTCTTATTTCATAAAGAAGACGACCATGCATGGAATTCATTTTGACCCCAAATTATCTTATGAGTGAGCTCTGTCTCCCGGTTCAACAACTATGAACATGTATGATTCCTTTGAGAGATCATACCTCTTATATGTCTTCGCATGCACACCAACTCACTGGTATATAGACATTGGTTAGGTCACCAACTTATTAGTCCGTCAAATGTGCACACTCATGCATATAGATGTATATATGTCTCCGATTAAAGGATGTGTGCATGATCATGACAGTTCTGATTCAGGTCTTAATTTATCTCAACCTCTTCAATTTAACTCTTTGACTTGACTATTTTGACACTTTTGAATTGGGGTTGAACCCGGGCACTAAAAGACATCAGCTGTTTACGAGACCTAATCCTATGTAGAGGAAATGCATCAAGAAGTCAGTCAAAAATCAGTCTTTAGAGAAAGATTGTCATCTCTTTCTCAAACTGGATATCTTTATTGAATATCACATGTTAAGTCAGTTGTGTCCTTCCAACTGCATGTTATTCAATATGGCCACAATACATAGACCTAATTGTAAAAGGGACCTTAATATTAAGTGCATTCACAATCATTTATTTCAGATGGACATGATAAAATAATAACTTGTATTGTATTAATGGATCGCCGAGGGCTTACAAGTCCAACACTGTGTACCAATAGTTAAGCGAAAATATGAAAATGCATAACTTCGGGGTCGCTCCCCGGGATTTCTGCTCCACCTCAAAAATGGCATATTTTGGAGTGCCTCGTGTGAAATGCAAGCAATATACGAGTGGACCTCGACGTCCTCTTCGCATTGACACCCTTGACTCGTTGATCAGACCTCGGAAAATGAGCGAAATGGCTCAGCCACTTGGCTATTTATAGCCTCGAGTCCGGACCCAAAAGTTGTAAACTTCTTTATTTTGCAAATATATTTTGCAAATTCAGATTTTCATGTTGTTGGGCTAGTTGGAAAGATCTCAAAGATTAGTAAAGATAGAGTGGTCATTAGTCCAATTTGGATAGTAGCTTAGATCGGAAATTGAGATCTAGTATTTTTTATTCTTAGGGGTTTCACAGAATTTCCATTGAGTATTTTGAAATATTCAGGCATATAATCTTAGCCGTTGGATATCAAATATCACGTGATGTCATCCGAGGTCTAAAAATCGAACCAAACATCAAAACGGGCAGGTATTGGTTTTAAATTTTTATGATTGGGCCAATGGGACTGAGCAGTAGAACCTCTGATGATGTCAGCAGTTTATAAAAACTGAAAAAAAATCAAGTCGTTGCAATATTGGTTTGATTCGTACGGTCCAAATGAGTCAAATGGAATTTGACCGATATTTCATACAAATAAATATGAATAATTATGCATCATGTATTTAAGGGATCATTACAATTGTGCCCTTCCAAATTTTTCTGATGATATTTAAACCTCTTTTTTTACAATCACATGTGTGCCCTATCTTTTTACAAAATCATAGTAGTGATCATTTATTAATACATGTGTGCTCCTATATAATACTAACGTTTTGAGAATATTGTGATTTTTTTAAGAATACATTGGCATAAGTGAAGTTGTCAAAACTTTAGAGGCATAAATCTTATTAGAAAAAACTCTATTTTGTCAAATTTATATAATTAGATAAATGTGATATATAAAATTAACCGTTTTAAAATTATTCAAGTTTTAATCGATGACAAGTATCATCAATTAACTGCTTCTCATAGTATGACTATGACAACTTTACGATAAGGCATCATTTGTTGTTGCTGAAAAAAGACAACCACATGCACAATATGTGAAGAGAGAGGTAATGCTTTAAGGTAGGAAAGGAGAAGCAATACCAAGTTATCGATATTCATGGAAGGAAAAGAGATAACTGAGTGTTTAGAATGAAACAATACTATGAATATTTTAAAAATTTTGCATTTTATTAAATAATCAGATATTGGTTTTTTGTCAAAAAAAAATAGATGGTCAAACCAATGATTTGGTTCAACTGGTTCAACCAGGTCAAACAATGCAATTGAGCTTTGACCAATTTTAACTGACTATTATTTTTGAGTAAAACCCAATTTGTTTGACCATTTTTCTTCAAATCCATGGTTTAACTAGTTGAACCAGTTGGTATGGTTTTGTTTTTTTAGACCTTGATTTCATCAAGAAAGCTGCTACATTTTTAAACCAAGGTCTACATGACAGCTTTCTTAGTTATTTGCTCAAGGGATCAAAAGCAAGAAGGTACAAAGTCGCAAGGATCTACCTATATTCAGGATATAAAAAAGCCTTAGAAAATCACTTCAGACGAATAAAGGTTTAAATGCGGAAATAAGAAAAAAACACTAAGTCTCAAGTCAACATGATGCAATGGAAGGTTGGGGACAGGGATCAATTGGCAAAGGAATTTAAATATTACGTTCAGATAACATATTGACCTAAACAAGCAAGAACCGGTTTACCATTACTATGCATGACACCGAAGCCATTGCAGAAGAGGGCGAGTTAATTGCCAACCAGGCACAATCCATGACACTTCAGCTCAAAGTAATATTACCATAACCAAAACACATCTATTTTTATTCCTCCAGCTAATTTTTTTTGCCAAAATCAAAAAGGTTTACAGTGGGGCACAGAACGTCGAAGTTGTGAAACTTCAACGTGAAAGTACAAGAATGTAAGATAATTGGAGGGATAAACAGATGGAGAATCACAATTACAATCTCTCTCCAAGCAATACTTCGATAGCCAACGCTACTAAACACATTCCATTTGCATATACCACCTTCCCCTAGAAACATGTTCCCAGCCACAACACAGACGAATCAGAAGATGTGGGAAGAACAGTAAGAGCGGAGAATGGCAGATACTGTGAAAAGATGAATAAGGGGGTGGTAGCCAATAGCGAGCAACATTTGCCATAAGCAACACAGATTTTATCAAAATAAGATGATATACGTATAAGACATTAGTGGAACTTTAACTGGATGCAACGGGTTTAGATACCGCCTTCTTAACAGCCTCTGCATAAGTCCTGTGCTGGTAGGTCAGGGTCGATTCCAATAAATCCCACAGGGACGTCTTTGGGTTCCAGCCTGCAAGAGAAAATGGTCACTGGTGAGGATTAGCAAGAGATTATCAAGAGGGTGTGACTTAGTGCATAGACTGCATACCAAGTTGTTTGTTGATGATGGTCATGTCAGGTATACGCTTATCACTATCATCATATCCTTCCCCGTAGAATTCCTTCGAACTAACGTCAATCGTTGGAACTTCCAATGAAGGTTCCCCAGATACCTTGCTATAAACCTGACAAGATGCAAAAAAGGAGAAAAAACAAATTTGAGTTGCATGTAGAAAAAACCAAGGACCTAGCTATGACCTACATCCATTTTACCTCGGTCATCATTTCAGCTAGCTGCCTCACTGTAACCTCATTGTTAGGATTCCCAACATTGAATATATGGCCATTAGCTCGATCGGGATTTTCCTGATAAAAGCAAAATGATAAAATATGTTGACTTCAAATCATACATAAAAATTGCACACTAAACAAAACATCTACTAGGTTTCACATACAATCATCAGCAGGACAGCTTCCATGGCATCCTTGATATATATGAATGTTCTTTGTGATTGACCACCGTCAACAAGCTTCAGAGGTTCACGTCTTAAAAGGTTCTGTATCATATATCTCAAAATTAAACCACAAGCTTTTCATAACTCAAACCTCAACTTAAAGTGCATATGATGCCATTACATTGCTGAAGCATGCCAAGACTCTGGGAACTCCTTCACTTGGTCCATCAATTCCAGGGATGAAATCCATCCTAGGACCAATCCAGTTGAAAGGTCTTACGATGGTGAAGTCAAGGGCATTCTCCGCACCCTCAGCTAATGAAAGTAAAACCAAAGCTCCATTAAAGAATATAATGCAAATTAATACATGCATAAAAGTTGCAATTTAAAAAAGCATATACCATAGATAAGCCTCTCAATCAGTTGCTTAGCACATGCATAAGACCACCTTTGTTTCTCGATGGAGCCAAATATGCAAGGCGAGGCATCTTCTTTAAGAACATAGAAATCAGGATCCTGTTACACATACTAACACAGTTACAACATATGTATTCCAAACATAAAAATCTAGAGTACAAAACTATATGACTACCATTCAGAAATACCACAATATATTGTAGAAAAAGGTTTTATCTTCATTGGAGAGAAAGAAATGAGATAAGGTATTAAATGAAAAGAACAATGCTAGAGTAAGATTGGGCATGCATAAACTCTAATAAAAAAATTAAAAATCATCAAAGAAGATCCATCAATGTTTGAAGAAATAAGCATTCAACAATTCCTGCCTTAAAAAGGAGCAAGCTGAAACCCTAACCAAAAACTGACAAAGCTGGGAACCAAAAAAAATGACCACGAGCCTCGGAGAGAATAATTGGAATTGGCATTTGTCAATTCTCAATCCAATAAAATAAACAATATTTTCATCAATACAACAATGCAATAAGGCAGAATCATTAGATGATTTGGAAAGACAACAGCCAACAATGATGAGAATGCAGCGACTTGCAAGCTAGAATCTTGTTAAAGTTTTTTTAACTTCAAATCAGCAACATAATTCTTATCAGACGATATGACACGAGAATTCTAATACACTTCGAAGCACTGCATACTTACCTTAAACAATAAGGAACACCTTTACCCCAATGCTTTCAAATATCTTTAAACAATGGGACAGACAATTTTTAAGCACACATAATGCAATCTAATATTATGTAGACTCTTTTATATCACCACGTTCTAATCACATAGATTCTAGAAAAAAGAAAGACACTTTTAATAAACTAAAAATTTTTTTTTCAAAAAGAATAAACCTGAAGTTATAAGCGCTTATCAATAAAGTACAAGCAAATATCAACATGAAATTGTTTGTAAGACAAAAAACAATCGTTTCCACCGTTTCAGATCTTCCACAGCAAAATTTAGTTCTCATCTCAAAGAAAGCACTACGGTGCAGATATATGTTTCTACAAACAATAAGTTGGGGAGCTTAACAAGGGCAAGAATTATATTTAAAAACAGAGTCAATGAATTTCGAATAAGACTATCAGAATCACTATGCTATAAGTCAGACATTCTCAACATAGTAAATCAATAGCAATGGAGCAAGGTACAAGAAGGTCAAGAATAAGGAGAAGCGATTAGCATTTGATGCAATATTATCCCAATCTTAGCTAATACTCTGACTAAATACAAAACACGAAGTCAAATCAAATCCCTATCCCTACGTCCTACGGTTACAGGAGACTAGAAAGATCTCAGGAAGACTAGTGCCAACAAATATACCTGTCTCAGCGGGTGTTCCTTCGGAAGAAAGCTGCCGATGGTCTTCCCGTACACCTCACAAGTAGAGAAATGGATCAACCTCTTGCCATTCTCCGAGCAATACTTCACCTGCAACGAAAAAGATTCAAATCTCGGAACCTAAACCCATAGCATTGCTAGATCCGTGACTGCCGAACACTCACGACGGGCAGGGCATCGATGAAGTTGCTGTAGATGGTGTCTAGCGGCCTCGTGTTGTAGTCCGCCGGCGTACAGATCGCCGCCAGATTGATCGTCTGCCAAATAGAAATAAAGTTGAGCAGAGCACGAAGAGCGAAGGACACGTGGTTGTGACGAGCGTACCAGATCTGACATCTTGATGAGGCCCTCGAGGCGGGAGTCGTGCTTGATGTTGAGGCGGTGGAACTGGATGCGCGAGGACGGGTACGAATGCTCCCCTTCGAGGAGATGCTTGATCTTGTCGTTGTACACGTCCACGGCAAGAACAGAGTGCTGGGTCTCCGCCATGATCTTCTCGCACAGGTGCGACCCAATGAAGCCACCGGCCCCGATCATGCAGATGATCAGGGGCTTGATCGGACGCCCGTTGAGGTCGATACGGGGGGAGGCCATCGGCTGGGTGCGGTAAGGTGGGGACTAGAACGAGGAAGAGGTGTGGGTGTGTGTGGCGAAGGGGGGAAGAGGGGACTGGGGCGAACAAATAGGGGGAGGGGGGGCGGCCAGCGGTGCAGAGGGTGATCGTGACGCGCCTTTCGTGCAGGGGATTTTTGCGAGAATGGTGCTTTTTAAAAAAATCGTGATTTTTAATTGATTTGATGGGATCCATCCCTGTGTGTGTTGGTTGATGGGGCGTTGTCTCAGCCTACGCTCTTCATCGTCCTTCCACTTCATGGAAATTAAATATTGAATATATGTGGAAATTACCAAAAGTAACTGACTCAGCACACAATATACAAAAAAAAGGTTTGATGCAGCTTTATAATGGCTACTTGGTAAGAATCGAAATTTAACCGAGTGAGTGAATGCTTAGTGCATTTAATTATACACTAGTTTGGACAAAGTGGCAGAGAATATAATAAGTATTAAATACAATAGATCAGTTATTAAAGAAAAGTTTACTATGGGTGATTTATATATTCTATCGTATTCAAAATAACAATTGATACTAATTGTTTGTACTTATTAATGATATATGATGAAGGTGAAACAGCAGCTCTTGAGAAGAGTGTGTGCCTCCAACACGAAGAAGAAGTTTGACACTTATTCAGACATTGGATACCTAACCTTTTACCATGTCTTAAGTCATAATCAGACCATGCCCTTATAGGAGCTCAAGCTGCTTGTTTCAACATTACATGAGTAAGAGACGAACTCTCGCGACAAGAGAAATAACTACGTATAGCCAACACTATGGTCCCTACTGCTTAAGAGAAAGAGGAGAACATGTAGATTCCTAATGGGAACATACATCTCAAATTCAAGAATCAACGTTCTACCTTTCTCGAAACAGAAAATCCATTTCCAATAGTCACGAATTTATTTGGAAACTATATTTTCAAAACAAGAATTGGTTGGGATCTTGAACTCTATATTATTTAATTAAATAATTATTAAAATCAATTAATTACTTGGGATATAGATTAGCAGTTAAACTCTTAATTTAATGTGATATCCACTCTTTTCTATTTAAAGAAGGTGGATGCTCACATCAGATTTCATAAGAAACCCTAGTTGTTATCCCTCTTCCTCCCTATTGTTTCCCACCATCTCCCCCATGGATATGTGATACATCTTCCTCGTAGTAATGCATTTTTAATCTCTGCATCAAAATGGAGACTCGATTATATGCAATACAATCTGAGGTATGAGAGAAGATGCATAAATTGTGATCTCGACATGAGAAGAAGGAAGAAAAGCGCTCATCTTCGCGCCTCATCCATGTATTCTGATGAATCTCTATTTCATCATCTTTATTCTATCATTTTGGCCTTAAAACCAACTAAATGCATGTAAATAGTATTATTTTGTACAAATTAACATTCATTATTTATTTTGTTTATTATATATAATATATGAGTAAAATGTGGTTGCTCCCACCCCCCATTTTTCCCTAAATATTTTTATTTTTTTTTTGGAAAATAAAAATTTATATATTCATCTCTATATCCCTCTAACATTTTATTAAAATTTCGTCAGAAATAGAGACTCCTATGTCCTCCATCCAAAACAGGTAATTTCAACTGTCTTAGAATTGATGTAATCAACCTGTTCGGGATAGAGGGCCTAGGAGTCTTTGTTTCTGACGAAATTTTAATAGAATGTTAGAGGGATATAGTGATGAATATACAAATTTTTATTTTCCAAAAAATAAAAAATAGGGGAAAATGGGTGTGGGAACAGCCGATGGCTCTCCCAAGGAGCAGCCACATTTTACTCATAAAATATAGTTCTTAATGCCAAAATAATAGAATAAAGAAAAGAAAAGAAAAGAAAATGTGTATAAAAATAAGTTATAAATATGTAAAATATGAAAATAAAATAATAAAAATACAAAATACAAAATAAAAATAAAATATGCACAACATAGATAAATATACCTATAAATAAACCCTAAAAATTAACTTGTAATAAATAAGCCCATAAAAATAAATAAAAATCATAATAAAATACTATAGAAAATAATAAACATTTTTAATTTATAACTTAAAATTAATTAATTCATTTATTATTTATTATTGAATTTATAAATAATTTTGGTCTGCCTTTTTCTGGTTGGTCCGCGTGCACCAACCATGGGGAGTCAAGAGTTGACCCCGTTAACTCTTCTCCCCATGCGCTAGGTCTGTCAAACCGAGCTTTAACCCCTCCTCTTTTTTCCTCCGATCTATGTAATCATCGAAACGAGTTGATTCTTCTTCGACTTTTCTTCCTCGATCCTTGCTCCATCACGCCAGCATGATTTTTCGGTTCGAGGAACGTTACATCAATCATGCCACCTCGATCTTTCCAGCCATGTACATATACCCGAGCCCCGCCATTTTTTATTTTTGAATCGCCTTAGCTCCATTTCTTCTCCTCCCTTTGCTTTCCATGGCTTGAGCTCTATGACAGAGAGCTCGTCTGGTTGTTGGTTGATCGAGGAAGCGATATGAGGGCATATTCCACCATCTCCAGCAGTGCTCCGTCGTGAGGTCCCCCATCTCGCACCTCCGGCTGCTTGAGGTACTTTTTCTTTGCATTTTAGATAGGTTTTAGGTGTAGCTTTTATTTCCTACAATTAGTTTAGTGTTTCGTTCATCGTAGTAGCATAAAATCCCCATTTCGTAGTTCCCCGGAGCTTAACTCCGACGAACCTCTCCATTGTGAATCAACCCAGTTCCACCTCACCTTCCGCCCTCATTTTCTTCCCTTACGCTTATTCTCCGCTTCACGTCACTCCACTCACCCAGATCCATTGTGGATATGGTAGTCGGTGCTTAGGAATGTCAGTGGGTCATGTTTTGGGCGGGTATTACTATTCCCAAACCCATATCCATTTATAATATCACTACCCAGACCCTCTCATTTATTAAACGGGTAATTTCTAGCGGGTACCCAAATACCCGTCGGATACCCATGTACCCAATGGGTACCCATATTTTCGACATGGTAAATCTTAATTTGTTTATAAATTATACAAGATTTTCATAGATAGACGAAATAGATTGAGATCATGTAATATGGTGATTCATAAAAATGTGCAATATATAGATAATATTGAAGGTTTATATATGTTAAGTGTTTAACACTTTTGTGTTGAAAATTTTTATTTATTAAAGATAAAAAAAGTTAGTTGAATATGAATAAATGGATGGAAAGGAGAAAATTGAGTTGGAAATTTATACCAAGATCGATACATATTAGATATGAAAAAAATTTGGGGCTAGTTTGATTAAAATGAAACACACACATCTATCTTTGTTTATATATTTTATTCGGATTTGGGACGGGTTCGAGTTTGGGTACCCACAAGGTAATCCTAAACCCATGCCCATACCCGCATGGGTAGTCAATTCGAAACCCAAACCCGTCCAAAAGTAAATGGGGCGGGTTTCGAGTCCTTAAATGGGATGGGTTCGGGTCGGGTACACAATGGGTAGACTGAGATTGACATCCCTATCGGTGCCCCACCACCACTACCTAGTCAGAGCATCTCCGCTTCACCCCATTTCACTGCCATTCCACCCCTAACAGGTCGAGGTAGTTTGCCCTCGACCCTATTTTCTTCTCGTGCAGGTCTCGAGCCCAAAACTTTAGCTGAGGGCTATTTTTGAGTCAAGGAAGCAGCCCAGGTCACTAGAGCTTCCTCGATCTTCGTAGGCCGCTCTAGTGATCTGTAGAGCTTTTTAAGCTCGCCGGCAGATAGAGGACGCCTCTAGGAAGCTTTGGATCCATCTCGCAGCAAGGGAGGAAGTCGGAGCAGCCCAGAATCACCGATCAAAGCTCGGGGGAGGAGACCTTCTTCCCTATTCTTCGTGCAAAGCAACAACCGATCGATCTTGCCCGAGTTCTACTTTTGATCAGAGCCGTCGGATTAGCCCCATTCCTCCACTGTCAGATCTGTGGGGCGATTTAATCCAAGCCATCCATTGATGAAGCGGTATCGGTCGTTGATCGACCGCCACATGGATTAGTAAGAATCATCCATCCGTTGGATGACGTGCATGTTCGGGATATTTTGCAACTTAACCCCTATTTTTTTATTTATTTCCATTTATTCCTGTATTTGATTTTATACTTTTGAATATTTTAGTAAAATTGCATTGGAACCCCTGTACTTTCCTGTATTTGCTTTTGGGTCTAATCCACTTCACCTCACGTGCGATCCCACGTGAGGTGGTAATTTTGCATGTAGGCCCTTTTGCCTTTTGTAATTTCCATTTAGTCCAGAAAGTTTTATATTAGTTATATATTTCCGGGTATTTCGCAGAAAGAACCTCACACTTAATTTTACTTGCATAAATACCCCTACTAGTTCATTAATTTTTTGATTGTTTTCTATTTGTTAAAATTATCACATGTGCTCCAAAATTTCTCAAAAAATAGGGTTAAGTGCCTACTAGCATCTAGATTCATGCTATATTTTTATTTGCATTTTAGATATTTTAATTATTTATTAAAAATCAAAAGAACATGTTCTTTGCTCTATTTGAATTATAAAATACCAGAAAATATAAAAACATTTTGAAAAATTCCTAAAAAGTATATTTTATTTATTATTTATTTTATAACTTCATACCAAAAAATCCCTAAAAATAGACAAGGAAAAGGCATAAAAATTAGAAATCCCCAAAATCCTTTATAAAATATAAAAGTTTCGTAAAAACTCCAAAAATATTCATTTCTGACGTATAATTATCTTTATATTATATATTATTTATTAAAATTGATTTGAAGAATTTTTTTATTTTATTTACTATTTTTATCTTCAAATCATTTTGACCTATTTATTTATGAGTTTTTTACACCCATAACCCTGAGTAATTACAATCATAACCCCGCATAATCGTGAATTACACAAGAAACCTCGAGTAATGCTTAACTCTTACATGACATGACCATGTGTTCTGTTCCATTTATATGCATGTTATAGTTTACGGTTTCCGTTAGAAAAAGTCAAAACAGCCCCTAATGCTCAACCTTATTTGCAAATCCTCTGCTTAAAACACACCAACCAAAGGACTTCGCCTCCTCCGATCTCAGCCAACCTCTCCACCACTTGGAAAAACTGATGCAACATGCCTATCAATATACTGCAAAACTCCATCAATGACGTCATCCTTATTTGTGGGTTCTACTGCATGTATGGAATAGACTACTACTTCGTCATTTTCATTTTTGGAAATCGCAGCAAACTACGCGAAGCCCTAGAGGTGATCTAGTCCGCCAACGAATACAAACTTGTCCCGCTGAACGCCCTGGGGGGTGGGGGCAGCGACGGGTTCAGAGGGAGGGGGAAGCGGTAGTGGTGAGAGGAGAGAAGGGAGGTGGGAGACAGGCCTGGAGGGGAGAGGCAGCGGTGGCTAGAGGAGGGAGGGGCGACGGGCCTAGAGAGGGTGGGGGTGCGACAGGCTTGGGGGGTGGGGGCGACTATCCTAGAGAGGGTAGGATGGCATGGCCTAGAGGGAGAGGGTGACGAGCCTGGAGGGATGGGGGTGACGGGCCTGGAGGGGGTGGGGGCAGCGATAGGCCTGGAGGGGGGAGGCGACGATGGCTAGAGGAGGGAGGGGGCGACGGGCCTGGAGATGGGGAGGCGATGGTGGCTAGAGGAGGGAGGGGGCGACGAGCCTGGAGATGGGGAGGCGACAGTGTCTAGAGGAGGGAGGGGGCAACGGGTCTGGAGGTGGGGAGGCGGCAGTGGCTAGAGGAGGGAGGGGGCAATGAGCTTGGAGGGGGTGGTGGGGGCGACATGCCTAGAGGGAGGGGGGTGACTGGCATGGAGAGGGTAGGGGTGGTGATGGCCTAGAGGGAGGGGGCGGGGGCATGGAGGGGACAGGCCTGGAGGAAGATTCAATGGCTCATGTGCAATAAGGGACGAAGATATGTTCTTCCCTGAATCCATGATCAGTTCCAATGACGGAATATTCTTCTCAATTGGAAGGAGGTTGTTGATCTGCAGATGAAAGATGCTTCAGCTTGTATGTGATTCGATCCGTAGGTTCTAGGTGGAGATATGGTTCTCGATCCAACGATGGGATGGTGGTCTCGATTCAAGGATGGGAGAGTTTTTTTATTTTCTGAAAAATTTTAATAGCCATTGGATAGACCATGGGTTAGATTAACCCACAACATGGTTGAGTTAACTATAAAATTAACGAAGGGTTATAGGTGTGAGACGGAGGGACTATCCAGGATTTCTCGTGTAATTCACGATTATGGGGGGTTATGATTGTAATTGTGAAATTACTCAAGTTATGGGTGTAAAAATCCCTTTATTTAATCCCTATCTTGGGATATTTTTTTATTTTAAAAATACCTAAAAATTATAAAAATTATCAAAAAAATTACGAAAATAGTGAAAATTACAAAAATTACAAAAGCATTTTATTTTCTGTATTTTGAGTATTTTTAGTAGTATTTATAATTATAATAATTTATATTATATATAGCCTTATATATTCTTATATTAGATTTTAAAAGAAAAGAAATAAAATTATAAAATTATAAATTAAAAACAACAAAAAATATAAAAATTAAATTCCATAAAAATATATAAAAAAATGTAAAACCCACACAAAAACACTTAAACAAGAAGAACACAAATTTTGGATTCAATTTCCCGATCTATCTAGTTTTCTCCTTATGTTCGACGCTCTACACATACTTAAACCAATATACACATTTATAGAGTTATAATAAATTTTAACTTCACATCTTATTTTTCATTGCTCTATTTATAGTGTGGGTTAATTGTTGAATTTAATGAATTTATTGAGCAGTCAACTCAGCAACTGCAGTCTTGCCCTGTGAGACTGTATGTCCCTCTCGACTTTCGTCATTTCAATGTCATGAGCACTAGATCATATTGTTGCATTTGTAAGCCCTTGGTGATTTCATTATGCAATAATAAAGTTGTTTTATATCATCATCTAATTAAGTATTTTTATTTGCACTTTATTAAGGTTCCTTAGTACGATTAGAGTTATGTACCATGGTCATCTTGATATCATATAGTTACTGATCTAAAGAGTTAGATCATAAAGGCTTATTCAGGGGTGTACATCTAAAACGTTTGATCTGGGCACAACTAGCGTCATCAAGTGATATTCAACAATGATCTCTAGACTAAGAAAGATAGTGCAATATTTCTCTAAAGACTAATTTATAACTAACCTCTTGATGCATGTCCTCTACATTAGATTAGAGATTCAGAGGTATCTTATTAACCATGTCAAGTTATTGACTAAAACTCAAAGTGTTGATCAAAAAGTCAAAATGTTGACCAAATATCAAATGTTGATCAAAAAGGTCAAATCTTAACTAAAAGTAAAAATGTTGACTTGAAGTCAAAGTATTGACCTAATAAGATAGAGATAATAAAGACATGAATATTATACTGTCACGAACAGGAACACATCCTTTGAACAGAGACAAATATACATCTATATGATCAAGTATGCATATTTGAAAAACTATTAGGTTGATGTCCTATACAAGGTTTATATATCGGCACGTTGGTTCGCATATGAGGAGATTGAGATGCATAATTTCTCAAAGAAATCATATAGGTTCATACTTTATGATTGATAGATGGGGATCACTCATGAGATATTGGAGCCACAATGAATTTCATGCATAGACATCTTGTTTATGAAATAAGAAAAGAATTCAGAATTATTAATATATGTTGGAAAGCATAGGATTGATACTATCGTCCAATGATCAATTGAGAAATCTATTGATAAATCCTCGAAGAAGACAGTCGAGCAAGGGTTTGAACTTTGAGTTTAATTAAAGTCTTCTAGTACATAAGATGCTCAATTATTAGGGATACCATGGGTTTATGCGATCATAATAGAATATATACCATGTCACTTTCAATCATAAGGGGTGATAAAATCAGCGGATTTTAATGACTTCATCAGTGGCTAAAATGATTGAGAATTAATTGGAATAAATCTCATATTATAAAATCCATTTCTTGATCCAAATGACGGTGTTAGTAATATTTAAAATATTATTTAAAACATTTGGTTCATATTTTATCATTGTAACCCCCGCTAGGGGCACTTATATATTTTTCCCTTTCGAGCTCTCTAGGGTTTTGTCCTATATAAGGACCCCTAGACCTATAGAATAAAGCACGCTCTTTCATTCTCTTATCGCTCTCAACATGGTATCAGAGCAGCGGTCCTAGATCGGTGTTCTGACCTAATTCCCTCTCCTCCCCACCAGCCAGCCCCGTGCTGCTAACAAGACTTGGGCCGTCGAACCGTGGCCCCGTGCCTCCTTGTGCGGCTTCTCCCCGCACGTAATCCCCCCCTCCCGAGTGCCTCCTCCCCGCGTCTGAAGCCCTGTCGCCCTGGAGCGTGCCCTAGCGCGTGAAGCCTCTGCCTCATGTGGCCTCTCCCTGCGTGTGAAGACCCCCCCCTCCCGGGTGCTTCTTCTCGTGCGTGGGGCTCTCCCTCGATCGTGCATGAGGCCCCCCGCCTAGTGGGTCATGTCGCTGCTCCTATCTGCGCAGGCCCCGCCACCCTAGTGACCTCTCGACTGTCGCAGGCCCTGTCGCCCTAATGACCTAGCGGCCCTGCCGCCCTAGCAGCATTCTACTACCCCTGACTACGCAATCCCTGTCGTTCTAGCATCCTCCAGCCTGTTGCAGGCCTTGCCACCCTAGCGACCTCCTATCTGCGCGTAGACCCTATGATTTTCTACCGCTCCTGAGCGCCACCCTTTCTACTTTGCCGCATCATATCAGTCCATCCGCACCATATCGGTCGTGCGCTCTTTCTACTTTTGCAGTACTATTGAATCAATGTCCTGCTAGGTCTACATGACATGTGAGACTATAAGGACTATCTAGGTTTTTTTTCTCGACCTTTGCAACCACCATGGCATCTACGGAACCCAAGGCACCGTACCCTACTCCTTTTATGATGATACAGGGCACTTCCATGAAACTCAAGGGCTCCGGAACTATGTTTTATGGTATAGATCCTTCAAAGTGTTTATCGATGGTCAGCGAAAGATCTTTGTTCTTAACAAAGATTTCCGCCTAAGGAGACGAAAAAAACTACGAAACACGGTACGTCGACAACTGCTAGGTGATTACTTGGTTGACAAACAGTGTCGACCCGAATATAGCCTCCAACCTTCTTTACAAGGAAATAACTAAAGCGATGTGGGAGAGCCTTGAGAATACCTACCCCCAAAAGACAACCAAATCCAGACTCTCATACATCTACACAAGGATTTGGTCAGCAAATCAGGGTGATATATCTCTAGTTGAGTGCTAAGACTCCTCACAGGCCTGTTTGAGGAGCTCCTTATTTTTTAGCATGCGTGTTGTGATAAATAGATTGGCGAACGAGTAGAATGGTAAGTATATTACTTTCTATCAGGACTCCATCCGTAGGACAAGTCTGTAAAAGACCAGTTTCTGACTGATGTTGCGCTACCTACTCTTGAGACCATATATGGTTTACTGCAGGAACTTGATTCTCCCTCTCCTCAGGTATCTACAGAGACTTTTGCCCATATTGCTAGAGGACAGCCCAACTACCAGGGAGGACGCGGTCGTGACATTGGCGGTGGTCGTGTTCAGAAGGCTGAACGCGGACGTGACTTTGGACGCAAACGCGGACGGGATCATGCCACCGCTCGTTATCCAACATGCCCATATTGCGGACGTTGGAATCGTCCCTCTGAATGATGTTGGGCAAAGTTTGCCATGTCTACTAATGCCAACAGTGCCTATGAGACTTCCTCATACGAGGGTTAATGTGATATTGCAGAAACCTTGTCAGATCAACCATCTAGTGATATCCAGACATCCTTCACTGCGTTTGAGTATGCTCGTCTACATCAGCTATTACAGAATTCTGCCAGTGACACTAGTGCCTTTGGTCCGACTGCAAATCTAGCCACTACTTCATTTACTCTTAACAATGTTGCCTCTGCATCCAGCCATGCATGGATCATTGATTCCGGTGCATCTACTCATTGACGGGAGAAGGTAGTCTTCTCATCTATGCACACCCTTCCTCTATTGTGAGGACTATTCGGGTTGCTAATGGATCACAATCCCCTATCACTGTTGTGACGACTATGGAGTTCTCCTCCAACCTCCGCCTTACTGATGTGCATTGTGCTCCTGATTTTCCGCTTAGTCTCTTGTCTATTCACAAGTTATGCCAGGAACTTAACTTTCGTGTGATATTTGACCAATTTTGTTGTTATTTTCAGGATATCCTGATGAAATAGATTTTTGGTGGAGGCATGAGAAGAACGGCCTATATTATCTTGATATCCCCTCTGATTCTACTTTTGTTGGTGCTACATCTATATCTATTGATCATGTTATTTGACATCTTCTCCTCGGTCATCCATCCGCCAAATCTCTCTCTTTAATGTTCCTCGAACTTTCTACGCTCAAGCCCTTTCAGTGCGAGGTGTGTCAGTTTAGGAAACATCATCGAGTGTCCTTCCCTGCTCATTCATAACCTCACCACAAAGTTCCTTTTTCATTAGTCCATTATGATATTTGGGGACCTTGTCCAGTCCGTACTCTGAGTGGATATAAGTACTTTGTTGTTTTTGTCGATGACTATAGTCGTTCATTGTGGGTCTATCTTTTAAAAGAATGATCAGAGACTAACAATATTATTAAGAATTTCTTTCATTATGTCAAGAATATTTTCTCCTTTGGTATTCAGATTTTTCAATCAGATAACGCGTTGGAATTTACTCAACACGGTCTAACCACTTTCTTTGCATGCTAGGGCACCATTCACCAAACATCATGTCCTTACACTTCACAACAAAATGTTGTCGCGAAAAGAAAACTTAGACACCTGCTAAATATTGCCCAATCCCTCCTCACCTAAATGAAAGTTCCCAAAACCTATTGGGGAGGATGTTGTTTTGACCGGTGTCCATCTTATCAATAGGGTTCCATCTATATACCTAAATGGATCCACCCCACTCGCACTACTCTACCCAAATGAGTTGCCTTGTTCACTACCCTTACGAATTTTTGGATGTATTGCATTTGTTCATAACTTTCATCATACTGACAAACTCTCTCCTCGTACAATAAAATGTGTTTTTTGTGATTATTCTCTTACTTAAAACGATTACAGGTGCTTTGATCCAATCGAACATCGTTATTATATATCTACATATGTAACCTTTTTTGAGCAGACAAGTTTCTTCACACAACCTATTACCGATATTCCTCTTGATCTTCCACATCCACCCATTATATATAAACGAAAACAAAAATCCAATCCACCAGATGTCCCCTTACCTATGCTTTTATTGCAGGATAATATGCCTACTTCAATGCGCCCAAGAGTCTTTAGCCCTGCAAGGTGGTCCTTACTGATTCACACGGGATTCCACGTGCCCCATGCTACTTGGGTCAGAGCGTCAAATAGATTTCGGCTACTGGACTCTCACCATCTAGGGTGCAACATTCCACCGCTTCGCATAGCACTTGTATTGCTCTCCCGCAACCCACGGGTTACTCCCATTTCGCTCGTCACTTCCCACGTCGGCTACTACTATATATCTTAGAATTCTCTTGATTTCTTGTCTCAAAGATGAGTTCAACTTACTACCTCGCATCACTTAGAGGATAATAGTGAAAGCCCTAGAATTCATGCTGACTAGTCAGCCCAATTCTAGTGAAAAGCTCCTTCCGTCTGTCACCGAAAGCCTACCCACACATTCTAGACTATATGGCATCCTTCCCCGTTAGTCTCATCTTTCCTACACCATTGATCACGGTCCTATGATTCTCTAGGGATGATCCCCCTCCACTGTTATTCCGGATGATCTTGAGGAACTTCTCATTACTCTACGCAGAAGTAAGAGGCAATGCACACTTCATCCTATGTCTCATTTCACCTCTACTACTAGTTTATCAACAATTAACAAAAGATATGAAGATGCTCTCATGACTATTTCTATTCCGAGAGACCATCACAGTGCTTTGCAGGATTCAAGTTGGCGCCAGGCCATGAATGAAGAGATGGAGACCCTTACTTCAAGAGGTACATGGAATCTAGTGCAATGCCCTAAATGGACTAGACCTGTGGCATGCAGATGGGTCTTCACAACCAAACAAACACCTGACGAGTCAATTGAACGATTAAAAGCTCATCTTCTGTCTAAAGACTTTACACGGACATATGGCGTGGATTACTTGGAGACATTCTCATTGGTTGCGTGAATGGGCTCTATTAGAACTATCCTTTCTGTAGCCACTGACAAAGCATGGCCTATCTTTCAACTAGATGTGAAAAATGCCTTTCTATATGGAGATCTTGATGAAGAAGTCTACATGATGAAACCTCCGGGGTATGAAGTCGAGGGGGAGTATGTATGTCGACTTCGCAAGGCAATATATGGCCTGAAACATAGCTCAAGGGCATGATTTGACAGACTCACTACAGAAATCAGCACTCTTGGCTTTCAGAGAACAACCTCTAACTATCCCGTGTTTGTTAGAACATGAACAAGTGTAACGCTATACTGGATGTATATGTAGATGATATGGTTGTCACATGTGATGATGATAAAAGGATTCTAGAAACCAAGACTTTTCTCCAGAAAGTGTTTGTCACTATGGACCTTGGTCCATTACACTATTTCTTGGGCATAGAAGTACTATGCACTATAGAAGGTCTTCATATTTCTCAGAGAAAATATTGTCTGGACATCCTTACTGAATACTGGGTTACCTGGATGCAAGCCTTCGGGTATTCCGGCAGACCCGAAGAAACACTCCACATCCTCTGATCATATCTCCGAAGATGTTAATCGATATAGGAGCCTGGTTGGCAAACTTCTCTACCTCACTATTACCAGACCATATATCTGTTATGCAGTAAGCAGAGCTAGCCAACACATGGAGCAACCTTGTTACAGTCACTAGCAGGACATTCTTCATATACTGCAATACTTGAAGGAATCTCCAGGGTATGGGCTCTTTTACAAGGCAAACGGATACACTGACGTTATTGCATATGCTTATGATGATTATGCAAGTTCACCAGAGGATCGACGCTCCACCACAGGATATGCTATGATGGTTGGAGAAAATCTTGTCACTTAGAGAAGTAAGAAACAAATTGTTGTATCCAGATCTAGTGCAGAAGCAGAATACAGGGCAATGGCTCAAGCAACTTGTGAGATCACGTGGCTATTAACTTTTCTACAAGAACTTGCCATTGCGGTCACCACACCTATTCCACTACACTGTGACAACAAATCCGTTACTTACATTACCATGAATCCTGTGTTCTATGAAAGAACCAAGCACATAGAGATTGACCGCCATTTTGTTCGGGATGCTGTCAGCACTTGTAAGGTTACTACTCCTCACATTACCACTGATATTCAACTAGCAGATGTTTTCACTAAGGCCTTATCCAAGAAGCACCTTCTATGGATAATTTCAAAGTAGGACATGATAGATAAATATGCTCCAACTTGAGGGGGAGTGTTAGTAATATCTAAAACATTATATAAAACATTTGATTCTTATTTTATCCTTGCAACCCCCACTAGGGGTACTTATGTATTTTTCCCCTTTGAGCTCTCCAGGGTTTTGTCCTATATAAGGACCCCTAGACCTCTAGAATAAAGCATGCTCTTTCATTCTCTTATCACTCTCAACATCTGGAAATGGAAATGGGCCCAAATAAAAATGGATCCGAAATGGTTCTGAGAAATGAATCGAAATGGATCTGAATTGATATAACCAAAATAGTTTTAAACCTTTATTGGGTATCAAGTCACTATATATTAATTATATGATTTCTCTGACATTATCTCAAAGTATCGTGAATAATGCTCATGAAACCTAACTGGATTAGAAATCGTACATTCAGATATCAAGTATTAAAATAATAATTATTATTATCTTGAATATAAGTAATTTGAGAGTATTCATATTATTTGGAAATTAAGTAATATAAATATAGATTCATAATAATTAATATACATATCAATGTGATTCATTTAAATTCGAGATATGTGTGAATATGATTCACATAATTAAAGGTGAATTAGATTTACATTTAATGTTAGATGAGTGAATTAGATTCATTTGTTGGGGATGATTTTATAAATCTTCTAATATTGATATTTATAAGTTAATTTCAATTGATATTTATCAAGATATAGTTGAAATAAATATCAAATCTGGTTTGAAGTTGAATTGAAGAAAGAGTGTCACGTATACATCCGCCTTGCATGCCATATGGTCGTCCACCATGTTGGAGGCTAATTTGTTAGCATCTTTACCTTCTTGGTTAGGGACTCTCTTATTTGGCTTTTTTATTTTGGAGATTAAGATGGCTAATTAGTTGACAATTGCTTAAGAGAGAAGGAATCTCTCTTAGCCATCTAAAATAAATGGAGGACTTTAATCTTGGCCATCCCATGGAAAGTAGGCCTCCTATGGTTGCTCATTCTTGTATTTAAAGAGGGGCATAGCCACTCTTTCTAATACATGAGATGATATATTAATTTAATTTATAAGCATGTCTTCCAAGTTTTGAAACTGAGAAGATAAGACTCTCTTAAAGTCTCTTCTTGACCATCCCCATAAACTCCACAAAAACCCTATCCATCCACCATATTGGTCTCTTTTTTGTCTATGTTGGCTTGACCATACGTGAGAGAAGTTGTCTTCTTCCTTGTAATTTGTGTATATGTTGAAGGACTTTATTTCATGCAGTGAAATAAGGAGATAGAGATCATCAAGAACTCTATTTTTGTAGACTACTTGGTGGAGGAGATATCTATAGTTCGAGGGAAGGATACGAGTCATCATCATACCCATGAGAGCAATCTTTCGTCGGATAGGACTTGATTCATGAGGTCTCTTTCTTTAGAGACTCGCACTTCAAAGGGTATTCCTAAATAATATTGTGTTTATGCAAAATAGTATAGAAAACATTTCCTATACCATGTGGTTTTGTATCTGCAATCCAAATTTTTTGTTATGTGACTGCACTGAGGTTCAAACAATGAACAATTTTCTTTACAAATATCATTTGTTTATTCTATGTTTCCATGATGTGTGAGGTCTAAACTATCATTAAATGGTATCAGAGCTTGTGTGAAGGATTCAGATTACATTCAGGTCCAATAAACAACATGCCTTATTTTTCTATTTGTCGGTACATTGTTTTTGTAATTCCATTTTGTATTTTGAATGATTCAATGACATATTATGGTTTTGTTGTTCTCCCTATTTAGAACATTAATTTTGTGATAATTATGATGTCCATAAGTTCTGTACTCATATCCAAATGTCTTGTCAAAAGTACGACATTCGAATGAAGATTCATTTGTCAAAAGTGCCCGCTAACATAAATTTCGATCAAATATCATAGTGAATAATTATAGAAATTTTTGTTAATGTTTTTAATTCTTATACCACTTTAGAATACTGAATAACAAGTCAGTAATCAATTCCTCAATTATTGTGAAAAATCTTTACACTATTCCAACTGTGCGGCATCGAGAAATTGAATTTTCCATAGGTGGAGTTGGAGGACTCGATAAAATAAAATGAACTATTTCCCTATTTTTGAAATCAATATTGATGAGAATTTATTTGATATATTCACATCAGGATTTGGACCTAATACTTTGGAAATATTTGGGGTCTCATGAATTTTAAGTCCATGTTATATGATGCATTCCAATTTGAAATGTGATGGTCGCAACGCGCGAATTTTGAATCCAAAATTATTATTTTTTAATTATATATGAAACAATTCATATGTATATTTATTTTATATTTTTTTCTTCTACATGCTTGATTGTGAATCAATAGAACTATAAAAAACTGAATTGATCTCTTGATTATAATTTAGTATGTTCATATTAAGTTCACTCAGGATTGATTTGGTGCCTAGGCCGGCTTATTGTGATGAATACTTAATTAATGCCTTAATAGTAAAGAAAATGCACCCACCCAACATTCTGTATGACATGGTCAGCGATATCTTGAGAAAGGTTAAATATGGATTGGTCATATTGTACTATTCTTTGAAAAAAGAAGAAATTATGCTTGTTTATATGTATTATTTGATTATTGCTTGTTTATATAGAGATACAAGGGTTGAATGCATAGATCTTTATAGATTATTTGAATTGTTTTTAATTTAATTAGATTATATTAACATTGGTAAATAATTTAACCTAATTAAATAGAAGAAATGTTTTTGTATTTTCTCTATTTTTGGTAATTTGTATGTGATTTTTCTAATTTTTATGGATTTTTAAGTGATTAAATGTACAAAATAGTGAATATAGGAAATATCTTACTTTATTTAGGGATTAATAAATATTTATATGTCTAAAAGTATGCCTAAACATTTTCTAATATATATCATATAGGATAAAGAAAATTTAGAAATAGAAAGTTATATTTTTGGAGATATAAATAATGTTTGCAAATTTTTATAAGTTTTTTTTATCATTTTTATGATTCCTATATTTTATATCTGTATTTTTTAGTGATTTTTTGGTATGTGGTAGAATATACTGTAATACATATAATATATATTTTAAAAGTTTTTTTTGAATTTTTAAGGGGTTTTTAATATCTAAATAGGGAAATAATGCATGTTTTGTATTTTGAAAATAGGAAAATTATGTTTAACGCCTTACGAAAAATATGTGCGGTTAAGAAAGGTTGCAGGCATCTAACATAATTTTCCTACAATTTTTAGTATGAAGAAAATATTTAATCTAAGCAAGATACATAAAATAATATTAAACAATTTACATGGACCTATTTGTAGTTAAAATAAACTAACAATACATTTCAGAATAGGCCATGAGCGTTTAATAAAATTATTGAAAAGTATATAGCACCTCATATAGGACTACACGTGGTGGAAGGACCTAATTATAATTACAGTAAAAATTAGGGGTCTAGTTGCAATTAATACAAAAATAGTATACTTAATATTATTATTTACAGTACTAAATTTAAATACAAAAATATGGAAAGGTATGCTTGAAATATGCCTGGGAGTGGCGTGTGGGGCGCATGTGGCGTTGATGGATGACTAGAGGTGCTCCACGTGTGTCCACTTAAGATCGAGCGATTCAAATTGGTTACCACTTCGCTTTAAATCCAAAAGCCTAGATTAGATTTGGGCCCGCTTCACGATCGGATTGTGCTGGATGTGCCTCCAAGAACAAGGAAAAACATTCCCTGTTGTGAGCTTCTTTCCTCGATTTCTCCTAGCTCTGACATCTTCTCATGCTCCTGACCAGCCCAAAGGCTTTCTGGGACCCTTCCACATCTACAGAAAGTTTCAATGTTGTCTAGGCCTCATTGGAGGAGGCCTGGAACTGTCTTCTTCTTCAGGCACCTCGAACTAATGTTCCTAACCCAATTTAAGTCCCAGGTGCTTCTTTTGAAGCCCAAACTTGCGAAAAAGATAGAGAGGGTTCGAGAGCTATGCTCTCGACCCTGGATTGAAGCTGAAAGCACAAAATATGAGAGGTATGGTGGATCTATGGCGAATGGTGGCTGATGGAGATTAGTGAATCTGATCTATGCAAGATCAGGGTGATCTGGACGAGGGGTTTCGATGTAGAAGTGACAAGGAAGGTGATGGGGGTGTTGGTGAGTCGAGGCAATTGTCGGATCATAGCGAAACAGTGGTTGGAGCTGAAGCTCTGACGAACCATGAATATTAATTTTACGCTAAATAAAGGGAATGAAATTAAAGTAACCCGAGATATACACTAAAGATGGAACATGTGATCTAATTAGTTAATTAAACTAGGCCTAGACAGGAGAATACCTGGAGCCTGGGAACCTTCGCCTGAGCTGCTCCGACGAGATGGATCTCTCCTCAGAACTGCTTCTCCACATCGTGAATTAGGCGCTCCACCTTCCTGTCACCAAGGGGATCAAGCCAGAAGCGATTCTATGGGTTATGATGGCTAGAAGAGAATCAAAATTTGGTTTTATGGAGGATGATTTTATTTATAGACATGGTGATTGAGGTGGCTTGGAGGGGATATTACGTGGTATAGGAAGACGGTTGTTGGAGGCTATGGACATGGCGAGGTAGAGGGTGATGGGGTGAACAAAAAAAGTGAAGAGATCTAGGTGATCATAGGTATAGATATGACATGAAAATTTGAAGAAGATGTGGCATTGCAGAGGGTACAAGGTGGCAGCACGTGAGGGGGAGTGTTGATTTGGGCGGGGGGGTCAACACTCGCAGGGCCCTCATTGGTCGACATAGGACCAAATAAGACAAAACATAAAAGAAATTAAAAGAAATGAAGAAATAAAATAGTAGATGATTTTATAAAATAAAACATAAAACATGAAAATATTTAATGAAAAATATTTATTATTTTATAAGCTATTTTTAGTGATTTTTATTTATTTTTACAATATTATTTTTTGGATGTAAATATTTACAAATACATATATAGGTACATATACACATATTTTGTATATTTTATTTTTATTTTGTATTTACTACACATAACACTACATTTACATATTTTATATATTTATAATATTATTACATATCTATTTACATATTTTATGGTATTTTCATAATTTTATTTTATGCGTAAATAATTATATGTATGTACATTATAGGTATAGTATACCTATGTTCTATGGTGTATTGATTATTTTAAATGTATTTTAAATATTTTATAGGTATTTATATTTTTAGTAGGTTTATATAAAGAGAACCGGGAGGCTGCTGCATGTAACAGCCAAGCTGGCTACTACATGTAGCATTCTCCCCCAAAGTTTTTTATTTTTTTGTGCGAAATTTCGCTATGTATATTCATCTATATATCCCTCCTACATGTCATTCAAATTTCGCGAGAAACAAAGACTCCTAAGCTATCCATCTAGAAGGGGTAGATTACAACAAATTTCAGACCGTTAAAAATTACCCGGTCTAGATGGACGGCTTAGGAGTCTTTGTTTCTCGCGAAATTTGAATGACATGTAGGAGGGATATATAGATGAATATACATGGCGAAATTTCGCAAAAAAATAAAAAAATTTGGGGGAGAATGCTACATGTAGCAGCCAGCTTGGCTGCTACACGCAGTAGCCTCCCTTTTCTCTTATATAAAATATGCAATTATTAAAAAATATAAATGGAGTAAAAATGTAAAGAATAAAATAGTCGGCTATTTGTACAGATGCCCCAGTACAATAGTACCCCACAAAGCCAGCTTTTGCATCTTAGTTCTATTTTAATTGATTCACCTTCATTTGATAGATAATTTATTTTGAAATATAATGAAGGTAAGTTTGGTTCAATTTGAGTTCATATGGAGTAGATATCGATCAATGAAGTTTAGTTTATGACTTTTCCATCTGTGTGTACCATGTGCACTGTGCATGTTTTATTTTGTCAATTATTTTCATAATTCTTTACATATTATTATGTACAAGTTCAGTGTTGGAAAATTTATTATTTTATGTGTGTATAAGTGTGAAAAAAATAGCATAATATTGAGCTATTTATAGTATAGAATTAGGGTTTCTTATGTGTATTTTTACATTATTTATCCCTTATCTCCTCCTACTTTATTCTTGATTGGCCTAGTCAATATTTGACTTGATCTCGGGGTTTAGGGTCATTCAATATCTTTGATACTTCATTTATTTTTCTTTTCTTATTCTTTAATTTTTGGGCTTTAATCACAATTATTTACATTTAATTACATATGGATGTTAGATGTTAATTTGTACAAATTAGTATTGTTTATAGATATTTTGCTAAGGATTTAAAGCCAAAAAAAGAATAAAGATAAATGAATGGCTATTCATCACTTACCTAGAACACATGGGGCTCCTTGATCTCCCCCCCACCCCATACCGCGTGTCTCTTCCGATTCCCCATTAGTGGATCAACCTCCATGTCCATGGCAACATCATCCAGGTCAATTTCCATTTATGCAACTTCATTCTATATATCAGTCGCCTAAGATGCAACCCCTTGCACATCATTTGCTTGTGCATCATCGTCCAAAGAACCTCCGGTTTAAGCAACTTCCGACGCAAAGTTCAGAGGTTGTTCTTGAAGGGATGTGAATAGGCCTCGCACATCACGGGATCATGGAGATAATATCATATACAATCTAAGTAGACTAGTCATACTAGTTAATGTAGCAGCAGAAAATTAAAAAAATAGATGAAACCATATGGCTTGGGAACAATTCCCAAACTGTTTCATCAAGATCATATGAATATAAGCTTACCTCTTGGAATATGATATCAATCTCTAGTCTAATCGAAGAGACTATCTATCTCAAGTTTGATCCGATGAGACAACACTTGCAGGTACATGGATGAGATGCATGTTTCCTGCAATCTAAAGAAACTATCCTAGTCAATATACTCCTAATTTCTCCCTATGAAATCACCCTCCTTCTTCAAGAGAATGAGGTGTCAAAGAAGCAAAACCTCTATGAGAGATTGATCCAATAGCACAATGGTAGTGCGATGACTCCATAAACCCTAGGATAATGGGGCGGCCACAAGGAGATGGAGGGAGATGAGAGGACATGTGGTGGAAAGACTCTTGAAAATTCTCATCTTGTTGTATGTTATGTAACTTGAGAAGGCTAGGCTTACCTTCTCTTTTATAACAAATTGGATGGCTAAGATGCATTATTAATAATAATCAATGGCCAAGATTACATGTGGCTCCAACCACAATTGAGATTACAAGTTGAAGAGATCTCTAAAGCAATTTAATCCAATGTAATCTCTAAGATTACATGCAACCTTCAAGATTCCATGATACCTTCAAGATTCCATGCAATCTTCAAGATTATATGAAATCTTCTCATACATAAACATTTAGGAGACAGGGGGAGAGAAAGAGATACCACATAAAGGGGGGACATCTATCATGGTAGATTCTACCATGGTGCCCCCCTCCAACTTGGAGCATATTTCTCCTCCTCTTTCCTAATTGGATGTAATTGAATTCTTTTGCAATTTAGTCATCTCCAACTCATTTCAAATTATTTGTGATAGTTACAAACAGGGTTTAATGGAGTTGTCCCTTGAGGCAGCCAACATGGCTGCCCCCGCCCCATTTTCATCATTTTTTTTAATTTTTTTTCAATATCACCATGTATATTCATCTATATATATCCCCTATATGTCATTCAAATTTCATCAGAAACAAAGATTATTATGCCCTTCATTTAAAACAGGTCGATTACAACAATGTTTAGATCGTTAAAATTACATGTTCTAGATGGAGGGCATATGAGTCTCTATTTCTGATGAAATTTGAATAACATATTGGAGGGATATATTTATGAATATATATGATGATTTTTTAAAAAAAAATAAAAGAATTGTAGAAAAATAAGGGTGGGGGAAATCCCATTTTTTCCTTACAAATAGATCATTGATAATTATGAATCATATTTGTCTATCCAAAATTAAATGTAAATCATATTCATCCATCCAAAATTAAATATAAATCATATTCATATTTAATTGCATAATGTGAATGTAATTCACATTGATATTAAAATTATTATTATTCACAATTAATTTTCTCTAAGATATTTTGGATCTTATCCACAATATTCATGATTATTGTGGATAATATTATCCACATTAATCTTATCTATGATAATTAAATTCAGTTTAATTGCCTTAGATATCTCTCTACACATGTCCAAATAGTGGAATCATATGTACATTATTCATGATAATTAAATCTAATTTAATCATCATTATTTCTCTTTATTTTTCAATACTCGAGTATTGTCTCCAATGGAATAACTCTTGAACTCTTTTCCAAAATTGTGTGCAGTCTCCATGGATACTCGGAGATAAGGTCAAGGCGATTCTATATGTCATGCATAGTCACTTGGATAGAAAGATCTAATCTCATATATAGATCTAGACGACCTCTCAAAGATGTATGATCATGTTATACAGTATATCCAATCTTTTCATTACATCGGAATCATATTCGGATCAATGTCCGACATTTAAACCAAGATTGGATAAGTAGTCTACTGAGTGAAGACATCAAAATTCAAAAATGTTCCATAATTCCCTCAAAATGGAAGTGTCATGCTATACAATTGATTAAGATCACATCACCCTCGAGTATTCCTAATACCCGTACATCTTGTACGGGAAGACCTCGATTAAACTTAACGTTTAGATCTCATTTGAATTGTCTCCTTTAGGGTTTATCGTTAAGTTTCTCATTCGATCAATGGAAGTTGGTATCGTTCATATGCTTTCCAAAAAGCATATATCATACCTTTTAATCATGTATCATTTCCAAAATAAGATGACCAACATTGAAATTTAGTTTATCCCAATATCTTAGGAGTGATGTCATATCTTATGGTTCAGTAGTGAACTTGTATGATCCGTTTGAGAAATCATATTACTCATATGCCTTATACGCATACTAGCGCACGTGTGTATAGACCTTGATTAGGTCATCAACCTAGTAGTTTACCAAATGTACACATTCATACACATAGTAATACATTTGCCTCCGGTAAGAGGATGTGCACATGTATCATGACAGCTTATGATATAGGTCTTAGTTATCTTGTTCTCAATAAGTCAATGATTTGACATAACTCATCATAATACCTCTGACTCTCTATTCCTATGCAGAGGGCCTACATGAAGAGGTAGGTCAGATGTCAGCCTTGGGAGTAAGGTTTGCCATCTCCTTCATAAGCTGAAGATCCTTTCTTGATAATTACTTGATAGTACAGTTGAGTCCTCAATTTAACCCTTTAGACATTCAACCATGAACCAGACTCTTTGATCCAACATTTGGATCAATAGTTGTATGATGTCAAGATCTCCATGGCACATAACCCTAATTGTATGATGGAAGCTATCGTGCAAATTAGTTATTCTCCATTTAAGATTAAGGATTGATTTGTAATGATGTTTATTGCATAATGGCTCGCTGAGAGCTCACATGTTTAAAAGTTTGATCCTAATTGTATTAGTGAAAGCATTTCCATTCTAGTGCCTCCATAGTGTCATGCTTGACATTCACCTTGCCTCCAGTTCCTGCACAGTCTCGTGCACAACATTCTCCACTAATATTGAAGTTAGATCTTGGCCCGCATCTTGAATCTCTTTCAGGGCATTGAGTGCTTCGATGAACTCCTCGTTAAACTTGACAACCATTTCAATCTGTGTCCCATCTTGATGTAAGTGGAACATCTCCATCATTTGTTTCTCGTCTGATAACTCCGCAAACCTGGTGAAGAACCAAAATGGTGATTAAACCATAGGCTATTAGGGCATAGAAAACATACAACATTCGTAGCTAGACAGATGAGAACTGGGAACTTTGTAGCTCAAACGTAGGGAGTCCTTCGCTTGCCATGGGACGATTTCTATGATTTTATCAATGAGGTCGAACCAACAAGTGTAGTTTGGGTTCGTCCCTATGGTGACCTGCTTTCCCAACCAATACCTATCGCCACCGTCCCCTAGTGTGTTCTTAAAGTAGCCCTGTACCAGACGTAAATGCAAAGCATTCCTTCACGCCCTTCGAACCACCCCATCCTAAAATGTACATGCATGCTTCATTCCAAGATGGTGAGTTTGATTTTCAAAAGAACTTTAGAGGGAGAATAAGAACTCGGATAAGAACTTGAAGAAGTGATACTTTTGCTTTTCGTCCTCCTGGGGGAATGCTCGGTGATGGAGGAAGGGTTTCTGCTTCGCTACATATGACTTGGCAGGGAGGCGTCTCTTCGTCGACTTAGAGAAGATAACAGAAAGGAGGAGTCGAAGGTGGGACAAGGGATGGAGTGATGAAATTGAGGGTAGGACGAGGGTAAACCTCAACCTCATCGCTTATTCTTCATGATTTGACCACCAACGTCATCACGACCGCCCATGTGGTGAACGAAGTAAGGGATCAACTTCCAACCACACGATCTACCATGAGTTCAGCGGTGTAACTGTGGTGGGGTAGATAGTAACCCAACTCCAGTTAGACGCTAGCAGTTCACTTTACGGAGGGTTACACATGTGAACGATAACCCTTACTTAAAGGTCATATAATTCTCGACTACACAAATATAAAATTACTCAGAATTATGGGTGTAAATATCCCAAAAACTAAATAACATTATGACTTTGTAATAGAATAACAACTATTTAGAACTCAATTTATAGAATAAATTTATTTTGATTCACATGGTCCATCGCATGTAACCCCACATATGTATAAACCTGTCCAAACAAGCCACGAGCCATATTCTCTCAACCAAACATGACTAGAATATTACATTATTATTCAAAGATTGATTGAGACTCCTAGCAAGAGTATCTGTCATGGCCTCTTTTAAATTGGAAGTGCTAATATAATAAACCAACAAGGTTAGTCTCATCTCCAACGTCTAGAAAAGGGCAAACTATTTATATTGATGAGAGAGATTGGTGTGCTATCATATATTTTAAAAAATACACTGTACCACAAAAAGTGTAACGTATAGAGCTTAGGTTTTCAGTCCGTTATCGAGGAAAACTGACCCTGACAACTTGTTGGGTTCGAATTCAAATGGATCAGTTGACAACCACTCAAAATGCTTAAGATCAAGTTATCAAGTAGTAGTTTCCATTACTTATAACTACTTTCACACTTTGTAAATTTTAGATGTAGGACTATCTTTGAGGGTATGGGTGTTACAACAAGATTATATTACTTACATTTATTGTCGTAGGAACAATCAGTAAACACAACAATCAATATATCCTCCTTTAGATAATCAAAGTAGAAATGAAGCGGTATATATTAGTATACTGCTGGTGAAATATATGTAACTTCCGATTGTCATCCTGTTTATACGTTTACATAATTAAGAATTGTAAAAAAGATCAATATTTTAGATGCACATGACCATCTTTCAACAAATACGAAAACTCTTTTATTTTAAATTCAATGTATTTGGAGGTTAGTTCTTCTATATCTGTCGGGCACAAACAAGAATACATAGCAATGCAAGGAAAATATCCTAATCTTTTTTACTTTGAAATTACTGGTAATTATAAAAGTTTCTATTTCACAAAAAGCTTTTAGATGTAATAATTCCTAATACGCATGTGCAATTGAAACAAACATCTCCATTGTAATTTTTAAATTCTAAATATTTTAAAGTGGGAGAGAATAAAATTGAACATGGATGAAAATGTATTGGATACGGATCGGGCATAATTATTTCCATATTCACTTTATTTATATCGAATACAGACGCAGACTTATGAAATTTTATTCTTTAATACCCGGATACAAATTCCAATCAAATATTAATAACATACAAATATGGTCTATAAATATCAAATATGGATATGGATAGAATTAAGATTGCATACAAATATGATCACAATAAAGATTATTTGCGCAATACCCATACCCCCCAAATAGTTCCACATCCAAAACTCACAAAGTGTGAGAGTGGGTTATAAGTGGTGGGGATTACTACTTGACAACTTAGGCTTAAGCATTTTGGGTGGTTGTCAACGAATCCATTTGGACCCAAACCCAACAAGTTGTCAGGGCCAGTTTTCCTCAATAATGGATCGGAGACCTAAGCCCGGGACGCTACAAATGGTATCAAAGCGGGTTTCCTCTGATGGTGGAACGAAGGGACCTAAGCCGGGAGCGTACATCCATCACTGTCATTGGGAATAAGTGATGGGTCATGTCGCAACGAGGATGTTGCGAATATAAGTGAGGGAGGTTGTAACACCCATACCCTCAAATATAGTCTCACATCTAAAACTCACAAAGTATGAGAGTGAGTTATAAGTGGTGGGGATTACTACTTGACAACTTAGATTTGAGCATTTTGGGTGGTTGTCAACGAATCCATTTGGATCCAAACCCAACTAATTGTCAGGGACAGTTCTCTTCGATAACAGACCGGAGACCTAAGCCCAAGACGTTACAATTTGCGAGTAACAATTACTTATGAACTCAGAACAAATTATTATAATCAAGTACGATGTGAGGCAGAAAAAGATCACATTAATATATATAAATAACATGATAAAAATATTTAGCCAATTAAAAAAATGTTTATAAAGCAGGTGCTCTATAGATAAAGTTTCTAAGGACCTGTAACATACGTGAAGCATATACCTTTACGGTTCCTATGCGATTTTATCAAAGCAGAAAGACGTAGTGGTCAAGAATTTGGGTAGGGGAAAATAAGTTTAGGTTATTATAGTTGTTTACTAAAAATATAAATAATATTAGAGGTTGGAAAATTTGCTCCAAGGTGCATGTAACTCACCGATGCAATAAACGTCCATATTTTTTTCATTTTTTTGAAATGAAATCATATGAGATTTTAATCACCATATATCACCATGATGTCATTCAAATATCAACTTAATTCGAGACTTCTATGTCATCCATCAAGACTACGAAATTTTAAAAGTCTCAGAATTGCTGAAATTTAGTCCTTCCATATGGACATGTTAGGAATGTCTGTTTTACACTAAATTTGAAACACGCATGCCACTAATAATTTGAAGTAAATCCCACAAGGTTTCATTTTAAAAAATGGATGTTTCCGGTGCATGTAAAGTGACATATGTCTTGGTGCAAGCTCCCTAACCTCATATTATATATGTTAGAGTATTTTGGATTTGAATAGTCAAATCTGAATGTTTATTTTTTTACCATGTTTATTTTTGATCCAGTAACTAATATCCATATTTCAATCATATTAGTATTCTAATGCGAATATTTATATCCAGTGATTTTCGAATATATCCGTGTTTGTTTTCACTCCTGTCATGAACTCAATCAAGGGGATCGACAGCATGTAGTTGACACAGTATAGTCCTAAAAATTGCGTGCATGTTGTGATATTAATAAGAAATAATTATTGTTGAGCATGTGCACGTTGATCCTCCACTGTTGGGGTCTTCGGATAAAATTTTTGGAGGGAAAGTCGAATGTCAAGCAACAGTTTCGGCCAAAATAAAAGAGCCGTGTTGCGTAGGAAAACAAGCACATCGAGAAAACGAATAACGATGTGAATATATGAGAGAATGGAAAGAGACGCACCACCTATGTACGTTGAAAGATGGAAGCAGCCTAACCACCCTTCATGTTAAATGTGGTGTTATAATAATTGTACGAAAATAGCATAGTTTTTTCTCGCTCTTGCCAAATGAATGAAGTCTGCACTATACAAATCACACAGGTAATCAGTCCCTTTTGTCCGCAGGATGGGCAATAGGGCGTTCAAGTCATTCCCGGTCCTGGCTGTCGACAGCAGGGATCCCCAGGGGCCTATACGTGTATCCATGTATGCTACGTCCAACTGGGTGGTTAGGTTAGGTGATCCGACCTGCAACTTCGCAAGGTTTCTGTACCTGTTGAAAGAGTTACCCTCGATCCTTTTGAGAAAGTGGAGCGGCGCCAATTTCTCGTATTTGCTCAAGTTGCCACCCCGACGTCCCCGTCCGGTGGCCTACCAAGAACTTGCTCGCTGCTGCTGTCACCCGCTCGGCGCTCGACCGCAGTGTGGGGCAATCAACATACACTACAAGGAAAACAACTTGTGGCTACAAAACTATATCCACGGATGTGTGACTTGTTGTCACAGAATTGGGTTATGGCCACAACATGTCGTGGCTAGTAGCCGTAGCTACAAGTCTCGTCGGGGGAGTTTTCTAACCAAGAAAAATGAGTTGTGGCCACGGAATGTGGCCACGATAATTCCGTGGCTACTAGTTTCTCGAAGTTACAATTCTGTGGCCAAAGTCTTCATACAAGAGCTATGACCACGACAAGTCATGTGGTCACTTGTAATGGCCATGACATATTCGTGGTTAGAGAACTCTCATGATAGCTACGGCTACTGGCCACAGCATGTCGTGGCCAAAGCTCAATTCCGTGACCACAAGTCCCACATCCGTGGGTATAATTCTGTAGCCACAACTTATTTTCCTTGTAGTGTTAATTGAACATGTTGACAACCATCTAAAATGCTTAAGCACAAGTTTTTAAGTAGTATTCCACACCACTTATAACCCCCACACACATTTCGTGAATTTTAGATATGAGACTATGTTCGAGAGTTCAGGTGTTACAATCGTACCCCATGTTACAACCCTAAACTTGTCATTGTTTGAGTTTGAATGGGTCAGGTCGAGCATTGGACAGTGTCTCTATTGGTCATGCATAGTCCAAGTCCAATCCATTTGACATGCAGACCGAGGCTCGGAAAATCTATCAAAGTTTGACAAAGCTCAAGTATGGTCCCAAATCAGTTGGTCGGTCTTGTGCCAGGTACTCCCATTCTACTTGCCCTAATTATGAAAATACTTAGATAATCTCCCAAATTCCTCGTTGAGTGACAATATTATTAGCGTCTACTTTTTCTAAATCGTTATGATAAAAGATCAAACTTCGATTTTCTCTTATAATCTCTTACTAAGAATTTTAATATGTGTTATACGTTACAATTTTGATTTATTATAAGAAAATCCCCATGAACTATAGATTCATTTAATACAGTTAATATGTTCGCATTAACTGAGATTTTAGAGCGAATGAAAAATAATTACCCACAAGATTTGTAAAAGAGAGCAATAAAACCTACATAACTGAATGTACCAACAATATTTTTCAAACAGATCAATAAAACCTATAAATATAGAAACACCTAGCATAAGCATGAAGGTTTTAATTAATTAGCTCATTCATAATACTTGGATCCAAAGATTTGGCTCCTTGACATCCAAACTAAAATGGACAAAACAAAAGATTAAAGGGTGGAAGAGGAAATAAATCTGCTGCAAGCACAAACTGAATGGCGTCAAATGGATCTTCAGCTTAATGAACTTCTAAGACTCTACACCAAATTGGGATGGAAAAAAAATAGGGAGAAACCAATTCTAAATTCCTACATCTTTACTATAAAAGGCAGGCCATTAAATAGAATTTCAGCACATCATTGAGACATACATCCATGACTACTTCTCAACTATGTATAGATCTCGTGAGCAGGATATCATTTTAATGACACAAGCTAACTTTTTTGGACAAGAGAGATTATGATGAAGAATTTTCCGTTCAATACATTAATAAAACTATTGTTTACCTTAAGGGGGACAAAATGGCTTTTCAATTAACTTCTTTCAAGATTTCTAGTATCTACTCATGCCTGACCTCTAGGAATCGTTTAGAATCTTTCACTACGACCCAATCAGAGTGAGCAAGTTTGACCCATCTTTGCGGCAAACTATAGAGTAATCTCATTCCTATCTAAGAAAGACAATGCACTTTGTATTAAGAGGTTTAGACTGATTACTTGGATAAACAATGAACTAAGGATCGTTTCAATGGTCATTGTAAATAGATGCAAGCACATCCTAGACCGCTACATACATAAAAATATGTGTACCTTCATGAAGTCAAGGTCTAGAATAGATTGTGTAGCGGCTTCTAGCAAGATCATATCGGCCTGGCATTTAAGAAACTTCGATGGGGTGAATCATGTTGAGGCAAGAGGGGAAGCGAGGTATCGACCTCAGGCTGGCTGATTAGCGTCACCTATTGGGGTGACTTTCCACTGGTTTTCTAATAACTTTCAGAGACTCGAGTCCTCTAGATCAGGCAGTCTGGGGCATTATCTGCCTAGAGGAAAAGTAGTATTCAAATTGCTTGCAATACTAAGTATCGTGATAGGTATCCTAAGGTCAGATGAATGTACTGATTTGTCTTCATTTAGAAAGGGCCACATTAGGTTTTCTTCTCACGGTTGGATTGAAACATGCCCTAATCTAAACGGGTACGTATTGGTGCAATATTACCTATTGAGAAATCTTTAACTTGATGTCTTTTGAAATTGATTCAATTGTAACACCACATGGGTATCTAGGAATAGTTCCTTTGACGTTAAGTTATTTTTCCCATTTCATTTTGTATTTGATTATGAATTCATTATGCAAGTATATTATATGGATCGTGTTGAAAATCAAAAAAGGATTTCTTCTTTTTTTCTTTATCTTTAGAAAAAAGATGAAATCATCGAAATAAATTTCAAATGCAATTTTCTTGATTTTTAGGTAAATGAATTGTGAAATGCTTTGTAGAATACTTGATATTTCTTTTACATCTTCTGGCAGAAAAAGAGAAAAGAGGACACAACCTAGAAGAAGAGAAGAGCAAATGAGAGAGAGAGAGAGAGAGAGACGTAGAGAACTAGAGGCTTCAGGTTGAGCTCGAGTCTAGGATTCCCCAGTCCAACCAGGAATCAGACACCTGGGCACAAGATGAAGAAGGAAGAGGAGGCTTGATATTGAGTTCGAGTTCCAAAGCCCCGAAGCATCAATAATTTTGATTAGAGCTACAAGAAGAAAGAAGAGGCAAATACAAACGCGACCGTAGACAGCGAGTCAAAGAGCGAAAGAAAGAAAGAAAAGAATGCAAGGAAAGAAGAAGGATAAAAGACTCGACGTTTACGAACAGATGATGACTGGGTAGAGGTGTCTATCTACCTTGTCGAGCGAGAGACTTTGATTTATGGGAACTAGGACTCGCTCAAGAAAGATTCAAAGGATCAAGACTCGTCGAATAGAAAAAGAGATTGACTTTAGTAAGACCTTCGACTTCATAGACATGAGTTTCCTTCTTACCTCCCTAAAAACATCGAGCTTCAAAAATAAGTTCATCTTTGGATTCAAAACTTTTTATCACTAGAAATTCTCTGGTAGAGTTAACAATAAAGATACTGATATTTTTACCCCAACTCGAGAAAAGATGGGGGACCTATTTGTTTATGTTTATTATATGGAAATATAATAAACAATTTTAATGTTTTTATTTGTATGGAATTCTCTGTAAAAAATTCTTTTTCAGGTAAAGATTGATAAAACAAAATTAAAAGCAAGAAGAATAAAGCTCAAAGCATGGAATGAAAATATCATATCATTGAAGCAAAGGATGTTAAAGATAATGTTGATCATGATGAGCATCTACAAGAAGAAAAAAACTCAAAAGCATGGAAAGAAAATAACATATCATTAAAGCAAAGGATGTTGACGATAATGTTGATTGTGATATATGAACACAAAGAAAGGCATGCATAAATTACATTAAAATAATTTTATGTGGTTACAACTATAAAATACTGCTACATATTTCATAATAAAAATATTATATATTACTTAACTTCCATAACTTCCAATTCTATTTAGTCCTCAAAATTTTATCTAAATGCTATATTATTTTCTAAAACACGAAATTAATTTAAATCAAGTAACTAACAACTTCCACAATATTTCGATCCTAACCCTTCAATTAAAATAATAAGATTTACATTTTTATGATACTTACATCTATTAAATAATATAAAACATATTTTTCAACTATATATAACTACATGCCTACTTCTCTTCATTTTTTACTCATCGCTCTCTTTTTTGCTACTCAAATTCTTAAGAGAGAAATAACTCTTCTCCTTCCATTGCGTTCTTGAAAAAAACATCTTGAAGAAAGTATGTTTGTGTTGGGACGAGATCTTCAGGTTTTTAAATCAAGATACGAAAATTAAATCCGCAATGGTCGTTGCAACCCAAATATCCCGCAACAAACAAACAGTTTTTTTCTTCTCAAGCTACAAAATTAATTACAAGATAATAATGAAGCGAGAGAAATTTTTGCTACTTATTTACCTATATAGCAACATGATCGAACTCAAGGAGGCTACAATTCCCGAGGGTTATGCAAATAATCGAAAATCAACTAAAAGAAAAAGTGAATCTCAAATGCAAACTATCTTGAATTTTCAGATGTTTTAGTATTTTTTAAAAATCAAACAATGGCTAAATTGATAAACAGTGCATAGCCTGGAGTAATTTGAACTTAAAAATATTAAAATTTCCCAAAACTCCTGGAGACTATTTTTATGCTAAAATATAGACAATTATCTACAAACAGGAAGTAAATCACGATTTTTGAATTTTTGTAGAAATTTATATGATTTTTCTAAGATATTTGTTATTTTTAATTTTTTGGATTTTGAAAAGAATTAATGCACGAAATCTGGAAAGGAATTAAAAGATAATAAAATAAAAGTAATCTATTTTTTTTGGAATTTTTAAAGCTATATTTATTTTTTTTATGAATTTTTGAATTTCAGGAAGAGAAAATGACAATATTTTTGATTTTTTAATAATAACAAATGATGACAAATATAATGAAAAAATTATCTAGAAAGATACACACATCAGGAGCATAGCATAATTTTTGCACATTTATTGACCAACAAAAGTACTTATTTCAAAGAAAAGATCATGCAAATATAAAGTCTGGAAATAGGGACTGAAAGGCAATTATTCAATGTATTTGCATTAAAAACTAATAAGAAAATAAAAGCAGGATGAAAAACATAATTTACCCAAGAAACACTGCGTGGTACACGCTTGAATCTAGCGGGGATCCTTTTGTAATTCTCAAAAACTCTAGGGAGTCAGATGCAATTATCCCAATTTTTTCTCAAAGATGGGTCACAAGGGGCACTGCCGTTCTTCTCTCTTCTCACGCCACGGGTGGCGGGCGCCAGCGATGCGAGAGGTGGCGGGAGGTTTCACGATCTTCAAAGGGCGATGCTGCTAGCCTAGAGGAGGGCTGCGTCAGGTCAGCGGAGGGGGCTTCGCACGGTGGGATGCAGTGAACGGAGCGGCGACGACTGGATTGTCGCGCAGACGTGGCTGTCTGAGCGGAGATCGGCGGGCGCGCGTGGTGGTGGTTGCACGCTAGGCAAAGAGGCGGTGGAAGGCAAGCTGATTTCGCTTGCGGTGGAAGTTACGGCGGAGGCTGCTACAGTGGTGGCGACGCTCTGGGAAGGTCGCCCGATAAGAAGGCGTGGCGGGCGGTGACCGACGGCCCTCTCATGGGCGGTAGCTCTCCTCCTCCGTGCAGAGCGAAAGTGTGGGCGGTGGCGGGCGGCGGGCGCCGCGCGTGGCTGGTGGGGCAGCGCCTGCGTGTAGCTGTTTTTTTTATTTTTTTTTATTTTTGATTGTAAATCAGAAACAGAGAAATAAAAAGGCAGAAATGCAACAATTTTTTTAAATTTTTTATTTTTTGAATTTCCTGCAAAATAAATATCAGATAAAAATATATTTTTTTAATTTTTTTTATTTTATTTATAAACAAATGAGAATACGAGCACGACAACTCGATCCTAATTATTCGAAATGCAAAAATCAAACGAAGATGTGAGTGGATGTGGATCCTTGCGATGTGGATCGAATCTGCGTCTCCGACCACCATACATGGCCGGAGGTGGAAGATTGCGTGAGGTAGAATAAGAACACGAATAGATCGAGAATGTGAAGGTGAAAAATCGAATCGGTGAATTGGATCGTGATGATGGATTCTATGATCTAATAAAAAATGACGATGAAATTTAAAATGCGAAAAATTTAAAATAAGATTAATCTAGATGAATCTAGATGAAAAATAAGAGAAAATGGATCTCACCTTATGAGCAGAAAAGAAACCGTGATCGCCTCGACGAAGGCCGACTCACTGTCACCGGATGGCTCAGAGGCTGGACACCCTTCTGCGACAAGATAGCTCTTGAAAAAAAAGCTCCTCTCACCAAAGATTGATCAAGAGAAAATGAGGGAGTAGGAGCCAATTAAATAGAGGATTAATTGAATTTGAATTTGAATTCGAATTTGAAAATTGAATGGTGATAAAGAGATAAGGAAAGAAATTGAAATGAGATAAAGATAAAATTAAGTTATTTTTTTTGTATTTTTGTCACTTAATTAAATTGAATAAAAATGTTATTTTTTATTTTTTGTGGTGGTTATTTAAGAATAGCAACTATATACATATACTATATACATATGGTACATTATATACATAGTTAAATAAGGAAATTAGTTTTTTTTGTTAAAAAATATTTTTTATTTTTTTATTTTTATGTTCAATAATTAGTAAAAATACTTACAAATATTTACAAATACAATATGTACAAATAAATGATAAAATTCACAAACCATCCTAGAAAACCGACTTTTTAACGTAACTCCAAAAATTATGAAATAACAACCATTTTACAGTAATTTATTTAGAATACAATGGAAGTAAATTTTGTTCAACTTGAGTTCATATGGAGCCGGAATTGGTCTTTCAATTATCATTTAGTGGCTTTTTCCAAGTGTGGTTGCTTTTATTTTGTACATGATTTTATTGTGCAATTATTTTTATTATTTAGGAAATGTTTTTATTTACAACTTTTGTTTTGAAAATTATTTAATTTGAGGTCAATTTATGTACAAATAAAATAGTGTAAGTATACAAATATACACATCACACATTTTTTTGGACTTTTTTTATTAAGGAACCTATCTCCCCCTATGTTTTTCCTGGTCGATCAGGTCAAGTCTTGACCTTCTCTCAGGGTTCGGGTCAGCCTGTATCTATTACATATATACAGTCTTCTTTTTTTCTTTAATTTTTATTTTTTTTCTTTTTTATTTTTCCTTTATTTATTTATTTATTTTAGGTTAAAATGGTAACAAGTCTACAATATTTACTCACAAATGCAAGTTAGTAAGAATATGGAGTTAGTATATATAGGTGTTTTATAAGGGATTTTAAGCTAAAATAAATGAATAAAGATGATGAAACACATATTCATCATCCCCTATGCTTTACCTTTGCTAGTCCCTTAGCAAACACTTATTTGAAAGATTAAGTGAATAAAAGAAAAAGAAAGGAAAAAAAGAAATTAGTATAATATTGAGTATTAAACTTATCTTCATAAAATTCTAGTATGGAGATCTGTCAGACCGTTGGATTATTAGTGTGGCGGAACCTTAATGGGTAGTGGATTTAAAACCTACCAGCCTCTAAGTTCCATAAGACTCCTATTCAGGTCTCCTCAACAATCAGGTCAAAACAAGTCTACATACACAAATTCTTATGACTATGAATCTTTACTGTACGATGTAAGTGAAATGTAGCTCCCCATCTCAAAAGTAGCAAAGAAACAACCTCCATCAACAAGGTAACTCTAGTCCCCCGATCTAGCAACTCTTTCCTTTAGGAGCGGGGATATTCCCTTCTAAGTTCAAGTACAACTAGCTCAAGAAGAGGAGATGGAGAAAAGAATGGACGGTAACTAGTGTAGCTACCTATCCTTGGGTGCATGACCAGTGTAGCCAAGTCATCCAGCTGCAGGCTTACAAAAATTTGACTTTGAAGCTCTTATTATTTTCTTCTTCTTTTTTTCTTTATCCTTATATATACACTCCGACAGACATTTTACTTTTCAATTAGGCTTGTCCACTTTTGGAGATTCTACATTTTTTCTCTTCTTTTTTTTGAAAATATATACAAGGTGCAACTTGTACATAAGGAGTTTTTCCTCTTGAGGTGGTAGACTATCCCTCTTTTGAAGCATTATTGCAACCCCACAGCATCCTGTCTTTAGACCTCAACGCTATTAGATCAGGTTGAGATGCACAACCCTCCATAGAGGAAGATGAGAGGTTCCACCTAGAAGTACTACCCTCGTATGCTACTCCAAGCCAGAAGATTCTGCCTCCTCACTACCTCCTCCATGGAGAGCTACGTGTAAAGTTCTTGTCCAAGATAAGCCATAGTCTGAAAGAATCATGCATGTATTGTTAAATGTTCTACTTAGACTAATAAAGATGACATGTGAACATAGTCTTATGGATCTCAAAGAATTAAGTCACTACGACCTGAAAAGCCTTAACTCCAGTTCTTATAAGGTTCCTCTGAAATTAAGTGGATTAAGGATCAACTAAGCTCCATTCTTCAATTTTATTCCAGACTTAGTTTAAATGTTAATACTATCCTGAAAAATGCACATGCAAATGCAAGAAATATGTACAATGCAAAATACAAAAAACTGAAACAATTTTTTAATTTTGAACTTTTTATGGGATTTTTGGAAAAGAAAGGAAAAATGATGCACATGCGAAAAGAGTTTTTTTTATGTAACTTTTTATAGATTTATGATTTTGTAGTTTTTTTAAAAGGAAAAAAGGTTAGTAAAATATATACAAGTATATACAAAGATTTTTTTGTTTTTGTTTTTGTTGTTTTTGTTGTTTTGTTTGTTTTGTTTTTTATTATTCTTTTCTTTAAGGTGATCAAAGTCTATATACACACATGTGGATTTTATGAATTTATATACATATCCTCAAAATAAATTTATTTAAAAATACGAGTTATGTCTAAAGTATATATACAATATATACGACACCCCCTATACTTAGCTCGAACTATGTCCTCATAGTGACAGAGAGCGGCAAAGGAAGACATAACTCGTGCTAAGTATAGAAAAGTGAAAAGACTTCTATGCTACAACAACTTAAAGAGAAAAATGAAAAGAATAGAAGTCGGCGATCCCCCTATACTTAGGATCAAGTAATCCTAAGTATATAAGACTGTACAAAAGGGAAAAACCGATGAAGAGAATGTACGGACTCAAAAACAAAAAAGCGATATGAACAACATCACCCCCAATACTTAGGGTAGAGTATCCCTAAGTATAGATAACAAGAGTGATGAACAAGACGCATATGAACAACACAAATCATTCACCCCTCCCATACTTAGGATAAAGCACATCCTAAGTATAGCACACACACACACACACAGAAAAGGGCTGAATGATAAAACATAAGAAGAAAGAATGAAACGAAAAGATATACAAGAGGAGTGGATGTACAGAGGTCAAGAAGGTCGAAAGCGAACCTTCTTGCGGGACTGCTGAGGTATGGATCTGACAGGGTGTAGGTCGATATTAGGGTGGGGTTATAAAGTAAGATCAATTCTAACCTGGTGAGCCTCTACTAGATCATCATCTTTATCGAAAGGCCCAAATTCCTTTATAAAAGCAATCAAATCAAATTTGGCCTTATCGGTCTCATCTAAATCAGGGTGAATAGGAATGGACTCACCAGTGAAAGTAGTCAAATCATGTCCGTCCTGTCTAGTCTCAGAGTTTGCCTTCCGCTCTAGGGTGTCTATTGTGTAAATCCCGCGGATGTCATCAATGCATCGTCACATACCAGAAGGGGGAACTTCAAGGTCAATGCTTTCCGAGTTTTCCTCCTTGAAGAGGAATTCTTGGATCTCAATATCATCCAACATACAACAAGAATCTCTGATATTATCATCAAGGTCCTTGGGGTTGGCTTACACGGACACACTCTCATGGGATGCAGGTCTCTAGTTAGTAATGGGTGTAGTGGTCAACATATCGCTCCCTACATCAGAACGGAAGCGAATCTCACCTGATCCATAATCAATAACAACTCTCGTAGAGGCGAGGAAAGGCCGTCTCAAGATGATTGGAGGGTGTTCCACAGGATTGGAGGTCTCCATGGGCAATATGGAAAAATCAGAAGTGAAGTTCATGCCATGAATAAGAATGATAATGTTTTCTAGAATACCCTTTGGCCTCTTGATAGATCCATCAGGAAATTGAACTATCATCCTGGTTTTCTTGAGAGGCCCAAGATGAAGAGATTGTACCATAGAGAAGGGTATTATATTGATTGACGAACTGTCGTCAAGGATAGTGTATCACAAGAATAGTCAGATATGGAGCAACTCACAAGAGGTGTGGCAGTATTCTGTTTTTTAAAATGCGGACGGTTAGAGATGACATAGGCAATGACCATGGTCAAGATGTGACACTCAGATTTGCTCCTCCGCTTTCTCTTCTTGTGTTGAGGAGCAGATAAATGGGTCGTGACCTGGTGAAGTGGGGCTTTAATGATCTCATGAATGGTGGCCACCACTTCAGGTTCATTCAATATTTTTTTTTTGAATTTTTGGACTTCCTCCATACAAGGGAGGAGATCAGAATCAACATATACATGAGGATTGCCAAGAGCAGTCTGCACAGTGGCATCCTTGAGGTCAAATGTGGGACATATGGTGAATGACTGTGTGGGAAAATGGTTTGGCATAAGTGCCCTCTCCTAACAAAATTAATCAACAATGTGTCTCTCGAAATCTTTTTGGATTTTTAAAATTTTCTCATTTTTTTGTATTTTGGGTGATTGCAAGCACTCATTATTATCCTTAAGTAAATCCATATCCTCAAATAGTGAAGCAGCATTCTGGCTCTTATTTATGTTAAATAGATTGCTAATCCCCGAATTCACAAGCTCCATCATCTGGTTCAGGGTCTAAGTATGGAATTCATGAAAGGTGAATCCAAAATCCCAAGATCGGGTGAGTGAAATGAGGGTGGGTGAGAATTAGAGTCCTTCTTCTGAAATAATGGGTTAGGTGGATATGCCCAAATATCAGGAGGAAAGTCCTCCTTGAAAAAGTAAGGTGGATCGGTTGGAGAGTGCGAGAAGTTCACGAAGATCAGATTAAAATAACTCCAGTCAGCCATCTTCGAAACAAAAGATGGGATCAGGAGAGCATGAGAGTCCAGTCAGAAGATGTGGAGAAAAAGGTACAAATGTGCATAAGGATCGAGTATGCACACAAGCAATCAAACACAATACAAACCCTCAGTTCACCAACTCAACACGATGTGATGACCGTAAAGGTTCGGTCAATTTTCTCATTAGTTTTTAGATTTTGGTGAGAATACAATCTATCAGAGCAGTTAGATCAAGCTATTACGAACCCAATACTCTCAGGAGATTGTTCCAATCTCACAACTAGTTTTTCCCAGCCAGTATGGGTGCAGAACATTTACCGACTACCCAATCTACCCACTCTGCTAAGGAAATCCCGGACCGATTACCGGCTACTCAGTGAAGTCCTCACTGGAGAATAATTAATCACAATATAATAGTCTGAAGAGAGTTTGGGCATGGTTCTATCCTAATGTGTGGGTCACTCTCTCACTGTAGATAACACAAACAAGGCGGGGGTTACTCTCCCCCAAATAATGATTTTCCTTACGTTTATTTTAGGGTCGAGTTTCCTTTAGCAGTCCCTATTTTTAAGTAGTTATCAATTGATTTGAATATTTTCAATGAATCGCCTACCGAGTGTCCAATTTCCTTTTTAACTTATGTGAGTGAAAATAAGGAAGGAGATCGGAAATGCCAATATGCGATTAAACACAATGATGCATGTAGGGGTTAGAGATGCGTACCTTGTCGCCAGCACTCTACATGCAGGGTGATCCCTGCAGAATTAATATACAGAAAAATAAACTAACCTATATGCAAATGCAAGTGAACCGTCCTAATCAATAGCTTCTATCAATGGGCAAGAACATGTTAATTTTACTAAGTTCAATTACGCTCTATTCTATATGTACAAAAATTCTTGTTTAGGGTATTTGGACCTAATTAATTACATGGCTCAAGAAAATTAATTAAAGCAATCAATAGGTAGCTCACGAAATCTACGTGAAACAAAGAAAAATAAAGTGATGAAAATAAAACCGGTGAGGTCCTCCAAGTGCATCGCCACTTGGCGAAAAATATGAATAATGAGATATTGTGGAAAAATATAAACAAATATTTAGAACCAAGAATAGCAGGTCAAAAGAGAAACCTAACTACCCTCGCCGTGCCTCCCCGACAATGGCGTCATTTTGGTTCGGACGAGATCTTTGGTTTTAAATCAAGATATAAAAATTAAATGCGTAATGGTCATTGCAACCCAAATATCCCGCAACAAACAAATAATTTTTTTCTTCTCAAGATACAAAATTAATTACAAGAGAATAATGAAGCGAGAGAAATTTTTGCTATTTATTTATTTGTATAGCAACAAGATCGAACTTAGGGAGGCTACAATTCCTGAGGGTTATTCAAATAGTCGAAAATCAATGAAAAGAAAAAGGGAATCTCAAACGCAAACTATCTTGTTTTTTTTGTGAATTTTTCTTTTTAATTTTTTTAATTTTTTATTTCTATTTTTTGTGATTTTTAAAATTTTACTGATTTTGATTTTTTTGCAATTTTTTTTAAAAAATGGAACAATATGCACATGGCAAGAAATACATACACCATACTCTTTTTATATTTTTCAATTATATAAAAAATACTCAGAAAAATCCAGAGAAAATATTTGTGAGTTTTAAAGGCTTTGCAATATTTTTGGGATTTTTTGTAGAATTTTCAAATATTTTGGTATTTTTCTAAAAATCAACAATGGCTAAATTGATAAATAGTGAACAACCTAAAGTAATTTGTAACTTAAAAATATTTTTAATACCCAAAACTCCTGCAGACTATTTTTACACTAAAATTTAGATAATTATCTACAAATAGGAAATGAAATCACAATTTTTGGATTTTTGTAGAATTTTTTGTCTTTTTCCAAGATTTTTGATATTTTTTACTTTTTTGAAGTTTTGAAAAGAATTAATGCATGAAATTTGGAAAGAAACTAAAAGACAATAAAATAAAACTAATCTATTTTTTTGGAATTTTTAGAGTAATATTTAAATTTTTATGAATTTTTGAATTTCAGGAAGAGAAAATGATATTATTATTTATTTTTTTAATAATAAAAAATGATGACAAAATGCAATAATAAATTATGCTAGAAAGATACACACATCAGGCGCATAACATATTTTTTGCAAAGTTTATTGACCAACAATAGTACTTATTTCAAAGAAAAGATCACGCAAATTTAAAGTCTAGAAACATGGACTGGAAGGAATTATTCAATGTATTTGCATCAGAAAATAACAAGAAAATAAAAGCAGTATGAAAAACATAATTTACCGAAGAAACACGTGCGTGACACGTGCTTGAATCTGGCGGGGGTCCTTTTGTAATTCTGAGAAGCTCCAGGGAGGCAGATGTAATTATCCCAATTTTTTATCCCCTAGGGTTCATTCGTTCTTAGTCTTTCTTCTTCCTCAATGATGGGCCAGAAGGGATGCTGCAGTTCTTCTCTCTTCTCGTGCTGCAGGTGGCCGACGATGCGAGAGGTGGCACGAGGTTTTGCGATCTTCAGAGGGCAGTGTTGCTGGCCTGGAGGAGGGCTGCGTCAGGTCGGTGGAGGGGGATTCACGCGGTGGGGCACAATGAACTGAACAAAGATGACTGGATGGTGATCGCACGATGCAGAGGTGGCTGCCTGAGCAGAGATCGACAGGAACGCGTGGTGGCGGTTGCATGCTGGGCGAAGAGGCGGTGGGAGGCGGGCTGATTTCGCTTGTAGCAAAAGTTACGGAGGAGGCTGCTACAGGTGGTGGTGGTGCTCTAGGAAGGTCACCCAGCTGAGAAGGGTGGTGGCGGGCAGTGATCGACTGCTCTCACGTGGGTGGTGGCTCTCCTCCTCCGTGCGGGGTGGATGTGTGGGCGACGGTGGGCGGTGGGCGCCGCACGTGGCTGGAGGGGCGGTGCCTGCCGCTGTAGCTGCTTTATTTATTTATTTCTTTATTTCTATTTTTTGTTTTTTGATTGTAAATCAGAAATGAAGAAATAAAAAAAAACTTTTTTTAATATTTTTTAGATAAAACAAAAACGATAACAATTTTTTATTTTTTTATTTTTTTAATTTCATGTAAAACAAATGTTAGAGAAAAAAATAGATATTTTTTATTTTTTTATTTTATTTATAAAAAAATGAGGACACAAGCACGACAGCTCGGTCCCGATTATTCGAAATGCAAAAAATCAAACAGAGATGTGAGTGGATGCGGATCCTTGCGATGTGGATCAAATCCACTTCTCCGACCATCGTACGCGGCAGGAGTTGGAAGATTGTTTGAGGTAAAATAAGAACGCGAATATATGGAGTTGTGAATGTGAAAAATTGAATCGGGAGAATCGGATTGTGATGATGGATTCTAAGATCTAAATAAAAAATGATGATGAAATTAAAATGCGAAAAATTAAATAGAGATTAATCGAGATGAAAATAAGAGAAAATGGATCTCACCTTAGGAGCAGAAAAGAAACCGTGATCGCCTCGATGAAGGCCGACTCGCTGTCACCGGATGGCTCGAAGGCTGGGGACCCTTCTGCTACAAGATAACTCTTGAAGAAAAGGCTCCTCGAACCAAAGATTGATCAAGAGAAAATAAGGGAGGAGGAGCAAATTAAATAGATGATTAATTGAATTTGAATTTGAATTTGAAAATTGAATGGTGATAAAGAGATAAGGAAAGAAATTGAAATTAGGTAAAGATAAAATTAGTGTTAAAAATATTTACAAAAATTAATTTTTTGTATTTTCATCACTTAATTAAATTGAATAAAAAATTTTAATTTTTTATTTTTTGTGGTGGTTATTTAAGAATAGCAACTATATATTATATACATAGCTAAATAAAGAAATTAGTTTTTTTTGTTAAAAAATGTATTTATTTTTTTTTATTTTAAGTCATTACTAAAAATGTTTACAAATATTTACAAATACAATATGTATAAATAAATGATAAAATTGCACAACTGACTTTTCAACCGTAACCCCCAAAATTATGAAATCACAACTATTTTACAGATAATTTAATTTAGAATACAATAGAAGTGAGTTTGGTTCAATTTGAGTTCATATGGAGCCAGAATTAGTCTTTCAATTATCGCTTAGTGGCTTTTTCTAAGTGTGGTTGCTTTTATTCTATACATGATTTTATTATGTAATTATCGTTATTATTTAGGAAACATTTTTATTTACAACTTTTGTTTTGAAAATTATTTAATTTGATGTCAATTTATGTACAAATAAAATATGTAAGTATACACATATACACAACATACATTTTTTGGATTTTTTGATTAAGGACCCTATCTCCCCTTACTTTATTCCTAGTCGATCAAGTCAAGTCTTGACCTTCTCTCAGGGTTCGGGTCAGCCTGTATCTATTACATATATACAATCTTCTTTTTTCTTTAATTTTTTAATTTTTTTCCTTTTCTTTATTTTTTCTTTCTTTTTTATTTATTTTAGGTTAAAATAGTGGTAAGTGTACAATATTTACACACAGATGCAAGTTAGTAAGAATATGGAGTTAGTATTATATATAGGTGTTATAAGGGATTTTATGCTAAAATAAATGAATAAAGATGATGAAATGCAGATTCATCAGTTTGAAAGGTGATTTTCACCATAAAAAACTTTTCCTTCATTTTGGCTATTGTTTGTAAAATATAACTCATTTTAATATCTATTCATTACACTTATATCTACTTTGATATCATCATATTTTTATACTAGTTGCTTCTATTGATAACCAATATATACTAGTATAACTTTCTTTGCAACGAGGAGACTCGTGGTGATATTTCTACTGCTATTGGAGTTTATTTGTCATTACCTAAACTATAAGGAGACTATTACTAGTCACAAGTTGACATGTACATCTACTCAATTAGTTGGTTATTCTATATTTGTTTGCCATATTGCTAATATCTCTTTATATCCTTAGAGTGATTTTTAAATGCAATTTTTTAAAATTATTATTTAAAGGACCATGTTGAAAATATATGAACTTTTGAAAAGATCTGAACTATTGAAGCCATTCCCTTGTTGAGGAGAATGATGGTGATTTATATAGCTTAAATTAAGGAAGAACCTCCAAATTATTTTTTATTGATTTGGAGAAGGCTTATGATTCTGTCCCACATGAGATATTTTGGAGAGTTTTGTAGTAGAGATAAATACATGTCCTATACACTAACCTCATAAAGGATATATATGATAAGTCTTCATCTTGTATAAGGATCCAGTTTAGGGAGACTGATTATTTTGTCATCAACTTTGGTCCGCATCAAGGTTCGGCTTTGAGTCCATTTCTTTTTACTTTGATAATAGACGAGTTGATACTTTACATTAATGATGAGATACCTTGGTATATGCTATTTGTTGATGATATTGTGTTAATTGATGAGGCTAGAGATGGAGTAAATGCAAAGTGAGGTCTAGAGACATGCACTGGAGACTATATGATTCCATATAAGTAGGGCTAAGACTGAATATATGGAGTGTAATTTTGATGGAAGCAATGGTGAAGGAATCAATGTGAAGATTGTTGACGATAACATTTAGAAGAGAGATTCTTTTAGATACTTGGTACCTATTTTTCTACATGATGGAGATGTTACTAATAGACTAAATTCATGTTAGCTAAAATGGAGAGGAGCCTCTGCTATTTTCTGTGATAAGAAAATTACTTTGAAAATCAAAGGAAAATTTTACAAAGCAGTCGTGAGGCATGCTATGCTCTACGAATTTGAATGTTGACCTATGAAACATAGACATGTGCAGAAATAGTAGTAGCAGAAATGAAAATGCTAAGGTGGATGTGTGGACACACATGTAAAGATCGGATTCGGAAGATGCAATCAGAACGAAAGTTGGTGTAGCACCGATCATGATAAGATATGAGAAAACTGCTTAAGGTGGTTTGGCCATTTACAAAGGAGGTCGAGTGATGCACCAGTTAGGAGATGCAAATTTTAGGATGTTGAGCTGGCTAAGAGAGGACAAGGAAGGTCTAGAAAGTGTTGAAATGAGGCTATACGAAAGGATCTTAGTTTTTTGGATCTATATCCGAGATCAACCCAAGATAGATCTGAAAGGAGGCAGAGAATCCATGCAGCTAACCATATTAATGTGGGAAAAGGATTTGTTGTTCTTCTTCAAAGGACTAAACTTATAAATTGAAATAAATATATTATTCAAAGGAAACATAAAAGAAATATTGGCTCTATATATCACTTGTACTTAATTTCTCTATATTTTATTCCTTTGTAATTTTTTTAAAGAGAAAAGATCTACCTTGTGTATTGTATAAGGTGGGGATTGTAATAGGGATGACACTACTCACGTTCAAGTAGTATTATTAGTGCAACTTACTTATGTAGGGATTTGGAAATCATGGATATGATGTTAACATAAAGAAGTTTTAGAGACATGTATGAACATGAAGTGTATTTTGGAGAGCAAATCTCTTAAGAATGGACATACTTCCTTTTCATGCTACTATAACATGAGATCCATAAGCAAAACCAACATCTTCTTCATCCAATACTAAGTTATAAGTACTAAAAAATCTTGGGATCACCCATCATATGGTCAGTGGAACCATTACTAATTGTCCAATCGTTAATCTCATCAACATTCAAATCATGACCTTTTTTATGAACAACAATGACAAGGGAATTATTGGTAGTGTATGCCACATCAGAACTTCCATTTTGAGTGCTTATCATATTTAGACTAGCATTAAATTCGTAATGAATAATTATGCTCTCATGCCTTTCAACAAACACTTAGTGTGCACTTTTATCAACTAACTTTACGCTTTGAGACATTTCCTCAATAACATGATGTGCAACAACGGCTTTTTTGTTCTTTAAGGCATTGTTATAAACATCGAGCCCCTTCTCTTGCAAAACAAAGGGAAAAGAAACTACCCCAAACAACACTCAAAAACTCAGCTCACATCAGGGTTTCTTTTTCGCAACAAGGAACTTACATCACAACTCTAAAGGAGCCAATACCAACTTGAGACTCCAAAAACAACACAATGGCAACAACAACCTATTATGGGTGGATTCAAACCTCCACTACAACTCCATAACATTGTGTCTAAGCTTCGACAACTTAATAAGATGGATTGGCAATGAAAGAAACCTAAAAAACAAACCATCAAAGAATTCCAGCACTTGTGAACACCAATTTCCAACACATCAATGAATTCCAATGGCAGAGGAAGATACAATCCAAGGTCTCAACAACTCTCTGATACCATGTAGAACAACAAGCACATAAAGAGAAAATGGCTAACGACGAAACCCTCCACACTGAAACGGAAAATCACTGAGAGAAAATGTCCATGTTGCTCACAACAACTAGGTTTTTCTTATATGTCAAACCGAGGTGGGGGGAGTTACATATAATTTCCAAAGGAATGTAAATGGATAGTCTACCATAATCCATTTACCTATAAGACAAGGAACTCAACAAATAGTTGAAGGATATGATAAGATACTTAAGCGCTTCATGGAAGCATGAGGATCACATCGTATGCGATCGGGAGCGACTAGTTGCACTAGTTGCTTGAGTCAGCGGAATTTAAAAAAAATTCTTTCGATGAAACCACATGATCCAAGAACACTTCTCGGATCGTTTCATCTAAACCACAAACAAGCGTTAGGGTTACCTCTTGAAGCGTGGTTGCTATCGAGTCTCTAAATTAAGAGATCAAGGGACCTCATGTCTCAAGTCCGATCCGACAGAGGAGACGCTTGCGAGCGCGTTGATGAAACGCGTGCTCCTCGCAATCCATGTTGATGATCTAAGCAACGAATCTCCTGATCTCGTCACACGAGATATGACGTCTTCTTCACGAGAGAGGCACGTCGGAGGAGATAGAGATCCACGAGAAAACAATCCAGCAGCATAACAACGATGTTGCGACGATGGAGACTCTCTCTAGGGCTCCATGGCAGACGACCACGATTAGAGAGAGAAGGCGTGTAGAGAATGAGAGAGAGAGAGAAGGAGAGAGAGTTGCTGTTCACAACTTGTGTGTGTGTTGTTACTTTGAAGATCAAGGGGTGCCCTTCTATTTATAATATTTCGGGAGTCCATGGATCACAATCCATGGACTACACAAAATCAATAGATGAGATTGATTTGTGTTTCTTTCAATGGCGAAGATTTTGTTGTAAAAAAGACAACAATAATTAATTTAACTTAGATTAAATATTTATTGAAAAATCAATATAAATTAATTCCAAATTAAATTAATCAAGCATGGAGATTATGGAATGATTGCCTCCTTCCATTATATGGATTTGGTGGCAATTTCATTTAATCTCATGAGATCTCATGAGATTATATTATTCCATGGAAATCTTCAAGATTTAAAACAACACTTGTTGTAAATTATTCTACAAAAATAATTCATAATTATTTTGTGAATATTGCAATCTTGCCATTGGAAATTTATAAATCAAATTCATAGCCCAAAATAAAATGTGATTTACATTTTCAATTAATTATCCAATATGAATCCAATTTACATCAATAATTAATCAACAAATATAAATCATAAATAGCACTCTCTTATATATTACAAATCACATTTATAATATATATTATTAATATTGATAGTGCTATCCATATTATTCATATCCATGATAATTAAATCACATTTAATCATCTTGGATCTTTATTCTCATGCGCCCAAATAATATGAATCACATTCACATTATGTACATCTTTGATAATTAAATCACATTTAATTATCTTATATAACTCTCCTCATAGCATGAACATTCTTATTATTCATGATAATTAAATCACATTTAATTATCCATTTTCTCAATGCTCGGATACATATATCAACAATGAAATTATCCATCAATTCTTTCAAGGATAATGCGCTTTCTCCGTGAATACTTGGAGATAAGGACATGACGATTGTATTGTTCCATATATAGTGACTTGGATATTGAGTTCATATCTCAAATCCAAATCTTGCGGACCTCCCATAGATGCTTGATTAAATCAAGACTGCAAATCTAATCTTCTTGTTGCATCAGAATCACATTCATATTAATGTCCAATATTTGGACCAAGATCAGATTACTTCTCTACTAAGAGGAATCACTAAAATCTAGACCCATTTCATCACTCCCTAGGAATAAAAGCGTCATGGTTATACAATCATTTATGATCACATCACCCTCAGGTATTCCAAATACCTGTACATCCTACATACTAGAAGACCCAGAATAAATCCGAAGTGTTAGATCTCTTTTCACTGTCTACTTCAGGGTTTTATCATCAAGTTTCTCATTCGATCATTGGAAGTTAGTATCGATCATATACTTTCCAAAAGCATATATCATACCTAGGTCTTAATCATATACTTTCCAAAAGTATATCAAACCTACAAATTCAGTCAAGATTCCAAAGCGAGACGACCCTGCACGAAATTTGATCTTCTCAATATCTCATAAGTGAGATCATGTCTTACGGTTCAGTAAATGAACCTGTATGATACCTTTGAGAGACCGTATTACTCATTTGCCCTTGTATGCACACCAGCTCATCATTGTATAGACCTTGATTAGGTCATCAACCTATTGATCTGCCAAATGTACACACTCAGACATGTGGTAACACATCTGTCTCCGATTAGAGGATGCGTGCCTATATCGTGACAGCATACGACATAGGACTTTGGTTATCTCGATCTCGTTAAGTCAACTCTTTGACCTAACTTATCTAACACCTCCGAATCTATATTCCTATGAAGAGGACATGCATCAAGAGGTCGTTTAGATATCAACTTATCGAGAAAAAAATACCATTTCCTTCTCAAGCTGGAGATCATCTCTTAATAATCATTTGACGATGCTTGATGAGTCCTCAATCTAACTCTTTATATATTCATCCAAGCACCATCCTCTATGATTCAATAAATGAATCAATAGCTATATGACCATTAAAATGGTCATGGTACATAACCCTAATTATACTAAGGGACCTATTATGCAAATTAGTTATTCTTCATTTCAGACCAGGGAATGATATTTGCAATAACAATTATTGCATAATGGCTCGCCGTGGGCTCGCATGTCCAACAGTCTCCCACTAGCCCAAAGAGCCATTAATGGGCTAATCTTTAAACCCACACTCATGTGACAATCATAGGCTATTTAGAAAAAAAATAGTTAGGTAAGCTGATCAGTCACTCTGTTCCCAAGAGACTATGCTAAGTCCTTTTACGGCACTTGAATATCCCCCAGTGATAGTGCTCGCATCCAATGCGAATCTTGCATTTTATGCAACCAATACTCAATTTTGTTAGTCATAGTATCCTTGATACTACAGCTCGATAATTATTATAAACAGTATGTAGTTTCCGTCATCCTAATTAGAATATCCTTATTCCTGTAGATCTCTATCTCCTAAGGTATCCACATTTAAGACCTTTTTGATCACTATCTATAAAGTCTTAAGTTCTTGAAGATAAGACTTAAAGATCACCAATCTCAAAAAAAGTCTTGTCCTCTTTGAAGATGTTGTTATTAATGCAATCAAGTGTTTTATCTCCATAATAGGATTAGTAACAGTTACTATTCCCACTGCATGACAGACATATGGCTTTTGTACACATTTAGCATACACTCAGCTTCTCATAACTGATGCATAAGGGCAAGAAGTTTTAATATTCATTTCCTCAACTCTTTGAGGTGCTATCCCTTCAGATAGGTCAGTACCATATTTTAAGGGAAGGAAGCCTTTTTTGGGGTTTTCCAAGAATGAAAGATGTCCAAGGTGTACCACTTAATGTGACGGTCCCAATACCCTCTTTTCCTTAATCTGAACAACTTCAAAACTAAGATCTAAGAGGTATCCTTGAGATCACTTCTAAAGGTATGAAAAAGCCACTCTTTAAAACACTTATTATCATCCTTATATCATTTCAAATGATTAGGATATCTTTTACATTTAGCATGATGAACACAATGGCACTCCCACTAAGCTCCACATGGTACATCAAGATTCTATTTGAAATCATAACATTTATAATTTCATCAAATCTTATGTTCCAACTATAAGAAGCATATTTGAGTCCATAGATGGAGTTCTTTAGCTTGCACACCTTTTTTCCTCGTCCATGAAGCCATGGGGCTACTTCATATGAATATCCCTAGAGAGGCATTCATAGTGGAATGAAATATTGACTTTTATATTGAAGATGACAAAATTCAAGTTGTGTAGCTATAGTTAGCAATATCGCGATGGTTTTAAACATGATCACTGAAGAGCAAGTCTCATTGCAAGCAATGTGTTCTCTTCGGTGTGTATCTTGTGGATACAAGCCGTGCTTTGAAGGCCTGTACGTTCTCATCAGGTTCCCTCTTTCTCTTGAAGATCCATTTACACCTAACAGGTTTCACCCTCATAGGTGGATCCTCGAAGGGTCCATATACAACACTTGTATATGAAGTGTACTTTAGATTTTATTGCTAAAATCCATCTTTCCATGCTATCATCTTTAGAATCTTCATCATATGAAGTTAGATCATGTCAGATTTAACTGACATATGGAATCCATCCTCAAACTCATTTGAAGAGGTATTTAGTGTTTCATCTTTAATTGTCCTTTTAGTTTCTAATTTCAGGAGCCTCATTATCTTCTCAAGATTATATGAGTTCCATTACTTCATTTTCATCTTGATTCGCACGAGTCTCAACCTTTAAGAATCATATCCTTAGAGATGAAATCTTTTAAGAATCTCAAGGTCATAAAGTAGATATCCAATACCATCCTTTATTTTCCGAATGAAGTAGCACTCTCAGGTGCTAAATTCTAGCTTAATTGATTGGAACCTTATTGAGGATATATTGTAGTCTCTACTACATATATACCTTGGAAACTAAGAGGTAATTATGTTAAGATTCATCATTGATCAAATCATGTCACACATGATACAATTGTATCTCCCTACAACTTTCTTGCGTTTAGGTGCATTAGGAGGATTGAGATAGGAATGACATTCATATCCCCATAAGGTATTCCTTTGAATTCTTCTAATAAGTACAATCTACCTAGGTTAGATCAAATTCATTTCAACTTCCTTTAAACTTTGGTTCTAAACCAAAATAGTGAAATTTTTGAACATTTCAATGGTTTCTAGGGTAAAGGGAAGAAATCTCATATCACAAATAATCATCAATAGGTCTCACATATCATTAATGTTTATTATGATATAGATGATCCACATACATCAATATGTATGAGATCTTGAATACCTTGGCATCTAACACCATTCCTAGGGAAGGGTGCATTGGATAATTTCTACTTTCAATACAATATTCACAACTATGTAAGATTTGAAATTTTAGACAATCTAAAGTGTCATCTCTTACTAGTCCATTGATCTCATCAATAGGCAAATATCCAATGCTTGATGCCAGATCATTGTCAAATGATCTTCATCCTCCTATTGATCTTTTAAGGTTTAATTTCAGTATTAGAATCGTTAATGAACTATTCATTAATTTTATAATTTAGTAGAGTCTATTAGATTTTAGATTACTATCTGAAATATATCCATCATAACCCTTTATGATAGATCTATTCTAGAATTCATGTTTATTCCCAACATTTAGAAATAAAAAATGAGTGTATTCTAATATCTAGGTCATAGAGACATTCTCTATGACTAAGGGCTCCCCCACTGAAAATATGAAGTCTAGCAATCCAATAGAGATTGTTGCAACAATTGCATCAATATCCATGTAGATGACTATTAAACCTGGACATCAAATTCCAGTCTTCTAATACATATGCAACCAATTGTAAGTGTTATTATAGAATGAGATACCATTATTAGACTTTGATCTTATCAAATAAGAAAGTCAATTTCAATGATTATATGTAGATGTAAATTATTTCTATGCACTATCCGAGTCCTTCTCTAAAGATTTTAGATAGACTTGATAGTCATACTATCAATACATCAGCTTATTGCAGTATTAACATTCGTCCAACTCTTTGGATGTCATATGGAAGTCATAGAAGTAGAGTTAACTCTTTGACTTTCCTTCTACCATAGGTCAAACCCATGCTTCCACTGCGCTCCCTTCATCTATAAACAACCATTGCTTCAGACAAAGGATCTCTTATGTTGAATTCAAAAGATTTCAATATAAGAGTACTTCAACATTTATACATGCTTCATTAAATTCATACAATATGAATATTATGAAGCTTCATGAATGACTATAGCACATACAGTAGAATGATGACGCTCATCATATCTACATCCATTTAAACTCTTAAAACATTGGTTCAGGTAGGTACTCAAATATTTTGAGTACATCATCTCTTATAGAGCCACCATTCTGCATGCTGCAGAGAACCATGCCATTCATGATTAAATGTTGATAGTACATATGTATGCCAGAACATCTTCTTAGATTTTACAAGGATTGTTTGACAATTACGATCATCATCGACATGTCACTTCCAAAGTACATTCGATGAGAAATCAAGACTATAGAGACAGACACACCCTAGAGTTTTAGTCCTATTGTCTATTTAATTGTCACTCCTCATTATTATGAGGAAACTTGTACATTGCAATCACATACATTATGTGTCCAACAACAAGTACAATGTCTTGATCATGGATCCAATCCATGATATTATACTTGTTATTATTGAGTATAACATTGAGTGGGTTTAATGAAGGATTATCTGAAATAAGAAATTTGCATAAATATATATAAATATATGTTTCACTTTGATTTAGGAGTTTTTATATCAAAGTTGTCTTGCCTTGTCAACACTGAAAGTTCATTCCCTTAATCACTTCCAATGTAAGGGATATACTTACCATTATATCTCAAGCAAGATCTGGGCTCTCCTTCCTTATCTTTGTCACATCCCAATAATATGAGAAACTATAACTCGAATAAAAAGAAGGGAAAACATATTCCGCCTTGCAAGTCCAACTTGCATTTCTCAATTCGGTCTTTAACACCCGGACCCACCACCCTAAAGTGATGTTGACCCGTCATTAATTGAACCAACCGTCAATAGGAATACAACTCGCTATAAGCAATCCAATATCACTTCAATAATATGAGGACCTGATCACTACGCATACGTCCTTACTCTTTCGAGAATCAAAGAACCCGATCCAAATGGCTTGTATGCAGGAGCTGTCACTTCAGACCTGCATCTCCGACATACAATCTCTGGCGACAGAATCCTTTGCCTTGACAGGAGACCATGGATGTCACTTATGTGATCCTCCATATAATATTCAAATTCTAATTAATTATCATGAATCATATTCACATAAATAATTCTTCCAAGGGAAATAACAACTCCATTCATAATAGAGTGTTTTAGTTTTAATTTGATTTCAATTAATCTAATCATATTAAATTAATGATCCAATTAATACCAACAAACATTCTTTTATTGTTACTTGAAATATGGTATTACCTCAAATGCGCATTATTTCTAATTTTAATAATTAGAAATACATTATGTTTTCTCAAGCATTATACCAACCCTACCCGCTGTCATGACCAGTACCGACGGGAGTGGGACAGACCGCACATGGTGCAACCTGCTACCCCAACGCTCCCCGACTAGACACCATATCTTCCTCGAAAAAGGATAATGCAAAATAGATCACTTTGTACTTGAGATGATAATTGGTTTTTCAACCGAAGTTATACCATATAATAATAATCAAAATAATTTTGATTAACATTATAAAGAAATTTTCTAAATAAATTCCCAATCCTATTCAAGCAACGATGTTTGTTGGAAAGTAGATTGAGTAACCAATTTGTGATCTAGATCATATCTAATCAATTATTGGTTAAGACAATGTCATTTAAGGAAGTAATTATCATCAAATATTTCAAAAATATTTATCCATAATTATTTCAGGAAATTAAACCATTTAATTTCACTATTTGATTAAATGACAATCAGAAGGTTCTTGATTAGGAAAGTAATGTCCAACAGTGACCCTCACTTACTAAAATTAGCATATCTCAATTAATTTAAATCCAAATTAAGCAAACTAAGTTTCTAAAGTTTACTAATTTGATTTACAACAGAATCTAAGTGATTTGAATGCATTTTTAGGCGTCTCAAAAACCGTAATTAACTCTTTACTTACGTTAAGATTCACAGTCTTCGAAACACTGGATACATGTTCACTAAAATGATCATAACTTGAGCATTCCGATTCCAAATCACGCAAACTTAAATCCCAAGGTTTCCTTATTTAATGGGGAACAAAATTCAAAAATTTATTTCGTATTTAAACATTTAAACAGGGCCGAAATTATTCACTAAAAATATGCAAAAATGAAATGCGATAAAACTTTCACAAACCCTAACGAATCCAAGTCGCCTTAGGTTTATGGATCGTACCCGAAACCTTCGACCTATGGCTCTAATACCACTTGAAGGATATGGTGAGATCCTTAAGCGCATCACGGAAGCATGAGGATCACATCGTATGCGATCGGGAGCGACTAGTCGTACTAGTGGCTCGAGGCAGCGGAATTTAAAAGATTTTCTTGCGATGAAAACACATGATCCAAGAACACTTCTCGGATCATTTCATCTAAACCACAAACAAGTATTAGGGTTACATCTTGAAGCGCGGTTGCGATCGAGTCTCTAAACGAAGAGACCTCATGTCTCAAGTCCGATCCGACAAAGGAGACGCTTGCGAGTGCATTGATAAAACGTGTGCTCCTCGCAGTCCATGTTGATGATCCAAGCAACGAATCTCCTGATCTTGTCAGACAAGATACGACGTCTTCTTCACGAGTGAGGCACACCGAAGGAGATGGAGATCCACGAGCAAACAATCCGACAGCATAATGATGATGTTGCGACGATGGAGACTCTCTCTAGGGCTCCATGGCGGACGGCCACAATGAGAGATAGGGAGCATGTAGAGAATGAGAGAGAGAGAGAGTTGTTGTTCACAACTTGTGTGTGTGTTGTAACTTTTAAGAGCAAGAGGTGCCCTTCTATTTATAATATTTTGGGAGTCCATGGATCACAATCCATGGACTACACAAAATCATTAGATAAGATTGATTTGTGTTCTTTCAATGGCCAAGATTTTGTTGTAAAAAAGACAACAATAATTAATTTAACTTAGATTAAATATATATTGAAAAATCAATTTAAATTAATCCCAAATTAAATCAATCAAGCATGGAGATTATGGAATGAAGATTGCCTCCTTCCATAATATGGGAGTTGGTGGCAATCTCATGTAATCTCATGAGATTACATTATTCCATGGAAATCTCCAAGATTTACAACAACACTTATTGTAAATTATACTACAAAAATAATTCATAATTATTTTGTAAATATTGCAATCTTGCCATTGGAAATTTGTGAATCAAATTCACAACTCAAAATAAAATGTGATTTACATTTTCAATTAATTATCCAATGTAAATCCAATTTACATCAATAATTAATCAATAAATATAAATCATAAATAGATCTCTCTAATATATTATAAATCACATTTATAATATATATGATTAATATGGATAGTGCTGACCACATTATTCATATCCACGATAATTAAATCACATTTAATTATCTTGGATCTTTATTTTCATGTGCCCAAATAATGTGAATAACATTCACATTATTTACATCTTTGATAATTAAATCACATTTAATTATCTTAGATAACTCTCCTCATAATAAGAATCAAATTCATATTATTCATGATAATTAAATCACATTTAATTATCCATTTTCTCAATGCTCAGATACATATATCAACAATGAAATTATCCATGAACTCTTTCAAGGATAATGCGCTTTCTCCACGAATACTTGGAAATAAGGACATGGCGATTGTATTGTTCCATGTATAGTGACTTGGATATTGAGATCACATCTTAAATCCAAATCTTGCGTACCTCCCATAGATGCTTGATTAAATCAAGATTGCAAATCTAATCTTCTCAATGTGTCTGAATCACATTCAGATCAATGTCCAACATTTGGACCAAGATCAGATTACTTCTCTGCTGAGAGGAGTCACTAAAATCCAGACCCGTTTCATCACTCCCTAGGAATGGAAGCGTCATGGTTATACAATCATTTATGATCACATCACAATCACGTATTCCTAATACCTGTACATCTTGCATACTGGAAGACTTAGAATAAACCTGAAGTGTTAGATCTCTTTTCACTGTCTGCTTCAGGATTTTATCATCAAGTTTCTCATTCGATCATTGGAACTCGGTATCGTTCATATACTTTCCAAAATCATGTATCATACCTAGGTCTTGATCATATACTTTCCAAAAGTATATATCAAACCTAAAAATTAAGTCAAGCATCCAAAGTGAGACGATCGTGCACAGAATTTGATCTTCCCAATATCTCATGAGTGAGCTCATGTCTTCCGGTTCAGTAAATGAACCTGTATGATCCCTTTGAGAGATCGTATTACTCATATGCACTTGTATGCACACTAGCTCACCAATGTATAGACCTTGATTAGGTCATCAACCTATTAGTTTGCCAAATGTACACACTCAGACATATGGTAACACATCTGTCTCCGGTCATAGGATGCGTGCCTATATCTTGACAACATACGAAATAGGACTTTGGTTATCTCGAACTCGTTAAGTCAACTCTTTGACCTAACTTATCTAACACCTCCGAATCTCTATTCCTATGTAGATGAACTGCATCAAGAGGTTGGTTAGATATCGGCTTATCGAGAAAAAATTGTCATTTCCTTCTCAAGCTGGAGATCATCTCTTAATAATCATTTGACGGTGCTTGATGAGTCCACAATCTAACTCTTTAGACATTCATACAAGCACCAACCTCTATGATTCATTAAATGAATCAATAGCTATATGATCATTAAGATGGCCATGGTACATAACCCTAATTGTACTAAGGGACCTATTACAAAAATTAGTTATTCTTCATTTCAGATTAGGGAATGATATTTGCAATAACAATTTTTGCATAATGGCTCACCGTGGGCTCGCATGTCCAACAATAGTTAAGGTAAGTTACCCCTAGGATCAAACCAAATTGGGGAGTCGAGTAAATTAGTATTTAAGGGATGGGTAAGAATCATCCCTTACTTACAATTGCTTGATTTTTTTATGTAACGATCAACTAAAATAATTTGGGCTGATTTGTTAAAGTGTGAATGATGAATTGCTAAATGCATGAATTATTCATTATAGTACTTGCATTTAGCGGATCATACAGAACTGAGAAGAATCTCAATGATGAGGTTCTCAATTTGAATTTATAAACCTGGGAAGTCTAGGGTCGAACACATGGACACGGGCAATTAGGTGAATAAATTCAAGTGTCAAATATTTAATATATCAATTTATAGGATGATCATAATGAACAGATGCACAAAATACAATGGACATAAATTTTCAATGCATTTTTTATGCAATCAATTTAAATGAAGATAATATTGCACAAACATCAAAATTATGACAATCGCAAGAGGTAAAGACATGACAGAAAACTTTGATCTAACACAAAAATTCCATGAATTAATTTAGTAATTAATAGAGCATGAATTATGCAAGTGATGATTTATGTCTCAAAAACATTCAATACTAATTTGTTCTTTAATTTCCCTTTGATGCTTAAATATTTAACACACGATTAAATCACTTAATGAACTAATGACATTGATTACAAATAACTAGAATTTACTCACTAAGATTCAATGTGAATATCAAGTTAAAATCCTCACAACTAGTCCTTCTTCAACTTCAATTACAAGTCAATGTAAGCACTTAAGAAAAGGATCAAATCAAGCACGATTTTTTATCCAAAATTAGCAATAACTCATGCCAAGATAATGAGCATCAAAATAACATTCAAACAAGACCAAATCACTACATTTAGATTTATATGTAACAAGATATTCAAGGTTGAATCAAGGGACATTTTTCCAATAAAAATACAAAGTTTTTATTACAAATAAGGACAAAAATAGACTAAAATGCAATTAAAATAAGCCATGGTGGCTAAAATGTAAATAACACAAAGGTGGAAGGGCTTATCTCTAATTATGACAAAACAGAGGACATGCGTTGCAATTTTTCACCTCACGTGTCTGCAACACATGACATGATAAGTCTTGTACGTAGGTTCGAGCGCACGTGGCAGCTCGCTATAGGCTCAAGAATAGGCTCGACACACGAGCCTTAGGGTTGAATCATCGCTTCGGATCCGCTATGTGGCGTAATGATCGCCGTCGGATCTCGCCTAACTTGAGGAAATCAATGGTATCTGCTCCTCGTCTGTTCTTCTCCTCCTCCTTTGGTGGTGGAGCTCGGGCAGGGCTTTGATAGTGGCCCAAAAGCTCATCTTCACTCCTAGAGAACTCTTGATGATCTAAGAAGGATCCTGGGTGTCTCGCGAAGATGATGCACAGTCGACGGAAGCAAGAAGGGAATCGTAATAATATGAAGACAACATGCTTATGTAGAGGAAAACTGAGATCGGAGCTATACTTCAATTTCCCATCAATGAAGCTCTACTAACCTGCAGTTTTAGTCAAAACAAACACCAAATCTCAAATGATGGATTTGAGGGGTTTGTGAAGTGGAATGGGGGGTTTATGAAGGCGATCTATCCCCAAACGGTTCCCAGGTCAACTCAGAACCTGGAATGAATCGGAGTGAGTACACACATGGAGAAATGGAATGATTCACTGGGATGTAACACATGAATGGTCAATGGACTGTGATGAGATCCAAGTTCTCAAATATGGATAAAGGCTAGCAATGGATCTTAAGAAATAGTCAAACAATGAATGAAGAGAAGATCGAGTGGATGCTTACTTGGAAGATGGAATTTGAATCGATGATTTGAAGAAGATTGTAGAGCCTGGAATGAAGTTTCTTGAATTCTGGTCTTCGCATGATGTCTCTAGATAAGAGACGAAGCTCAATCGACCAAGGAGATGGCTGAAACATGGCTGTTGTGGCCAAGGATCTCCTGATGAACATCCTCCATGAACATCCTATGTCTTCGCGCTCAAACTCAGTCCTAACTGTTACCTGGAGGAAGAGTAGTCTGGGAGGAATTACTTGCAAATGGTAGATGCGGTTGATGTTGGCCAGAGGTGGGGTTTTGAGAGGATGGAAGTTGAGAGTGAGCGGTTCCAAGCAGTGGTTTCAACCATCGCCAACCGATGAGAGAGAAAGGATGAGGAAGAGTAATGGGACTGGTGTGAATAAGGGTAGATTGGTGAAGCGGAGGGTGGTGGAAGTTGGTTTGGAGGTTGAAGGAGGTAGTTGCAATAATAGGGAGAAATTGGGTAGCAATGAAGAGTCACATCGTTTGGAGAAGGCGGGTGGAGGTTGAAAACGCAATATGGGTCGTTGGATCAAGATCCAATGGTCCTGATGGAGCGATCTGTGAAAGAGATGTGGCTACATGGTCGACAATGGAGGCACCACGTGGCCCAATAGGAATCAAGAAAAATAGAGAAATATGAAATAAATTGAAAATAAATAAAAACAAAATGAATTGGTAAAAATTCATAACATGAAAGTTGTAGATCTCGATGAGATCTACAAGTTTCATGTAGAAGTCAAAGAGAGCTGCGGTCATCTATACATAGATAAAAATTAAATACAATTTAAAACAATGTAAAATATTTTTCTTTTATTTTTCTTTTGATTTTATTTTATGTTAATTTATTTATTTACAATATTATTACTAATTTTTATTTGATTTTTAATAATAAATAAATACATAGAATAATAACACAATAATAGGGTTATATAATAAAGTATAATTAGAGTTAGTTAATTACAACACATAATTAATAATTAGTGTTAATAGTTATTGAATCTTGGTGAATTACTTAAGCAAGGAAGGTAAATAAATTGAATTATATTGATAAATCTGGATTTATCACCCCTTCATACTTAAGCTAAGCTTGTCTTTGAGCTAATAAATAAAGAATTAGTTACAGAGTTAAATTAATCAGTGAAATCCCTGACATGTGCATGTGAATGGACAAGGCTCAAATGGATATGGAACACTAGATTTTAGAACTCCTAAGACTCTAAGTTGATCCAAGTATTAATCAATAGGAATTCAACTCCTCTAATTGTCAGACTCTCAATGTATGTATAGATAAGAAGTATGACTTAGTGTAGACTGCCCTCATGGGAGTAGACTCAATACTTCACCAAAGGTTCCAATCTCAGAAGCTCTCCTAAGGACCCGACTCTCAACTCTAAGGAATAAATCTAGTGTTGCCTCAATCCACCGTCTCTTTAGTTCATCGGACTATAAAGGCAAAGATGAAAGGCCAGATTATGGAGGATATAGTATTGTGTACTTATTTTCACTTCCTCTCATTGGAACAAGATTCTCTCAAGTTCCAATACTCAACACAATTTTATTTTACCAATCAATGTGACCGTCAAAGAGAAAATTGAGTCGTTTGTACTTGTTTTCTTGGGAGTACACTGGGGTTTGTCTTCTTCAAGCATCTAATATACTTGTATGGCTAACGATGCAGAGCTCCTTTTGAGGTACTAGCCCGACTCATAAAAGCTTAATGATTTGGTCCAAGTGGATACTCAAAGATTGGGAGCGCTCGCCTTGAATGTAAGCTCATATGTTGTAACTTTGTAATATGATGAGTTTTTCATTTCATTTCATTTTTCATTCATTCACCATTTTTTATGAAGGAACTTCCTTCTTTTTAGCTAGCTCCACTGCTTTTACCAAGACTTGATGCACACTGACTAACTTACTAAATTTTATTTCAGACCTTAGTACTTTAGGTCAAAATCAATAGGTAGTATGAGAACATGTCCCAAACTGGCTAAGTTGCTGACACTCAGGTTCCATGAAGCCATCACTAATTTTATCCCATCCTCGAGCATCATATTGATCAAGTCTAAATTCAAGCTTCAAATCCCAGTCCCTTAAGTGATACCTCGACTCATCTCAATCCTGAATGCAGTCGTGCATGTGAGTGATAGTCAAATTCTTTAAGGGAGATTAACTATGCAATATAGTATACATATCTTCTAACTAGGAAAGTGTTAATTTTTAAGTCCAAGACCCTAATGGTTAAGACAAGAGTCTACAGACTCCTTAAATCAAGTGTTAAAAATCATGCAAGAGGTTGCTTCGTTAATATCGTGTTTACAGTCGGGTATGTAAGAATTCATCCATTTAAATTGATTGCTCGATCTCTAGATTGAAATAGTTTTTCTCTTGTCATTCTGAATTGTTTCGTACAATCTTTCTAATTTTTTTTTAAGAACAGCAATGCCCTATATCAAGAACAAGGACATTAAGTGTGATCCTTCGGTTTCAAATTTTGGGATTTTTTTTAAAATAATTATTAAAAAAATCGAAATTAACTAAATAGGCACGGATAAAAAAAATTAAAAAATAGGTATCGATCGGCACCACAGGTGCTGATTTGGGGCGCTCAGCCCAAATCGGCACCTGAGGTGCCGATTTGGTAGAGAGTCGTTGGCGCCCTCTCCAAATCGGCACCTGAGGTGCCCATTTGGAAGAGGGCCGTTGGAAAATTGCCAACGGTCCCTTCCTCCCCCCATTCTTATATAACCCCCCCATTCCCTTCTCCTCACACTCAATCCCCTCTCATTCTTCATCTTCTTTCCTTACTTCTCCTCTCTTAAATCACTCAATCGGTATTCTGAAGAGCAATTTCTTCTCTCGATCTGCTAATTTTATTCAAGTAAGAATAAGATTTTTTTGTAGATATATTTTTGTATTTTCTTTGCAGGTTTTTATCAGTGAAGGTGATATATACCTTCGGATATCGGATTATATTCTTTTTTTAGGATAACATTTCTTTTCAAAGACACGCGTCTTTCAAGTAAATTTACTTGTATTAAATTTTGGTGGTTTTAATCAATAAATAGATGTGAAAAATTTATACTTAATTTAAATATATATTTAAATTAATTCTTGTTTATATTTCGATGGAAATAAATGCGTGTTATAAACTTTGTATGAAGTACCCTTCAGATGTTGAAAATAAATAAATGTAAATGTAATATGAATTTTTTTAATATCAATTACATTAAGGTTAAACATCTTATTATCATTGCATCCATTTAGATTTAAAAGTACACATAGTCATGTTAAAATTACCTATCATTTAGATTTGGATTCCATCTTTGAGTGATTAGTATATCATTTAAATAATAGATTAGTAGAGATAACATCCGAGTGAAATATTAATGATTGTTACATTTAAATAAACTAATTAAATCATGTATTTTATTCGTATAGATGGCTTCCAACACCGCTCATGTTCTATTATATTGGGAAGGATCAGTTCATGTCTCTGATGACCACGTAGAATATATTGGAGGCAAAAAATAGATAGTTATATTACCATGCCAATTAACATACATTGCTTTACTGGCTCGAGTATCTGAAGCCACTGATCTCCCGCTCGACCAGTATATACTTACATTAACGTATAAGTGGTTGTATGAGGGATCAACTTTCTTTGCAGTACCGATCCACGATGATGAATCCACATTAGCAATGTTGAAATCAATCATCGGTGTGAGATTTATTCATCTTTTTGTAGAAGCTACTCCCTTTGATATGGAAAATATGCCGTCGTCGAGGTAAAATTAATCACATTACAATTACGGAACAATGTTATATTTTTTAATTTAAACTGATGAAGATGTAAATTAATCATGCCAACAAATGAGACCCTGTTTGAGGATATTGAGGGGGTCCTCACAAGTAAACGTGGAAGATGAATTAGTGACATAAATATTCGAACAAGAAAATGAGGAGTCCGAAAATGAGGAGTCCGAAAATGAGGAGTTAGAAAATGATTCTCAAACATTAGAAGAAAACAGGTGGTAATAGTTGTCATGATTTTGGATATGGTTCACTACTTCTAGACGTAGCTAACGAGGAAAGGGGGAACTCATATTCTGCTAATAATGATGATGCTAAAGAAGAACCGATGGAGGAGTTACCTCACGTGTTTGATCATGAAATTGCAGAAGCAGAAGATGTAGTCTTTGTAGAGAGACAATTGGAACCCACCGATGATTCCGGACTAAGTTATTGGTTAGGTAGGAGTTATAAGTCGAAAAGGGATCTACAATATGACTTACAGAAATGGAGCATGGAAAATCATGTGCAATATAAACCCAAGGCATCAAACAAGCAGATTTTGACTGTTGTTTGTATTTATGAAGATTGTGGACGGCGTTTGCATGCATCAGAGAGGAAATTTCGAGGAGATTGGTACGTTTCAGGATATAGGGGGAAGCATACATGTAGAAATCCTGTCCTTTTAGTGAAATATCGCCAATGCACTTCTTATTTCGTAGCGTAGTATATTTTATCTTCCTTTAAAGCAAAAGTTAGTATGACCCCAGGAGCAATAATGTATAAAATAAAAGACGAGTTAAAGACTGAAATCAACTACATGACAGCTTGGAATGCTAGGCAGCATGCAATGGATATGGTTTATGGGAATGAGGTTGAGTCATATCGTGATATTCGGAGATTCATTCATGCTTTAGAATGACATAACCCCGGAACATATACGTGGTTCAAGACACTGGAAGGCCAAGACGAGAGTACTATACATTTTCAGAGAGTGTTTGTAGCATTTGGACCGTGCCGTAGAGCATTCAGATTTTGTCGACCTGTTTTAAGTATCGATAGAACACATTTATATGGGAGATACGCCGGTCACATGTACGTGGCCACAACAATAGACACCAATAATGGCCTATTTCCGCTGGCATTTGCCATAACTGAAAAGAACGAGAATATTTCAGCATGGGGATAGTTTTTTAATTTATTAAAACAAATTATTGATCGTCGGGACATATGTTTATCAGTGATCGATTTCTTGGTCTAAAGAATGATGTACGTGGTTTATTTCCACGGGAAGAGGGATTCACGCAACGTCATTGTCTCAGACATATGCGTGCAAACATGCAGAGAGCTGGACATAAAAATCGTGTAGTTAAAAATAGATTCTATGCTGCTGGACGAGAACCATGTCAGAACAAGTTCAACATTATGATGGGAGAAATTTACATTCTAGACAGAAGTGCTTTCGAGTGGATTGTATCTCAGGACAATGGCGATTAGAGTTATTGGGCATTACGTTTAGATAATGGACACCGTTATGGACACATGACAACCAATTTATCTGAAAGTTTTAAGGGTACCTTTAGAGGAGCACGCGGTTTACCAATTATTTCTCTGATTCTAACAGTTTTCCTTAGAATAAATGGTTATTTCAATGATCGTCGTGAGGAGTCAGAGGGAATGAAATGGATAGGAGTGCGCAGTTTTAAAGAGAACCTGCATACAACAACACTAGCATTCTATCGTAATGAGCTGGATACACAAGAACCTCATCAGGTAAAAAATGATAATCCTCATATTTATTTTTAAATTATTGTAAACTATTATATCTTTTTTTTGTAATAGAATACAGATGATTTGGACACCATACGTCGATGTGGAAATATCACAACTACATCCTATCTGCAGAAGTGGCCAGCCTGTTTGGATGAGTTGAGTGCCACTTATTTGCTACGATCTCGTAGTGATGCACCTACCTGATCGCGTGATGCGTCAATTTGGGATGTGACAACATATTCCTGCTTCCGTTGAGAGGATAAATATTGTATCTCGACGTAACAAAACCCGAAGTGATGACATCCTAAACTGGTCTACTATACATCGATAATACGTAGATCGTTGGGACGACAAGTAAGCCGCAGTTGTTCATGAGAACCCGGATTCCAATACCGATATTTATATGCAATGGTATTGGAATATAACAAGAAGATGGATCCAAATACAGATTCATCCTCCTGCAGTAGCTTACCGACCACATAGACCAATAGAAATACGTCTGGTATGTTTAAAAAGTTTACTTATTCTTCTTATATTCTATTAAAGTATTCTTATTATATTCATAAATGGAATAGGTGGATATGATTGTACAAGGAAGGAACAATATGGATCAACTTAGACGATCAACAGACTTACCTTCCAACATGAGGACAACGGTCGAAAATACAGTTAACATGTTCGATGAGACACTCAACATGTTTTCCTTGATGTATCCCTTCCAACAATATGAGCAGCAGTTCATGCCATCACAAGAGCATCATACTTCGGGAGCATCAGGTTTTGTGATTTCTTTCTTATAAATGGAAACTATTTTGTTTGTCTCTTAAACGAGTGAATTTATAAAATTATATGTTGTAAATCGTACAGGTAGGGATTACACGAAATATGGTGGGTAGGGAACGCAACCACCTCCGATGTTTGGGACTTCAGGTTTTAGTTAATTGTTTATGTATAGTAAACTCATATTAATATATCAATTTTTTGACATATAAAAACAATTCCTCATAAAATATAGAAGGACACGGTGAGAATGCATTTTCGCAAGGTCAGACAATATAGGAGTCAATATTTGGAATCTCAGGAATGATGTTTGCGGGATATGGCAGACAAGGGCACCCATCAGGTCAACAAGGACTCGCATCTCAATATGACCAAACCGGATTTGGAGCTTCAGGTAATAAAATGACTAAATGCAATAACTAATTTGTATCTTCTGTAACATTTTTTAAAAGATGAATATCCCATTCTTGCAGGATATGGAGAAGCTTTCAGTCAATCACAGTTTGCAGGATCATCATTTGCTGGTCCTTCGAGTCAGGGATACAGCGGGCAACAAGTTCTGCTAATACAACTAGGATTCGTATCTACAGGTTATTATAGTTAATTTATTACATTGTATCCTTCTCTTACTTATTGTTTAATTTATGTGACATATAATGTAATTAACATCTTTTAGGTATGAGCTATATCAAGTATGGCTTTGCAGGGTCTCAAATCGGTGAAGCCGGATTTAGAGGTTCAGGTATAAATATCTTATGGAATAGAAGAACTCATTTCAATATGTTATGTTTAAATTCTGTGATACTTACAATAATATAAATGCCTCAACCTTGTAGGACCATCGCTTGTTGGACCTTCGAGTCAATTTGACTCTGGACCCTCTCAGCTCATACCGTCTACTCAATATAGTTCATGAGATTTGCAGTCACAAATATTTGATAGTGTTCGGAAAATGGAGACAACTGATTTCGATAGACAGTAATTTGGTATATCCACGATAATACCACAACAACGTCCAGAGCTGCCTCTAAGACCCTCTCCCGGAGTAAGGATCACTGAGCCTCCTGCATCAGAGCCGCCTTGCCAGTCAACAAGTGTACGGACTTCAAGAAAGCAGGAATCCCAAACAATCGAACCTCCACGGAAGTCGTCAGCTAGACCGCATCCGTCAGGGCACATTCTAACACATTCGGAACAAATCGCCAAGCAGAAGAAGAAGAAGACAACACATGAGGAGAGTCACAGAAAAATGGGAGATGGAGGGAAAGGAAACGACAAAGGAGAAGGTGGAGGAGGAGGTCTGAAGGGATTTCTAAAGATATGGAAACTATACGTTATTGTAATTTTTTTCTTATTATTTGTAAACACATCTTTGTTCTTTTATGATTTTAATAAAGTGTTTGCAATTTTTTAAGTAAATTGATGTCAAGTTGTACGTTGTTGAGTTGGCATATGTCAATGGTAAATAATGTTGAGCACACTCTCAATTTCTTTATATTTACTATAATATTCCTGATATGTCAATTATAAATATTCTAAGTATATTTTAGAATAATATAATTAAAAATAGAGATATACATCATATTTTAGAATAACGTTATCGGGGAGAATCGAGATGAGGTGCAGAAGAAACGGTAAACCATCTTTCCACCTCCAAAGATGAGAGCACGAAGCTCCTAGCGATAGATCGAAAAAATTGCGATGAAGGAAAATATTGAAAGCCTATTAAATTTATTTTGATTTTTTTAAAAATTATTTTTTTAAAAAAATCCTCAAATATCCTCATTCATATCTAATAATAATAATAATATCCCTTATTTACAGTATGAATAAGAATAAAAATGTTAAATGGGAGCAGCATGAAAATTGCCCATCTCCAAATCAGCACCTGAGGTGACGATCGATACCCATTTTTTTATTTTTTTATCCATACCTATTTAATTAATTTCTATTTTTTAATAATTATTTAAAAAAATCCCTCAAAATTTTGTTTAAATGTGGCATCTAAGGCTGCGGATTCTCCTTTTGCTAGAGTTATGTATTAGGACAGATGTGCAATTAGGTGTCTCTAATGCCGACCCAAGGGACCTCAAAAATCTAGTTCTCAAACAATGGGACCTCAATGAAGGATCATGAAATGGGAGTCAGAAAAGAGAGGATAAAGCCAACATATCCCTTACTCATAGGTAGAAAGTTGCGAACGAACAAATCTCTCCCAAGAGCAAAACCCACTCTCACGCTCTATCTTTCTCCTATACTTGTCAAAATAGAGAAGGCATCTATCGTTCTTGAAAGAAGAAATAAATGGGGGTAGTGGAAGAAAAACTTCCTTTTTTTATTTATCATCTTCCTTCATCTTTTTTCTTTCTAACCTCATTTCTTTAAGGAATTTCTTTTTTTATTCTAGATTGTTGTACTTTTCTTGTTTTATTTATTCCTGATACAACAAAAAAAGATTTCTTCTGAGCCTAAAGACCAGAAAGTCTTCAAAAAAAAAAATCTTTTACCATTGATGCAAGCGTAGCTTTTCGAAGGGACCTTCGCGAGGGATTTCCCATGGATGGGATGTGGGTTTAAATAGTTCCCCGAATAGATATGGATTTGTAAAATTGCTCAGATTGGGAATATATCGACAAACCATTTGCCACAACGGCAAATGGCTTGCTGTAGGTGAGCGCTGCCCAAATGTCTCCTCTCTCCTCCTTATTCACCTCTGCCGCTCACCCTCTGCTTCCTCCACCTCCTCCTCTCCTCCGCCCGTCCCCTCTGTCCTGTCGAGCCTCACCCACCTCCTCGCCACCCTTTGCACCACCCAAACGCCTCCTCCCTCCTTGTTCACCTCTACTGCTTGCCCTCCGCACCCTCCTCTCCTCCACCCTCCCTCTCCGACCCGTCGGGCCTCACCCACCTCCTCGTCGCCCTCTGCAACCTCCGCGCCCCTCCCCTCAACCCTTACCGTGCCCTCCACCTCCCCCCCTCTCCTCCACCCGGTGCCGTTACCACTTCCTCTCCCTCCTCATGCACTTCGATTGCTCCCCCTCCCCACCCACAACGCCTTCCATCACGTCATCCGCACATGGCACCTCCTTTTCCGCAAGGCCACCGAACCCACCTTTACCCAGATACAAGAAGAGGGAGAGAGAGCCATGTGGGGAGGGGAGATGAACCCGTCTTGACGACCCTAGTGGGGAGAGGAGATAGAGCAAGCAGGCGTCGGAGGAGGCGGAGGGCGAGCATCAGTGGTCAAGGAGGAGGGAGGGATGTGATCATTGTGTTGCATGTTTCCATGCCGTCAGAGTAGCATCTCACTGCCTCCATGTTCTTGTCTATGCCACAACACCTTAGTGCTATTGTTATGCCCCAACTCACCTCCAAAATATCTCTTACCTCACGGAGGTCGTGTGCCATTGTTCTTGGCTCCTAAAGGTTATCTTGTGGAGGTTGCCTTGTATCATTCATCCTCCCAGCTCTACCATGAGAGAGCACAACCACCATGTAACAAAATGGCTTGGGTTGACCGGTGGAAGCATGCAATGCTAGCTCGCATGACTGAACCGTTATTAAGTCATGCGTGACAATCAATGAGCAAAGTATTATATCATTTTAAATTAAAGTCCAGTCATATTAATAGTTCTCTTATTACAACTCCATCTTGGGTAACATTGCAGAAAGAAACTAATAATTAAAGCGGCATAACAAAAGTTCCAGTGGGCATAATTACATACTTTCGTAATCAAGCCATCAGTGGCCCGTACTGGTTCAACTTAATGAAGATGGATAGTTTGCCTTGGACTAGAAAATAAATCAATACTCGTGTTCCCCTGAAAAAAACAACACATGTTATGAGCCTAACGCTCAATATGTGCCGAGTTGGGGTCAAGCCAGCTAGCACAGAAAAACAAGTCTCCCTATGCTAAATTAAGCCGTCAAAAACATAACCTTTTACATGCAATCACTTATCAACATGTCAATACAATTTCATAAGTATCTTGTTGCATATGATACTAACTTCTCTCATATACTATCGTTATGTGACTCATATTTCACATAAACATGCATACGAAGGGTATTCCTTCTGAATACTTCCATTGAAGCCATAATTTCATATATACCCTTAGAATTTTCCATAATTGCGTATATGCCTCTTACAATCATAACATTTGCACAATATCATGACATTGTCATAGTTGCACACATATGCTTTAGTAGTTTTAGAACTATACACATACCCTTGATTTGTTTAGTGATTAAAGTTGTCTTAATTATTAAATCGTTAAACGACTTTGGTGGCTTTGCGGGCTTTGGTGGCTTTACCACCGGCACAAGACGGTCCATGAACATGACATACATAACAATGTAGCTACAACTGTAGAGGATTTATCTTTCGTCTCAATCGGTTCTTTGAACCATACGCCCCCGAAAGGCATTGACCCCTTTCTAGGCCTACGATAATTGGACTCTAGAGGTGTCTCCCACCATTAGGTGTAGCACTTAGCTCCGCTTAAGAAATTCTAATTCTTTCCTTTTCCATGCCGTTGTGGTTCATGTGAATATTTTGATTCAAGTGACCCAAGAGGTCTTCATTTTACAAAGTACCCAACCATTACACACACAATCTGTTGATGTTGAATGATCACTCACATATCATTCAAAATAAAGCATAACACCAGAATTTTCAAAAACCTAATCAATTATCAGTTTTTTCAAGAGTCTACTAATCAAGTTAAACACCCATCGTTGATAATATTTTGGGAAAAAGACCTTTCAACTGGCTACAATTATAAATGCCTTGGATTCGGATTTTTCTTTCTATACACTGCCAAGAGCATAATATTTGTCCAACATATTTTGTTAACATTTATCCAGCCATGCATGTTGTTTGATTAGATTCCAATGTTAGAAATGGTCATTCCTACATTATTTAAAACTGACAAGGTAAATAAAAGTCGTGAGGATAATAACAAATTAGCACACGAATTATATTAAGCATCTCAACAAATCTCTTGTGCCAATGTATTATGGTTTCAATATCAACATTATGTTGTTCTTCTTTCTTTTTTTTGTTGTAAAAGATCACAAAAAAGATAAAATTTCTGTGTGCATAATAAAATAAGTTTTTCGATGTTGCTGAACTACTCCATTTTTCTGAATAACAATTCCAATAGTACCCTTCGGTATTCTTGCCATTACTTCCCTACAAGCTCTTAAGTTCACTAACAATTAATATTAGAAATAAATAAGGTCATCACAAAATTTCCTTAATTACGAATGTCACGGGACAAAAAAATTGGAGGTAACATATGTGACTCAAGTTATACATATAAGTTGGATTATGAATGAAATCAAAGAAAATCGGCTTATATTTAATTAACATAAAGATAGGATGTGCATCATAGCATTCAATATCAATGCTTAACGTGCGTATGCTTCATAGATTATCTTAGTTTTTTTCTTTATCAATATCATATCCTGAGAACCCACATGATGCTTGCTGTTAGAAATCAAAGTGTTCGAAATGACAATGTTTTTAATACCTTTTGTTTACCGTGAGCCATATCGAGCAAGAAAGGGTATTAATGCATACACCTAAATACAATAACATTAATCGACACCATTATAAATGTAAATTTCTCAGCAACCAATACTACGTCTACTGTTCCTTGAGGTTTGACACATATCTCAAGGCCGACGAATTGTATATACTAGATCGCTACACCCCTATCCTTGCTCCCGATCCGACGTTCTCCTCAACGGAATCAACACCGACGTTTCCTGCGACAAGAACGATCCTTCTCGTGCAATCTCTATCTAACTCTCCCTATTTCCTCTCTCTCTCTCCCTCGCTCTCGATTTTTGCCTGGAACAAGTGAAGTGGGAGGAAGATCCTTTGGATTTTATGCCTCTAAATGAGACAATAAATGGGCTAATAATACCATTAATTTTAGAAATAAATCAATGCTATTAATCGGAAAAATAGAAGAAAAGTTGGGTTGGAAAAAAATGGAGAAAAAGTCTAGCCGTTACACACCATCATGCACCCTTCATCTTTGATGGAGTTCTAGAAAAAGAGTTCAACATGTGTTTGTTCATTGCTGCTCTGTGCAGCCGCCATGCATGGCTCTTGGGCTCTTCCTCGTGCAAAAAATTTAAAAAAAATAATACTGAAAGTCACTAACCTCAAGTCGAAAAAAAATCCTAGAATAATCTTGCTTGGGTATGACATATAAAATCAAGAACAAGAATACTGCAATTTACATTATTTGAGATAGTTATAAAACCTAACTGCACGTAGGACTACATGTATGAAAACTTATACATAAACCTTATAACACGTTTATGTCCACTACTAAGCAATGCCACACTAAATAGACTAGGACTTAGATCTTTGAATGCCCAATTCACCATTTAACTTATTGGCTAACTTTAAATCAATTAAAGGAGAGGTATTTGGATGTGAAAAAACCCTCTTTCGCCCTTAAGGCCAGGTTTATTAGAACAAGATAGGTCAACAATCTGTCAACATATTCAAGGAGTTATCGATCAAAAGCATATTGTTCAAAGTGTTCTCCAACACATGCGGATGATGAAGAAGTGTTGTCCGTGTTTCTCCAGATTCAATCGAGTATGCAAAATCTACTGAAGTTACTGCAAGATCCTACTATTATAAAGTGTTTGAAACAACAACTGCAGAAAACTGCACTCAAAACCGTTGTCCAAGAGAGTTCAAGTTCACCACCGACGTTGTTGCCACCAGTACCAATCCCAAACTTTACCCCACCATCTCCTCCACCAACATGCCCCACTACACCAACACCTCTCGCCACCCTAGCCCCTCTGATGATTCCTTCAGCACCGCTACATACACCATCCGCCACACTAACCCCACCGCAACCCTATCCCACCAAGCCATCCCAACGGTCATCACCTTTTCCAAACCACACCAATGTCAGTCCTAACCCCGACCAGACCACCAACACTACCCACTCTTGCGCCAGTCACACTACCTCTCACATGTCCTCACCGCCGCCACCACCACCTGAATCACCTCCCACACAAGCCTCAACACCTTCTTTGGTAAATATTTTAGTGACAACTATGTAATACCGAATACTTTAGTGGCAATTATAGCCAATGACTCATTTGATTGGATGGAAATGTTGTATATAGTTGTATATCTTTTCTTTTGGTATTCCTATCTCCATAATTTAATCATATATTAAAGTGTTATATATTATATATTAGTTGGATAATATACAATTTCATAAGCATATATTTTATTGTAGTTTTTATGGGTATTTTTGTTTATAAATTGAGGCTTACGCCTCAACTGCCTCAAGGTTACACCTCACCTCACTTCCATGGAAAACGCCCCGTTCCATTTTTTGCTTTTTAAACCTTGACTACAAATAGCAGACCTAAGATCTATGTCGATCAATGGAATAGGCCTTTGAAGTTCTTCATCGAAAAACTTTGTCTACCTATATGTATCCCCAATGCGAAAAATACAGAGGTTCGGAGTCCAAGGCAAGATAGACAAGATTCTTCCAACCATTAGAGAGAATATACTTGATCAGACTGTCACTATATATAGTCATACTTCCTTTGAGATTGAGTCGGGTACATGATGTCTTCCACGTATTGAATTTGGAAAAGTACGTCTACGACCCTGACGAACCTCTAATTACCCTATGTTAATTTTGTCAAATTGTTGTAGTCGGGCAATCAGAATCGATCGAAAATAAACCACATGATTAAATTATCAACCAATCAAGCAAGTATCGTTTTATGTATTTTTAACTTGGACAAGCCCCGGGGTCGACTCAAGGAGGTAAATGAACAACTTAGGATGCAAATTAGATCAATTAATGCACGATTTTCAGAGAGATATATTTTGGTATTTTTTATGCAATATAAATGACAATGCAAAATACGATTGAATTACGTTATTAAGAGAAACAAGAAACATAGTCCTATTAAATTTTAATTCAAAAATACATCAAATTAAGCACGAGATATTTTTCATGTAAACTTATTTCAATGATGCACACAAAATGTATCTTTTTGGAAATTTTGGAATTAAAATGCAATAATAAAAAATACATTATTTTTATGGGTTTTTATTTAACTTTTTGTGCACATAGTATGAAAAAATATGAAATTTGAACGGGAACTCAAATATGATGAAATGAATCAACATTTATGTTTTTGGAATTTTCTTATGATATATGGTTTTTTATGAACTTTTTAATGAAATAGAGTGAATGCAACTATTTAATTTCCAATAAAATTCACGAAATCAAATATTCTAAAAACCAATTTATCTCAAAAAAATATTTCAATGCACATCAACCCAGAAGACTTGAAATTTCGCAAAAATATTGTATATAGATTTAACTAAAAATAAATTACAGAAATCACTCTACAATTTATTTTAGGCACAAGACATCACCATTTTAAATGAGATTTGGGTAAAAATTAAAGCATAGTTAGACATATCATTTCTGAGTTTTTAAGACTTTTTAGAGCAAGGAATTAATGTATGTGAATTTCATAGCATAAATTGGTAAATTTTACATAAATATCAAACTCTGATTTTTAATAAATTCATAAAGTCTCATGAAAATTCAAATAAGTAACTAGGATATTAGCATTTGTTGAACAATAAATTGCAATTTTTAAAACTTAAAAATGATGCAAAATTAAGATTCAAATTACAAGTCAAATGCAAGGGTGTCTATGCAATGCGGAAACTAAAGTTTAGCAAAACAAAATGTGCTTAAGGGTATGTTTGGAATTACGAAAACATGAAAGGCTCAACATGCAATTTTTCCAAAATAAAAAATAAAAAGATGAGGACCTTCTTCGTGGATGAGAAGTTAGGGTGCAAGGGATGTGGTGTCTTGCGACAGTCGATGGCGGTTGACGGCAATCTTGGTTGTGCGTGGATCACGAGAGGGTGAAGGCGGAGGGGCGTGGGGTCACACGTGGAGGACAGGCGTGGTGGGGGTTTCCAGGAGAGGGGAGATCGTGCGACTTGCGTGAGCGGGTGCTGGCGGCTGGAGGTGGGAAGCCGCATGATTCTGGAGAGTGGCAGCGTCGGCGGACGTGGTTGTTGTGCACGTTCCGCACGCAGGGTGGCTGTAGCTAGGCACGATGAGAGACGACCTATTATAAAGGAAGGCCTTGCTATGGGAAGTGGTTGTCGGGGGGGGGGGGGGGGGCTTGAGCAACTGTGTGTGCTTGGACGACGGCGGGGAGATGGTTGTGGGCGCATGCGATCGCTGAGGGGATGGCCGCATAGGGGCGTTTATCGCTGGCAATGGAAGGGCCACCAATACGATCAACGGCTGGAGGAAGGCGACGCCTCGTGAAGGAGGGGGCTCGGTCTTGGTGACGAAGGTCGGCGATGAAGGTCGGCAACATGCGGTCGATGGGTAACAGCCGCGTGACGCAGCTGCTACGCGCGCGCATATGTGTGCTTTAATTTTTTTTAAAATAGGAAATCAAAATGTGGATGAAATTATGGTGTGATATGAAATGATGTTGGTGATGATTATGGATGTAGAACAACAAGAAAAAAGTGAGTGTTAGAAAAGAATAAATGAATGTAAAGAAGAGGGATACTTACCTGTGGTGGTTTTGCTAGAAGGTGGGGCTACGGTGCGTGACTCCCATCGTGGACTCAATTAGCTTGTCGAAAAGCTGAGAAGCTGGGCCGTGACCTGAAGAGATGAACAACGACATGAGGAAGAGCCCTCGTGGATATCTCCATTGAGACCGTCGTTGCTTGACCGGAGGGTGCTGAAGCTGTCTCTGACAACACTCAAGAGCTGGTGGTCTCTCCCTCTCAATTGAAGAAATGGCGGATAAAGGGAAAATGATAAAGAAGAAAGAAATAAGGAAGAAGAAGATGGAGGTTAGAAAAAAGGTAAAGAATGTGGAGTTGAATGGAAGTTAGTGTAGAGAACGTAAAAATATAAAAGAAAATAAATTAAAAGTAGGCTACCAAAAAAGAGAAAATAAAAATAAAGATAAAATAAAAGATAATGGAGAAATTACAAACTAAGTTATCAAAATAAAACAAACATTATGTACACAAATTTTTCGATTTTTTAGTTCTATTTTTTTTATTTTTCTTAATTAATAAAAATAAAATACTAGAAGTAAATACCACATGAAAATATTTTTTTATTTTTTTTGTAATTGAGAAAAAGTAAATAAAAAGAGAAAAGAACAATATTTACATTATATACAAAGTCACTTTTCATTATTTTTAACGATAAAATAATTTATTTTAATTTTATAATTACGTACTTTATTAAAATATACAATAAAAAATCAATAGAAAAAGAAATAAATAAAAATGAGTTAAATTTGTAAAAAAATATTAGTATCAAATTATTACATTATATACAATATACAACTAGGTTACAAAACTCATATTTTGTAACGAGCTAATGAAACCATTTTATTGGATAGAGAATTTTCTAACTTAAATTTTAAAAGTGAGTTTGGTGAATTTGGAATTCATACGGAGCAGGAATATGGCCAGGAAGTTGGACTTTATAGTATTTTCTCTTTGAGATCTAGAAGTATTTATTGATGGTGGAATTTATTTTATATTTTTTCACTTTTATATATTTTTATATACAAGCTAGAGAAAGAATTAACCGAAAAGGAGTTGATATGGAATCATTAAAAATATATGATTTTTGGCTATTTACAGGTGAATAACTTTTTTATTTTATAGCTTTTTATTATTAATTTATTTTGTATAATAAAATATACAATAATTAATGCATTTTATTTACAATAACCATTTTATTAATTTATTAATTTTAAGGATATTTATTTGATATTTGGCTCAGGGATTTAGCTAAGATTAATATATTGAGATAATGAATCATGTATTCATCACTCCCCTATACTTAAACTATCTAGTCCTCGAGAAAATGAAGAATGAATAAGTTGGATTAAACCCTAACCGTGCATATAAATACAAGATTTGATCCGTTGAAGAACTCTCGATTTTAATGATCGTGAAATTCTAAGGTTAACCAAGCTTTAGTAAAAAAGTATCCAATTTTCCCAATCATAAGACTCTCTCTTTATACATATATAATAAGGATATTTCATTAAGTGTGGACTACAGTTACAAGAGTAGAGTCGCAACTTCACCCAAGGTTCTAGTCCACGAGACTCTCCTAAGAACCCTGTTAATTTGACTTGAATCCTAACCACTTGTTGGGCTGCTGATGTGGCTGATCTGTATCCTGCCTTCTGATTGGCTGAGAGCTGTTGGGCCAGGATTGCTGACAAGTCTGATTTGTGTCCAGCCTTCTGATTGGCTGAGAGTTGTTGGGCCAGGATTGCTGACAAGTCTGATCTGTGTCCTACCTTCTGATTGGCTGAAAGCTGTTGGGCCAGGATTGCTGACAAGTCTGATCCGTGTCATGTCTTCTGATTGGCTGAGAGCTGTTGGGATGGATTGCTGAATACATATGGTATTCTTCTGTTGCAGTATAAAAAGGGCCCTAGAGCTATCAGATACTGCAATCCTCATTTTCTGATCCTGTTTCTCATCCCATATCTGTACCTTCTCAGTACCCTCTGTATTACATTTTTTTCTCCAAATAGTGAAACCGATCGCCGCTTCCCAAGGACGCAGCCCATTTACGGGTGAACCTTGTAAATCCTTGTGTTTGTGTCTTGCTTGTTTGATCGTGTTTGTGCGTGTTTGCTTCCGCAATTCGCAACAAACTGGTATCAGAGCTTCAGGTTCCGTCAGGATCATCCAGTAAGATGCCGTCACACAATCTGAAGATCGAGAAGTTCACGGGGAAGAACGGATTCAGTCTATGGCAGATCAAGATGCGCACCCTTCTGAAGCAGCAGGGCATCTGGGCATCTTTAGATCAAGAGTGGGCGAAGGCACTCGAGCCGTCCGAGTTGATGGTGCAGGAAGAGAAGGCGCACTCAACGATCATGCTATGTTTGGTGGATGAGATTATCGCTGAGGTTGCCGATGAGGATTCTGCGTCCGGTCTGTGGTTGAGACTTGAAAGTCAATATACAATGAAGTCTCTAACCAACAAGTTGCTCTTGAAGCAACGTCTGATCTCACTCTGCATGCATGAAGGTGAAGTCATGTAGGTTGCCAAAGCTGGGGTTGTTGTCATCAAGGGTAACAAGCAGAAGACCTTATATGTCTTGCAAGGGTCTACAGTTCCTGGGAGTAACTTCAAGCATTGTTTGGACTTGCTCAATATCAACAGTTGGCAGTAGCCTCGATGAGGGGCTGGCGGCGGTGCGGTGAAGCTTGGGAAGCTTCTCTGAGAAGAAATTTCAAGATGAATATTATTTATAATTCCTTGATTACTGTTATCTGAATTTTAAGTGGTGAATTATAGTAGTGGTTAATTCTACTGTATGAGAATTCAACTCCGGTAGAGTCTAGCAATGGTTAATTCTGCTAGTGGAGAATTCAACTCATGATGGAGTAATAATAGTGGTTCATTCTACTATACGAGGATTCAATTCAAGGTGGAGATTGTTAATTTGACTTGAATCCTAACCACTTGTTGGGCTGCTGATGTGGTTGATCTGTATCCTGCCTTCTGATTGGCTGAGAGCTGTTGGGCCAGGATTGCTGACAAGTCTGATCTGTGTCCAGCCTTCTGATTGGCTGAGAGTTGTTGGGCCAGGATTGCTGACAAGTCTGATCTGTGTCCTACCTTCTGATTGGCTGAAAGCTATTGGGCCAGGATTGCTGACAAGTCTGATCCGTGTCATGTCTTCTGATTGGCTGAGAGCTATTGGGATGGATTGCTGAATACATATGGTATTCTTCTGTTGCAGTATAAAAAGGGCCCTAGAGCTATCAGATACTGCAATCCTCATTTTTTTATCCTGTTTCTCATCCCATATCTGTACCTTCTCAGTACCCTCTGTATTACATTTTTTTCTCCAAATAGTGAAACCGATCGCCGCCGCCCAAGGACGTAGCCCATTTACGGGTGAACCTTGTAAATCCTTGTGTTTGTGTCTTGCTTGTTTGATCGTATTTGTGCGTGTTAGCTTCCGCAATTCGCAACAAATCCAATCCTCAACACTAGAGAATAAATCATTTCTTACATTCAATCCACATTCTCTTTAGTTGTCAGACTTAAAAGTGAAGATGGAAGGCCAGTTGTTGGAGGGTATAGGTTTGTGTAATTTCTTCTCTCCCTCTCATTGGAACAAGGATCCCGTCGGATGCCTTATTAACTCAACACGTGTATATTGGTGTTGATCAGTGCGTCCGTCAAGAGAATTCAGAGTCGTCTTCACATGTTTTCTTGGGAATACACCGGGGTGTGTCTTTTTTTGACTATCTAATATACCTTCTATAACCAGACTTGTAGCATTTATGATGCAGATCTTTTTTGGATGCTAGCCCAACTCCTGGTCCTAATAGCTTAGTCCAAGTGGACACTTTGAAATGGTTAGGAGCACTCGCCTTTGGTGAAAGCTCTGTGTATTTGACTTTGTAGTGTAGAGCTTTTTCTTTCTCTCTTTTCTTTTTTTGAATTTTGGCTAGCTCCACTGCTTTTACAAAGTTGGTGCACATTGATCAACAAATTTTTAGATTTCATCACACCCTGGCACATAGGTCAATATCAAGAGAATGGTACAAGAAATATGTTCTCATACTGGATAAAGTTGCTGACACTCAGGTTTCATGAAGCCTTCATCGTTTTTATCCCATCCTTAAGCATCATAGAATCAGGTCCAAACTCAAATCCCTCATCACAGTTCCTCAAGTAAAATTTCAACTCATCGATGATCATATTCTTAAGGTAGAGACTAGGTATGCAATATAACACACACATCTTTTAAACTAAGGAAATGTGGATAATTACATCAAAAACCATAATGAATAAGGCTGGTTAACTCTAAATCTCAAAACCTCATAAACCAAGTGTTCTTGAACTTCACCAGCCATGTGTGAATGTGATTGTGTCAGGGATATCTCCAACTCATTAGTTAATTTTTAAAAAAAATTTTAAAAAATGATTTTCATTTTTTGAAAATGTTTTTATTTGAATTTGTATTTTTTAAAATTTTGAAGGAAGAAGAAAAAAAGATTTTTTTGAAAAGATTTTGTTGTTTTGATTTTTTTGAAAAGTTTTTTTTATTTTTTGTTTTTATCAAAAAGTTTCACAGTTTTTTTAAATTTTTTTATTTTTACCCATCTCAAATTTATTGAATATTATACATAAAATACGTGAAAATATGAGCTATGAGTGAAGTGTATATGTAATATATACAATCCCCCTATACTTAGCATGCGCTATGTCCTCATAGCTCGAAGTGAAATAAATACATAGCTCATACTAAGTATAAATTGGAAAAAAGTATAGAAAATGAGAGAAAAGAGGAAGAAGTGGGTGTGGTGAATACACAGAGGGCATCGCGTCTCATATACTTAGGCTCTGGTAAGCCTAAGTATGGAGTAGTGGTCAAGATTGGGGGACCGATGAGAGTGGGAAAGAATATACAAAAAGAAAAATAAAAGAAGAGAAAGAGCAACTCAGGTCACTCACCCCCTATACTTAGGATATAGTCATCCTAAGTATAGCCAAACAATGAAAATGACACGGAACTAGGGCGAGTGATGCGAATAATGAGAGAAAGAGGGGTCAAAAAGAAGAAAATCATATACAAGATGGACTGAGAATGTACAATGATCAAGAAGGTTTGCGACGGACCTTCTTACTGAATGAGGAGGTAGAGAATATACAAGTGTGTCAATGACAAAATCATCCTCATATGAATAGTAATGTGGTGAAGGGATCACCCAACGAAGGTTGACACACAACTGCTTGCTCATAAATGGCTTAAGGACATCCGAACTGAGCTCACCCATATAAATCACCTCATTCAGACCCGATGAGGAATCCTTAGAGAATTCCTTCTCTAGTATATTGAAGGAATCTTTCATAGTCAGTATTCTATAACCTGAAGCATTGAGAGGGAGAGGAGAGTGACCCACCTTTAGGGGTTCATGGGACCACCTCGAGGAATCAATTCTCGACTTCCTCTCATTGGATAATTGACTAGAGGATGGAGCAACCATGTTTTTGGGAAATGTCAATTTGGTATGGGTTGTCTCCTTTGTTGAAGGTCCGGGATATGGTGCAGTGCTGACCATGGGTTCCTCATCAGATTAGTCTCCATATAGATTGTAGTATTCCTGAAGGGTCAACACACGTCTTTGGTATGTGCTAGTGATCTCAGTTGACTTGGCATTAGTATTTTCAGATGTCGGATCAACGAAATGGTCAAGACAATCAACAAAAGTCGTGTCCGAACCAATGACAACTTCAGGTTGTGATTCCTCTATCGAAGTTGTCGTAGTGGTAGTGATGCAAGCAATGGAAGTCATGGATGTGTGGAGAGTCTTTGATCCAATGGTCGGCTCGACGGTCGGTATCTCAGGTGTAGCAGAGAGGTGGGACTCATCTACCTCTCGATGGTCATGACTATCAGCAGCTTTGTGGGTTACCTTAGAGTATTGTGTGTCCTCGAAGAATAGGTGCGGGCGAAGTGCTCCCAATGCTGTGAAATCGATCTCCCTAGTCTCGCAATCTATAGTTGCCTTAGCTAAGGCTAGGAATAGCTTCTCGAAAATAATTCAAGATTGGATGGACTCTCCTCGACACTCAATGTTAATGATCATAAAGTCTACTTGGAGTAGAGCACCTTAGAAAGTAATGATGACTGAAATGATTCCTCTCGATCGTTTTATGGATCGATGAGCCAGCTGAACGATCTCTCTCGACTTCTTGATTGGCCTGAGTTTGAGCTTATCAAACACTAAGGTCAAGAGGATATTTATCGATGAGTCATCATGTATTGTAGCATGGTTGAAGATAGTCTCTTTGATTTCACATCCAACCCTAGGCAACCGCTTCACTCTGCGGCTTTTGGTCTTTCTCCCCATCACCAAGGAGGTGGCCATAGACACTAGATTTCTTTTTGTCCATGTTCTCTTATTGCCCGACCTCTTAGGCATCAATTTACTTCTCACAAATCTTTTGAGGTCGGGTAAGTGTTCTACGAACTTTATTAAGGGAAGTTCTAGAGTAAATTCTTTAGCAATCATTCCCCTAAGGGAAGGGTCCAATCTTTTCAAATTTTTTTCATTCTCAATTTTTATTATATTTTCTGGTTTTTTAATTTTTTCAGTCTTTTTAGGTTTTTCAATTTTTGTTGTTTTTGATAGGTGAAGGATGAGTAGGCGGATGTACAGACTCTAGATTGGAAGGTAAGTGGTTAGAAGAAGAGGGAGGTAGAATGGACTCCAGTTGTACAGAGTGTGTGTTTCCTTATGTTGTCTAGATTTTCAACATTGAATCTGCTTATTTCATTATCCACTTCCGTACCTGAGCTAAAATAAAATAAAATTAGTCGATCGATGACATTTCTAAATTTATCCTCAATTAATTCATATCTCTTAATAATCCTAGAAGTGTCATGCTCTAAAAATTCCTCATGATAAATCATGGGAGCAGTCTGTTCAATTGGAGGATACTGTTGAGAACTTAAGGTCTTATACTCAACATACCTAGACTCTGGCATGTAATGTTGGGTAGAGTATAGACCATCTGTGTGGCAAAAATTGATTAGAACCTCATGTGGTGGAGTCAATAGACTGGGGGTTTGAAGATCGAGCTCATGAGTCAAATCCCCTATATATGAAGGCTCTTCGAATGGGTGGTATGAAGGCAGGTCAATGTGAGCTTGATCACTAAGGTCAATCAAGACTAGAAGATCATAAGGGACATGCCTCTCCATTTGGTTTATTCTATCAACCAAGTTATATCCTACGGTCAAGTCATAGTGTGTATGTATAAATTGTTGCCATGTCCCAACATTCATGTGAGGGGTGAATTAGATATGTTGGGGAAAATAGCTCTGCCAATCATCTATCCCAGGAGTGGTTTGCTCTTCGTGTGGTTCCTTAATTCCACCAAGCACCCACAAATATGGTGAGTCAGCCTAGGATGGAAGTGGATCAAGACTATGAGAATACGGGGTAGGTGAGAGGTCCGAAGAAGTGTAGAAGCTGATCGGAGTTCCGACTTCTTAGGTGGAATGGGGTGAAGGGTATATGGAGGCATGATATAGAGAAGATGGTCGATAAATGGTCAAGGAAAAGTGACATGAGATATCCGGGCGAGATGACCAATATCCTGACATCTTTGAAGAGAAATGATGAATCAGAAGCAGATCAAGGTAGAAAATGTGCAAGCGCACAGAGTAACACAAACAGACAAACACAAGAGAAAACCCTAGTTTCACCAACTCAACTCAATGATGGTCGCAAAAGTCTGACTATTTATCTTTCAGTTTTAGTTAAGTGATGAAAGAAGAAATCCGTTTATTTACGCAAGATTAAAATGTGGGTTTTGGGCACTATCCTAGGGATGTGTCCTCGCCTCTCAACAAATAAAATAGAATGTGTACACTAATGGGGTTGCTCTCCCAAAAACAAGTGTTAGTTATATGCATTTTTTGGTTAAATTTGTATTAGCAGTCCCAATTTTAATTTGTTACCACTTTGAAGTTAGTCCACCACTCAGCATGCCTATCAACAATCCCAATTCCTTTAATTTCCTAAGTTATAAAATAGAGGAAGGAGATCAAAAAAGCTGATGCAAAATCGAAAAAAATGATGTGATACCGAGTTAGGAAACTTACAATGATTCCCAGCTCTCTACATACGGGATGCAATATAGAATTTTAAAATTTTTACACTAAATGAAATGTGGGCGATGAAATCACACCTAGCAGGAACTTCTATTGGTTGGGAAGAATTTGATTTAATTTTCCTAAGTAGAACGTTCTAAGGTGCGTCTTACATGTGATAATGTGTGGTCCTATATTTTATGAGCACGAGCAGGCAAAAAAACCTAATAAAGATCTAATAGCCATAAGCGCAGGTCTAACCTACAAGCCACTCAAGTCGAGCCCCACCCTCATCAGCGAGTGAAACATGTCTCTACACACCACAAAAATGAATGTCCACAGTCCTGATTAGACACACAAGATCCCAAACGGGAACCGCTATAAATATGCATTTACCTAAATTATTACAAATAATTACAAGAGTAAATAAATGCAGAAATTAAAAACTCTCTCTCAAATAAAATGTCTTCTTTGTGCCTCAACAGATGGCTTGCTCAAGAATCGCCGGCCTCCAATGTATTTCAAGATGTGTCAGCTTTAAGAAAGCCGCTCCAAGTCCACTAGGCCTTCGTACAAAAAGGAGAGATATATGTTAAAGAGAGATAACAAAACATATACAAAAATGAGAAAATAAATAAATGAGGGAAAAAGTCGAAAAATAAAGGAAATATATACAAGAAGAGATCGGGAATCAGACTATCTGAAAGAGTGGAAAACCTAATACTGAATTTTCTAAAATGATTCTAAGCTGTTTTTCTCCCCAGCAACGATGCCATTTGATGAACCTCTAATTACCCTATGTTAATTTTGTTGAATTTTTGTAGCTAGGCAATCAAGATCGATTAAAAATAAATCGCACGATTAATTATCAACCAATCAAGCAAGTGCAGTTTTATGTATTTTTAACCTGATCAAGCCTCATGATCAACTCAAGGAGGCAAAGGAACATCTTAAGATGCAAATTAGATCAATTAATGTACGATTTTCCAAGAAATGCTTTTTTGGTATTTTTATGCAATATGAATGACAATGCAACATCCGATTAGATTAAGTTATTAAGAGAAATAAATAACATGGATCAAATCAGGCAAGTGATATTTTTCCTATAACCTAATTAAATGATGCACACAAATTTTTTTTGGATTTTTTGAGGTTAAAATGCAATAATGAAAATGAATGATTTTTATGGGTTTTATGCAATTTTTATACAAACAATATGCAGAAATTATGAAATTTGAACGAGAACTCAAATATGATGAAATGAATCTACATTAATATTTTTGGAATTTTCTGATAATATATGATTTTTTATTAATTTTTAATGAAACAGAGTGAATGTGACTAATTAATTTCCAATAAATCAACGAAATCAAATTATCCAAAAACCAAATTATCTCAAATAGATATTTCAATGAGAAATCTAGGAGACTTGAAATTTCACAAAAATATTGTATGTGGATTTAATTAAAAATCAATTACAAAAATCACTCTACGAATTATTTTAGGCACAAGCGTCTCCATTTTACGTGAAATTTGGAAACAAATTAAAGCATAATTAGATGCATCATTTCGGATTTTTTTTGTGAATTTTTAGCAAAGAAATAATGCTTGCGAATTTCATAGCATAAATGGGTAAAATTTCAATAAATATCACACTCTAATTTTTAATAAATTCACAAAGGTTCAAAAAAATTTAATTAAATAACCAGGATATGTAGCAATGTTTGACCAACATACTACAATTTTTAGAACTGAAAAATGATGCAAAATTAAAGTTCAAATTACAAATCCAATGCAGAGATGTCTGTGTAATACAGAAACTAAAGTTCAACAAAATAAAATGTGCTTAAGGGCACTTTTGGAATTACGAAAACATGAAAGGATCAACATGCAATTTTTCCAAAATAAAAAATAAAAAGATAAGGAACTTCTTCGTGGATGGGAAGTTAGGGTGCATGGGATGTGGTAGTTGGCAACGGTTGAGGACGGCTGGCGGTGATCTTGATCGTACGTGGAGCACAACAGGGTGAAGGTGGAGGGGCGCAGAGCCACACGCGACGGACATGCACATTGAGGGATGCCAGGATAGGGGATGACGTGCGACTGGTGCATGTGGGCGCAGGCGGCTGGAGGTGGGAGGGCACACGGTTCTGGAGGGTGGTGGCATCGGAGGAGCACATGGTTGTTGTGCACGTTCCGCACGCGGGGGGTGGCTGCAGCTGTGCGCTGTGCTCGACAACCTACTATGGAGTAAGGACATTCTATGGGCGGTGGTCACTGGGGGGATGGAGTGGTTGTGTGTGCTTGGATAGTTGCGAAGAGATGGCTATGGGCGCACGCGGCTGCTAAGGGGATGGCAGTGTAGGGGCATTTGCCGCTGGAGATGGAAGGTCGCCGCTGCGAGCGACGGTTGGAGGAAGGCGGTGCCCCACATAGGAGGGAGCTCAATTGTGGTGATGGAGGTTAGCCGAAGGTGGGCGATGGGCAGTAGCTATGTGACGCGACTGTTGTGTGTGTGTGTGTTTTTATTTTTTTTTGAAACAGGAAATCAAAATGTGGATGAAATTGTGGTGTGATATGGAATGACGACGATGATGATGGTGATGATTATAAATGTAGAACAATAAGAACAAAATTTTAGGGTTAGAAAAGAACAAATGAATGGAAAGAAGAGGGATACTTACCTGTGGTGTTTCACCGAAAGGTGGGACTGTGGTGCACGGCTCCTGTCGTGGCCTCAATCATCTTGGCGAAAAGCTGAGAAGCGGGTTGTGACCTGAAGAGATGCACAACGACACAAGGAGGAGACCTCGTGGATTTCGCTTTTGAGATCGTCGTCACTCGACCGTAGGTTGATGAAGCTGTCACCAACAACACTTGGGGGTTGGTGTTCTCTCCCTCTCAATTGAAGAAATGGTGGATAAAGGAAAAATGAGGAAGAAGAAGAGAATATAAGGAAGAAGAAGATGGGAGGTTAGAAAAAAGGTGGAGAATGTGGAGTTGAATGGGAAGTTATTGTAGAGAATGGAATAAATAAAATAAATAAAATAAAGTAGGCTACTAAAAAGAGAAACTAAAAATAAAGAGAAAATAAATGAAAATGGAGAAATTACAAAACTAAGTCATCAAAATAAAACAAACCATATGTACACGAATTTTTTTGAGTTTTATTTTTTTGTCTTTTTATTAAAATATATTTACAAAATCAAAATAAAATAAAATACTAGAAATAAAATAACACGTGAAATTATTTTTTGGGGTTTTTTGTAATTGAGAAAAAGTAAATAAAAAGAGAAACGAATAATATTTACATTATATACAAAGTCACTTCACATTATGGTCACCGGTAAAATAATTTATTTTTATTTTTATGACTATGTACTTTATTAAAAGGGATATTTACACCCATTACCATGAGTAGCTTGCAATTACCCGAGGAACCCTCGATATTCGTAATTATACGAGAAACCCCGAATAAGTGCTCCGTCCTACACCCATAACCCTACGTTATTTAGTCAGTTAACTCAAACAGACCTAAAGCTAATCGAACTAATCTTGGATCCAATAGTTATAATTAAAAGCAAAAAAAGGAAAAGGAAAAAACCTTTCTTCCTCCTCCCGACTCCCCCCCACCTAACACCCACACCATCGACCACCATCATCCTCGGCCTCCGCCTCCCAATGCCCCACCCCTGCGTCGACGACCTCCTCCAGCAGCTTCCTCTCCCTCGACCTCCGCCTCCTAGCGGCCCCACCCCCATGCCGACCACCTCCTCCAGCAGCTCCCTCCCCCTCGGCCTCTACCTCCAACAAACCCCTCGACCTCTGCCTCACAACGCCCCCATCCCCCCGTCGACCACCTCCTCCAGCAAATCCCTCTCCCTCAATCTATGCCTACTAGCGGCCCCCACCCCCCACCCCGACCATCTCCTCCAGCAGCTCCCTCCCCCTCAACCTCCGCTTATAGTAGCCACCTCCCGCTTGGCCTCGACCTCCCAGCGCCCCCACCCCCACGCCGACCACCTCCTCCAACAGCTCCCTCTCCCTTGGTCTCCACCTATTAGCGGCCCCCACCCCCCGCCCCGACCACCTCCTCCTCGACCTCCGCCTTTAGCAACCCCCTCCCCCTTGGCCTCGGCCTCCCAGTGCCCCTACCCCCACGGTAGCCACCTCCTCCATCAGCTCCCTCTCCCTCGGCCTCTACCTACCAGTGGCTCCCACCCCCTGCCCCGACCACCTCCCCCAACAGCTCCCTCCCCCTCGGCCTCCGCCTCCAACAACCACCCCCCTTGGCCTCGGCCTCCCAGCGCCCACACCACCGCGCCGACCACCTCATCCAGTAGCTCCCTCTCCCTTGACCTCTGCCCACCAGTGGCCCCCACCCCCACACTGACCACCACCTCCAGCTGCCCCCTCCCCCTCATCATCCACCTCTCAGTGCAACCCCCCACTCCCCGCACCGACCACCACCTCCAGCAGCATCCTTGACCTTTGCCTCCCAGCGCCCCCTCGGCCTCCGCCTTCCAGCCCCTCCCAGATCCTGGAGAGAGAACTATATGGCATGGTTTGCAAATAAGAACGAGTATTAGGGGTAGTTTTGTCTTTTTAATGAAAATCGACAAATATAACAAGCATTCCAAACGGAACATAACACAAGGTTATGTCATGTAAGAGTTAAGCATAATTCAAGCTTGCTCGTATAATTACGAATTATCAAGGTTTCCTGGGGTAATTAGCAAACTACTCAGGGTTATGGGTGTAAATATCCCTTATTAAAATATACAAGAAAGAAATTAATAGAAAAAGAAATAAATAAAATGAGTTAAGTTTGTACAAAAAAATGTTAGTATCAAATTATTGCATTATATACAATATACAACTAGGTCCCAAAATCCATATTTTGCAAACGAGCTATGATTTTATGAAATTACTTTCATTTGATAGATAATTATCTTACTTGAACTTTAAAAGTGAGTTTGATGAATTTGGAGTTATACGGAGCAGGAATGTGACCAGGAAGTTGGATTTTACAACCTTTTCTCTTTGAGAGCTAGGAGTATTTATTAACAAAGGAATTTATTTTCTATTTTTGTATGTTTTATACATTTATATATATATTGCGTTAAAGAAAGAACTAATCGAAAAGAAGTTGATATGAAATCATTAAAAATACATGAAGTTTTGGTTCTTACAGGTGAATAAAGCCTTTATTTTACAGCTTATTATTATTATTTTATTTTGTACAATAATTAATGTATTTTACTTACAAGAATCATTTTATTAATTTACTGATTTTAAGGATATTTATTTGATATTTGGCTCATGGATTTAACTTAGTTAATATATTGAAATAATGAATCATAGATTCATCGAACTCTCGGTATGATCAAGCACGAGGGACTAGAGGTCTTTAATAATATAACTTTTAAGGAAAACCAATCTGAATCTTGAATCAAGATGTAAAATAGTTGAAGAACAAGGATGTTCCAATGGAGAAGGTACTTTAATGTGGTCAACTATATGAGAGGCCAAACGGGTGCTAGAAGACCAGTTTTGAGCTAAATACTCAATGTAATTTTGAGGTTGTAGAAAACGTACTGTGAAAGCATAATGAAAGATAAGAAAGAACACATGGATTTTCATGTGGAACCCTACTCCCTAAAGAGCAAGATGAAACTATGAGAGAATGCCTCATAGGGTGGATGTTCTATTATGAATCTTTCTTAATGAGTACGAGGATGTAGGGCTTCTTATATAGTCCCACCAATATGACCAAGTCCCACTCATACAAGATGTGGGACTAACATGAGTGCTTGCGGTAACTGGATCTTGAAGAGGTCTAATTACCCACATACACATATCCTCTAGCACTCCCCCTCAAGTTGGTTCAATTCTCAGCTTGGACAAATAGAAAGAAGGCATTCATTCACTAAATAAAAGACACTACAAACAATATGAGCACAATGCATACTTTGTTGGTTGCTTGGTGAGGACGCTGCTCCACATGCCATGCTATTGAGGAGGAACATGAGGGCTAAAGTGTGAATTCTGGAGTGCAAATGATGCTCCCAAGAGAAATCTGGATCGACTGGCTTATGTTCTTTGTATCTAAATCTGTCAATCGGTGGTATTGGAATGAGTCTCCTTCATTGAGAACTCTCACCTGCAAGATGTTTGAAGTTTGCATGCTGAAAACTACTCGATCTCTCTAAAAGGTCAAACAAAGAACATCATGGAAATATCCATATATAAATCTGAGAAATATGTCACTCTCATAGAGACCTCAATAGGATCTCATATTGGAGTTCATGATCACTAAAGAAAACTATGGGAATATCTGTACTAGAGTTCACGATCACAGGAGGAAGCCATGGTAAAATCCGTACTGGAGTTCACGCTCACTGGAGAATGGATTCTACATTGAGTCTCTCCCTAGAGAACTCGGAGAAAACTAGGTCACTCTAACGTAGAGTGCCTTGAATCAATGTTCAAAAAAATGTCCCAGGAGCTCGCATATGCGATCACATACGCGTAGTGGGTGATTGGACTGAAGCGTATATATAGTATTTGGTGTATATGTTGTTTTGGCAAGTATGCGGTCAACTAAACCACATATGTGGCCGCTTACTCAGCCACTTGTTGGATGGACCCTATCCCTTCAAGCTTCATCTTCAGTTGTTGTTGGATGTTGTTGTCCTTCATGCTTCAGCGCCAGCTGCTAATGCTATCCTTCATGCTACTATTGTAAAAAATAAATTCTAATATTTATTTAATTGAACTATTTATAGAAAATATTTTATGTTGCTTCAGTAAAAATTAAAATTTTATTTTTATTTAATAACAACGATTAACAGAGAAGTTTTTTTTTTTATTTTTTTAAATGTCATTGCATGTCTCTGCATTTATTTACATTGAATTCAATATACTTTAGTTTTAGAATTCGATACATCTTTTTTCGTAAAAAAATATATCTATGAGTCGTTTGATTTCTTCATTCAATATTTTTCTCATTTGTTCACAATCCAATTTCATTTAGTTAATTCCTATAGAAAACATAATAAGTGTTTCAAACGGGAATTTATTTATTATTATTATATCTCATAATAATTTTTTGTTCTTTTATTTTCATTTTAATAGCAAGTATTCCAACCAATTTCACCTTCAATTTTTTGTTATAATTCACTCTTTTATCTAAATGGATTTTTTTTCAAAATTCTTTGCTTGAAATCATGTTGTATTAAAAAGTCTATGCATATCTTTCGTCTATTGTTATTTTTTAAAACATAAATATCTAATATTTGAATTTAATTAATTATTTTCATTATTTTAAATTAAAATAATACAAACTGCATAATCTGCATATACTTCTGCATATCCTCTTACCCGCTTCAGACTGCCTAACTGAACGAATATCACATACTGACTTTTTGAACCTTGCCTTGAATTATGGTAGAGTTTGAATCTGAACCCTCTACATAATACTACCCTTTGCTCACAACTCGTCGGAAGAAGATGTTTAACCAGTTGTGAGAAGAAATGAAGAAGGGAAAAACAAAATATAATATCCTTTTTATAAGGCATCCCCCTTTTTAGCTTTTCTCTCCTTTTTTTCTAAATCAAGAATTTTTTCTTTCTATTGTCTCCATTTTTCACATTTTGTGGGCTTCTCTCTTATGTCTAAGCCCATAAACATCTCTCCTTTTTATGGACCTTGTCTCCTTTTTTCTACTGCAACCTAATTAGGCCCTCTCCCCCTTTTTGTTTATTGTTACAATTGGTCCCTTTTTGGGCCTTGCAATGTTTCAAATAAGAAAATATGACATGGGCTTTAAAGCCCCACTACTCATCGAGAAGAGGGAATGATACCCCTATGTGTCTTTTCATTAAAGAGGGTTCCCGCGGGGGGAACTCATCCTTGACCCTAAGGATGTCGCTTCCTCCACCTTTGCTTGTGATGGAGAGGAGAATGTTGCCCAGGAACGAGCCCCGATGGAGGAGTTGTTGTTGGAAGAATGGGGATTGGCAATCACGAGGGGTCCAGAGGGATCCAGAGCGTGAAGGCTGGCGACAATGGGAAATGGGCCTCGAGATCTTAACATGTGGGGAGAAGAGATCATCACATGGAGTCTTATGCTTGCCCCAGAGATCGGATACACTAGGGAGAAGGGAACATTGGGTGTGCTCGGAGGGGTGCCACTTGGAGTTTCACCGAGGGATCTCCTCCCAACCTTATCTTCTTGTACTGCTTGGGGGGGCATGTTTGGAACTACCCTCTAGAAGAGTCCATGCAAGGAGCGTCAAGGGGGTGGCAATGTCATATGGGACCCAAAACCATTCGTAAAATGGGCCAAGGAGGGTGGCGACACCATCTATGCTTTCCTCTTCTTTGCAATTTTATGTAATGAGGGAAGCTACTAGGGTTTGGTGAATCAAAAATGGAGATGGCACATAGATTGTAGTAGATTATGTTAGTGTTGGCGATGCTCATGACGGCATGGAGACTGCAGTAGATTAGGTCGACGTGAGGAGGGTAGTAGATTAAGTTTTCAGTAGATTAAATCGGCGTTGGTGACAGTTGCACAGAATTAGGGTTTCATCAGAAACCATATATGTTATTCTTGAACTTGACTATGATATGATCTTCAGAATTTGCATCCTAACTCGTGCATATGTGCAGTCTAAACCTTGAGTTGAAACTACCGATCTTCAAGAAAATATTAAACACTAATATAATCGAATTAAAAAAAACTCAAGATGAACAAATTCAAGAATCGAACTGCTCTGATACCATGTAGAAAATATATTGTGGAAGTTTAATTAGAGAATAATAATAATAAGAAAAAATACATGGATTTTTACGTGGAACCCTACTCCCCAAGGAGTGGGACGAAACCAAGAGAGAATACCTTACAATGCAATCGTTCTATTATGAATCTCTCTCAATGAGTAGGGTGGTGTGTGGCTTTTTACATAGACCCCAATGTGACCAAGGCCTACTCATACATGATGTTGAACTAACATGAGTGCATGTAGTAATTATATCCTAGAGAGGTCTAGTTACCCACATACACATTTTCTCTAAAAGAGACAATTATTCCAAACCCTAGCTTATTTCTTAAGATTGGTTCTTTCAAATAATGAGTTTCACTTTGTTCTAGATTTCTTTATTGACTTCGTTTTGAGTTCGGCATCAAACTTCCTAATGTTATTATTATAACATATGTAGGTTATCCACTTACATATCCCTAGCTCTAGGCCTCCACCTATATAAGACGCTCTAGGGTAGCATAATGAAAACAAGTCATTACCTCATTTTTCTCAATTTCGTATTAGACCCAACACCCCGACCCCCTCTAGACCCCTCCATATCTAGACACCACCGACCCCACTCCATTCTCATTTATGTCCATGCACCTCTTTTTGTCTCTCTCCCCTTGATTTATCTGAGAAACCTACTGTTAGTTTTTTTTAATTAAGCGTTTAAAATAATGAATGTCGTCGTTTCATTGTTGATGGGTAATCGGAATCTATAAAGAAAATAACTACTTAATTATGTAATCCAATTTTAATCGAAGCGGTTTGATGTTTATTTAGCATGGGAAAGTCCCATGTTCGAACTCGAGGAGACAAAGGAACAACCTAGATTAATGTCTATCTAAATCGTGCACGGTTTTCAAGGCGGATATTTTTGGTGTTTTTAATGTAATATTTGAAATGTAAACGAAATGATGGCCAATTTTAAGGACTAAAATGTGAACAATGATAAAACATGGTCCAACAATTATGAATATTGGCCAAGATGTTAATTATGATGAAATAAATTCTCTACAATTTTTTTTAGAATTTTCTAATGCAAGATGAATATTTAATGAATTACTGAATGCAAACAAGGTGAATTATAATGATTAATTATAATAAATATTAAATTTCCGTATTTTGAGGAAATAAAATTATCCAAGATAGATTAAAATTGAGCTATCCTAGAATAATCTTAAACCCTAAATATGTGGACTTTAACACATATTATAAATTAAATATTGAAATAGACAATACGATTTTTATAGAGAAAAATATGCATGCAAATGCAATTTGCATTCTTTTTGGGCACAAAGTAAATATCAACTAATTCTACTATCGTGAATATTTGACAATTTTTCGAGCAATGGTTAATTATCTATGATTTTCAAAGCACGGATTGGGTAAAATATGCAAGATTTCGCAAGAAATTATTATAAATAATCCATAGAGAATAAACATATCACAATCATGCCATAATGTAGAGCATTAATTGAAAAACACTATACTAATTTTTTAATAATAAAATAATGTCGAATTGAGGTTTAAAATAATAGAGGAACACAGGGTTATGTTTGCAAATTAAAATAAATAAAATAAAATAAAACATGTAGTGGAAGGACTTGAATATAATTACCTATCCCCAAAAGGGGGCTTCTTACAAAATTTCCAGAGGGGCACATGTTGGGTGGCGGGGCTCTTTCCATGAATTGGAAGACGTTGAGGGGCTCTTTTCAACTAATCATCCCCCACGCATGCGGGTTATGTACGCAAGTGTCTTCTGGGATAAGGCGGAAATACGGGGGGCATCTTTTGCAAAATTCCCCAAAGAGGGGAGTGTTGGTCACTTGCCCTCCCTTGATTCTTGTGCCCTGCGGAGAGGGGATTATGGAGGGTGATGGTTGTAGAGGTGGCAGAGCCTCCATGAATGAGCGAAGGAGGAGCGGTAGAGGAAGCGCTTGGCGGTGAAGATGACTCCGGGCTCCAACAAGGAGGTATCGGTGGAGCGTTGATCGTGGGTGGTGAGTGGCTGAGTTGACATGGGCACTATGCCGATGCAGGTGGCTATTGGAACTCCCAGGAGGCGTCGATGAAGGATCTAGACTCTTGGGAGTCGATAAAGTTCTGATGGTTGACCGTGCTGGAGATGGTGATGAGGGAAGTGGAGTACGTCTATGCGAGCATGTCCAGGAGAGGAGCTCGGTGGAAAAGCACGGTTGTAACAGAGCAGAGCGATGGTGGAGGTTTGGTGGTTTGATGCGGAAGGTGATTGAACAGAGGAGTGGAAGATGGTCGAATGGGGTATTGTGCTCTACAACAATTTGCTGAAGCGGAGGCAAATGCGACGAGAGGAGCATGTTGCGACGAGGAGGTGGGTCTCCTCGGATCTCATCGGGCTTGAGAGTGGGACCAACAGAGGTGCTGTCACCGCCTTCAAATCGCTCATCCTGCTTTGGCGTTAATCGACGTATGAGGTGGAAGGAGGATGGCGATGGTAGTTAAATAGGAGAGGAGGGCTAGTCGGCTCGGAGGTGGCGATTAGGAAGGTGGTCGTCGATGAGGATTTGATTGGAGGCAAATGGAAATTGTGATATTAGTGGAGATCTGATGGGGCGGCGATCAATTGATGGAAAGGGGATTCGTCGATCTTATTAGAGGAGATCTGAGAGGATTTGTGATGAGGGGCAAGTTAGGCAAGTCGGAGGTGAAGATAGAGAGCGCGAGGGACGCGGCGATGATATCTGTAGGCATGCGACAAATGTAAAAGGGGAAGCAAAGAGCAAGACAGAGGAAGAAGACGAATGGAGGAGGGACGTCCGATCGGTCGAGATGGGACGACCTTCTTGAGGCCACGCGTCAATTGATTTTTTTATTTTTTTATTTTTAATTTATGTATTTTTATTATCTTTTTATTATTTTTTAATGAAAAATTGAATAATTAAAAGGGTTAAAATGGGTGATGTGTGGCGGCTTCAGGAGCTACCACGTGTCACTCCCACAAAAATTGGAAAATAAAATAGAAAGATAAATAGGAAAGAAATAACAGACGACCTCAGATCGAGAAATTATATTCATAAAAGTTGCTCGACTCGACGAGATCTACAACTTTCGTAAACAGACCAAAATCAAAATAGGCTATTTGCAGAATGTGATATTTTTGGTGGTTCTCTAGGTACATAGAAAATCAGCTTTTGGGGTTTTTGTAAATTTTTGTCATTTTTAATTAAGATAAAAATCAGGAAAAATTATGATGAAATATAAGACAAGTATTTACACAATATCGTATTTTTTGGATTTTTAATAATTAAGAAAATGAAAAACTAAAACAAAGTACGAAAAAGAGGACTTTTGTATAAACTATTAGTGAACACTCAGACTTGGTTAGTTTCTTTGATTTCAAGCTCAATTTGGATTTGAATTTTTATGCATTTTAATAAAAAAAATTCAAATAAAATAAATGAAAATAAATAAAATGAAAAGAGTTAATTATGTACATAAAATAATAGGTCAAAATCGGGTAAAATACACAATGTACAAAAGAGGCCCGAAATCCAACTTTCACACATGAGTTCCGATTCACTTGAACTTGGTCTTGTTTTAAAGGTAATTGAATGTATATTAGTTCAAAAGTGAGTAAGATCAAATCAGACATTGTACGAGGAAGATATCAATATTTTAGTTCGATCATCCTGAAATTAGGGTTTGGGTTTCTGGTCCACTTATTTATGTTAGTGATTTTTATATTTTTCATTTATTCTTGTTAGTAATATGCACATAATGAAGGTGGTTCAGGTGATTTGGAGTTATGATGAATTAATTAGAAATCAGGGAAGTTAGCTAATTTTACAGGTCAAATGGGCTGAGATTTTTGGCTTCTTATTTTATGCAATTATGCATGATAAAATGCCATTATTATTTACATATGCATGAATGCTAATTATGCACGATAATTGATAAAATGTAGATGAATTATGGGGAGCTGAGCTTAATTAATTACTTTTAGAGTGATGAATCACATATTCATCAACCCCCTACTTAAACCATGCTCGTCCCCGAGCATCTAGAGAATGGAATGAGGTGAAATGATATTGGGTTCCTCACCAAGACCATGAACAGAAGGTGAAAATGGAGCTAGACACGACCTTTGTACTATTAGTTTGGCAGAACTTCTGTGAGAATTAGGGTTTTTAGGAACAACAACATCCATGTTCTACACATCATTGTCACTGTTTCAGCTCAAAAGTCATCTTAGATCAATCCTCTTCCCAAAGCATACCCCATGATCATTGAATAATTAACTCATGTGCGTGAAAGGTTTTAGCTCTTCCCATCAAGAATGCCGGACTAAACGAGAACTCGTCCTCGGGGAGTCAGGTATTTCCTTCTAAGGTCTGTCATGTTGTGTTCTCAATCGAAAAGGGGGAGAAATTAGAAGAAGGGGAAAAGAACTGGAGGGTGACCAGTGTAGTCACCTCTCCTTGTGAACCTGACCAGTTTAGCCAAGTCTCTACCAAGATCTACAGGTTTTCTTAAAGCTTGGACCTTTTTGGTCAAATATTTATTTGATAGTTGGCTTCTTTTTGTTTGGATTTTTGGTAGCTCTGTGTGGATCTTGTTGTCCCCTTATAGATATGGAATCTTTTTTCAGTAAATATTTTGAGATCTTAGAAAAAATTGTACCCAGTCATCCATCCCTTTTCCAAAGCTTTATTTCAACCCGTACTCTGATCGTTAGATGTCCATGCTACCAGAAAATAAACTCACACAGTCTTCCAATAGCCTGTCTGAGTTAAGCTAAGTGCATAGTGCAGGAGTATAAATTAATTCCCTATTCAAGAGTCGTACCCAGAATGAGATGACCAGGTTAGACACTAAGAGTCAAATTTTGTACATTATCATATGAACTCGAAGAATTAAATCAAAGACCTGAAGCATATAAAATCCTATTTCTCGATGAAGTTCCAATGAAAATTAGGTAGATTAAGGGCAAGTCCGGACCACTCGATTTCTGCTAATAACACGGCTCAGAACCCAAAGGGTTTTCACATATGCATGAGATGTTGGATAAAGTGCAGATGCGTGAGATGCAAGTAACAAATTTTTTTGAGATTTTTTAATGTATTTTTGTTTTTGTTTTGTTTTTTTTTCACTTTTTTTGATTTTTTAATGCAAAAAATGAATAATAAACCAATTTTCAAAACTTTGGTTGTACATACAATGTTAGTTGCACAAAACACAATGTTAGTTTTTTTAAGAATAAAGTTAGTTACCCACCTTATAAATAAAATATAGAACTACGTGAAAGTACAAGCTATGTGTAAAATATATACACAATATATATACACACCCTATACTTAGTGAGTTCTATATCCTCAGAGTACAAGAAGCATAGAGAAGACATAGCTCGGGCTAAGCGTAAGAGATTAAAAAAGAAAAAATAAATAGAAATCGGCCCGCCCCATATGCTTAGGTTGTAAATTGTTTAAGTATAGAAGAAGGGTGAAAAATGCGGCAGACGAGGATTTGGAATTTGAATGAGGAGAGTATATATAGTGGGCATCAGGTCCCCCTATACTTAGGCTTTGCTCAACCTAAGTATGGAAGAAGGGTGGAAATGGGACAGTTGAGGGCAGACGTGGATGAGGAGAGTGGCATATAAAGATGACATTAGTCCCCCCTATACTTAGGCTTTGACCTAAGTAGAGGAAGAAGAAGTACAAGGGAACCGATGGGGTTAGGAGGAGGGATGCCAATGATTAAGGAGGTTTTCGGCAGATCTTTCTATGAGACTGTGGCAGGAGGTCATAATGATTGAAAGATGCAGCAGATGAGTCCTAGCTATCATCAGTGTTATCCTCAGAATAATCATAATGGAGAGTGTTTTGATAGAAAGAAGATGAAGTATATGAATCAGATGATTCCCAACCATCGTCGGAGTTATCCTCAGAAGAATAGTATTGGAAGGTGGTGGCACTCCAGATATTCTTGTTCTTAAGCTGCTTTATCAAGATGTGCTTAGTCTTGTGGTCAATTGACTTGTCCTCGGATGATGAATACTCTAAAGCACCAGTCTCAGTATGGTCATAAGAGATTATTCTGGTATATTTAATGAGACCACAAGAGTCTGCTCTCAAGGAATAGTAGTGAGGGGTAGGAGTCATCCAACGGGAGTCGATATTTGGTTGTTTGCTTAGATAGGGATTCTGAACAGTCGAACTGATCTCACTCTTAAGGGTTACATTATCTGACCTGATGAGGAATTATTAGAAGATTCCTTTTTCGGTGTGTCGAAGGTGACTTTCTTAGTTGGTTTACCAGATAACTGATTAGATGAAGGAGTAGCCGGAATGGGTATTTTGATCTGTGTTCTCTATGAAGGTGCAGGTCCTGTGAGCGAGGTGCTGACAATCGGGTCTTCAGATGAATAACCATTGAAATATTTCTCCATGGTCAATGCATGTCCCACATATTTGATCTCAGTTGACTTGACATTGGTGCATTCTCATGCCGGATCGATTTGATTAAGGCATTCAGAGGAGGTCTTTTTCGACTCAAGAAAAGCACATGCTTGGGTTTCATCATCATAATCACCATAGATATGGTAAAGGTTCTGTATCAGGCGTTCATTCGTAGGATTTGTTAGCAATGTGAGCCCGGGGAGAACCATTTCTACAAAAAATGTTATTGTAATATTTGATATATCAATAAAAGTTATTGCTTTATTTCACTCCCTTTCTGAGATTAAGTGTATGAATGCACTATAAGGTCCCTCTATACAATTAGGGTTATGTACCATGCCACCTTAATAATCATACAGCTGTTGATTCAATAGTTGGATCATAGAGGCTGGTGTTTGGATGAATATCTAAGGAGTTAGATTGAGGACTCATCAAGCACCAACAAATGATTGTTAAGAGATGATCTCCAGCCTGAGTAGGAGATGGCAATCTTTTCTCGTTTAGATGATATCTGACTGACCTCTTAATGCAGGTCCTCTGCATGGGAATAGAGATTTGGAGGTTTCAGATTAGTTAAGTCAAAGAGTTGACTTAACGAGATCGAGATAACCAAAGTCCTACATCGTATCCTGTCGCGATATAGGCATGCATCCTCTGACCGGAGACAGATGTGTTACTATATGTCTAAGTATGTACATTTGGTAGATCAATAGGTTGATGACCTAACCAAGGTCTATATACCAACGAGCTGGTGTGCATATAAGGGCATATGAGTAATACGATCTCTCAAAGGGATCATACAGGTTCACTTCTGAACTGGCAGACATGAGCTCACTCATGAGATATTGGGATCGATAAATTCCATGCATGGTCATCTCACTTATGAAGCCCGATAGAATTTATAGCTATGATATATTCTTTTGGAAAGCATATGATCAATACTAAATCCCAATGATCAAATGAGAACCTTAATGATAAAACCCTGAAGGTGACCGTCTAAAAGAGATCTATAACTTCGAGTTTATTAGAAGGTCTTTTGGTATGCATGATGTATAGGTATTGGGAATACCTAAGGGTGATGTGATCATAAACAATTGTATAACTGTGACGCTTCCATTCCGAGGGAGTGATGAAACAGGTTTGGATTTTAGTGACTCCTATCAATAGAGAAGTAACTTGATCTTAATCCAAGTGTTGGACATTGATCTGAATGAGATTCAGATGCAATGAGAAGATTAGGTTTACAGAATTGATTTAATAAAGCATCTATGGGAGGTCCGTGAGATCTGGATTTGAGATGTGATCTCAATATCCAAGTCACTATACGTGGAACAATACAATTGCCATGTCCTTATCTCCAAGTACCTACGGAGAATACGCATTATTCTTGAAAGAGTTCATGAATAATTCATTGTTGAAAGCATAGAGAGATAGATAATTAAATTATTATTCATAATATATTATAAATATGATTTATAATATATTACTAATTGTTGATGTGAATTGGATTCACATCGGATAATTAATTGATAATATAAATCACTTTTATTTTGGGTTGTCAATTTGATTCACAAATTTCCAATGGCTAGATTGCGAAATTCACAAAATAATTATGAATCAATTTGGTGAATAATTTGCAACAATTATTATTGCAAAACATGGAGATAATTAAGGGATAAAAGAGATTACATGTAAGATCCACTCCCCTTGATTATAGGAGTGACGACCACCAATTCCAATAAGGAAAAAGGTGGACGTCCACTCTATTTCTTATAGAGGAAGCTTCCTTTGCATTATCTCCATGTTTAATTGATTTAATTTATGGAATTAAATTATATTGATTTATCAATATAGATTTAAATTAAATTAAATTAATTGTTGTTGTATTTTACAACAAGATCTGGCCATTGAAAGAAACACATATCAATCTCGTCCATTGATTTTGTGTAGTCCATGGATCCCCAAAATACTATATAAGAAGAGGCACCCCATGCTCTTCAAGGACAACAAGTTGTGCAACAACTCTCTCCTCTCTCTCTCTCTCACATTCTCTCGTACCCTCTTCCTCCTCTCTCTTTGGGTGGTCGTCCACCCTATCCCTAGAAGGAAGAAGGCCCTCGTCATCGCCTTGCGTTGTGCTTCGACGACTCTCGGTATTCCATCTTCTTTGGTGCTTCTAGCTCACGAAGAAGACATACGATCTCGTGTGACGAGATCAGGAGTTCCCTTGCTTGGACAACTACTTGGATTGTGAGATCCCCGCGACTCATCCCCGCGCTCGCAAGCGTCTCCTCCGAAGGTCAGACTTGAGACAGGAGGCTTCTTCTCTTAGAAGCTCGATCGCAACCATGCTACAACAGGTATTCCTATATCTTCAATGTGTTTAGATGAAACAATTCATAAATGGTTTATAGATCATGTGGTTTTATCGTTTATTTTTTTTAAATTCCGCTACACCTAGCAACGAGTATGACTAGTCGCTCTTGATCATATTTGATATGATCATCATGCTTCTGTGATGCGCTTAAGGATCCTTCCATATCCTTTAGGATTTCTCATGATAGTGGTTGAGGTGCGAGTAACGAGGAATTGGATGATGGGATGAGTCTTTGAGCTAATGGTCCGCTCAATAGTTGTTATCTCAGTTGTAGCAGCGGGGTAGGGCTCTTCTACCGCTTGGTGGTCACGGCTGTTGATGGCTCTGTGGGTTGCCTTGGAATATTGTGTTTCCTCAAAGACTGTATGTGGTTAAAGTGCTCCTAATGCTGTAAAATTGATTTCTCAAGTCGCACTCTATAATTGCCTTAGCTAAGGCTAAGAACGATTTTCCAAGAATGATTGGAGAGTGGGTGAATTCTCCTTGATGCTCAATATCAATGATCGTGAAATTCACTTTGTGTAGAGCACCTTGGAATGTAATGATGATTGAAATTGTTTCCCTCGGTCATTTTATAAATTGATCAGAAGTTGAACGATCTCTCTTGATTTCCGGTTGGTCCGAGTTTAAGCTTGTCAAACACGGAGGTAGGGAGAATGTTGATTGGTGAGTCATTATCGACTCGAGCATGGGTCAATGTTGTATCTTTGATTCCACAATCAAATTAAGGCAACTACTTCACTCTACAACCGTTGGTCTTTCTTCTTATCATCAAAGAGGTGGCCATCGATAACATGTCTTTCGGTCCTTGTTCTCTTCCTATCCGACATTGTCAGCATTAATTTACTCTTTACAAATCTTTCCAGGTCGGGGAAGTGTTCAATGGACTGTATTAAGGGAAGTTCGAAAATTAATCTTTTCTCGAGTGCTTCCCTCAGAGTAGGATCCAAATTCTTCAAATCCTCTCCTCTTTTAGTTTTTATGGGTTTTTCTATTATTCAATTTTTTGGGTGTTTTTGAACTTTTTATTTTTTTTTGTCTTTTCAGTGTGGTGTGTAGAGGTGGTTTTTTCTACGGTAGAGGAGGGGTTCTGATCAGTCAGAGTTCGAGTCATCCCTAAGGGAGTAGTATTCAGAGGTGTCACTATCAGAGTCATCCCTAGGGTGTATAAAGTTTTTGGTTTCTGAGTATTATCTGGGTTGTCAACCTGAGATCCAATCATTTTGCCTTCCATTTTCATCCACAAGTTAGGCGGAAATTCTCTCGATATATCCTCTCTCTGTCTTAACATTTCATCCTCGAAACACTTTTTATGATCAATCCTGGGCGGAGTCTGTTCTATGAGAGGATTCTACGGAAATCTATATGTCTCATACTCTACACACCGTGACTCAGGAATGCAATGTTGGGTAGACTAGAGTCCATTTCTATGGTCATAAATAATTGGATCCTCATACGGTGAAGTCAACATACATGTTTCATGTGTGTCGATGTCATTAGTCCAATCCTCTGTATGTGCAGGATGTCCGAAGGAGTGGTATACAGGTTGGTCAATAGAGATTTGATCATTAAGAACAATCTAGTATGGATGATCATCATGTGCAGGCCGCTGCATTTGGTTTGATTGGTTCACAATGTTATTCCCTAAGGTCCACTCCGTATGTGTCTTTGTGAATTGTTGACCTACCTCAACAAAATTGTATCGAGAAAATGAAATCGGTTGGGGTTGATATCTTGACCAGCCATTTGCCTCAAAAGTGGTTTGATATTTGAAAGGTTCATGAGGTCAAGTTAGAAATCGAGAATAAGATGGGTTAACCCAAGATGGAAGTTGATCATGTATAGAAAAAGGGTGGGGGCGATGGTAAATTCAAAGGAGTGCTGAGTCGGAATTAATAGTGGATTGTATTCATCTGTGGGTGAGAGTCTCCTGCAAATTTTGGAGGATGCTTGGAAGAAGAAGGTTTAGATTATTTGGGTTTGATTGAAAAGAAATAATTGGGTGGATACAGAGACCAATGTCCCATTAATTTTAAATAAGGTGGATGAGCTGACATAATGGATCTTGGTTGAAAATGTTCAAGTGCACGAGATACTCAACAAAAGAAACCCTAATTTTTAAATCAAGGAGAGCAATGACACAAGTGTGTGTTTTTTGTATTCGAACTCGATTCACGCATACCAATGCAAACGCAATACAAACCCCATGTTCACCAACTCACACAATGAAGGCCGTAAGAGTTCGATTAATTATCTTTTCAATTTTAGTTGGTGATAAATTCAATCTTGGAAAAGAATTAGCGAGCTGTGTAAGTACGAACCGTAAAATGGCTACCCATTACTTAAGGATGGAGCCTTATGCAGTGTCCTTTAAACCACCCACTCTGGTAAGGAAAGACGGGCCGTAAATAGCTACATGTGTTTCCTCACTGAGAAGTAGCTAATCATTTTTATAGAATCAGTAGTCTGAATGAAAATCTCGAAGCTTGGCTCTATCCTTAAGTGTCGTCTCTCGATTACTCAGATGAATTAATCCAAAAACGAGGTTGTTCTCCCACAGAAATTCTCAATTTTATGGTTTAGTTTAGTCAGCCTTATTTAGCAGTCACAATTTTAATTAGGTGATCACTGAAAAATTAGGAACAGAAGTTCACGTCTACCGTCCAATCCCAATTTCCTTTTAAATTTTGAGTGACAAAAAAGAGGGAGAATTTCGGGAAAAGTCGATGCACGTGGAAAATGATGATGTATGCTCAGCTAGAAGACTTACAGTGATTCCTCGCAATCTCCATGTGGGATGCGATACAAGAATTTTAAAATTATTCTATATGGAAATCAATCCGACAAAACCTCTCCTAGTAAAAAGTTCTATTAGCTGTGAAGAATTGAGTTAAATTTTTGACTAAGTTGAATGATCTAATGTGTGTCTCAATTAAAGTGAAGTGCGGTCCTAGGTTCTACAGCACAATGACAAAAATCCTAAAAGCTCTAATAGCCGCAGTGTAGGTCTAACCTACGAACCATTCAAGCTGGGCCCCACTCTCACCGAAGAGTGAAACAGGCCCCAAGACACCACAGAAAAAGTGTATAGGTCTTGTTACACAAGCGAGAGTCCAAACGAACACCGATGTAAATGAACAATTAATTACACATAATTAAAATTGCAGAAATAAATCCTAGTATCTATGCTCTCTCAAAACTCGACTCAATCTTAAATTTATGCAGCTTTTCGGTGGTCGATGAAGATGCATCAATTTTGAGAGAACCGCTCCACGTACGTTGGGTACCTCGCACAAAAAATAAGAGAGAGAAAGAGAGTGTAAGAGAGTGACAAAAAAACAACTAACAAAAATAAAAGATAGAAAATAAATGCTAAAAAATGCTAAAAAGGGGAAATTTACAATGAGGACTTGGGGGTCAGACTATCCAAGTGTATGAAAAAATAACACTAATTTTTTTAAACAAAAACCTAAGCCATTTTCCTCCCTGACAATGGATCCATCTAATTTTTTACGATAAACCCTTGGTTAATGTGTGTTAATTAAGCATTTAAAATAATGAATGTCGTTGTTTCGTTGTATGCAGGTAGTGGGAATCAATCAAGAAAATAACCACTTAATTATTTAATCTAATTTTAATCGAAGCAGTTTGATGTTTATTTAGCCAGGGCAAGTCTCAGGTCCGAACTCGAGGAGGAAAAGGAACAACCTGGATTATGTCTATAAAAGTTCGTGTACGATTTTAGAGGCAGATATTTTGTGTTTTTAATGTAATTTTTGAAATGCAAATGAAATGAGGGCGAATTTTAAGGACTAAAATGTGAAGAATGATAAAACATGGTCCAAAAACTATGAAACTTGGCCAAGATATTAATTATGATGAAATAAATACTTTATATTTTTTTGGATTTTTTTGATGTAATTTGAATATTTAATGAATCAATGAATGCAAATAAGGTGAATTCCAATAATTAATTATAATAAATAATAAATCTCTTTATTTTCAGGAAATAAAATTATCTAAGATAGATCAATAAATGAGCTACCTAGAAAAATACTAAACCCTAAATATGCGGAGTTTAGCATTTATTATAAATTAAATATTAAAATACATAATAAGATTTTTATAGAGAAAAATATGAACGCAAATGCAATTCTTTTTGGGCATAATGTAAATATCAATTCATTCTACTATCCATGAATATTTGGCAATTTTTTGAGCAATGATTAATTATGATTTTCGAAGCACAGACTAGGTAAAATATGTATGACTTCACAAGAATAGTTATTATAAACTAACCATAGAATAAAAATATCATAAGCATTCCATAATGTAGAGCATTAATTGAAGAACACAATACTAATTTTATATAAAAAATAATATCGAATTGAGGATTAAATAATAGAGGAACATAGGGGTCTGTTTCTAAATTACAATAAATAAAATAAAATAGAACATGTAGTGGAAGGACTTGAATATAATTACCTATTCCCAGAAGGGGGCTTCTTGCAAAATTTCCAGAGGGCATGTGTGCGGCACGTGCCCTCTGGGTGGGGGGTTTATCTGTGAATTGGAAGAAGTTGAGGGGCTCTTTTCAGTTAACCATCCCCCATGCATCTGGGTCACGTGCGCATGTGTCTTTTGGGATAAGGCAGAAATACATGGGCATCTTTTGCAAAGTTCTCTAGCGAGGGGAGTGTTGGTCACATACCCTCCCTTAATTCTTGCACCTGAGGGAGAGGGGCTGACGGAGGGTATTGGCTGCAAAGGTGGTGAAGCCTCCGAGAGTGAGCGTAGGAGGAGATATCGGAGGAAGCGCTTGGAGGTGAAGATGACTCCTGGCTCCAGACAGGAGGTGTCAGTAGAGCGTCGATCGTGGGTGGCGAGCGACGAAGTTGGCGTGGGCACTATGTCGATGCAGGTGGCTCCTAGAACTCCCAAGAGGTGTCGATGAAGGTGCTAGACTCTTTGGAGGCGATGAAGTTATGATGGTTGACCATGCTGGAGATGGTGATGAGGGAAGTGGAGTACGTCAGTGCGAGCATGTCCGGGAGAGGAGCTTAATGGTGAAGCGAGGTGGTGCCGGAGCAGAGCGATGGTGGAGGTTTGGTGGTTCGATGTGGAAGGTTATTGAATGGAGGAGCGGAAGATGGTCGAATGGGCTATCATGCTCTACAACAACTTGCTGGAGCTGAGGCAAATGCGACGAAGACAGCGTGTTGCGACGAGAAGGTGGGTCTTCTCGGATCTTGTTGAGCTTGAGAGAGGGATCAGAGGTGTTGTCACTGCTTCTAAATCGCTCCTCCTTTTTGGCGTTAATCGGCAGATGAGGTGGAAGGAGGATGACGATGGTTGTTAAATAGGAGAGGAGGGAGGGTCGGCTCGAGGGTGGAGATTAGGAAGGTGGTCGTCAATGAGGATTTGATTAGAGGTCAATGGGAATCATGAGATTAGTAGAGATCTGATTGGGTGACGATCGATTGATGGGAAGGTGATTCATCGATCTGATTAGTGGAGATCTGGGAGGATCTATAATGACGGGCGAGTTAGGCAAGTCGAAGGTAAAGATGGAGAGCGTGAGGGAGGTGGCGATGATATCCATGGGCATGCAGCTTCCATAAAAGGGGAAGTGGAGGGGAAGATGGAGGAATAAGACGAAGGGAGGAGGGTCGTCCAATCAACCGACAACAGACGACCTTCCTCAGGTCACGTGTCAATTGATTTTTTTTTAAAATTTTAATTTATTATATTATATAATATTATATTTATTATTATTTATAAATGAAAATTTGAATAATTAAAAGAGGCAAAATAGGTGACACATGGTGGCTCCAGGAACTGCCATGTGTCACTCCCACAAAAATTGGAAAATAAAATAGGAAGATAAATAGAAAAGAAATAGCAAACGACCTCATATCGAAAAATTATCTTCACAAAAGTTGCTCGTCTCGACGAGATCTACAACTATCATGAAGAAATCAAAATAAAAATAGGTCATTTTCATGACGTGATATTTTTGATGGTTCTCTATGTACATAGAAAATCGGCTTTTGGGGGTTTTGTATTTTTTATCATTTTTAATTAAGATAAAAATCGAGAAAAATTATGCTAAAATCCCAAACAAATATTTACACAATATTATATATTATTTTGGATTTTTATTAAGTAAGAAAATGACGAACTAAAATAAAGTACAAAAAAAGAGGACTTTTGTACAGACTATTAGTGAACGCTCAGACTTGGTTAGTTTCTTTGATTTCAATCTCAATTTAGATTCGGATTTTTATGCATTTTAATAAAACTTTTGTCAGAGAAAATAAATGAGAAATAAATAAATAAAAAGAGTTAATTATGTATATAAAATAATAGGTCAAAATCAGGCAAAATACATCCTGAAATTATGGTTTGGGTTTCTGGTCCACTTATTTATGTTAGTGATTTATTCTATTTTTCGTTTATTCTTGTTAGTAATATGCACACAATGGAGGTGTTCAGGTGATTTGGAGTTGGCATGAATTAATTACAAATCATGGAAGTTATCTTACAGGTCAAATGGGTTGAGATTTTTGGCTTCTTATTTTATGCAATTATGCATGATAAAATGCCATTATTATTTACATATGCATGAATGCTAATTATGCATGATAATTGATAAAATGTAGATGAATTTTGGGGAACTGGGCTTAATTAATCACCCCCATAGATGCCATCCTCCACCTCCGATCCCACATCCTCTACATCCATGTGCCTCTACCTCGGTGTGCCCTCCACCTCTGACCACATGGACATCAGGCCTTCCCCTAGGCAATTATCATTCATCTCAGGCTCCACAACCCCCATAAGCATCTTGCTCACCCTGTCGACCCCAACTCTCCCAGCACCTTCGACCACATGATCACTCTCCTCTCTAACCCCCAAGAGTTCTAGCTAATCTATTCATCTTCACAAGCAAGCCTCACAATAAAAAAGATGTTGAAATTTGAGGTGACATCAGAAGGATATGATGGAGGGAGAACATGCTTACTCTCATTTGTCTCTATCCCTAAATTGGATGAGGCACATTAGCTCAAATGGCTGAGGATGTTCTTGATGATTGTAGAAGGGTATGACAAGGAACATATTTTTCTTGAGCCAGAACCTGCATCCAAGACATGCAAACATGTCACTTAGGACAAGGATAATGGGATGGTGTCTTCATGGATTACATTTATTGTATTAATGTAATCATATATGAGATGGTATATTATGAGAATGTGTTTGATAGGTGGAATTTCTTGAACACCACATATGGACACGAGAAGAACTCAAGCATCATGTTCTAGACCTCGTTTGACATGAAGGACCTAAAGCAAGCAAGACGATCCATATTAGGATACTTTCTACTGAAATCTCTATTTAAAAGATGTAGAGACTGTGTTCCAAGATGTGCATGTCCTAAACAAAAGGAAAATTGTCAACGTATAGAAATTATAGTATTTCTTGCAGGTCTTGACATGGGTTATGTTGTCATCTACGACAAGTTGATCATAGGTGTCACTCTACCAATCATAAAGAAGGCATATAACACTCTTAGTTGACTTGCGATGGCCCACGACAACGTACTTCCACAGGTTCATGGCCACAACATTGCACTTGATAGAGTTCGTGCTCATAGAGGGGCCGTGGTTGATGGCATTCTATCCCATGATAAGGATACGCCACCATCTAGTGCATCTTTCATGGAAACTGGGATATACTAAGGTTGTTTGCTACATCAAACATAGGTATCAATCACATGTTGTTCTAGTTGTCACTACTGAGTATGATGCCAATATGTGATAGCCCCAAAAGGGGAATTTGAAGATTTGATGCACTACTCGAACAAGGTCAACCATGAGGATACTACACATTCCCAGCAAGATGACCATACAGAGATCATTATATTCAACTACTCAAGTATACTATCCATGTAGGTTCAGCCAAAAAAAATGCAAAATCAATTTGATTGATTGGCGTAAGCGCCTCTACTCACCTTTGTGGGGGAAAGAGTCTACTTTGCCAAACATGGAAGGTTTATCAAGGAAGAAGCATCCAAATTGCGAACGACATATTTTCCCTTATAAAGTAAAGAAGGGATGTTTATTTCACCTCTAACAATAAGCTTAACGGTGTTCTATTGTTCTTGAATTTCCTATCAACTTGTAACATGTCAATCAGATTTACAAGGAACTCAACTTCGAGAATAATTTTATGATGTCTCATTTATTTTTGAGAACATCTTAATTGAGAGAACAATTAGTGTGGGACGTGAAGAAATGGGTACATACTATCTTGTTCAATCCACCAGTACTACTGCATGCTCCATGACTCAGTTTTCTACTTCTTTAGGTGCTCTATAGAACCAACATTAAGGTTGTACTTCCCTCCAAAAATATTTCACCAAGTCCTTCCCTAGAGTCTTCCCACTGTCAACCTAAAGTGTGAGTCCTATCAACTGGAACTAAAAGTCATTTACTTTTTTTGATACACTTCATTCCACAATCCTTTTCAGGCTTGGGCACCTCGACGTTTGGAGACCCATTAGATATACTAATCGCATGGAAAATCGATATTATCTTGTGCTTGTGGAAGACTTTTCCTATGTCTCATGGAATCTTTTTCTTAAAATAAATCCTAAGTCTACCTCGATATAATCAAATTTATTAATGATATAAAAACTCAATTTAGTATTAGTGTTAATACTCTTCAATCTGAAAATGCCAAAGAAATCCTTTCACATGGCATGCCATCTTTATCTCTACTCAAGATGTAATACAACATACCACTTGTGTTCATACTTTATGAACGCTTACATCGTAGAGGGATAATAATGTCCATTCTTGGAGGGTCCGTGGTGCCTGATAAGTCAGTTCCGGTAATCATTTTATCGATTGCTCTCTCAGTTCTCGGATGTAAACAATATAGTGCATCACGAATTAACCCACAATAGTGGTCAAGCAATAAACAAGATGAGCAAAATTTTATTATACCCTACAAAATAGTATGTATAGTACGTAAGTGTAGGGGTCGAACTATAAAGGAGCAATGGGGATAGACACAAAAATTGACAATATGGAAAGAAAATCAATAAATATTTTTGTGTGTCATTATAGTAATAAAAAAATGGCTCGGTGGTATGTTAACGAATTGATCTAATATAGAAACAAGACTTCATAAGCTCATGGACTTAAGAGTGGAACAAAAAATGAGTAAATTCAATCATCTCCCAAAAAGAGATGCAGCAATGTTGAAGAGAAAATTATCTACTTTGCAAACATATTTAGGCGCGATCAAAAATATGATAGAGTTACCTGATAATGTGATTTCCATTGATCAACAAGAAAAAATATTCGAGAATATATTATTTTGGGGAGCCTGACAATTTGTTTAATCGATACAAATTGTGATCCTGCATCTTGTGGATATTTCGATCCCATCCAACTATTACGCCATAGCCTCAATACGGTTGATTCTTAACAAATTAGTATCTGCAATTTGTGAATCTATATAAGAAATCGTTCACTATGATTAATAATAAAGATAAGTTAATTACTTTGAGAACCTCGTAGATTTATTGGATTGGATATTATTCCTATATTTCAATGAAAGAATAAAAAGTATTAGATATATTATGTCATTATTTGGATAGTAAAAAATTGTCAAATAAAATGTTTTTATGTTTTTAATGTTTTCTCTATTTTTGTTAATTTTTATGATTTTGGTTATTTTTTGTATTTTTAATTGAGTAAAAATATAAAAACAATGACATATAATAATAGGCTAAATTGTTTTGGAATTTAAAAATAAACAAATATCTTAAAATCTTTCAAAACTATTTCTAATATAGACAAAATTTAGAAATATAAAATACTATTTTTCAGTTTTTTAATAGTTTTTAATGATTTTATAAGGATTTTTTTTAATTTTTAGTGCTTTTCTTTTGTAATTTAAAGTGATTTTTGGTTTGAAGTTGCAAAATACAATAATAAAGACACTCTATTTTTTTTATTTTTTCAAAATAATTTTTATAATTTGTATGTATATTTAAATTTAAATAAGAGAAAAGCATTATTTTTGTATTGTAAAAATAGGAAAATACTTGTAATTTCCTTAAGAAAATTATATGTGATTTAAAATAGTCTCATGCACTTAACAAAATTTTCCTAAGATTTTTAGATGCAAAATGCTATTTTTAATTATCAAAATGCAATAAATAAAATTAATTGTTCTGGTAGGGACCTAAATGCAATTTAAATAAACATTTAATGCATTCCAAAACACTTTACAAAAGTCTAGAGGTATTTATGCAAAATTCCCGTAATATTCAAAAATAAACATAGTAGCAGGGTTATATTCGCAATAACCAAAAAGTTACCGGACCTATTTGCAATTTCTCCCAAAAATATAACACTGGAATATCAAATCCCTAGACTAGATAATAACACAAACCCGTAGTGGGCATCCTTGCAAAATGTCCTGCCCCTCATGTGTATGCACACGTGAGGTGATGTGGACTGGACCTAAATGCAAATAAAATAGGGAGGGGTTCTTCAGTAAATGTTACAAAAATATTTGAACTGCGAAAGAAAGTTTGTGGACTAAGAATAAAATACAAAAATCAGGGGTATGGGTTGCAAAATTACTCCCTAAGGCATTAATTGATGACAACAGTTCCTTCACTTGCCACGTGTCACCACCTAGATGGTCGATGGCACTTTGTGGATGAACAGGAAATATGGGCGGTGATTAAATTCAGCTGCTCGATATGACGGTGATGGGCGACGTCATCCAATGGTGGTTGCAGGATCTGGAGCGAGAAGGCAGTCAAACGATGCAGAAGCAATATGGAAGGACAATGGGAGAACACACCTCCGACACAAACTTCAATCGTTGCTCCTGGGTGGCTCCGACGACTCCTGACGCTGTTGAGGTGCTCAGTCGACACCCGAGGACATTCCACAGTTACTGAGGTGCACCAAGTTGATCCAGAGCCCAACGATGGGGCCCTGGAGATCGAAGTAGAAGCTGGGCACCTGGAGCCTGCTCTTGGAATAAAAAATGCCTCTAACAAGGCTTTCGACCATCCTAAACTGCATGAGAATCTTAAGCACACCAAAATGAAGGTCCATGGGTACTTATGAGGTGAAATGGGTGAGGGCAGTGCGCGGCGAAGGTCTCCGACGGAGGTGGCGGAGGAGGAGATCTGATCTTCTGATCGGGGCTTAATTAGAGTGAACGGAGGTGTAGGGGGTGTAGAGAATGTGAAGGGGGAGCTAATGGAGGGGTCAGGCGAGGCGGAACACAAACGGAGCACGATGAAATCATGGTCGGAGCAGTAGCTCCAGTGAAGCTTGAATTCGATCTTTATGAAAAGTAAGACTAAATTAAGCAAAATAAAAACCTAACCTATGCTACTGCTAGTGCTAAAAATAGAAAAAAGCAAGAAAAAATGGATCTCACTTGCCTGAGGGCAAGGAGCACCGAAGCTCCGCCGGTAGGTCTCCGACAAGGGCTTAGATCAACTTGATTCACCGCTCCTTCTCGATGAGACCTCTATGAGAGATTCATGTTATCACCAGGAGTCTCAAGCACAATGAGATCTAGGGTTTAGAATGTCAAAGAGGATCAAAATTCAAATGGAGGTCGGTCGGGGGTTTATGTACAGGGGACTCTTGATTGAGATGTCTAGATCGATTCAGTGATCCGTAGATCGAGGAAAGGTGGATGCGTGAAAGAGCTTCGATCGAGGAGGAAAAGTTAAAGAGGAATTGAGCTAAAAGAGTGAAATCCTTGGTTATGAAAAACATGAGAAATCGAGATGGTCAGAACTAACAGGAGAAGACCTACGAGGCACGGGGAGTTGACCAAATCAACTCAGACCCACTCCTCATTGGTCCACATCAGCATAGATGGAGACAAAATATGGACAAATTCCCTTATTAAATCGATTAAAAATACTAAATGAATTCATTATTTTCTATCAAAACATGAAAAATATTTATTATTTTATGTAGTATTTTATTATGATTTTTATTTATTTTTGAATTAATTTATTAGTTGTTCATTTTTACATGTATAATTATAGGTATATTGACATATATGTTATGTATTTTATTTTATTTTGTATTCTATATTTTATTATTATTATATATACATAATTTTCATATTTATAATTTATTTAAATGCACATGTATATTTTTTATTTTTCTGAGTTTAATTACATATTAAAAAATAGGTATATTTATTATATAGGTACTTTTACGTGTATTTCACCTATATATTGAAGTACACATATTTATTTTAATGAATTTTTAATGGTTTTTATTTATTTATATTATGTAAATGTATTTTAAATAATATTTACAAATTTATAAAATTGTAAGAAAGTGAAAAAAATAAGGAAAAAATCTAATTAATATTTTATAAAAGTTTATAGCACAATGAGGGCCCAAAAGCCAACTTTTGCATCTTAACTCCAAATTGAAAAAACCACTTTCAATAAATAAATAATTTAATTTGTAAATAATAAAGGTTTGTTTGATGAATTTTTAGTTTGTATGGAGAAGATACAAGTTTGGGAAGTTTTCTTTGCGGTCCTTATTCTGTGTGTTCTGGGCATACTGTGCATTATTTTTGAGTGAAATAAATTTTATATTTTTCTTTGTATTTTTATGTACAACTTTCATGTAGAGGGTTTTGTTATTTGAGGTATAATGGGAAAATAAAATAGGTCCAAGAATGTATTTATTGGATAATTAAAATCAGGGTTTTAGTTCATTAATTGGCCCTAGTCTCCATCTACTTTATTCATTGTCGACCAAGTCTTAATGATGATTGGGTCTCAGGGTTTAGGGACATTCAATACCTTTGGTATTTCATTTCCTTTTTTTCTTTCCTTTATTCTTTGATTTTGGAATTAAATCTATTCATTTACACAGTATTTATAGTATAAATAATGAGTATTATTTGTGCAATTTATTGTTATTTACATGCATTTTACTAGGGATTTAAGGCCAAAATGAGAGAATAAAGGTGATGAAATGGAGATTCATCACTCCCCTATACTTGCCTTTGTTAGTCCCTAGCAACCACTGATGCTTATAAGTGAAGAAAAAGAAAATGAAGAATAGAAAAAGAAAGAACTTAGAATAATTTTTGATTCTTGAACTTGTGTTCTTAAATCAAAGTTTAGAGCTCAGTTAAGACCTATGGATTCTTGGTTTGTTCAGAACCGCATCAAGGTTAGGAAGTGTGATACAACAACCCTTATGTTCCATAATCCTATTATCTAGTTTTATTCATAGTCAGATCATAGCCATTCTCTCAGTCGCATACTCTTGATACCTTTAAATGACATATCCATGTGGTTGCACTTTCATCTCTTCCAAGACAAAGAACCGAACTATCAAAGAGTCTACTCTCCTGGAAACTCATCCTTGTGGAGAAAGATATTTCCTTCTAAGGTCAGGTGCTTCTAGTTTCACAACTGACAAAGGGAGAAGCTAGAAGAACGGGAAAATAAGTGGGAATGGACTAGCATAGTCTTCAATCCCTTGTGAAGCTCGGTCAGTGTAATCGAATCTTCACCAGAAAGCATGCATTTTCTGGAAGCTCCATATTTTTGTGGAACTTTTGGTGTAGGCTCCTTTTGAATATTTTCTTTGACTTGCATTGCTTCTGCATTCTTATTTGTGCCCTGATGGATATAGAGTGTTTTGGTCCGCATATGTTTTGGGGGCTTGGAAAAAGTGTTTCCAGTAGACCATTCCTCATCTGAACCATTGTCTCAATATAGTCTCAATATTTGGATTTCATGGCTACAAGAAGAAATGGGTTAGTGTATCGGTTTTGGAAATCCCCAAGAATGGTTCCTGAACCACCCTTGACGAAGCGACCTAGCATCGTCCTGATTAGACTATAATATCTTTCAACAATCCATCTGTGTTGATCTAAATGTCAAGTGTGAGGTCTCTAGTAAGGTCACTGTCTCAGAGTCGTACGGATGATGTGAAGGGTTATAGTTAGACACAATGAATTGGCTCATAAACATAGTCTCATGGAAGATAAAGAATTATGTCAAGGTGACCTGAAGTATCAAAATTCTAATCCTAAATGGGTTCCTCTGAAATTAAGTGGATTAAGGTCTATACCAAGCTCCAATCTTCATAATTTATTTTAGACCCGTTCAATCATCTTTATCATTCCAAAAAATGCAAATGTTATGCACGATGCAAAAGAAATCTTTTTGTGAACCAATTTTTTGTTTTGAACTTTTTATGGATTTTTGAAAAAATTTGCGAATTTTTGTGCAGTTTTTGAAAAAAAATGCAAAAATTTATGGGTTTTGATATTTTGAAATTTTTAGGGGTTTTTGAATAAAGGTTAATGAAAGAGATATGTGCAGATATTTACATGGGCTTGCTTCTATATTTAAAAGAGTGAGGGCATATTTTATAAGTTGAATGCTAGTGATTATTTACAAGTTCTATATACGTTTTTATACAATTTTTATAACGAATTTTCTTTGATATGTTATTTACACAAGGTTCTCAAGCATTTGAAATCATTTTCATAAACATTTTGAAAACTTATTTATGCAAGTAATTTGACAAACATTTTTACAAACATTTATAAAATTTGAAATTTATTTTGCAAGGATTTTTTCAAATAGTATGTATAGATTTTTCAAAGTATTTTTTGCAACTATTTTTCAAATCATTTGCAAACTAGATTTTCAAACATTTTATTCAAACAAATAAAGGAAATTTTGGCAAACAAAAGATTTTTACAAAGGTTTGAAAACATTTTGCAAAAGTTTTCCAAACATTTTTTTCAAGAGATTTTTCATGACATTTTCCAACCATTTTTCAAATCATTTTGCAAAATATTTTTAACCCAATTTATTACTTATATTTACAAAGAATTATGTGCATAATTAGCCAAATTATTGAAAATATGCAAGTACGAGTTATGGCTAAAGTATATAAAATGTATATACAACCCCATACTTAACTTGAGATATGTCCTCATAGATCCGAGAGGAAAAAGGAAGACATAACACGTACTAAGTATAGAAAATCTTATACTACAATGACTAGATAATAAAGGAATGTGAAGTTGATTGTCCCCTTGATGAATCCACGATTCATCATCTTAATATCTTGATCTTAAAAAAATCCCCAAGTAAAATCCCAAATAAATGTCCATAAAATTCATAAATTAACAAAATGACTCTTGTAAATATAATACACTAATTATTGTATATAAGATTGTACAAAATGAATTAACAATAAAAAGTCGCAAAAATAAAGGAGTTTTATACTTGTAAATAGCCCAAAACTTCATGTATTTTTAATAATTTCATTTCAACTCCTTTTTGCCTAATTCTTTCTCTAACTTGTTTATAAAAATGTATATAAAAATATATAAATAAAAAACAAATTTCACCTCAAATAAATGCTCCTAGATCCCAAAGAGAAAAGGCTGTAAAGTCCAACTTCCAAGCTAAATTTCCGCTCCGTATGAACTCTAAATTCATCAAACTCACTTTTAAAGTTCAAGTTAGAAAATTATCTATCCAATGGAATGGTTTCATTAAAATCAGAGCTCATTTGCAAAAGTTGGGTTTTGGGACCTAGATGTACATTGTACATTATGTATATATTCATACTTTCTTCATTTTTTATTTTACCGTTCTTAATTACTAAAAATACAAAAAAATCGTACTTGTGTTGTATTTTAATTGTAGTATTTTATTGTATTTTTTCCATTGTAAATATCTCTTATTAAAAAGACAAAAAAATACATATTAGAAAAGTAAAAAAAATGTGTACATGGTGTTTTGTCTTCTTTTGTAAATTCTCCACTATTTATTTTCTTCTCTTTTATTCTATTGAAATTAAAGTAGCCTACTTTATTTTATATTATTTATTTATTTATTTACATTCTCTACAATAACCACCAATTCAACTCCATTATTCTACCATTTTTCCCAACTTCCCATTCAACTCCATTAATAATACAACCTCCCATTCAACTCCACCACTTTAATAAACTCTCATTCCATTCTCTTTATATACATGTCATTCTCCTCATTTTTGTGATCCATGTTTATGTGAGGAGAGCCGAGTTCCCACAGTTGAATCGGTGACAACGACGCAACCGCGGTCGAGCGACGACAGCCCACTCTACGGTTAGATCCGTTGGCTTTTTGGCCAACATCGCAGCCGCAACCGCGCGCTTCTCGAGCTCATCGCTCGCCGGCGATTTGAGCAAATACCGTGCTCTCGTGAGCACACCATAGGCGATCGTCTACATCGTAGGTAATTTTTCATCTCATTTTATCATATTGTCATTTTTTGCAAATTTTTTTAGCACATCATATCACCACCATCTCCTATTTGTTCTACTCTACATATTATCACCATTTCATTTTTTCCCTTTCATTATCGTTTCCATTTGCAGTCCTTGTTTAATAAAATTAAAAAAATATATAAAAAAAATTAAAACAAAAAAAAGATTTCTTTTCTTACAGCAGAAAAAATCAAAAAAAAAAAATAAAAATAAAAAAATTGGAAGGAGCAGCAGGCGCAGGTGACGCCCGCCTCCCCTTCCCCCATCGCAGCCGGTGCCCCCATCACAACCGCCGATGCCCTCCCCGCGCGCCGCCTCCACAACTGTCGCGACCCTCCGCCGACCTCCGCGCAGTCCCGCGCGGCCGGCCTCGCCACCGCCGGCCGCTCCTTCCAGGCCGCGGACCCGCGCCACCGACTCCAACTCAGCGGCCCCACGCGCCGCCTCCACAACCGCTGACGCCCTCCCCGCCACCAGCCGTGCAAGGCGGCACCCCTCCGCCGCGACCTCGTGGTCGGCCGCTCCCCGCACGCGGTCGCGCCGCCGGCGCCGCCCCCTTCCCTTTGGGTTCATTCCATCGGCTCCAGGAAGAAGAAAGGTTCATTTTTTCTATTATTTTATTATAAAAATTGCATATATTACCCTGTTATTTTTTTTAATTACAACCAAGCCCTTGTACACAGTTTGTATTGTAATCTTTAATTTCTGTTTTGCACAAAGACCCTTGTGTTCGCACTTTAATTTGGACTTTGTTTATGCATCTTTTTGTTCAATAAAAAATGCCATTGTGACGAGAAACTAATTATCTACCATCAAAATATTTATTTATATTTTTGTGGTCCTTGGGTAATTAAATTAAATTGTTCAACTAAAATATTGCAAAATTTACCCAATCTGGACTCTTAAATTTATATCTCAAACATGGTTGTCTAGAAATTCCACAAAAATTACATATGATGCCTTGATATGTGATTAACGTCATGTCCAAATTTCATCTAAAATGGAGATGTCTTGTGCCTGAAATAAATTATAGAGTTTTTTTAGTATTTGATTTTTAATTAAATCCACGTATATCCTTTTTGCGAAATTTCAATTCTACTGGATTGCTTATCTAAATATCTTTCTGAGATAATTCGCACTCTGATTAATTTGACAATATGGATTTATTAGAAATTATTTACTCACTGTCACTCTATTTTCACTAAAAAATCCATAAAAAATTCATAACTTGTCAAAAAATTCCAAAAAAATTACGTAGCTTCCTTGCATCATGTTTTAGTTCCAGTAATTTTTTCATAATTTGTGCTTACTGTATGTTTGAGAAATTGTGAAAAAACCCATAAAAAGTGTGTATTTTTCATTGTTGCATTTTAACCCATAAAATTCCAAAAAAAATATCTTGCACTCATCACTGGATTAGGACTCTAGGAAAAATATATTTTGGCTAAATTGGACTATTTGTCACTAAAATTAATTTGGCATATTGTATGATTTCTTAGTGTCTTGATTCACTTGCATTTGCATTCTTGTTGCATAAAAATATAAAAAAAACCGCTTGGAAATCTAAAATCTTTATTTTCAAATTAAATCCAAGTTGTTCCTTTGCCTCCCTGAGTTCGACCCCGGACTTGCCCGGGATATAAATTAAAGCCGAGACACTCTTCACGGAGATCTTCTCTCGGTTCTGACTGAATCGCTAAGTACACGTGCTACAACGTGACCGAATCATTTATCGTATCTAGCAACATGTCAGATGGCGCCGTTGCCGGGGAGGCAAACGGCTTAGGGATTAATTTAAAAATTTTGGATTTAGATTTTCGCTTTCTCGGGTAGTCTGACCACCGAGCCACTTGTATTTATTTCATTTTTTTGCAATTATTTCTCTTCAAATTTTTGTATATATTTTGTTTTTATCTCTCTAACATAAATCTTATTTTCCTTGCGAGGGTCTGGTGGACTTGGAGTGCATCGGAGGTCGACGGATGCGACGCGAGTTGACTGCTGAAGTGCGAGGAGAACTATTTATTTTTGAGAGAACTTTTTGTAATAATTCTTGTAATTATTTAACTTGCTCATTTATAGCAGCTCTTGTTTGAGAGCTCCCGCGTGTAAAAAGACTTAGACATTATTTGTGGTGTGTCGAGCCTGTTTCACTCTCCGGTGAGGGTGGGGCTCGACTTGTGGCGAAATTTAGGATTAGGCAAACGATAGTATAGAATCAAATTTGTTTGTGCCCATCGTAAATTAGGCCACACATATCTTAGAAGATTCACTTATCTGATAAGATTCACAGATAAATATCACATAGACATGTACTACTTAGCTCAAATTCAATCAATTCTTCCCCGCTAATAGTATATTGTTTAGGTGTGGTTTTCTCGATCTGCATGCATTTAGTGTAATATTTATAAATTCTGTTCTGCATAATGCATGAAGAGTCCTGGGATTCACTATAAGTATACCTTCTTCTGAGCATGCATCATAGTCTCTCGTTTGCATTCCGATTTCCATTTCCCCTCTTGTTTTACAACTTAAGGTCAAAAGGAAATTGGGACTGAACGGTAGACGTGCTTGTGTGTTCACATAAATTTCAAGTGATAACCTAACTCTAAAATTGGGACTGAATTGAGCAGGTCAATTTAATTAATTGGAATAAAAAAGAAACTTTGTTCTCGGGTGCATAAAGCCCTCATTGTTTGTTTTTATTGCAAGTGAGAGAGAGAGACGACCCTAGGATAGAGCCATGCATGGATTTCTTACTTACTACTGGTTCTTTATTTTTAGGCGATTAGCTACTTTTCAGTGAGGATTTACGGGTAGCCGGTAAACGGTTTGGACTTCCTTAGCAGAGTGGGAGGTTTAGAGGATGCCTTAGTCCTCAAGGAACGGGTAGCTGTATTTATACGGTCCGTACTTACTCATATACTGGCTGAAAGTAGGTCAAACTAGTCGTAAGAACCGGGCCAGTCTGTAGGAAAATACGGGCACCTAACAGCTCGTTAATCTTTCCAAGATTGTATTCTCACCAACTAAAATTGACCAGATAATTCGGCCGAACCCTTACGGCCGTCACATGTTGAGTTGGTGAAACTGAGGGTTTGAATTGTGTTTGTATTGTGTGAGTTCACTCCGCACATTTACGTGCACCGTAGAACTAGTGCCTCATTGACTATCGTGATCTAATCGGTTCTTTTGACATCGAAGATGACTGATTGGGGGGATATTTATTCGGACTTTGCGAATCTCTCGTTGAACCCTTCAAAAAGTACGTCTTCAAAGGTCCAAGCGCAACTTGGACCAACCTGGACTCATGACCCTCTTGAGCCCAGGATCACTCACTCTCAGGATGGTTACTCTCAAACCATTACCTTTCTCTCTTCCCACCTCACCGAGGAAGACCATCGCCTTGGTGAGAATATCATGATTCATAAATCCTCTTCTAATCAAGAAAACATTGCTGATTCAGGACATAAAGAAGAATTAAGTAAAATGCCAAAGAAGAAAGAAGAGGAAGAAGAGAACCATGAAGACCAGATGAGAATGATACTAGCCCGATTAGCTGCATCTGAGCAGCAACATGCATTACTGAGAGCTCAGTTGGGACAGTTAAATGTTGGGATCGAACCACCAATGGATGCGGTGTATATCCCCGGACAATATCAAATTCATAACTACTTGAGTCCGGCCGAACCCACTGTTGACTTTAAATTGAAGCCGCACTTTCTGAACCTGCTGCCACACTTTGATGGGAATGCTTCTGAGGAGCCATATGCATTCCTAAGGGACTTTAAGCTCATCTGTGCTAACCTCAAACATAATAATGTTAGCCAGGATTATATTAGGCTCAAATCCCTTCCATTTGCCTTGGGTGGAAAAGCCGATTACTGAGTAAAGAATCTTGGAATCATCGTCACCACTTATGCCCAGTTCAAGGACCTATTCCTAAAGAAGTTATACCCTTTGAGTAGATTTAACATGATGAGGACGCGAATTACGAGTTTTTCCCAGTTACCCCATGAAGCCTTCTATGATGCTTGGGAAAGATTCAAGGACATCCTTCAGAAGTGTCGCTGTCACAATTTAGATGATAACATCTTGATCCAATCATTCTTCACTGGTCTCAACCCTGAGATGCGGGGTTTAGTGAGCGCTGCATGTGGAGGCAGCTACACATCACGAGGAGCGGATACCGTATGGATGGTATTCGAGCAGATGGCTGAAACTAGCCGCTCACAGATGGCCAGCAGGGCCTATACACCATCCCCCAGTTCACTCTCATTTGGAGGGGGAAAATTCGCTATAGTCGATCTCTCTCAGGACGTGATCCCTAGCATGGGACTTCTTGCAGACAAGCTTACTGTAGTCGAGAAGATCGACAGGAGGATTGATGAGTTAGACCGGAGCGTCTCCAAACTTCCAAAATAGATGGAGGAGTTGACTGAGAAGGTATCTAAGATACGGATACCCGCCGTGACTGCACCCTCTGCTCCCGTATATTGAGTTCACCATGTTCAGGAGCAGTTGGTGTCAGGCAGGACCAATCCTACACCCACTCTTTCCAGCAGCCACCTCCAGTAGCAGAGAAAGTCCAGGAGGAGCCTCCACCAGTTTGGGAGGTGAATGGGATATGGTATACTCAGGACCCTACTAGGCAGGGAAGTACGGGAGACCGACAGACCTATCAGCGTCCCCCGACCTTTCACAACACCGCATTCACCTCCGCACAACCTCCTTCACAGCAGAGCCCTGGATTCCATCCATCCCAGCAGCAGAGGCAGCAGTACCAGCAGTATGGCCGACAGGGCCATTACCAGAAGGGTCAGCAGGGCCCGCAACCCCAGCAGCAGCAGCAGAGGCAGTATACTAGCCAGCAGGGCCAGTCTTCTCGTTCTTCTTCCCAATCTTATCCACTTCCTTCATCATCTAGTCCCGTGGATATTCAACAGTAGATACTCGACGAGCTACGTTCCTACAGGAATGAGATTCAAGACTTACGGGTGGATGTCAACCGCCTGTCCAGATGGCGAGACGAGCAGACTGCACCCTCTACCTCTATCCCAGCCCAAGTTCATGCTAATCCCAATAGCCTGAACCGTTCTAGTTCTCAGCAGTACTTTGGTCAGGTATACTATTCAGCATCTCCTAAATCTGAACATGAGATTCTTTCGTGTGCCGAGGCTAACACATGTCACTCAGGAGCGGAAGGACCGTGGTCGTACCTGACCGGGCGAGGGACACGAGGAGGGGCATCTCTGAAGCTCTACCTGAGGAGTCTTCAGAGGACGAGGAGGAGAGGCATCATATTTCAGAGCCCCATCAGCACCATTCAAGGATTTCAACTCAGGGAGCCGAGAGGAGGAGGAGAGCACGTATGCAGCATCGTCAGCATGGATATTCTTCTGATTCTACGATGGACCTTGCATCTCCGGTTGTGGCGGATACCACTCCAGCTTCTATTCCACAACCTTTAGTAGATAGCCTAGATTTTGATTCCATGTTGCATCAAAAAGATTCATGTATGAAGAACTCTGTTTCCGTTAATGCAAAGAATGATATTTCAGTTCATGATTCAGACTCTTCACCCTCTGTTTCCCTAGCTTCAATCCCTTTCCCCCGTGCTCTTACGGCAGGAAAGCACATCAAAAAGATTCAGAAAGATGACCACGATATGGCAAGGTTTTGTAAAGAAAACATCACAGTTAAAGTGCCATTTGATGAATATGTGGCTAACCATCCTGCCTTCCAAAAATACCTTAAGGTGAGATGCACACCTAGAAGGGTTAGCAGGAAGAAAGATAACCGAAATATAAAGACACATGTCTTATCAGTAGCCACAACCTATTGTCTCAAGAATCAGACTTTGCCAAAGAAAAAGAGAGACATGGGTGCTCACTATGTGGAGAGTCGTATTGACGACATTGCGTTTGCACGCACACTCTTAGATAACGGTTCTTCGATCAACTTACTCCCCTTAGCATTATATCAGAAATTGGAGTTGGGACCACTTCGCAAATCTAGAGCTTTACTTCAATTCGCAGATCGTTCAATGAAGAGACCTAAGGGAGAAGTGAAGAACGTCGTTATCTCGATTGAGGGGTAGAACTGTCAGGTGGACTTCATAGTCTTGGACATGGAGACCCCCAATAATTGGAGAGAATCTCAGATCATTCTCGGGCCAACCTTCCTTAGGACCGCAGGCGCAACTTTCGATTATGGTACGGGAATGATGAAGTTCCATTCTCTAGGCGGAGAAGTGAACCTTGAGATGAAGCAAACCAAGTGTCATCGACCCGATTCAGAGAGTAGCACAGAGTACTCATCTTCAGAGGCATACTGCAGTTTGATTAGCACAGTTGGGATTTGGGGACAGATTCCTTCAGGACAGAGCGAGACCCTTTCATCTGGAGAGGATATAGTGCATGATGCAGTTTGCCAGGTGTTGTCTGATCTTACTAGAGATGCATCAACATAATCTCATGACGACTTAGAGATCCATCCGGATCTGTCGGTTCCATCCTCTTCGGAACAATCATGGGACATAGATGACGAGTCGGGCGTGGTTTTTGCCGATTGTTTGGATATTTTTGACGATCCGACTCCCGATACTTCTGATTTGGTGGCGAGTACTACTCAGCTTATCCCACCTTCATACAGCACGGAACCAGATTCAGATTCAGTTCAACCAGATCTGCTTGATGATACCACAGTGCCAGAACTAAAATCACTACCTCCTACACTCAAGTATGCCTTTCTTGCGGGACCCAAAGAGAGATATCCTGTCATCATTAGCTCAGACTTGACTTTAGAGCAGGAGTCTAGGTTGTTAGAAGTCTTAGAGAGGAACCGCAAAGCAATAGGCTAGACAATGTCGGATCTCGTGGGGATCAACCCCGCTCTCTGCTCGCACCAAATTTTTACTGAGGATAATGTGAGACCTTCCCGTGAGTTCCAGAGGAGACTTAACCCCAATCTATGGGAAGTAGTGAAGAAAGAAATTGAGAAATGGTGCAAAGCAGGGTTTATATACCCTATTTCTAACTCCAAGTGGGTGGCCCCGCTTCATGTTGTCCCGAAGAAGTCGGGAATTCAGATGGTCACCAACGAGGAGGGGGTAGAGATCACGACACGAGTACCTACGTCGTGGCGTGTCTGTGTTGACTACAGGCGCTTGAATGCTGCGACCAAGAAAGTTCACTTTCCCTTACCGTTTATTGATCAGATCTTGGAGAGACTTGCAGGGAAAGAGTTCTTCTGTTTTCTTGACAGGTACTCAGGCTACAACCAGGTGGCCATAGCCCCTGAGGACCAGGAAAAGACCACATTCACATGTCCATTCGGTACTTATGCTTTTGGGCGCATGCCATTCGGGCTCTGCAATGCCCCGGGCACATTTCAGCAGTGCGTGATAGCCATATTTGCCGAGATGGTGGGAGATTTCCTGGAAGTATTCATGGATGACTTCTCGGTCCATGGTGATTCTTTTGATACATGTTTAGCGCACTTGGACTGAGTCCTCACGAGGTGTAGAGAGGTGAATCTGGTACTCTCCTGGGAGAAGAGTCACTTTATGGTGACGGAGGGTATCGTGTTGGGGCATGTCATCTCCAAAAGGGGAATGGAGGATGACCCTGACAAGGTGGAGGTGATCAAGAAACTCGATCCACCTACCAATGTAAAGTCAGTGCGGTCATTCTTAGGGCATGTTGTATTCAATAGGAGATTCATTCGAGATTTTTCAAAGATCGCCCGCCCACTGACTGAGCTCTTAGGGAAAGACATAGAGTTCGTTGTAGATCGCAGGTGTCTGGAGGCTTTTGAGCTCTTGAAGAGGAAGATTTGTGTCTCGCCTATCCTACAAGCTCTTGACTGGTCTCTCCCCTTTGAGATCATGACTGACGCTTCAGATTTCGCTATAGGAGCTGTGTTAGGACAACGACGAGAAGGGATTCCGTTTGTGATCCATTACGCGAGCAAAGTATTAGATCCTACACAGAAAAATTATACAGTGACTGAAAAGGAAATGCTCGCAGTAGTATGGGCCCTCGAGAAGTTCAGATCATATATTTTGGGCTCTAAGGTGACAATTTACACAGATCACACAGCCATTCGATACTTAATGGAAAAGAAGGATGCGAAGGCGCGTCCTCTTAGGTGGATTTTACTCCTTCAGAAATTTGATTTGTAGATTAAAGATAAACCTGGAGTGAAGAATGTCGTGGCTGATCACCTTTCTCGGATTGAACTTAAGGATTCTCCTGATCATGAGCGGATTAGAGAGACCTTCCCAGATGAGTCAATTTGTGTTATTGACTCACTCCCGTGGTATGCCAACATGGTGAACTATCTTGTCTCCAAGTAGGTTCCCCATGGTTGGACTAGGAGCAGCATTGATCGACTGAAGTCGGATTCGAGGAGATACCACTGGGACGATCCTTTCCTTTTCTTTGAAGGACCGGATTGTGTTTGGAGAAGGTGTATTCCTCAGGAGGAATACCAGAGTGTCCTCACATATTGTCATTCACTTGAGGCTGGAGGACACCATTCGGGAAAGAGAACCGCTCACAAAGTACTTCAATGTGGATTGTATTGGCCGACCTTGTTTAGAGATGCCATTGATTTTGTACGGTCGTGCCCGATCTGTCAAAGGATGGGAGGGACAGATGGACAGAGAGATGAAATGCCCATGCAACCGATGATTATTTGTGATGTTTTAGATGCATGGGGCATAGATTTTATGGGTCCCTTTCCCAACAGCCATGGACATGAGTACATATTGTTGGCGGTTGACTATCTATCTAGGTGGGTGGAGGCTATCCCAACCCGAACCGCAGATAGAAAGACTGTTTGTAAGTTTGTGAGAGATCATATTATTGCTAGGTTCGGGGTGCCAAAAGTTTTGATATCTGATGGGGGTAGCCACTTTGTGAATCGAGATATGAGATCTTTAGCTAAGGACTATGGATTTGAGCATAGAGTTACTAGTCCTTACCACCCACAGTCCAACGGCATGGTAGAGGTTTCGAACAGAGAGGTGAAGAGTATTTTGCAGAAATTGGTTCGTCCCGATAGGAAGAACTGGTCTCAGCTCCTGGACCAAGTTCTGTGGGCCTATAGGACAGCCTACAAGACACCATTGGGTACTTCACCATTTGGAATGATCTATGGAAAGCCATGTCATTTGCCCGCAGAATTGATTCATAAATCTGAATGGGCAATTAAGAAGATTAATTGGAGTTGTCACCTAGGGAAGCTTTGCCGAGACTTGAACTTGAACGAGCTCGTGGAAATCCGAAATAGGGCATATGACAACAGTTTGATTTATAAGGACAAAGTAAAGAGATGACATGATCAGCACATTAGGTGCAAAGACTTTGTCCCTGGGCAAAAGGTATGGTTGTTCAATGCCAGGTTGAAAATGTTCCATGGGAAACTCAAATCTAAATGGACGGGTCCCTTTGTGGTTAAGAAAGTGCACGAGAATGGAAGTGTAGAGATAGCTGATCTCACAGATGGTGCACAATCTCATGTGTTGAATGGACAACTGTTGAAGCATTTTATTGATTCGAAAGAGCAGTTAGTCCAAGTCGAGGTCATCAACTTCATACAGAGTGAGCACAGAGCAGATACATCTTATTACTCTTCATGAAGATGCAGCATCAAGATTCAACATATTAGAAGATTCAATCACTCTTGTACATATTCTCCCTTCTTTGTATATTCTCGAGATCACATCGGTTCTCACACTTACTCTTGTCCTATACTTAGGCTGACCAAAGCCTAAGTATAGGGGGGACCGATGCCCGCCATGTGTATTTACTCATCATTTCTCCCTTGACCTCGTCCGCCCCATTTTTGCTCTTCTTCTACACTTAGGCTGTCCAGAGCCTAAGTATAGGGGGGCGGATCGACTTATATACTATTTATTATTTTAGCCATCCTACGCTTAGCACGAGCTATGTCTTTTTCTCGCTTCTTGTGCCATGAGGACATAGCACATGCTAAGTATAGGGGGGCGTGTATATATTACATATATACTTTACCCATAGCTCGTACTTTCACGTATTTTTGTATATATTATACAATAATTATGGGGTGGGTAAAAAAACTTTTCAAAAAAAACTTTTCAAAAAAATCCTCGTTAAAAAAAACTTTTTCAAAAAAAAGTCTTTTCTTATTTACCTATTTTTTTAAAAAAAAACTCTTGAAAAAAAAAGCAAAGCAAAATTTTTCTAACAAAAAAAACTTCTTTGCCTTTGTTTGTCAAAAAAACCTTTTTGAAAAAAAACCCTTTTTCTAAAACTTTTTTTTAAAAAAATCAATCATAAAAAAACTAAAAACTAACTAACTAACTAACTAAAAACTAACTAAAAAAGTAAAAAAAAACTTTTTTCCTAAAAAAAAACTCTTTTTCTTTATTTTCTTAAAAAAACTTTTCAAAAAAATGCTCTTTTGCTAAAAAAAACTTTTTCAAAAGAGTCTTTTCTTAGTCACCTATTTTTAAAAAAAAATAATAAAAAAAACAAAACTTTTCTAACAAAAAAAACTAAAAAAAACTAACTAATAAGTTGGTTTAATCCCTGACACAATTCACTTTCACACAAGACTAGTGATGTTCAAGAACACTTGGTTTATGAGGTCTTGAGATTTTGAGTTAACCAGCCTTAGTCATTAGGGTCCTTGACTTAATTATTCACATTTCCCTAGTTTGAAAGATTTGTGTGCTATATTGCATGCTTAGTCTCTACCTTAAGAATATGATCATCACCTCACGTACACGACTGCAGTTATGATGAGATGAGTTGAAATTTCACTTGAGGAACTGGGATGAGGGATTTGAGTTTGGACTTGATTTAATGATGCTCGAGGATGGGATAAAATCAATGAAGGCTTCATGAAACCTGAGTGTCAGCACATTTAGCCAGTATGAGAACATGGTTCTTGTACTATCTCTTGATATTTACCTATGTGCCAGGGTGTGATAAAATAAAAAATGTTGATCAGTGTGCGCCAGCTCTTGGTAAAAGCAGTGGAGCTAGCCACAAATACTACAAAGCAATGAAATGTCAAAGAAAAGCTCTCATTCCACAAAGTCAATTATCAAAAGAGATTCCACCAAAGGCGAGCGCTCCCAACCATTTCAAAGTGTCCACTTGGACCACCGCTATTAGGACCAGGAGTCGGGCTTGCACCAAAAAAGGACTCTGCATCGTAAATGCTACAAGTCTGGGTGTAGAAGGTACGATAGGTACTCAAAAAAAGCACACCCCGGTGTACTCCCAGGAAAACAAGTGCAGACGGCTCCAACTTCTCTTGACAGACGCACTGATCAACACCAAAAATATGCGTTGCGTAATAAGGCACTTGAGAGGATCCTTGTTCCAATGAGAGGGAGAGAAGAAATGACACAATCCTATGCCCTCCATCAACTGGCCTTCCAGCTACACTTTTAAGTCTGGCAACTAAAGAGATGGTGGATTGGTTGCAAGAAATGGTTTATTCCCTAGTGTTGAGGATCAGGTCCTTAGGAGAGTCTCTTGGACTGGAACCTTGTGTGACGTTGTGACTCACTCTTTTAACTGCGGTCAACTCTTAAAGTCATATCCCTACTATATATGTATACAAAGAGAGTCTGATGATTAGGGAAATTGGATACCTTTTGACTAGAGCTTGGTTCAGCTTAGAATTTTAGGATCTCTAAAACTGAGAGTTCTTGAACGGGTCAAGTCTTGTATTCACATGCACAGTCTGGGGTTAACCCAATTTATTCATTCTTTATTTGCTCGAGGACTAGCAAAGTTCAAGTATAGGGGGGTGATGAATCCACGATTCATCATCTTAATATCTGGTCTTAGCAAAATCCTCAAGTAAAATCCCAAATAAATGTCCATAAAATCCATAAATTAATAAAATGACTCTTGTAAATAAAATACACTAATTATTGTATATAAGATTGTACAGAATGAATTAACAATAAAAAGTCGCAAAAATAAAGGAGTTTTATACTTGTAAATAGCCCAAAACTTCATGTTTTTATAATAATTTCATTTCAACTCCTTTTTGCCTAATTCTTTCTCTAACTTGTTTATAAAAATGTATATAAAAATACAAAAATAAAAAACAAATTTCACCTCAAATAAATGCTCCTAGATCCCAAAGAGAAAAAGCCGTAAAGTTCAACTTCCAAGCTAAATTCCCGCTCCGTATGAACTCCAAATTCATCAAACTCACTTTTAAAGTTCAAGTTAGAAAATTATCTATCCAACGGAAGTGGTTTCATTAAAATCGGAGCTCATTTGCAAAAGTTGGGTTTTGGGACCTAGATGTACATTGTACATTATGTATATATTCATACTTTCTTCATTTTTTATTTTACCTTTCTTAATTACTAAAAATACAAAAAAATCATACTTGTGTTGTATTTTAATTTTAGTATTTTATTGTATTTTTTCGTTGTAAATATCTCTTATTAAAAAGACAAAAAAATACATATTAGAAAAGTAAAAAAATGTGTGCATGGTGTTTTGTCTTCTTTTGTAAATTCTCCACTATTTATTTTCTTCTCTTTTATTCTATTGTAATTAAAGTAGCCTACTTTATTTTATATTATTTATTTATTTTACATTCTCTACAATAACCACCAATTCAACTCTATTATTCCACCATTTTTCCCAACTTCCCATTCAACTCCATTAATAATACAACCTCCCATTCAACTCCACCACTTTAATAACCTCTCATTCTATTCTCTTTATATACATGTCATTCTCCTCATTTTTGCCTTAGATCCATCTTTATGTTAGGAGAGCCGAGTTCCCAGAGTTGAATCGGTGACAGCGACACAACCGCGGTCGAGCGACGACAGCCCTCTCTCCGGTGAGATCCGTTGGCTTTTTGGCCAACATCGTAGCCGCAACAGCACGCTGCTCGAGCTCCATCGCTCACCGGCAATTTGAGCGAAAACCGTGCTCTCGTGAGCACACCATAGGCGATCGTCTCCATCGTAGGAAATTTTTCATCTCATTTTATCATATTGTCATTTTTTGCAATTTTTTTAGCACATCATATTACCACCATCCCCTATTTGTTCTACTCTACATATTATCATCATTTCATTTTTTCCCTTTCATTATCGTTTCCATTTGCATTCCTTGTTTAATAAAATTAAAAAAATATAAAAAAAATAAAACAAAAAAAGATTTCTTTTCTTACAGCAGAAAAAAATCAAAAAAAAATAAAAAAATTGGAAGGAGCAGCAGGCGCAGGTGACGCCCGTTGCCCCTTCCCCCATCGCAGCTGGTGCCCCCATCACAACCGTCGACGCCCTCCCCGCGCGCTGCCTCCACAACCGTCGCGGCCCTCCGCCGACCTCCGCGCAGTCCCGCGCGGCCGGCCTCGCCACCGCCGGCCGCTCCTTCCAGGCCGCGGACCCGCGCCACCGACTCCACCTAAGCAGCCCCGCGCGCCGCCTCCACAACCGCCGACGCCCTCCCCGCCACCAGCCACGCAAGGCGGCGCCCCTCCATCGCGATCTCGCGGTCGACCGCTCCCTTCACGCGGTCGCGCCGCTGGCGCCGCCCCCTTCCCTTTGGGTTCATTCCATCGGCTCCAGGAAGAAGAAAGGTTCATTTTTTTCTATTATTTTATTGTAAAAATTGCATATATTACCATGTTAGTTTCTGTAATTACAACCAAGCCCTTGTACATAGTTTGTATTGTAATCTTCAATTTCTATTTTGCACAAAGACCCCTTTGTTCACACTTTAATTCGGACTTCGTTTATGCATCTTTTTGTTCAATAAAAAATGCCATTGTGACGAGCAACTAATTGTCTACCATCAGAATATTTATTTATATTTTTGTGGTCCTTGGGTAATTAAATTAAATTGTTCAACTGAAATATTGCAAATTTTACCCAATCTGGACTCTTAAATTTATATCTCACACATGGTTTAGAAATTCCACAAAAATTATATATGATGCCCTGATATGTGATGAACGTACTGTCCAAATTTCATCTAAAATGGAGATGTTTTGTGCCTGAAATAAATTATAGAGAGTTTTTAATATTTGATTTTTAATTAAATCCACGTATATCCTTTTTGCGAAATTTCAACTCTACTGGATTGCTTATCGAAATATCTTTATGAGATAATTCACACTCGATTAATTTGACAATGTGGATTCATTAGAAATTATTTACTCACTGTCACTCTATTTTCACTAAAAAATCCATAAAAAATTCATAACTTGTCAAAAAATTCCAAAAAAAATACTGTAGCTCCCTTGCATCATGTTTTAGTTCCAGTAATTTTTTCATAATTTGTGCTTACTGTTTGTGTGAGAAATTGTGAAAAAACCCATAAAAGTGTGTATTTTTTATTGTTGCATTTTAACCCATAAAATTCCAAAAAAATACCTTGCATTCATCTCTGGGTTAGGACTCTAGGAAAAATATATTTTGGCTAAATTAGACTATTTTGACATTAAAATTAATTTGGCATATTGTATGATTTCTTAGTGTCGTGATTCACTTGCATTTGCATTCTTGTTGCATAAAAAAATATAAAAAAACCGCTTGGAAATCTAAAATCTTGATTTTCAAATTAAACCCAAGTTGTTCCTTTGCCTCCCTGAGTTCGACCCCGGACTTGCCCGGGATATAAATTAAAGCCGAGACACTCTTCACGGAGATCTTCTCTCAGTTCTGACTGAATCGCTAAGTACACGCGCTACAACGTGACCGAATTATTTATCGTATTTAGCGACTCATCACCCCTCTATACATAGGATCAAATAATCCTAAGTATAGCAAACTGTATACAAGGCAGGGAGGGTCAAGGGTGAGAATTTACAAATTTATCGGCTCGACGTGTCTCACCCTATACTTAGGATAAAATATCCCTAAGTATAGATAGAATATCAACAAGTTGGGAGACATGTGAGGGATCAAAGAATGAACAACTCGGGGCATCCATCCCCTATACTTAGGACAAAGTATGACCTAAGTATAGAATGGAAGGGATGAGTACCTTTTAGAAGAATTAGAACTAAGAAAAGGAAAAGAAGAAAAGACGAAAAATCAATTTTTATGTGTTTTTTAGCTTAAAAATATGTGATCCATTTGTATATGTGAGATTTTCCTTAAATACAACTTGGATTGAGTCTATAACAATCAGGAATGTATCATGTTATAGGTACACTTCAGCAACTGTCCGTTGACCACAAAAGGATGTACGTTAGGTGATGATTCAGATATCAGTAGACTTCCATTATCACACACAGTTCTTACTAGAAATGGCCTACTTCACTTGCTCTTCAGTTTGACTGGAAATATTTTCAACTTTACGTAAAATAACCACACCTTCTATCTAGGCTCGAAAGTCTTCCTACGGATGTGCTTGTCGTTCCATTTCTTGACTTTCTCCTTGTGCATGAGGTTGTTGTTGTACGCATAGTCTCTAAATTCAAGAAAGCAGTTCAGATCAACTTTTCAGTTCTTCCCAGCTTTCTCAAAATCCAAGTTACACATATTCAATACCCATAATTATTTATAAATCAGTACCACAGGCAGATGCCATGGCTTGCCATATACTATGCGGTAGGGAGGCATTCCAAGAGGAGATTTATATGTAGTGCATTAAGTCCAAAGAACCAAATCAAGCAATTGTGACCATTTCTTCCTATCAAGTCGCACAAGCTCTTGCAGAATTGTCTTTATCTCCCTCATTCAGAATTCAGCTAAGCCATTTGAGTGTGGGTGGTATGGAACTACAACACGATGTTTGATGTTGTATTCTTTGGTCAGTTTCTTGACCTCTTTGTTCACGAAGTGGCTTCCCTATCTGATATCAGAATTTTTGGTATCCTAAACTGTGAAATGATATTGTCCTTGAGGAATCAATAGACGGTCTGGTTGTCTGCAGCTCGAGCGAGGATAGCCTCCACCCATCGGCTTATATAATCAATGATTATCATGATGTACTCAAAACCCGAGACATTAGGGAACGAGCCCATGGAATAGATGGCCCATGCATCAAAGATGCATGTCTGAATGTATTTCAAAGGCATTGTATCTCTAGAACTGATTGTGTCGCCCATTCTCTAACATTCAGTGCATCTTTTGATATATCCAGCTGCATCCTTGAAGAGTGTTGGACACCAGAGGCAACACTGAAGAACTTTTACTGCTATTCTCTTTCTAGAATGGTGTACACCGGCTTCAAGTTTGTGACAATTTTTCAGGATACCTGTAATATCCTCCTGAGGTATACACTTCCTCCAAATGCAACATGCTCGCTCATGGAATAGATATGGATCTTCTCACTGGTAAAAATGTATGTCTGCCACGAACTTATAAACTTTGATCTTTAGCCAATCTGGCGGAGTCTTCTGGAAGAAAAGGTAATTTACAATCTCTTTATACCAGGGAGTGAGGCGACAAACAGAATTGCCTCATCTGGAAAAGTCTTTGTGATTGGAATGTCATTCTGCTCAGGAGTCTTAACCTCAATGATTCTAGAAAGATGATCTGCCACCACATTTTTTACTCCAAGTTTATCTTAGATTTCCAAATCAAATTTCTAGAGTACAATGATCCATCGAATTAGAAGAGGCTTAGCATCCTTCTTTCTTTGCAGGTACCGAATGGCAGGGTAATCTGTGTACACGATAACCTTGGATCCTAGTAAATATGATATGAACTTCTCCAGGGCAAACACTATGGCTAACAGTTCTTCCTTCTGGGCCTCATCAAGTGTTCTGCTAGTGTAATGAATCGTAGATGGGAGTTTATCCCGTCTTTGTCCAAGAACTACACCGATTGCATAATCAGACGCATCAATCATGATTTCAAAAGGAAGAGACTAATCAGGTCGCTATAGGATACAAGAATTTATGATGAGGTCCTTTAATATATTGAAGGACTGGAGAACCTGGTTGTCGACCACAAAATCGATCTCCATTCCTAGAAGCTTAGTTAGTGGTTGGGTAATCTTGTTGAAGTCTTTGATAAATCTTTTGTAGAGTCCCATGTGCCTTAGAAATAACTGATAATTGGAAAGTGTTGGATGTAGTGAATTGCAGAGAGATACCTAATTAATAAAAAAAGACAGTAAAATTAGAATATTGAGAGAGAAAAGTGAATAAGAAGAATACGCGGCTCTCTCCAAATTTTGATATTCCATTATTTAATTATCTAGGCAAGTCTTCCTAGGTCGAACTAAAGGAGGCAGAAAATTGCACTTTGATTTTTGCGGAAGAAATATTTTTATGATTCTTTAATTTTTTAGAGAAAGTCTTTTTATCGATTTTAGTTTTGTATTTTTTATTTGATTTTTAACTTTCCAAATTTCATTTAATTTTCCAAAGTTATAATTTTTCAATCAATGATCTAAAATATAGTATGTATATGATAAAAAGTATAATATGATACTATATAGTAGAACCTCAAAGAGAAACTTGAGCAACGTGCTTAAGAACAACAAATAAAATAGAACTCAAAATGAAGTTGAAAATAAAAGAATAAAATCTCTAAGAAAACAAGATAAAAATACTTTGAAACTCAACTCAAAATAAATAAGGGTAGTTCTGTATCTACCCCAAGAAAATGAATAAAAAAAAGTGTCTATGAGTGTCCCAAAATAGTCCTAAGGCATAGGGATACAATTGAAAAAAGAAATAAAAGCAAATATAGCAAGGTTCTCAATTAGGTCCCTAATAAGGGACATAAAAGTAAAGAAAACTCGATTATTTTACACTTAGGTCCCTACACTAGGACCTAATATAAATATCAAAAAGTTCTAAAGTGTCTTTGAATTCTAGATCTCTCTTGGATTATAATGCAAATGTTCTGCCACTTCGCCATGTGCGGCTTGGATTAAATGGCGGGGTTGGATCTTGGCCCTTGGATGCGCTACGTATCACAATTCTGTGACTTGAATTCTTGGTCGTGATCTTCCCCTAATTCTCAGGTTGGTGGTGGCACTCCTGTCTATCCGGTGGCTGCTGGTGAAGGCGGTGATGGCACAACTCCTGTAGGGCCAGAAGGGGGTCGCCTATCGCCATCGAGCTCACCTACAGTGGAAGAAACTAATGAAGATGGCGTCAAAGGAAGAGGAAGGCTTCGTCTAGGGTTTAAAGGAATGGAATGTCCGAGTATGTGTCCAGATCTGAAGATTCTTGATTGTTCTTTGTCAAATCACGGTGATGAAGAGGTCCAAGCGATGATTGAGAAGCTTCAGAGGAAGTGAAGCACCTACAAACGAAATTTATTTGCTTGATTCATGAATTATCGGCCAAAAAGTTTGAATAGTTTGCCATGCATATAATGGTTCCAGGAAAGATAATTGCATATGTGAAATTGAGCTCCATTTGAATCAAAATTGGGAACGGATTTGATTGTATACAAAATAAGAATGATTAAGGATACTAATTGTGATATTAATCAATATAAATGGACATAAAAATCAAAGCAAAATAAAAAATGGGTGGACGAGGTCACCTAGGGAGAAAAGGTGTATGACCCTTGATCTTCGCTCGACGATGGGTGTTCACCGGAGTTGGACGCTGCGATGGTGGCGATTCAATGCGATGTTGGCCATGGAACTTCTTCCCATGTCATTCCTCTTCAATGTGGGTTGGTCTATAGGTGTTGTCACCACTGGTGGTGGTCGGAGCATGGCGAGGGAGATGGTTATCGACCAGGTTGTTCTAGAATGAAGGGTTATTGGAAGAGTTGGTTGGCTCGAGCCATCTTTAGGTATTTAAATAGGAACTATGGACGGTAGTTTGATGGTAATGAAGTTTGGGCGAGAATAGTGATGGTTAGATCTAGTGAATGGAGGGTTAGAGTCGAATATTGGATTGAAAACGAAGCGTGTAGAAAATGGTGAAGTGGAGTGGTTAAAGCAAATTGTGCAACAGCTTCTTAGGGAGAAGATGGAGTATGGTGCTGACACGTGTCAGCACCACATAGGTAAGAAAATGAATTTTAGTATAAAATATGTATCAAATAGTAAATAGTATTTTTTAAAATTATTAGAAAATGAAAAATGTACATAATTAAATTACCTAAATTATGGTATAATTTAGTTTTATAAATAATATATATTTTAGGAGATGGGAATATAATATTAATATGTTGGACAGGCGAGCCCACTGCGAACCATTATGCAATAAATGTTATTGCAAATATCATTCCCTAATCTGAAACGAAGAATAATTAATTTGTATAATAGGTCTCTTAGTACAATTAGGGTTATGTACCATGGTCATCTTGATGATCATGCGGTTGTTGATTCAATTGTTGAATCATAGAGGCTGGTGCTTGGAAGAATATCTAAAGAGTTAGATTGAGGACTCATCAAGCACCATCAAATGATTATTAAGAGAGGATCTCCGGCCTGAGTAGGATATGACAATCCTTTCTCTAATAAGCTGATATCTAACTGATATGTTGATGCAGGTCATCTGCATAGGAATAGAGATTCGGAGGTGTTAGATAAGTTAGGTTAAAGAGTTGACTTAACGAGATCGAGACAACCAAAGACTTATGTCGTATGATGTCACGATATAGGCACATATACTCTGACCGGAGACAGATGTGTTACTATATGTCTGAGTATGTACAATTGGCAGACCGATAGGTTGATGGCCTAATCAAGGTCTATACACCGGTGCGCTAGTGTGCATACAAGGGCATACGAGTAATATGATCTCTCAAAGGGATCATACAAGTTCGTTATTGAACCGGAAGTCACTCATGAGATATTGGGAAGAATCAAATTCCGTGCATGGTCATCTCGCTTTGGAAGATTGATTGAATTTATAGGTTTGATATATGCTTTTGTAAAGTATATGATCAACACATGGGTATGATATATGCTTTTGGAAAGTATATGATCGATTCCAACTCCCAATAGTCAAATGAGAAACTTTATGATAAACCCTAAAGGAGACAGTCTAAATAGATCTAAAACTTTGGGTTTATTCTAGGTCTTCCAATATGCATAATGTACAAGTATTAGGAATACCTAAGGGTGATGAGATCATAAATGAATATATAACTGCGAAGCTTCCATTCCTAAGGAGTGATGAAACGGGTTTGGATTTTAGTGACTCCTCCCAATAGAGAAGTAATCTTATCTTGGTCCAAATGCTGGACAGTGATCTAAATGTGATTCAGATGCAATGAAAAGATTAGATTTACGGTTTGATTTAATCGAACATCTATGGGAGGTCCGCAAGATATGTATTTGAGATGTGAACTCAATATCCAAGTCACTATACATGGAACGTACAATCGCCCTATCCTTATTTCCAAGTATCCGTAGAGAAAAGCGCATTATTCTTGTTGAAAGAGATCATGGATAATTTCATTGTTGATAATGTATCTGAGTTTTGAGAAATGGATAATTAATGATATGAATTTGATTCATATAAAGAGAGTTATCTAAGATAATTAAATGATATTTATTATAAAAAATGTGAATAATGTGAATGTGATTCATATTATTTGGGCACATGAGAATAGAGATCCAAGACAATTAAATGAGATTTAATTTTCATGGATATGAATAATATGGATAGCATTATCCATATTAATCATATATATATTATAAATATGATTTATAATATATAAGAGAGAGATATTTGTAAATAACATTTACAATTTAAATGTTTATGTGAATTGGATTCACATTGGACAATTAATTGAAAATTTAATTTACATTTTATTTTGGGTTGGGAATGTGATTCACAAATTTCTAATGGCATGATTCTAATGTTTACAAAATAAATTGGATTTATTTTTGTGAAATAATTTACAGCAAAAGTTGTTGCAAAATTATTCGAGATAATCATGAGATAATGGTGGCTTGCCACCTTCCTAATGAGGAGGGTGAACCAATTCCTATTTGGAATTGGTGGGCGTCCCCTCTTCACATGGAAGGAGGCTTGTCTCCTTCCTATTATCCCCATGGATAATTGATTTAATTGAAATTAATTTATATTGATTATTATTCAATATATATTTAATTTAATTTAATTTAATTAATTGTTATTGTGTTATTACAACAAAATCATTGCCATTAAAAGAAATACAAATACCGTTGGATTTGTGTTGTCCATGGATTGAGATCCATAGACTCTCAAAATATTATATAAGAAGAAAAACCCTAGATCTTCTTGATACAATGGAAAATATGCTCTCTCTCTCCCTCTATCTCTCTCTACATGATAGGTCGTTGTCTCTCTCATTGTGGTCGTCCACCATGGAGCCCTAGAGGGAGTCGCCATCATCGTCGCATCACCGTTATGCTGCCGGATCATTTGCTCGTGGATATTCATCTCCTTCAGTGTGCCTCGCTCGTGAAGAAGATGTCGGATCTCGTGTGACGAGATTATGAGATTCACTGCTTGGATCATCAACATGGATTGCGAGGAGCACGTGTTTCATCAACGTGCTCGCAAGCGTCTCCTTCGTCGGATGGGACTTGAGACAGGAGGTCTCTTCATTTAGAGACTCTATTGCAACCACTCTTCAAGAGATAAACCTAATACTTATTTATGGATTAGATTGAATGATCATAGAAGTGTTCTTGGATCATGTTGTTTCATTGTTCAAAATTTTTTAAATTCCGTTGACTCAAGCAACTAGTACGACTAATCGCTTCAGACCGCATACGATATGATCTCCACGCTTTCATGATGCGCTTAAGGATCTTTCTATATCCTTCAAGTGGTATCAGAACCAGGACAGAGGTTTAGGATATGATCCTTAAACCTAAGATGATATGGGTATTTTTGGTTGTGCGAACTTTCATCGCATTTTATTCACGTAGTCCTGTTTTGTGTGATTTTTTCACCATGTCTAAATGTACATAAACTCGAAATTATCAGTGTATTATATTTTCATTTAAATAAGGAAACTGTGGGACTTGAGTTTGCATGATTTGGAATCCGTTTGCTCAAGTTATGATCATTTTAGTGAACATGTATCCAATGTTTATGGGATGACAAATATTGACGTAATTAAAGAGTTAATTATGATTTTTAAAATGCCTAGGAATACATGAATATCACTTGGGTTATGTTATGAATCACTTTGGAAATTTATTTTGTGTAATCTTGATTTAAATTGATTGAGATATTCTAATTTTAGTAAGTAGGGGTCACAGCTGAAAATTACTTTCCCAATCAAGAACCTTGCGATTGTAATTTAATAAATTAGTAGAAATTAATGGTTAATTTACAAAAATAATTATTGATGAATATTTTTGAAATACTTATGATTATTATTTCTTTAAATGACATTACCTTAACCTAAATTGATTAGATGTGATATAGATTACAATTGGTTACATCAATCCCAACAAACATAGTTGCTTGAATAGGATTGGGGATTTGTTTAGCAAATCTTTTTATAATATAAATCAAAATGATTTTGATAAATATTGTATGGTATAACTTCGGTTGAAAGAACGATTATCATCTCAAATACAAAATGATCAAATCGTATTATCATGACCTGAGGCGGATATGGTGTCTAGTCGGGGAGCGTTCGGTAGCAGGTTGCTCCATGAGCGGTCTGTCCCACTCCTGTCAATACTGACCATGACAACGGGTAAGGAAAGGATAATACTTGAAGCGATCATGATGTATTTTTAAATTATTAAAATTCTAATAATGTATTTTGAGATTAGATCATCCTTCAAGTAAAAATGAAACTTATTTGTTGGTTGATTGATTACATTGATAATTGATTTAATATGATTAAATCAATTATATCCAATTATACACTCCATTGTGAATAGAGTAATATTTCCCTTTGAAGAATTAATTATGTGAGTATGATTCATAATAATTAATTAAAATTTGAACATGATATGGAGGATCACATAAGTGACATCCATGGTCTCCCGTCAAGGTGAAAGGTTCTGTTGCTAGGGATTGTATGTAGGAGATGCATGTCCAAAGTGACAACTCCTGCATACAAGTGCATCTGAATTGGGCTCTTTGCTTCTCGAAAGATTAAGGTCGTATGCGTAGTGATCCCAATATCGAGTTCTCATATTATTGGGGCTATATTGCATAGTGAGTTCTAATCATGTTGACGGTTGATTCAATTAATGACGGGTCAACATCACATTAGGGGTGGTGGGTCCGGGTGTTAAGACCGAATTGGGAATGCAAGTTGGACTTGCAAGGTGGAATGTGTTCTTGCTTCTTTTTATCCAAGTTGCAAGTTGTCATATTATTGGGATGAAACAAATATAAGAAAGGAGATCCCGGATCTTACTTGAGATATAATGGTAAGTATATCTCTTACATTGAAAGTGAGTAAGGGAATGAACTTTCAGTGTTGACAAGGAAAGATAACTTAGATCTAAAAATTCCTAAATCAAAGTAAAACATGTATTTATGCAAATATCTTATTTCAGATAATCATCATTAAACCCACTCTATACTATACTAAATAATAATCAATAAATTCTCATGAATTGGATCATTGATCAAGATAGTGTACTTGCAGTTGGACACATAATGTATGTGGTTGAAATGTGCAAGTTTTCTCACAATAATGAGGAATGATAATTAAATAGACAATAGGACAACAACCTAGGGTTTGTGTTTCTCTATAGTCTTTATCTTTCATCAGGTGTTCTTTGAAAGTATCATGTCGATGATGATCATAATTGTCAAATAATCCTTATAAAATCTAAGAATATGTTTTGTCATACATATGTGCTCTCAATATTTAATCATGAATGACATGGTTCACTACATTATGCAGAATGGTGGCTCGATAAGAGATGATTGATGAAACCATGTTTTATGTTTCTAATTCACTGAAATTAACCTCCTATCTTAGACTAAGTGTCAATAAAAACCAGACAATTCTCTATAAATTTCAGAGTCATTGAATAAATTAAAAACACAAAAAATGGCATAATTAAAATTCGTGGTGTTTTTACCCATAAAAACACATTCAAAAATATTTTCTGCCTTTATTTGACCTCATCTCTGTTTTTGATCAACATGAAACTTGTAGATCTCATCGAGATCTACAACTTTTATGTTTTGAGTTTTTCCAAATTCGGTCGTTTTCCCCTTCATTCCTTCAAATATTTGTCCCAATAATCTGATTGGGCCACGTGGCTCTTTCTGGTTGAGCCATGTGGCCGCATATCCTCGTGCCTCTTCCCGCAACAGTCTGATCGCCCTTGGCCTCTTCAATCTTGACCGCTGCTTCCTGCTTTGACCTCCACCCTTTGATCAAGAGCAGGATGCCATCTCCTCCGTCCACTAGCGCCTGCACCTCATTTCACCACGTGTCACACCCATAACCACCCGATCTCCTTCTGATGATTTCATCCCCACCTCTCGTAGATGCCTTTTTCTCAACCCTTCGATCAAGCTAAGGATCTCATCACGGTCGTTCGTTAGCGTTGTGCTCCCATTGTGCCACGTGTGACTCTCTGCGTCGCACGATCTAGTTTGAGAGGACTCCATCTCAGTCATTCACCCGCGCTTTGATCTCCACCGCCCGATCAATACATGGACTCCATCACAACCATCCATCCCCACCCACGTCTTCTCGTGACACGTGTCTCAGCCACAACCTTTCGATCAAGCTCTGAACGTCATATCAGTCGTTCATTGTCTCACTCTTATCTCAGTAACACATGGCGAGATCATAGCCCTCGATCATGCTAACCCTCGATATAATCTGAGCGACTCTTTAGAACCCGTCTCTCAGCCGTTGGATCTCAAGATCCAATGGCCCAGAGATCATCCCCTACCTCCAGACCCCCCCTGTCCCACATTCTCCACCTCGGCAACTCTCTTCCCCCTTTCCATTTTCTACACCATCTCCGTCCACCTCCTCTCTCACTACCCACCCCCCAACGTACCCCAATCACCCATCATCCTCGCGAGTCTTCGATCACTCCACGACGACCTCTCCTTCGTCCCACGTTCTCCATGAAACCCACGCCCGTCGCCATCAAAACCGCCATCTTCGATCTTCAAATAACCCTCCTCCGGCCACTATCACAGGTGTCCGCCTTTATACGGGGCCACACCTAGCATTCATAAACCTCTCGGTGACAGCGAGGAGGAGAGATGGAGAGTGAAGATGACGTGTGCCCCCGGTGTCGACCCCTGGCTGATATTAGACAGGTCTGTGGTGGCTCCGCCCCGCCAAGCTGCCATCGTTAGCTGCGGTGGTTCAGCGATGACCAGAGCGTCTCCCCGACGCTCGAGCCCAAGCTCCGCTCCGCCCAATCTCAGGTAAGTCTCTGATCTTCTTTGCATGTTTTTTTACTTCTTTTCTCGTAATTAATTAGACTTCTCCGCATACCATCGTCCTCCATTAACCCTCTAGTAACCTTCGCCACCCCCTTCACCATCCACGCGGACCTCTCCAATCAAGCTTCTTGCCTTCCACAACCTCAATCCACTCCGACCCCCCTTTTCCGAACTCATCGGAGAAGACCACCAACTGCCGCCTTCTCTGCCCATTAACAGACGTCCACTTCACTCACACTCACGTGCACTACTCACCTGCACGCCTAGGCTATTTGAAACTAATCTGCAGGTGAATGCCCTTCAATGGTCAGAGCTCCATCGGAGCTGACTTTGTGAACCATGTCTTCGACATATGAGCTTTGATGACCTTATCCAGGAGCTCTAGCGTCTTCCTCAAGCTTCAGCGATGGATGCGACACCTCCAGACGTCTTCACAACGCAGCAGAGGAGGCTGCAGAAGGAGGCGGGGCTATTCGAGTGTCGCTGGAGCATAGCCTAGTCCACCGTGGGAGGCGGCGGAGATGAAGAACACGAAGTACAGGCTCCGTCCGATGGGCAAGATCAGACGGCCTACAAAGGGCCACGTCACTTCCCCAGGAGCATACAGCAGCCACCCGATCTCCATGATCGGATGGCCTACGATCGGCCACGTGTCAACGCCGAAGCCTCTCCGAACCTCAGCACCATACTAGCAGGCTTGGGTGCCCTGAGCCTCCCCAGAGCTCCGAGCCTCTCCGAGCCTCATCCGAACCCAAGCCTGGAGGCTCGTACCTTCCGAGCCTAGCCGAATATGTCCCAAGCCTCATCCGAGCCTGGATCTTCGCCGAGCATGGAGCGCACGTGCAGGTCACATGCGACCTGGACAATTTGCATGGAGGCCACCGAACTTCTTCAATTTTGCAGACAGGTCCAGAGACCGTGTGCAGACCACGTGTGCCTAGGGTATTTTACATTTATACCCTCGCGGGTTTTAATAATTGTAAAAATACCCCCGCGTATGTGGGTTATTTACAGGGAAGGTCTCGAACTTTCTTTTATTTGCATTTTAGTCCCTTGCAGGGAGCTGTTTGCTATTTATCTTTCATGTTTTCTTGCATTTATGCCCCTGGCTTCACTCGTGCACATCTTGAGCATCCTAGCTCTGATTGAGTCGATTTCAATGGCATTTTGATGCTCTTTTTATTGTCTTCTTATTGGCATTCTTATATTTCAGATTTGACACTATGAATTTCTATGTATTACTTCAATAGCTCAGTGTCTTCATTTCAATGCTTCTCATGCCTTATTTTTATATAAATGAAAATAGCTTCATTATTTGACCCTGATTTGACCTATGATTAAATGGCTCAAGTATCCTTGTGATTCGGGCATATTTTTATGTTGAATTTCATCACATCCATTTGCATGGTTAATAATCAAGTAAAAAATGCATGTTTCATGATTACTCAATGCATGTTATTGTCTAGTCTTCATATGTGCTTTTGACCTACGTTTTATCCAAAACTTATATAAATTGATTTAAGCCCAAATATTCACGAGAGAGGTTCATGTACCTGAGTTCGACCTTGGGCTTGCCCAAGTAAAATATAAATTCAACCATTTGATTTTATTGTTTTATCAATTAAATGGTTCTTGACGGACCTAATTTAGCCCGACTGCAATGACGATCTGAGTGTTAATCCTACACTATTAAAGGGCTAAATTTGCGGTTCGTCAATGATGTACTCGGAAATGTTTGAGTACCTGCTTGAACCAAATTCTTTTAGAGTTTAGATGGATGTAGATACGATAAGTGTCATCATTCTACTATCTATACTCAAGTCATTCATGAAGCTTCATAATATTCATATTGTATGAGTTGAAAGGAGCATGTATAAATGTTGAAATACTATTATATTTAAATCTTTTCAATTCAACATAAGAGATCCTTCGTCTTAAGCAATGGTTGTTTATAGATGAAGGGAGCACAATGGAAGCATGGGTATAACCCAAATAAGAAGGAAAGTCAAAGAGCTGACTGTACTTTTATGACTTGCATATGACATCCAAAGAGTTGTATCAATGCCAATACTGCAACAAGTTGATGTGTTGACAGTATGACTATCAAGTCTATCTAAAATACTTTGAGAAGGACTCGGATAGTGCATCGAAATAATCTACATTTGATCATTGAAATTGACTCGCTTATTAGATAAGATCAAAGTCTAATAATTGTATCTCATTCTTCTAATAACACTTGAAATTGGTTGCATATGTTTTAGAAGACTGGAAAAGTTGATCTTAAGGTTTAATAGTCATCTACATGGATGTTGATGCAATTGTTGCAACAATCTCTATTGGACAGATAGACTTCATATTTTCAGTGGGAGAGCCCTTAATCTTAGAGAATGTCTCTATGACCTGGATATTAGAATACATTCATTGTTTATTTATAAACGTTGGGAATAAACATGCATTCTGAAATAGACCCATCATAAAGAGTTATGATGAATATATTTCATATAGTAATCTAACATCTAGAGGACTCTACTAAATTTAAAAATTAATGAATGGTTAATTGACATTTCTAATACTGAGAATTAAACCTTATAAGATCAATAGGAGGATGAAGATCATTTGACAATGATCTGGCATCAAGCCTTGGACATATGTAGGTTTACTGCACAATGAGGACTCGAAACCTAACTTTTGCATCTTAACTCCAAACTGAATGAAACCACCTTTATTAAATAGCTTATATAATCTTATGAACAATAAAGGTGAGTTTTGTTAATTTTGATATAGTATGGAGAAGATACCGATCTGCAAAGTTTTCTTTGCAGCTTTTTATTATGTGTGTCCCGAGTACATTGTGCATTATTTGGAGTGAATAAATTTTGTATTTTTCTTTGTATTTTGATGCACAATATTCAAAGTTTATTGACTTGATATATAAAATAGGAAAGTAAAAAGGTCCTAAACTGTAATTATTGGCCTATAAAATTAGGATTTTTGAGTGTATTCTATGTACAATTGGCCGCCCTATCTCCCCTACTTTATTCCTTGTCGATCAAGTCATCATGATGATTAGGTCTCGGGGGCTAGGGTCACTCAATGTCTTTGACACTTCATTCTTTTCTTTTCTTTATTCTTTTCTTTTGGCTTAAATGCAATATTTTGTACAGACTTTGATACAGTATTTATACAATACTAATGGTGAATTATTTATTTTCATGAATTATTGATATATACATGCATTTAGCTAGGGTTTAAGCCCAAAATGAAAGAATAAAGGTGATGAAATGAGGATTCATCACCCACCTATACTTGCCTTTCTGGTCCCTAGAAAACACTTATCCAATAAGTGCAGAAAAGAAAAATAAAGAAAAGAAAAAGAAATAACTTGGAATAACTTTTTACTTTTAAACTTGTCTTGATAAAGTCAAAGTTTGGAGCTCAGAGAAGACGTTTGGATTATTTGTGTGTTTAGAACTGTTTTGAGGTTATGAAGTATGACACAACAACCCTTAGGTTCCATAATACTGTCATCTAGTTGTCTTCATAGTCTGGTCAGAACCATCCTCTCGGTCGCATACTCTCATGACCTTGGAGTGATAGAACCATGTGTGTGAGTTTGTTAGCTCTTCCCAAACAAACCGTTGAGCCAAAAAGGAGTCTTCTCTTCTGGCAACTCATCCTCATGGAGACAGATATTTCCTTCTAAGGTCAGGTGCTACCAGTCTTTACAACCGAGTGGGGTAAGAAGCTAGAAGAAGGGAAAAAGAAGTGGGAATGGATCAGTGTAATCTTCATACCCTTGTGAAGCTCGGTCAGTGTAATTGAGTCTTCACCAAGAAGTAGATTTTTTTCTTAAGCTCAAATTTTTGGTGGAATTTTTGATATAGGTTTCTTCTTTGGATATTTTCTTGACTTTGCATAGCTTATGCATTCTTGTTTGTGCCTCAGCGGATATAGCACCTTTTGGTCTGTCCATTTTGAGGGGTCTTTGAAAAAGTTACACCGGTAGACCATTCCTCATCCGAAGCATTGTCTCAATCCATGTCTAGTCTTTAGATATCATTGTTACCAAAAGAAGCGGGTTAGAGTACCAGTTTTGGCAATCCTCAAGAATGGTTCGTGAGCCACCCTAGACAAAGCATCCTAGCATCGTCCTAACTTAGACTCCAAGGTTTTTCAACAATCCATCTAGGTTGAGCTAAATGTTAAATGTGAGATTTCTAATCAAGCCACTATCTCAAGAGTCTTATGGATGATCTAAAGGGTTCTAGTTAGACACATTGGATCGACTTAACTTTGACTTGTTTAATTATCTTGATTATTCTGAAAAATACAAATATTATGTACAATGCAGAAATATTTTTGTGAAGGAATTTTCTAATTTTGAACATTCGATAGAATTCTGAAAAAATTCACAATTTTATGCAATTTTTGAAAACCTTTTGCAAGTTGTTGTGGGTTTATGGTTTTGCAAATTTTTAGAGATTTTTGGATGGTAAAAAAGTTAGTGAAATAATTATGTGCATACATTTACACGAGAGTTCCTTTTTTATTTATAAGATTTGGGTTAAGAATTTTCACTAGGTATTTATAGCTATTAGGTTAGTGGTTTTCTGCAATTTTTATGTACAGAGTTTGTAAAGAATTATTATTTGCTTCAATTATGTGCATGTTTCTCAAAATATATTGAAAAGATTTTCACAAATATTTTGAAAAAAAATTGAAAAATAATTTGACATGTAATTCTTGCAAATATTTACAAAATTTGGAATCATTTTGCAAACATTTTTCAAACAATATCTATAGATTTTTCAAAGTATTTTTGCAACCATTTTCGAATCGTTTGCAAATAGATTTTCAAAACTTTTATACAAATAAATAAAAGAAATTTTTAAACCAAAACATTTTTACAAAGGTTTGAAAATGTATAAAATAATTTCAAAATAATTTCAAAAGATTTTTCAAAGAATTTCCCAACCATTTTTCAGATATTTTATAAAACAATTTTACCTGATTTATTGACCCTTTTTACAAAAAAATTGAAATTTTTAACCATGTTCTTTTCAATTGATTGATTGCTCAATATATTAGCCATATTATTGAAACTACGCGAGTACGAGTTATGGATAAAGTATATACAATGTATATATGATTCCCCTATACTTAGCTTGAGCTATGTCCTCATAGGTCAGAGTAAAAAAGGAAGACATAACTCATGTTAAGTATAGGAATGTCTATACTACAATGACCACAAATAAAAAATGAGAAGTTATCCATCCCCCCTATGCTTAGGATTAATTAATCCTAAGTAACATGCTCTATACAAAATGGGGATGATCGAGGATCAGAATTCAAAAAATCGATGGGCTCGGGTTGTCCCCCCTATACTTTGGGTAAAATATCCCGAAGTATAGACATAAAGTAAAAAATCAGGGAACAAGCGAGAGAAAGAATAATGAATAACCCAAGGGCGCCTGCCCCCCTATAGTTAAGATGAAGCATATCCTAAGTGTAGCACTTATGAATGGGGTGAGGGCAACATGGAAGAAAGAATTAGAAGAATGAAAATGAAAAGAAGAATATCTAATCTAATCAAAGATATTTATAGGAGCATTATCCGACTCCACTGAAGCTATTGTAGCAATGAAGTCTTCATTAAAAATATCTTACACATAGTCGACAATGGCCAAGAATGTGTCATGCTCTAATTATGGCTTCAACAATTGATCGTTGACTATAAAGGGTTGTGCGTCAACTAACAATTCTGATATCAGTACACTTCCATTATCACGCACCGTCCTAACTATGTACGACCCTTTCCATTTGCTCTTAATTTTCGAGTAAAAATATTCAATTTCACGTCAAACAACCAAACTTTATGTCCAGGTTTGAAGGTCTTTCTTCTGATGTTCTTGCCATGCTAGTGTTTGACCTTCTCTTTGTACATCAAGCTATTGCCATATGTGTAATCTCTAAATTCCAGGAGTTTGTTCAGATCCAGTTTTCTCTGTTGACCACCTTTTCATGAGTTGAGGTTGTAGATATTACCTGCCCATAATGATCTGTGAACCAATTCCACAGGCATGTGGCATCGCTTTCTGTATACAAGGAGATACGGCGACATGCCCAAGGGAGACTTGTAGGTTGTTCTGTATGCCCAGGGAACTGAATCCAGAAGTTGTGACCAGTTCTTCATGTTCAGCCTTACTAGTTTTTGCAATATCATCTTATTTCTCCGTTTGATAGTTATGCCAAGCCATTTGACTGCGGATGATAACGAGATGCGACCCGGTGATCGATGTTGTACTTCTTTGTTAATTTCTTAACCTCTTTATTGATGAAGTGTCTGTCTCCATCTGAAATCAGAATATTTGGAATTCTGAACCATGAAATGATGTTATCTTTCAGACATCTACAGATTGTTCTGCTATCTACGGCTCGAGCCGGAATGGCTTCCACCCATCGACTCACAAAGTCAACGACAAGAAGGATGTATTCATAGACTTGACTATTGGGAAATGGACACATGAAGTCGATGACCCACACATCGAACATATCAGATATCTGGATGAATTTGAGGGGCATATTGTCTTTAACATGGAGGTTTTTTCCCATTTTCTAACAATCGATGCATGCCTTCAAATAATCATTTGCATCCTTGAATAGTGTGGGCCACCAGAAGTCACACTACAGTATCTTTGCCACCGTTCTGCTCCCAGTATAGTGTCCACCATATTCAAGCTTATGATAGTGCTCGTGGACACTTGTGTACTCCTCTTGAGGAATATACCGAAACCATATGCAGTCTGCTCCTTCCCTGAATAAATGTGGATCTTCCCACTGGTAAAAATGAATATCGGACATAAATTTGTCCTTCTTGATCCTCATCCAATCTTGTGGGACTACCTCGAAGATGAGGTAGTTCACAATATTGTCATACCATGGAAAAGATGCCACGTTGAGAATTGATTCATCAGGAAAGATGTCTGTAATCGGTGTACTGCTCCGTTGAGTATTTTGGCATTCTATTCTGGAGAGGTGATCCACCACCACATTCCGAACTCTAGGATTTTCTCTGATTTCCAAGTCAAATTCCTGGAGGAGAAGGATCCATCTGAGTAATTGTGATTTCACATCCTTCTTCTATACATCCCTAGCTGTGAAGTTTGGTGCATCTGTCAAGATCTCGAATGGAAGAGACCAATTCGACGGCTACAAAACTAGAGCCTGAGTGACTAGTTCTTTCAACTGATAGAAAGATTGGAGAACCATTTAATCAATAATAAACTCGATCTCCTTGCAAAGTAGCTCAGTGAGAAGTCATGCAAATTTGTTGAAGTCCTTGATGAAGTGGAGATAGAAGTTTACATGCCCTAAGAATGACCTCACATTCTTCACATTCTGAGGAGGCTTGAGTTTAGAGATCGCATCTACCTTCTTTAGGTCGACCTCCATGCCGCGCTTGGAGATGATGTGGCCCAGCACAATTCCTTCTGTAACCATGAAGTTGGTCTTCTACCATTATAGTACAAGATTAACTTCACTACATTTCTGGAGCACTTTGTCTAGGTGCTGAAGACAAGAATTGAATCTGCACCATAGATGAAGAAATCATCCATGCAGACTATAAGAAAATGTCCAACCATATCAGTAAAGATGGCAAGCATGCACCTTTGGAAAGTTGTTGGAGCATTACATAGGATAAAGGGCATCCTTTTGAAATCATAGGTGTCGAACGAGCAAGTGAAAGTTATCTTCTCTTGGTCTTCAAGAGCGATTGCTATTTGGTTATAGCCGGAGTACCCATCAAAGGAATAGAATTATTCTTTCCCTATAAATCACTCATGAACTTGATCAATGAATGGTATAGGAAAATGGTCCTTAATTACCATTGATTCAAATGGTGGTAGTCAACATAACATGCCAAGATGTCAGTACACGAGTAGAGATCTCCTCTCCTTGGTCATTCTTCACCACAATGAGCCCTGATTTATTTGGAACTACGTGGAGGGGGCTCACCCATTTGGAGTCTGAGATGGGATAAATGAAGCTCGCTTCACACCACTTCACGATTTCTTTCATTACTACATCCTACAAGTTCAGGTTCAATCTTCTTTGAAATTCTCGGGACATCTTGCAATCATCTTCTAAATAGATGCGATGTGAATACAAACTCAGACTTATCCTTTGGAGATCTGAGACTTTCCAGCCAAGCGCCATATGGTTCTTTTCTAGAATCTTGATAAGTCACGATTCTTGATTCGGAGTCAGCCTGTTAATGATAATCGGATACATATTCTCTTCACCAACAAGGAAAGCATACTTCAGACCTACCTGGAATAGTTTTAGTTCGGGTAATTGTTGAGCTTGCTCCGTGGTCACTTCAGAAATAGTGTTGGTAGATGGTATCTGCTAGTTTCAATGAGGTGATGTCAATCTCTATCACTCATGTCTCGGAAATAAATGTGTTGAATATATCTGCTATGAACTCTTCATATTTGAACTGATATGAATCTTCTTCAAACATGTTGCTCAATGACTCGAATTCTGATTCCGTATCCCAATCGGCAAGGAAGTATGGGATGATGTTGTGGTGTATTTTAGAGGGTTTATGTACCTGATTTTTACGTCAGATAGTCGTTGCAAACCCACAAAAATACACTTCGAACCAATAAATAACCGAACTTAGCTATATTATGCGCAATGCAATGTATAGGGTGAGTCAGGGTCGAATCCACAGGGACAGGAAGATTCTGCACTTTATTTTGCAAATAAAAATACGTTATAAATTGATGAGTTTGTTGCAAAATGTTTGAATAACAAAAATTGAAATGAAAATTGGAAAAGACAATAGGCATGTCGGCAAGTGATGATCACTCCCATTCTATGCGGCAACCTCCAATTGGACTCGTACGCGTTAACTCTTCACGAAATTGGATATCCTGACAAGGCGAGTTGGATGTGATTACAACCACAAAACAAGCTCGAACCTCATGTCACATCCTAGTTCTCCAAGAGTCGAGGATAATCACCGTTAGATACAGATCTTTGTGATAGTCTTGACGATTAACTGTACGAAAGAGAAGATAACACAATAAGACAGATATAAAAATACAAAGTAATAAAATAAAAGTGATATAAATATGATGGTTGGCGGCTCGGAAGGAAGCCTCTGGAGTCGGATTCGCTGAGGGTCCGAGGAAATGATGGTTGGCGGATGTCTATGATGCTGGATGATTTTTAGCGGCACTCGGGGTGGAGCCTCAGGAGTCGGATTCACTGGGGGACCGAATGCACAAGTTGACGAAACCACTTCGATTCTCTTGTCAATAATTAAGATGGATTATAAGAATAGATGGGGTAATTATGATGAGATGAAAAGCTAGAGACTAGGAATGGGAGAAGTGTTGGACACCAATTGTTCCATAATGGAATCAGATGGTGATGGAATGATCCTCCAAAGTCCCTCCCATGTGTTATTTATACACAAATTGTAGCCATTCCTACCAAGGGATGCATCTTTTCAAATTTAACGTAAGCACCTCTTCGTATTGGTATTGCACCTCTTGATGAAAGCACCAACTAACTTGGTACCTCTTCATATTGGCATTGCACCTCTTCATAAAAGCAACAACTAATTTGTCATCTCTTCATATTGATGTTGCATCTCTTGATATAAGCAACAACTAATTTGGCATTTTTTTCATATTGACATCTCTTCATCAAGGCATCTCATGCCCTTTAACATTAATGCATTAGTTACCGTTATTTAATTCCCCACTAACGTTACCCCATTTCACCATTTCCATTTTTATATCATTATTAAAATAGCAATAAAAATATGGTGCCACCATTTTTTGACAAAGTTAGCTATTCCAATTAATTTCAGCTCATGGCATAAGTTCACTATATAATAATTGCTAAGATATTAGAGAGTCATGCTTCAAGGTAATGCTAAAAAGTACTTGAGGGCAAGGAATACAAAAGAGGTTGCTAATAATGTATGTTGCTTACAAGAGTCATGAAATATCTAATACATGATACAGATAATGCACTTCCCTTGATTTATTTCATGGCATAAAATATGTGTTTTTGTGTACATGTGTGATAATAACTCAATAATGTAATGAATCGAAGATTCATCATACCCCCATGCTTAAGATTTTCTAGTCTCTAGCAAATATAAATGAAGAATCTCAATACTCTAACGTAGACATATTGGGAGACCATAGCCTCTAAGGGATAAAAAAATTATCCTTTATTTCATAAAGTTCGAGATTAGAAATGAATCTTTTCTTACAGTGCTTAGTCATCTCAAGTGTCCTCAAGACACGACTTAATGTAGAGAATTGCTCAATTCGGATTAAATGATACCTAGCATCAATAATGTTATTAGACCTGAGGATAGACTCAAGTGTCAAATGTATTGAACTGACCAAGTGCTTTCAACCACGATCCTCTAGCTATGATACACTAAGCCAGGAAATGCTTGAGATGGAGGCTTAGAGTATTATTACAAGCTCCACCTTCATAATTAATTTAACACTCAATCCAACTTCCTCCAACTGACCAACAAGAAAAATAATGGGTTAATTTGTGGAGTATTTAGGTTAAGGATTATTTGGTGGAGATGATTTTACTTAGGTTTAAATTTATAGAAAGATATGAGTGAGGTCTAATATGTGACAATATTGCTCATTATAAGATAATTTTGGAGAAGAGGCATATGATGTTCATGAGAAAAGAATTTTCGCACAATGGTTCTCCTGGTTTCTTCTTTTTCTTCTTCTTCTTTTCTTTCTTCTTTCTTCTTCTTTTTTTTCTCTTTTTTTGCAATATCTCTTTTTTTGCTATACTTCTTTTTTTGCAATACTTCTTTTTTTCTCCTTTTATTTCTCCTTTTTTGCAATATCTCTCTTCACTTTTCAAGAGAACCAATGTGCTTTAATACTTTCTTTTGGGACTTCGGAAACATAAAAAGACATGTATTTTGTTATAGATTGAGAATAGAATCTTGAAGAACATTTCTCCTTTGATGCATAATAGAAGAAGAGGGAGAAAGAAGTCGAATGAAATGAAACAAGATGGATTATTAATGGAAGACTTTGAAAGAAGTGGTGGATTTGAGAAGTATGTAGAAAGGCAAGCAAGAGGCTGGTGTGTGAAGGTTTCGAGTTTGCATAATGGCCAATTGCTTGACCAGTTGGGAACACTCCCTTACATTTTATGGTGGACTCTCTTCCTCACATATATTTGGTAGAACACTCCCTACTCCTCTACTTCATGATAAGCTCACCATCTCACAAACTCTTAGCACAATCATCATCAAACCCCCTTAGCCTTTTGTATGTTAAGCTAGCATTGTGGTACAAAGCTCTTGATCTTTTTAGTATATAATGTTTGAGTTCATTATTGATACCAAATGTTAAGAATTGTATCGAGGCTAAGTCCCTTGATTTAATGCAAAAGGATAAAAGAGAGTCACAAGCATTGTAAGCTCATAATCACTTCAAATCTCATACTTCATGTTGTATTTATTGATGAGGCTATTATTCTCCCTATATGTGAACTTAGAGAGTTGATGTAGGGAAAACATGCAAATCTGAAATGTGATGCAATATGCATGAAAAATGCATAATAATTTTTTTGATAGTGTCCCTCCATGCTTAAGATTCGCCATGACCTCATGATAAATGCAAATGTAATAAACTGGGTGGAGAATGATAAGACGGTGGGTGTGGGTAGACATTTGGAGAATGTTTCTTATTATTTGTTTGTTTGTTTTAATGTAAGGTCTCTCCCGTGCTTATTTAATGCGTAGTTTTAAAACATTTGAGTTGTTGTGAGAAGAAACTAACCAAGATAAGAAGTGTGTGCTAGTTTTAACGCCTCCAGCGGGGCACCAATGTTAGGTGTACCCAATATTCCTTGCTACCATGGCATCCGTATTGGATAAACTCTCGTGATATTGTCCATGCGATTTTAGAATCATAGAAAAGAATCGAACACCTAATTGAGTAACCTTATGTGTGATTATATTTGGTGAAATGATAAATATGAAGGTGTTAGGTGGTGTCAGTATGATGAAGAAATCAAGATTGGAAACAGTGTGGTCAAATTTCTTCACAGGGTCTTTAAATTGATAGGATAGGTCAGTATCAGGCTCGGAGGGATCAAAAATTAGTGGACCAATGTTCATTAAAAATGTTTGATCTCCTAAGTAAGGTTTGTCCTTATAAATAAATGGGAAAATATCTTCTTCTTTTAAAACATCATCATCCCAAATGACTTCTTCCATAGTAGATACCTCAACACTTTGATCAATCCATTGTGGGAAACAAATTTGCAGTGAATTTATAGGAAGATGAGATGGCACATGTGTTGGATTATGGTTAGAAAAGAGATACATGGCTGGAGTAAAGTGCTCCTCATCATCAGCCACCTCTAGAGGAAATATGATCGCCGTGAGTGGATTATGCCAAGGAAATTCATCTATGGTAAACAATTGGTCCTCCCAAAGTGGTTTAAGGATTTCCTTCATTACAATGCTTGTATGGTCAGGTAGCATGTATTTTTCATCATCTAGAAGTGACTCCTTATCGAAAGAAGAGAATTTGAGATTAATTACTGAGTGCATTAACTCATCTTCCCATATTGAAGCGGGACATATTCGCTTCTCTAGTTCTTGATCAAAGGTCGGTGTGGATTGTGCACTGGTTATATCTCTCTCTTCATTATTTCATGATTCATCATAAAGATCAAAAGATGGCATCCCACTCTCAAAATTATCATAATTATCCACAGGATCCTCATGAGGTTCTATGTTAATGGGATTTATTTCTTGATCCGAAAATATTAAGGAATGTGATGTGTGATCTTGCTTTGTTGTTGGTGTAGTCTCTCTCTCAAATGTTTGCACATCTTGGGTGGATTCAGATAGGGTAGTTTGTGTTGGGGTGATTGTGTTATGACCAATTTGTTGGTGAGAGACATTGACAAAAACATCAGACAGCATAGTTTGAGCATGTAGCTGTGGTTGTGAGGATAATAGGGAAGGGGTTTCAATATATTGCTTTTGGATCTCTTGAGTTTGTGCTAGCTCTTTTATCAGTTTGATTAAGTCATAACAGTCTGATGCAATGCCTGGAGTTGGTGTTATCCCATGATGCTTTTCCAATTGTTGAAGGAAAGCATCTTTCGTTTCTTATCGTTTTGCCATGCGTTCTAATTGTTGTATGATAACATCGAGTGAATTTCCATCTTCGACCATGTATTTGGTCTAAGATGTGATTCTAGGTTTAATTAAATGGGATAAGTATGATATTTCCCCTAGTATCCACTTGTCAATCAATCACAATATAAATAACAAACAAATTATGTTTAGTTAATCACACAAGAATCCAAAATTTACATTTCCTAAGAAATCTAGCAGTTCAAAATAATTTTTTGAGTGCCACAATGCCTTTCTTCTTATTCTGAGGCCAATCAGAGGGTAAGTAGGCTGCAAGCCTTTCTTAGATCAACATGGATCTTAAACTCCTCATCACTCTTAGTTAAACACCTCAGGGACAAGTGTGCTTAGCAAAGTGGATTTCAGAGAACTATTAAGAACCTAGGATTTGGGCTCTGCTCTAAGGATATGTGTGCTTGTGAGATTGTGAAAGAGTGCAACACACAAGTTTCCAAACAATCCTTTTTTAGCTTTAGAATTTTTTTACGACCAATTGATATTAGTCTAATTCAAATAATGATTTTATCTTTATCGACAAACAATTAGTGGTCTTTTTAATGCAGGTGAAACTAAGAGAGAGAAAAGATCCTATGGAGATGCTATGCACAAATAGATAGTAGAAGTTGATTTCTCTTTCTTTCTTTTTGTTAAGACAAATATAGCACACACAAGGAATATTCAGAGATCCTATATATGCCTAAGTATGAGAAAATTTATCGCAATGTTGTTCTGTCAATGATCTCAAATGCTATTCAAAATTAATCCTTTCCATGTGAGCTGATTTGATGAAGTGGAACCTGTGAAGATGGAATACAAATTATTAGTCTAGAAAGAAAAATTTTAGAAATAAAACAAAGCACATATAGTTTCATGTCCCCGGCAATGGCGCCAAAATGTTGAGCGTATTTCGAGTGTTTATGTTTATGTACCTGATTTTTACGTCGGATCGTCATTGCGAACCCATAAATATACACTTCGAACAAATAAATAACCATAATTAGTAATATTATGCAATGCAATGTATAGGGTAAGTCAGGGTCGAATCCACAGGGACATGAAGATTCTGCACTTTATTTTGCAAATAAAAATACTTTATACGTTAATGAGTTTTTGCAAAATGTTTGAATAACAAAAATTGAAATGAAATTGGAAAAGACAACAGTGCAGGTCGGCAAGTGATGATCACTCCCCTTCTATGCGGCAACCTCCAATTGGACTCGTACGCGTTAACACTTCGCGAAATTGGATATCCTAGTGAGGCGAGTTGGATGTGATTACAACCACGAATCGAGCTCGAACCTCATGTCACGTTCCAGTTTTCCAAGAGATGAGGATAATCACCGTTAGATACAGATTTTCGTGATAGTCTTGACGAATAACTACACGAAAGAGAAGATAACACAATAAGATGGATATAAAAATATAAAGTAATAAAAGAAAAGTAATATAAAATATGATGGTTGGCGGCTCGGGAGGAAGCCTCTGGAGTCTGATTCGCAGAGGGTCCGAGGAAATGATGGTTGGCGGATGTCTATGGTGCTGGATGATTTTTAGTGGCACTCGGGGTAGAGCCTCAGGAGTCGGATTCACTGGGGGACCAAATGCACAAGTTGACGAAATCACTTCGATTCTTTCGTCAACAATTAAGATGGATTATAAGAATAGATGGGGTAATTATGAGGAGAGGGAAAGCTACTAGGAATGGGAGAAGTGTTGGACAACAATTGTTCCATAATGGAATCAGATGGTGATGGAATGATCCCCCAAAGTCCCTCCCATGTGGTATTTATACACAAATTGTAGCCATTTCTACCAAGGGATGCATATTTTCAAATTTAACGTAAGCACCTTTTCATATTGGTATTGCACCTCTTTATAAAAGCACCAACTAACTTGACACCTCTTCATATTGGCATTGCACCTCTTCATAAAAGCAACAACTAATTTAGCATCTCTTCATATTGGTAGTGCATCTCTTGATATAAGCAACAAGTAATTTGGTATTTTTTCATATTGACATCTCTTCATCAAGGCATCTCATGCCTTTTAACATTAATGCATTAGTTACCCTTATTTAATTCCCCACTAACTTTGCCCTCTTTCACCATTTCCATTTTTATATCATTATTAAAATAACAATAAAAATATGGTGCCACCATTTTTTGATATTGTTAGCTATTCCAATTAATTTCAGCTCATGGTGCACGTTCACTATATAATAATTGCTAAGATATTAATTGAGAGTCAAGCTTCAAGGTAATGCTAAAAAGTACTTGAGGTCAAGGAATACAAAAGAGGTTGCTAATAATGTATGGTGCTTACAAGAGTCATGAAATATCTAATACATGTTACAGATAATGCACTTCCCTTGATTTATTTCATGGCATAAAATATGTGTTTAAGTCTGTGTACCTGTATGATAATGACTCAATAATGTAATGATTCGAAGATTCATCAGCTGATTATGCTATCCAGAGAGATTGATGGATCTTCGACATTAAAAACATCACAGTCAGTTATCAATTCTGCTCTCCCAGTATTAGATGTAGCTTTCAGCTCATTGACCAAATCCATGGTAAAATTATCGGAGCTGGAGTTAAAGGTGACCATCCCAAACCTATAGTCGACAACTGCCTCGGTGTTGCAAAGAATGGTCGACCTAGAACGATGGGGGTCTGGAGTAATGGTGTAGATGAGTTTATGTCTAGGTCTACAAAGTCAATAGGAAATTTCATGTCCTACCCGGTTACGAAAATGTCCTCCAACATACTTGATGAATCTCCATTTCCTCACCTTTATTATCTCCTTTTGGCCTTTAAACCCTAGCTAAATGCATGTAAATATCGTTATTTTGTACAAATTAACATTCAATCATTATTATATAATTATTATATAAAATACATTGTTTAAGCTAAAATAAAAGAATAAAGAAAAAAAGGAATAAAATAAATAAAATGCCAAAAGGGATTTTATGACCCTAAACCCCGAGACCAAGTCAAGAACTGATGTGATCGACAAGGAATAAAGAAGGGGGAGATAAGGGCCAAAAAGTCACAAAAGTCTCATTCCTTTATTCTTCAATAATGCTTTTTTGGGACCCATTTTATTCTATATTATTTATTCATCAAATCAATAAACTTTATACATGATAGTTGTAGAAAAAATGTATAGAAAAATACGAAATTGAGTTTACACAAAAATAATATACAGTGTACTTTTTATGCTCAGAATAAAAAGCCAAAACTCGAACTTCCCAGACTCATATCTCCTGAAATAAAAACTCAAAATTCATCAAAATCGCCTTTAATTGTATATAACTTTTAATAATCTTTGTAATGAAGGTGGTTTCATCTAATTTGTAGTTAAGATGCAAAAGTTAGGTTTTTGACTCCAATTGTACACTATACCAGAATAAAATATTCATTTTATTATTCTTTATTATTTTCACAATTTTATACTTTAAAAGTTTGTAAGTATTATTTATACTATGTGTACATATTTAGAATAGAATAAAACCATAAAGAGAACACAAAAATAAAATTGTTTATTAAACACATAGATGAAATACCTATACTTATACCGATATAATGTATACCTCTATTTATTTAAGTGTATATAATACATCAGAAAAATACAATAAAAATGTATTTGTATCTAAAAATAAGTTATAAATATATAAAGTAAAATAATAAAACAAAAACCGAAAAATAAAATACACAAACCATAGGTCAATATACCTGTAAATACACTTGTAAAGCTTGTAATAAATTAACTCATAAAATAAATAAAAATCATATTAAAATACTACATAAAATAATAAACATTTTGTATTTTATAACAAAGTCTAATAAAATCATTTACTATTTTAATTCATTTATTTTGAATAAAGCTCTTATTGTGTTCTATAGCGTCCTCCGAGGACCAATCAAGAGGCGAGGACTGTTGACCTCGATCAATTTTCCTTCCCCACCTTTGACTCATGTAAGAGCCTCGAGCACCCCGTCTTCTCTGCCTCCACCCGATCGCTCTTATCGACAAAATGCCTCGAGACCTTCATGAAAACTGTTCGCATCTTATCGACATCCACGCCCAAACATTAGATTCCTCTGATCTTTCATCAAGCCTCTCAATAACCTCCATCGAAAATCACCCAAAACCTTGTCTATAAATAAAACTGAAATTATTTCCATCCCCTTTGAACTCTCTCCGAGATTTGTAGAGTCTCCATCCATGTGCGTGAGAGTCCACCAGTGACAGAGATGTTTTCCCCGATGTTTGGAGCACCGCAGGAGGAGGAGAGGAGGTCCAGACAATGCTCTGATAGCATCTTGCTCCTTGGCTTCTCGTTCAGGTAAGAGCTGTGTATTTTACCTTTCTTATATATATTTTCATTCCATCGTTTCATTCCCACATTTAGTTTTATCATTAGATCATCAGAGTAGCGTAATTTCCCTATTTCGATCACCGGAGCCATTAGGGCCCCGACCATTTCACCGTGACTCAACATGTCCTTACCCCTCCTGAATGCCTCATTTTCTTTCCTTAACGTTGCTCCATCAGTCCGTATCATTTCACCCTTGAATCGAACCTCCATTTGAGGAGATCGAAGCTCCATCTTTCACCCTCACCGGAGCTGCACCCACCTCATCGTTCACGAGGTCTCAGATCACCTTTTTTGGACCGAGAGGAACCTCTCGAGCCACCGAATCTTTTGTGTGGTCCCATCCTCACAGAGAACCACCTGGAGCCTTGATTCGAGGCATTTTGCATCTCCCAGGTCGCCTGAAGCTCTAGCTACTTGCCAGGTCTCCATCAATGAGATCTGGACCTTCTAGAGGTCCCTGCCGATGTGGAATGGTCCAAGGAATCTAGAGGTCCCTACAGAGCCTTTTGGTGTGAAGATTGGTGCCTGGAGTCGCATGGAATCGGAGATCAAAGCTCAGCCACTCGGTTGTTCTCTATGTTCTTGTTGATGCTCCAGATGTCTTCGAATCAGGAGGCCTCTCCAGTTATAATCCTAGCCTGGATCAAGGCCGAAGCGATGTGCAACCTCAGTCGTCCGATGCTCTTTAGTGAAGATCCCCAACTGTCAGATGGCGCACGAATAGGGGTAATTTGCACTGTACCCCCCCCCTCCTATTTCTTTTATTTTAGTTTAGTACTTAAATATTCGCCTGGAGTGTAAATATTTGTGTATAGCCCCCATACTTTCATGTATTTGCCCATGTGTCCATGCTAGCTCAGCTTCCGCGGCTTTCCACGTGAGTTGAATATTTTGCAGGCATTCCCCTCCGATTTTGTATATTTTTTTGTAATCCAAAATGTGTATATTCAGTGTTACCTTTTTGGAAAATTTGTGCATGGGACTTGAAACTATTGTATATTTGCATAAATGCCCTTCCGGGGCATTTTTAATTTATTTTGCAAAAAAGTGCATGTATGCCCTTGAGTTTTGTGAAGTGGTTCTGAATTGCATGTATACTTTATTTTAATTGCAAATACGTCTCTATCATAACATTAAATGGTATTACCTGTTTATTTTTGTAAAAAAAGCCTACTGTTTGTATTCAATATTGGAAAAACACACGTCAATGCCTGAGATGACATATTTTTCATGCATTGATTATCAATTTGCATTTTTAGGCATTTATCTATTTCTTTAAATTCAAATAATGAGCATTAACTCCATGTTTAGTTATAAAAATGCCAAAAAGTATTAAAATGCCTCTAAAAATTACCAAAAACTTTATCTTATTTATTATGACCTATATTAACTCCAGACCAAAAATCCTAAAAATAGAGAAAGAAAATGATAAAAAAATTGAAAAGCTCCAAAATCCAGTAAAAATGTTGAAAATCCCCAAAAAAAATCCAAAAATATTTATTTTTATCTCAAAATTGTTTATGATATTATTTATGTATTAAAATTGATTTGAAGAAATTGTGACACGTTTTGCTATCTTTATCCTTCAAATCAATTTGGCCTATTTATTTAAGGGATTTTTTACCTGACAAACCCTATAATCTTTGCCAATTACCTCTATGACATTTGAAACATCCTAATTCCTCCCTCAACCCAGTAAACTTGTTAACCCTTACCCTGTAGACCATGTGGTTAACCCCCATCCATTTACCCGTTAAAATTGACCGGATTCATTACATTCTTTCTTTTATATTAGGGATTTTTGCACCCATAACCCCCTCCGCCTGCAGCGTCGTCCCCGAGCCCGCGCCCAGTCGCCCGCCCCCCGCCGCGTCCCCTGCTCGAAGCCCCCCCCTTCACCTCACACCCCCGCCCGCGCCACCCGAAGCCCCGTCCCCTCCTCCCCCTCTCCCTCCGCCCGTGTCGTCTGAAGCCCCGGCCCCATCTCCCCTGCTCCCCCCGCCCGCGCTGCCCGAAGCCCCGACCCCCGCCCATACTCGAAGCCCCCCCTCCCTGGCCCTCGCCCCTGATCGAAGCCTGTCCCCCCCCCTCTGCCCACACTGCTTGAAACCCCGGTCCCCGCCCCTGCTCGAAGCCACCCTGGCCCCCACCCCTGCTCGAAGCCCTCCCCCACACCGCTCGAAGACACCCCCTCCCCCACGATGCTCGAACCCCCATCCCCCCTCTCCCACATCGCTCGAAGCCCCCCACCCCCCTGCTCGAAGTCCCCCGGTAGAACCCGACCCATCGTCAACAAGCCCCACCTCCTCCAGCGCCCCCCCCCCCCCACTACCACCGCATCGCCATCCCCGTGCAGTGCTCCTCCTCAAAGCCCCACGTCCTCTCCCGAGCCCCGCCGCGAGGAGTCTCGCGTCCACCTCCTCCAAGCAAGTTGCAGTTGGAGGGAAAGTTGTTAGAGGAGGGAGGATTATTTTTTCCTTTTCTTAGTTAATTTTTGTCGTCCGATCGTGGATCGGTTATATTAACTCATTTTTAACCCAAGGAAGTTAACTCTAGATGTGTCAATTTAACGGTAGAGATCGTGGGGTAAGATGGAGCAAGTTTACGGGGTCGAGGGAGGAATTAGGATGTTTTAAAGGTCGTAGAGGTAATTTGCAAAGATTAAAGGGTCTGTCGGTAAAAATCCCTTTATTTAATCCCTGTTTTAGGATGTTTTTATTTTAAAAGTACCTAAAAATATGCAAAAATTACAGAAAAATCACAAAAACATTAGAAAAGCATAAAAACCAAAAAAATACATTTCTTGGATTTTTGGACTATATATTGATATATATACTATCTACTAGATATGTCTATATAAAAAGATATATTATCTATATACCTATATTATGTACTAATATATCATGTATAAATATATTTTTATTTTATTTTCAAAAATAAAAAGAAGAAATTAAAAATTAACAAAATTAAAAACCTAAAAGAAAAAGGGAAAAATATATATATATAGACCTTATTTGTATCTATCTTATCATTATTATTAAATTACCTATATTTACAATTAATTTAAAAAATAATAACTTCAAGAAAAAATAAAAAAAAGTCCACATAATAGACTTAAAGACAAGTATGTACATAATACACATTGGTTAGCAAAAATCATAGGCTACCTAGCTTGCACTCTGTGGTTCGACCTCTACATACTTACAAACTATACATTTGATTATAGAGTATAATAAATTGTGCCTCACATTTTTGGCTATTAATTGCTTATTTTTATGTTGTGGGTACTTGTTGATTGAACATGGGTTCACTTTGTGGGTCACCTCAGCGACACTCTATCTTCGCACTTCGTGAGGATACATTTTTAGACCCGCATAGCAGAAAACCTCGTTCATCAAATGACGTCGTTGCCGGGGAGAAACGTGTGTAGCCTAATTTGTATATACTTCACTCACTCCTTGACTCATTTATTGATTCATTTATTTTCATTTATTTATTCCTTACCTTGTAAAAATTTTTATGTCTCTTTCTTACTTATATATACTCCATTTCTCATTTTAAATACATTATTTCATTAATTGTGCTAATACAACTCTTTTGTTGGGTTTATTTTGAGGGTCGCTATACGAGGACGACCTCTTAGGACGGCGATGCAACTGAGCAAGTTGGAGAGTGGTCCTTCTATCATGACCAGTTGGAGAGGCACCATGCATAGCAAGTAGATCAATTAGCCTAGATTCTTAGTTTAGATTATGGTGAGAGAGAGATTTATTCATTTATTCATTATTAATTGTAATAATTATGGACTTGCGTACTACTCTACTCTATGAAGACCATTGTCAGTGTGATTGTTCACATAGCGGCCTCGTCGTGGTTTTCTCGCATTTTTGTCGCTTTGTTTCATTTGTTTCTTGATGTTTTGATTTTTTTCGCCTTTCTTTTTATTTATTCCGTGTGCATGAAGATCCTAGACTTTAGGTTTGCTTGTATAGGTAATTAGGTCCAAACCCTAACAAGCATTATGTGCCTACATTCTCTTGCGTTTGGATCTAGTCAAATTAACAAATGTCAATTATTTGGACTTAAACCCACATGTTGAGAGATGCATCATAGAGCGCTGGCAGGACCTGTTGTGACGGGCACCGAGATTTCTCCAAGACCGGACCTTAGGGTTTATTTCAAAATAATTAACATATGGTTCTCCATGACTAATAGCAGCTACTATTTAGGGTGATTTTGTTGATTGCACACCGCCATATAGGTAGGTTTAAAATTTCTATTTTGCATACCACATGGAGAGAGCTGGGAAGCACTATAAGTCCTCTAACTCTGCATGCACTGATTTTGAGCACCTAGGATTTAAATGAAAATTTACAAAATCGTTAGGTGATTGTATGTAAAATATCCAAAAAAATGAGAACCAAAAATCTAAAACAAGGGGGACTGCTAAATAAAATTTGACCTTAATTAAAATCCGTAATGGACTTTATTGCTTTGGGTTCATAAAGACCCATTTTTTTCAGGTACCTTAGGAGGGAACCAAAACCCCTCCCATAAGAGGGCACGGCCCGCTTAGGATTAGAGACAAAAACCCAGTCTGTAACTGCCTTATGTATCGTCTGGATTTCCGAAGTATTGCCGCTTATATCATACGTGACCAAGTAGGGCCATGCCAGCGATGGTGTTCCTGCCTATGTGGAACATCAACTTGGTCCGAAGTACTGAGCTTAAGCCATGCCTTCACGAGGATTTCTGTCTCATTGGTTTGCGTCCGAGTAGGTCCTTTCACGCTCACAAGTGATTCCGTTACGAGCGAGGTCCGAAGTAGTGGCTTCACCTATCGGCTTCTTCCCTCTTATTCTTTGGCTGAGTAGGGATCCAGGAAGGGTTACAAGGACCTCAAAAAGTGCAGACTATAGGTTACAAAGGAGGAAGACAAGTAGGGGATACTTTTCCGGCAGTACTCTTACTCTTATAGGGTTAGCATGCAAAGGATTTGTAAAAAGATATGCCTGAAATAACAACTCTAAAAATAAAAAGATAAAAATAGTCGATCCTTTACGGATTCACGTTGTGTTGAGTTAGTGAACCCAATTTTGTATTATATTTGTATGGATCTAAATTAAGGTTCAAAGATAAAGTCTTGCGTACTCAAGCAAATTTTGTTATATGTGTCTCTTCTTTCACACCCTGCTCATTTCAAGATTTCTACTACTTTACACCCCTTTTATTCCGTGTTTACCTTCATATCCTTCTTACTGCATCGATCCTCTTTTGCTCCGTGTTATCAGTCCATTGATGGTTTAATTAGGACTCAACCGACACTTACATAGATTCCATGGACTCGGCATCATCAATAATTTGAGGTGATTCTCGATAACCTAGTTCAGACGTTGCGAACTGATCTCCAGACTTGTCCCACTTTAGCCCATTGTGAATGGATACATATTTTACTCCATTCACAACCATCTGGGATTGACCCTAATCTCAGACTCGTCACTGCAGCCGGCATTCAAATTCAAGTGGTCTGATTGAGATTCTCTTACATTGTAGATAGAAGCCAATCCTGGATCCCAACCCAGAATTCATCTCTTCAGACTCAGACCCAGAGATGGCTCCTCAAGGAAAGGGCAAAGGATAGCAGCCACCCCAACCAGAGAAAGGTTCCATGCCATACCAAAATCAGGTGAATGCTCAGATGTTGGCTTCCATCCAAGCCATACGCAGCAACTGACTGAGCAAGCACTTGTATAGGATACATTTCATGATATACTGAATGACATGAGGAACAAACCATCAGGAGGAGGAGGAGATGAAGAAAGACCCCATGATGATCTAGATAAGGAAGAAGAGGGGGCAAGGAATGGGAACCCCAAACAAACACTAAAAGAAACATATAATCCTGGGGACAGTCAGATGACCGAGTGGATTCACATTCCACCGGTGCATGCTTACTTTGATCTGAAGCCTCAGTTCCTTGCTCTTCTATCCACTTTTCAGGAATACAAATGAGGAACTGTACATTCACCTGTAGTAGTTCTCTCACATCTGTAGAACTACCATTACCCTAACATCATGTTAGGTGTACTGAAGATGAATGTGTTTCCCTTCATCCTCCAGGACAAGGCCATGTACTGGGTCAATCATTTGGGAAAGGTCATGATGACCTGGGAGGAACTTAATCTATGTTCCTTCATAAGTTCTACCCTCTCAGTCAGCTCAACTAGATACAAGCTAGGATTAGCAACTTTCTCTCAGGCAGCCCACAAGTCCATACATGAAGTCGGGGAACGATTCACTGATCTGCAGGAGAAGTTCCCTCATCATGACAAGGACCACTTTGGTCCAATACTTCTTCGAGGGCATGAATGGACCGAGCCAAAGACTAGTTGATGATGCATGTGGGGGATCTCACTTTAACAAGGATGAAGATATAGTCTGGCAAATCTTTGAAGAAATGGCCGAGAGAGAGGCCGCCCTCTCTTCATCTCGTGCATATCAAAGACAACCCCAGGTCCTCCACAAGCCAGTCCACATGGCAATGTCCTATAAGGCAGAGAGAGATGAGAGCTCCAACCTCAGTATCATTGGGGGCCACCTCTCAAAGGTTGGCATTATCGAGAAGCAATCACAAGATCTTGAAAAGCTCATTGTGATCGAATAGAGGATACAACACTTGGATAAGCTGGACCAAATCACCAAGTAGTTGGAGCTGCTGGTGAGAACCATCAGCTCATGCAGTCGGAGACACCATTGTCAGAGACTCATGCTTATAAGAAAGATGAACCATCGCCTCCACAGCAACCTCAGTCGAGTCAGCAGCAGCCGGCGATCCAGCACATGTACTATGTGCAGGCACCTGAGAAGGCCCCACTGCAGCAACAAATGGTGGTCTATCAACCAGACTATCCACCATCTTCGGATCCAGCATTCTCGCCACTAAACCTGATATAGGAAGTCAACAGTGTTTGGAGCAATGATGTTAAACTGGCCCATCCTACTGGACAACCCCAAGGCTAGCCACTATCCAATCGGTTGTACCACCAAACTCAGGGTGGTCTCTTTGAACAGTCCTTTCAGCCTTAGCCTCCGTATTAGCATCACCGGTCTCCACAGTACCATAATGATTGGAGACAGTCGCAACAGTACCCACGACCACCGTATCATCAACAACAGTTGTATCATTAGTACGCGGCTGGACCTCAGCAGTAGTACCCTCCTCCTCCATTCCAACAGTATCAACTTTCTTCCCCTTAGCAACAACACCAGCAGTCCCAGCCTCAGCCTCCAACCAGCAGCCACAGCGTGGTCAGCATGCTGAACCTTCTAAGGTGATTCATGTGAACCTGAGCCTCGATTGCTTGGATCAATTGGTAAAAGTCCTAGAAAAGATGGCAAGGAAGCTAGAGGACCTAACGACCACCAGAACTCCTATCCCAGACCAGGTCGAACCTAATCTCAATAATTTCAAAAGAAAAGAACAGGTAGAATCTGATGTTCCGTTTGTGCCTGTTGAGCCATATGATTGTAATTTTGCTTTGTCTAATGTTGTAACTCTCAAGAGCGGGAGGACCTTGCCTCCATTTACCGTAATCAAAGGGAAGAATAAAGCTTTTTCAGGTAAATCATCGTCTTCTGTATCAGTCGTGCCAGCCATATGTCCGGGTGAGGAAGAAGGAGGAGGAGTCATGTTAGCTGTCAGCCACCACCACCTCCATCAGCAAAAAGAACAAAAAATCAGAAAAATAAAAAAGACTAAAAAGAAGATCACAGTCAATGTAAAGCCACACCAGCAAAGGGGAAGCAAGCTACAGCCACCGACTCGGAGCCAACTGACGGAGCGGAGGTCGCACTTTTTGCATGTCCACCAGCAGTCGCACCATCATTTCCTGAATGTACACCTTTTTGCAGTCCAAATGTACAGAATATTGTGGACAAGAATTCTAATGTAATTAAGAACAATGCTTTTGATTTTAGTTCTGTGAATATTCCTTTTCCTGATGCAATACAGAAATCCAAAAAATGCAAAAAAAGTGTATTATCTAATCCAGAGGTTCTGGATATTATGAAGATTTTTACTGTTGAATATCATTAATTCAAGCCATGGAATAGATGCCCACTGTGAAGAAGGGATTGAAGGAAGCATGTACAAACAAACGCCAGTTGAATCGCAACAACAGACGTCAGCAAGTTGAGAAGCGAGTCCTTACCATGGCCACAGTTGTAGCCATCAGCAACCTTCCTCAAAAGAAGCAAGACAAAGGAGCACCTCTGATCAGATGCAAGATTTTTGACCAAGTCTTCAAGCGAACCTTGCTTGACAATGGCTCTTCCATCAACATCCTACCATCATCATTACTTCAAGAATTCGGGTTGGTTCCACTCAAGCAGACATGCATGATCCTTCAATTCGCTGATCGTTTTATAAAGCAACCCCGAGGTCTATTGGAAGACATTGATGTAAAGGTGCAAGACATGTAGTTTCCTATTGATTTTGTAGTACTTGATTTGGACTCATATGCACCATTACTTAAGACCTCAATTATCCTTGGATGACCATTCTTGCCTACTGCAAAGGCCGTGGTTGACTATGGGTCTGGGAAGATCACGTTCAACTCAAGAAACAACATAGTTACCTTCGACATAGTCAGTGAGACAAAAGTCGTATGTGATGAAAGTCATGCAACACCACCTGAAGTAGACTGTGACTTTATTGCAGAAATCAGAGATACGTAACTCTATTTAAATTATACATAGACCCTGGAAATCCTTTCTCCTAAGGAGGATCAAGAAAGCACAGTCGACACAAGCTTCGATAGTACTTGGGAGAAGAATCGAATTGGGTGATGCATCTGTTTGATTCAGAAAATTTATGCCAGTACGAACATGATGAATTCATTACAAACTTGTTCAGCACATTGTTAGTTTAACAACAAGCCACTGAGGTGAGCAGCTCCTCTAAAGTCATGGCAAATCATCCTACTAGCAGCACAGTTGCTGAAGTGACCGAGAAGCAGGCCAAATCAGAATCGAAATTAAAGCAAATTTCGGTAGGCCCCACGTATGCCTTCCTTATGGGTGAAAAGAATATGTATCCGGTTACCATCAGTAGCAGGCTAATCTCGAATCAAGAATCTTGACTTTTCGAGGTTCTATAGGAAAAATCACAAGGCACTTGGTTGGCATGTTTCAGACCTCTGTGGGATAAATTCTGACTGATGTTCACATCATATCTATTTGGAAGAAGATGCCAATAAGACTCGAGAGTTTCAAAGGAGATTAAATCCAAATTTGTGGGACGTTGTCATGAAAGAAATCATGAAATGGTGTAACGCAGGCTTCATATATCCCATCTCCGATTCAAAATGGGTGAGCCCTCTGCATGTATTTCCGAAGAAATCCGTGCTTATCGTGGTTACAAACATCAAAGGAGAGGAGATCTCTACTTGATTACCGACATCCTGGTGCGTATGTGTTGACTATCGCCACCTCAATGCAGTGGCAAAGAAGGACCACTTCCTGTTGTCATTCATCGATCAAGTTCTTGAGAGATTAGACGACAAGGAGTTCTTCTGCTTTCTGGATGGATACTCTGGATACAACCAAGTAGCAATCACCCTAGAAGACCAAGAGAAGACTACCTTCACTTGCAGGTTCGGTATCTATGGCTTCAGAAGAATGCTCATTGGTCTATTCAATGCACTTGCCGCATTCCAAAGATGTATGCTTGCAGTTTTTGCCGAGATAGTTGGCAGTTTTCTTGAGGTGTTCATGGAGGACTTCTCCGTCTAGGTTTCGATGCTTGTCTTGAGCACATGGATATAGTACTTCATAAATGCTATGAAGTCAATCTTATGCTATCTTGGGAAAATAATCACTTCATGGTCACGGAAGGGATTGTGTTGGGTTATGTCATTCCAAACGTGGCATGGAAGTCGACCCTATAAAGATGGATGTGATTGCCAATCTAAAGCCACCTCAGACTGTCAGAAATGTGAGGTCATTCCTAGGGCATGTGGGTTTTTATAGATGATTCATCAAAGATTTCTGCTGCATTGCCCGACCTCTGACTGAGTTACTCTACAAGGAGATCGAGTTTCATGTTGATCAACAGGTTCTCCTTTCATTCAATCAATTGAAGGAGCTAATCACTCAAGCTTTAGTCCTATAGCCACCTAATTGGTCTCTCCCTTTTGAGATCATGACGGATGCATCAGACTTTGCAGTTAGGATTGTTCTAGGGCAAAGGAATGACAAGGCACCCTATGTCATTCACTATGCCAGCAAGATGTTAGATGACGCTTAGAGAGAAATTGCACTGTTACATAGAAAGAATTGTGGGTTGTGGTATTCGCCCTTGAGAAGTTTAGATCCTATCTTCTTGGATCTAAAGTCACCATCTATACTGACCACTCTATTATCCAGTACTTAAGCATAAGAAGGATGCCAAGCCTAATTGATCAGATGGATCCTTCTCCTCCAAGAGTTCAATTTGAAGATCGAAGACAAACCTGGGGTTCAGAATGTGGTAACAGATCACCTATCGAAAATTGAACAGAAGAGCCTCCACTGAGTAGTGCACCCATTACATACACCTTTCCTAACGAGTTGATTCTGACTGTGGATTGACTCCCTTGGTATGTTGATATTGTGAACTACCTTGTTTCTAATGTAGTCCCACAAGATTGGATGAAGATCAAGAAGGACAAATTCTTGTCCAAAATCCATTTCTACTAATGGGAAGACCTGCTTCTATTCAGGGAAGGAGCAGATTGCATTTGGCGACGGTGTATCCCTCAGGAGGAGCATCATAGTGTCCCCTAGCATTGTCACTCTCCCGAATATGGTGGACACCACTCTAGAGATAGAATGGCAGCGAAAGTATTGTAGTGTGGCCTCTAGTGGCCTACACTATTTAAGGATGTCGTAGCATACGTCAAGCGCCACACTGACTGTCAGAGATTGGGAGGCACCTGTACAGCTAAAGATTCCATGCCCCTGAAGTTCATCCAGATTTCATATGTATTCAATGCTTGGGGCATCGATTTCATGGGACCCTTTCCCAACAGACAGGGATACGAGCACATCCTTCTTGCCATATATTACGTGAGTAGTTGGGTTGAAGCTATCCCTGCTCAAGCTATCATCTCATGTATGGGAAGTCATGCCATCTACTTGTGGAAGTGATCCACAAATCTTTATGGTAATAAATACCTGCAACTTGGACACATGTAAAGGTGGTCAGAAAAGAAAAGAAGATCTGAACAAGCTCATGGAATTCCGATACATGCTTATGATAACACATTGATGCACAAGAAGAAGATTAAACACTGGCATGACTGGCACATCATATGAAAGACCTTCGAGACTAGACAGAAAGTGTGGCTATTTGACGCAAAGTTGAAGATATTCCCGAGAAAATTAAACAGTAAATGGACGGGGCCATTCAGAGTGAAAGAAGTGCGTGACGACGGAAGCATTGTGATATCAGATTTATCAAGTAATGCACGACAATACGTCATCAATGGTCAGTTACTGAAGTTGTACCTTGAGCATGACACTTTCCTAGTCATTGTCAATTAAGTTCAAGTGATATGCAATGAAGAAGCATCCAGAACCTCAGCAGCATCAAAAGATTTAGATAATGTTCCTCACAAACTTTTCCTCTCGTATCTTCCTTTCTTCTTTTCTTTTGTATTTTCTATTTTATGTTTTGTTTCCCTCAGTCATTGCCTCTATACTTAGGATATGCTTCATCCTAAGTATAGGGGGGATGAGTGACTTAACATGCTCATTCCTTGTCTCACCACATGTCTCTTATCTAGTTGATATTCCTGTCTATACTTAAGGATACCTTACTCTAAGTATAGGGGGAGACAGGACGAATCGTCGACTTATTCATTCCCACCATTGACCCTCCCTGCATGTAGATACAGTTTATTATACTTCGGATTATTTGATCCTAAGTATAGGGGGGACGGTCGACTTCACATTCTTTTGATTCTTTCGTTTATTATTCTTTAGTCGTTGTAGTATAAACTTTTATATACTTAGTACGAGTTATATCTTCTTTGTTTCTCTCAGATCTATGAGGACATAGCTCAAGCTAAGTATAGGGGGGTCGTATATATTGTGTATATACTTTAGCCATAACTCATACTTTTCGTATTTTCAATAAGTATGTCTAAAAGACATTAAGTATAAAGAATATACTTGTATATGAAAAATCTTTTGAAAACTATTTGGAAAATGTTTTGTAAAATGTTTTCACCTTTGTACAAATATTTTGTGTAAAAATTTCTTTTCTTTGTTTAAAATAAAATATTTGAAAATCTATATGCAATTTTTTGAAAAATGGTTGCAAAAAATATTTTGAAATATATATATTGTTTGAAAAATATTTGCAAAATGATTTTCAAATTTTGTAAAATGTCTGTAAAAAATATTCGTCTAACTAATTTACAAAATAAAGTTTTCAAAATGTTTGCAAAAATCTTTTCAAATTATTTTGAGAACTATGTATATAATTCGAACAAATGAAGATTCTTTACAAACCTATATATGCAATCCTGTAAACTCCTACAACAAAAACTCTGTAAATAAAAAGATGTAAGCCCATGTAAATATCTGCACATACTCCCTTTTCCTTCCAAAATCCAAAATCCCAAAAACATTTGCAAAATCTTTTTCAAAAATTGCATAAAAATTTGGAAAACTTTTTTAAAAATATATAAAAAGTTTAAAAATAGAAAATTGTATCACAAAAAAATTTTCCTTGCATTGTACATAGCATTCACATTTTTTGGAATAACTTAGATAATTGAAGAAGTCCAAATAAAGTCTGAAGATTGGAGCTTGGAATAGACCTTAATACACTTAATTTCGAAGGAACCCATAAAGGACTGGAAGTGGAAATATTTCAGGTCACCTTGACTTAATTATTTAGGTTCCATAATACTATATTCACGAGTAAATTCAAAGTGCTTAAATAGAACCCTTCATATCATCCATAAGATTTTTGAGACAGTGACTTGACTTGAAACCTCGTACCTAGCACTTTGCTCAACCCGGATGGATTGTTGAAAAATCTTCAGGTCTAAGTCGGGACGATGCAATATCACTTCGTCAATGGTGGCTCTGGAGCCATTCTTGGGGATTGCTGACACCGGTACTCTAACCCACTTCTTTTGGTAACAATGATATCTAAATACTGGAGATAGATTTAGATAATGCTTCGGATGAGGAATGGTTGTCGGCGTAACTTTTCCAAGACCCCAAAAAAGTAGGTGGAACAAAAGATGTTATATCCACCGGGGCACAAGCAAGAATGCAGAAGCTATACAAAGTCAAAGAAAATATCCAAAGAAGCCTATACCAAAAATTCCACAAAATTTTGAGTTTCGGAAAAACCCTGCTTCTTGGTGAAGAATCGGTTACACTGACCGACTTCACAAGGGAATGAAGACTACACTAGTCCATTCCCACTTCTTTTCCCATTCTTCTAAATTCTCTCCCATTCAGTTGTAAAGACCGGGAGCACTTGATCTTAGAAGGGAATATCTGTCTCAACGAGGATGAGTTACCAGAAGAGCATATGCCTTGATGGTTCAATGGTTTTATCTAGGAAGGGCTGAACAAATTCACACACATGGTTCTATCATTTCAATTTAGCAAGAGTATGCAACTGAGAGGATGCTTCTGACATGGCTGTGAATTGGACTGGATGACAGGAGTATGGAATCTAAGGTCTAAGGTAGTGTTCGGTTGGTGGGGCCCCCTAACCCACTCCCTCTCTCTCATGTGTGGGCCCCACTTTATTCCTTTTTAAAAATTAAATAAATCAATTTTACATCATCAATCCTATCAAAAAAATAATATATTGTACCATTATATCATATAAAAATTATAAACTACTCCACTTCTACTCACTTTTGCAAACTTCAATACAATCACATCACAATAACTACTCACTTTTTCAAACTTCAATACAATCATATCACAACAAACCCACTTCTAACCCACCCCCAGTTTAACCCTCTATCCAAAGACCAAAACTCAAAAATGGGTTACCCTCTACCAGTTTAACCCGCCTTAACCCGCATACCAAACACACCCTAAGGGTTGTTATTTCACGCCGCCTGACTTCCACGTGGTTCCGAACAAACTATTAATCCAAAGGCCAACTTTGAGCTCCAAACTTTGACTTTATTAAAGACTAGTTTAAAAGTATACGATTATTCCAAGCTATTTCTTTTTCTTTTCTTTATTTTATTTTTATTTTCTGTACTCATCGCATTAGTGTTTGTTAGGGGATAGGAAAGGTAAGTATAGGGGGTAATGAATCTCCATTTTCTCACCGTTATTCTCTCATTTTGGCCTTTAAACCCTAGCTAAATGTATATAAATATCATTATTTGTACAAATCAACATTCATTATTTATTGTATAATTATTGTATAAAATATATTATTTAAATCCAAAATAAAGAATAAAGAAATAAAAGAAATAAAATGCCAAAGGGATTTTATGACCATAAACCCCGAGACCAAGTCAAGAATTGACGCGATCGACAAGGAATAAAGTGGGGGGAGATAAGGGGCAAAAAGACACTAAAAATCTCATTCTTTTATTCGTCAATAATGCATTTTTGGGACCTATTTTATTCTATATTATTTATTCATCAAATCAATAAATTTTATACATGAAAGTTGTAGATAAAAATGTATAGAAAATATAAAATTGAGTTTACACAAAAATAATATACAATGTACATTTTATGCTTATGATAAAAAGTCAAAATCCAAACTTCCCAAACTCATATTTCCTCAATAAAAACTCAAAATGCATCAAAACCTGTAATTGTATATAACTTTTAATGAGCTATTTAATGAAGGTGATTTCATCCAATTTGGAGTTAAGACGCAAAAGTTAGGTTTTGGACATCTATTATAAAATATACCTGAATAAAATATTCATTTTATGTATTCTTTATTATTTTAACAATTTTATATTTTTATAATTTTGTAAATATTATTTATACTGTGTGTACATATTTAGAATACAATAAAACCTATAAGAGAAAATAAAAATAAAATATCTTATGTAAATACATAAATGAAATACATATACTTATACATATATAATGTATACCTCTATTTATTTAAGTGCATATAATACATCAGAAAAATACAATAAGAATATATTTTTTATCAAAAAAATTTATAAATATATAAAATATGAAAATAAAAAAATAAAAATAAATACACAAAACATAGGTCAATATACTTATAAATACACTTGCAAAAGGTAACGTGTAATAAATTAACTCATAAAAATAAATAAAAATCATATTAAAATACTACATAAAATAATAAACATTTTTTATTTTATAACAAAAATTTAATAAAAAATTGTTTACTATTTTTAATTCATTTATTTTTTAATAAAGCTTATATTTTGTCATGTAACATCCTCCGTGGACAAATCATGAAGCGAGGAATGTTGACCTCGGTCAATTGTCCTTCCCCGCCTCTGACACATGTTAGAGCCTAGAGCACCTTGTCTTCTCCGCCTCCACCCGATTGCTCTAATCGACGAAATTCCTCGATACCTTCATGAAATTTGATAACATCACGATCGACATCCATGCCCACTCATTATATTCCTTTGATCTTCATCGAGCCTCTTAATAATCTCAATCGAAAATCACCCAAAACCTTGTCTATAAAAAATCCTAATTATTTCCATACCCTTTTGATCCCTTTCTGAGATTTCTAGAGTCTTTTTTCATTGAACTATAATTCTTATGGTGTCATGGGTCTGTGTACTTGTTCTTGGACAATACATAAGAGATGCATTCTGCAGAGAGAACAAGATCCAAATTACGGATCCAATCCGAGTAATTTGGTATGGTCAATTAGTTGACCTCCAGGAGCCTTTTGAGTGGGTTCATGGACTTCATTGTCTGAAATTAAGAATGCACTATATTAGAATATATAAATAATTATATATATATTTCAAGAATTCACATATATTCTATTTATTATTCTAATAATTAAGAAAATATAAAAGAAGGTAATATTTATTAATTTATTAAGTTAAAAATCAAATACCTATTTATCAAGTAGTACTTACACCTATTTATTAATATAATATTTATATTTATTTATTATTTATAAAAATTAATTATTCCATAATTTAGATAATTATTTATTTATACTTTTTGTTTTTATACCCTATTTAAACTACTGTCATTTATTATTTATTACAAAAATTTTATTACACTTAATTCAATTGGCCAACCAGGTGCTAACATGTGTCAGCACCTGGTTCATCTTCCTCAAGAATAGTCTGTTGTAGACTATTTCACCAGCCTAACTTCAACTAATTTCCCTGTGTTCTGTCTTCGTCCCAAAGCCGATCTAAACCCTCCATTGTCTTGTCCTAACAACCTATATCTACGCCTACCCTCGATCTCTACCCAACCTCCTTTCGATTTCTCTATATATCATCTCAAAGTTGCCTCACCAACTAACTTTTCCAAAAACTAATTTCAGTCCTAACGATCCACCTCCCTTTGTGAGCTTCCATTGTCTTCTCTGGGTGATAGATAGGTGAGGAGTTGGTTGTGCGTGGATCAAGGAAGGATGGAGAAGTTCCAGAGCCTCTTTGTGAGTTTGAATCGCCACCCTCGCGGCGGTGTTGAGTCGAGAAGTACACCGATTTCTCAAGCGATGAACTGGAGTAATACACTCCATTTAATATGTGCAGCAGTCATACTTTTTATCTTTGTTTTCCCCTTGATTTCATCGCCCACTTAGCATTGCTAATCACAAAATTAGATTTACTAAACATCCTTTTTTTGATTCTCATCGAAATTCCATTTCAGTTTGAACTACATCGCATCCAATTTAAATGGAAATACACCCTTACTGGAACCCTATCTGAACCTGCAATTTGCCTAAAATCTTTTGGTCGATTTCATTAGGAATCGAGCACGAATCATTTTCTCGCAGGTATTCAAGATCTCTAGAGTTTCATCTTCGATCAACGGGAGTCATCTTCATACCCAATCATTCTAACATAGCTGCAAAATCATCAGGAGTTTCTAGATATGGAGTCCATGACATCTCATCACCTTCCTCTCGTCGCATGCGAGCTCAAAGGGGAAGGAAACCCCTTCTGGCCCTGCAGGAGGGACGCCATCACCACCATCTTCGTCAGACTTCACCGGAGTCATTCACACTCAAGGGAATCGAGGATCCGTTGTTGTTTGCCACATTGGGGAAGAATGTTTTTGAAGAACACGTGCTACAGTTGACTGACACGTGTTCACATCCTACACTCCAGACCTTATCTCCAATTTCTAATCTCAGCCGTTCAAGCTCCAATCAGTGGAAATTTTGTATTAGTTGCCTCTGCCACTTCAAGAAATCCTTCCGCGCCTCCAGAATAAACTGATATTACATTTTGATCCCCGTGCAGGGACTTAAATATAATAACATTTGTTTTCTTTACATTTTAGTCCTTGGTAGGGACCAAACTGCAAGCATTTCTTTTATTTTTTTTACATTTCTACCCCTTGATAGTGTAGACATTTTGGACACAATTTTGATGTCATTTTTCCTTGATTTTTCTAGGTTAGTTACACAACTTCCCTAGCAAGGTTTTGTTATTTTTTTTGTGATTTTTCATCGTGTATTTTCCTTGTTTTGGATTTTCTAAAGTTGCATCCGTTTTGAGTATTTTTCTCATCTTTTTCAAGAAGATATAAGAATCATGAAAATAGTACTTTTGCTCAAAAATCGGTTTATCGCTATTCTACCTCCTCATGTTCGACCCAGGGAAACTTACCTGGATAAATAAAAAGTTTAAGATAAAATAGGAGAGAGAAGTTGCGTCTTCACCTCTCTCTCTCTCTCCTATTTTATTGATCTTTATTTGATCTATAGAATCTGTCTTCGTGATTCTCTACACTGAAAGGCATCATTTCTTAACTGCAAGTCAGATTCGGTTATCAAAATGGTATTATTACTGGGGAGGCATTAGCCATACTTCATTTTTTAACTTTATTTCGTGATTTTTCTTTCTTCTTGATTTTTACGATTTGTTATGAGTTTCTTCGATTTTCTATCGACTTGTTTTACAATTTTTACGACTTTCATTGATTTTTTTCGATTTTTACGGTTTTCATGATTTATTTGATTTTACAATTTTTGTGAGTGTTTGCTAACGAGTTTTGCAGGGCCTATAGGATTATCCAGCTTCTTCGGAAGCCGAACCAATTGAGAGTGCAGAGACTGACTCTTTCTCTACGCGTCGGTTGTAGAGGAGCAAAACTAGTTAGCCGAATTTTTGTACTTGGATATTTTTTGTATTTTGTGAGAGAGGAAGGGGCGCTTGCCCATTTTTGACTTTTTGTAGAGGGTTCCACTAAGGACATCCAGACCTGTATGTTGAATTTACACTTTCTTCGGGGTCTGTTTTGCTAGGTGCTAGTGCACTTGGGGAACCTCACCGCGGGTTTTGGTTTTTCTGCTAAATTTTATTTTTTTCACATGATTTCGTGGATCCTAGGGGTGCATGCTTGATTGAGTAGACGAGTAAAGTAAAACCTACTACCCTAATCCACACTTAGGTGTAATTCACTAAGTTGAAAAATTAATCCATTTTTACGCTATAGTTGGTTTAGGACTCGATTTTTCTCGACTTTTCATGCCTTGGCCTAGGGTTTTTAAATTCTATGCGGATCACTTGCATGTAGACTGCTAACGTCAGGTATGATCTCTATCTCTGCATGCATCATGGTTTTCCATCGCATTCCATGATTCTCCCTCTGTGGGTCATTTTTTTTGAAAATTAAAAAAGAACCGACCTTCTGCTAGATATTGTTGAAAATATCCCAAAAAAGTGAAAATCATATAAATAAAAAAATTAAGCAAAACATGACAAAAACAAAAAAAATATTTGAACTAAAAATTTTGTATTGGGAGCGCAATCCCCTCATTGTTTGCAGGTACTCTCCGGACAGAGCGAGGCAACTATACTTAAGGAATAGAGCCCAAATCCCTGGACTTGTACCCTAAGCGCTTGGACTCACTCTCGGGTCATGTTACTTGCTGCAAGCACTTGCCTCAAACATTAGTAGAAGTAGTCTTGTTTAAGTCAGTGTGCACTGCCGCCTTAAGCACGAACTACCCGAGGAGACTACACCTGTGAGCTTGTTAATTAACTGCTTTGTCACCCAACTTTAAAATTGAAAAGATAAAATGGCGAACTTTTACGATCATCATTGTGTGAAGTTGGTGAACTTGGGGCTACATTGTGTTTGTATACAAGGTGTGCTTTATACCGTGTCTCATATGCCTTCACACTAATGTTTTTTACTTGTCTTCGTGCTCTCTCCTGATACTCTTCTAACATTGAAGATGACGACTAGATGGATTTTGCTCTCAAACTTCGTGAGCTTTCGACGATCCACCGTCTATCATACATCTTCACAGACTCGGGATGACCCTCTTCCCGAGTTGATCTCATCTAGTCATGAGGAGAGTCAGACCCAGACTCCCTCATCTCCCAGCCCTTCTGTTGCAGCATACCCATGCCTCAAATTTTCATCTATGTCTCCTACACATTTTCACTGAGTTCTTATGAGTCTTTTTCCTTAGCAGAGGATTCAAAGATTATGGCTAGAGGGAAGGGACTAGTTGAGGACAGACCAGCTGAGGACAGACCGACTGGGGAGAGACACATAGATGAGAGACTTGATCCAACCTCAGATATTATTATGGGGATTCTAGACACATTATAGCAGATGATCCTACAGATAAAAGATTAGTGTAGAGTCTAGTATGAGTTGAGAGCTAAGATAACTGCACTAAGAGCAGGAGCCGGGAACCCACCACCACCTGCTGTGGTTCCCACTACGTTAGAGATGAGTATGACTCAGGAGCCAGGATGTTACACCATTAGATTCGGTTACCACCGAATCAAGGGTCATACGAGCTGAGTCCGTCCTTCATTTCTTTGCTTCCCAAGTACTACGGGAATGCTATAGAGGAGCCGTTCACCTTTTTGCAGCAATTTGAGATGATTTGTGGTACGACTAGTTACCCAAGAGTTACGCAGGAAGCTATTCGCCTCAATGACTTCCGCTTAGCCTTAGCAGATAATGCACTTTGCTGGTTGAGTCATTTGGGGAGGGTGATTTCTACATGAGACGATATGAAGTCCACTTTCCTATGTAAATATTTCCCTCTTGGACGGACGAGCATGATGAGGAGCCAGATCTCCAACTTCAGATGGTGGTCTACAAGCCAGACTACCTCCCATCTTCCGATCCAACATTTCCACCACCACCACTGATCCATGAAGTCAATAGTGTATGGAGTAATGATGCACAACTGACCGATCTTGCAGGACAACACAAGGGCCAGCCACCATTCAACCAACCTTACCACCAACCTCAGGGTGGTCATTTTGCATCATCCTTTTAGCCTCAGTACAATCATCACTTGTCTCCTTAGTACCAAGGTAACTGGAGACGATCTCAATAGTACCCACAACCATAATACCATCATCCACATCCATACCATCAGTACATGGATGGACAACAGCATTACCCACCCCCCTCTATATCAATAGTATTAGCTTTCTCCTCCTCCACGACAACATAAATAGTCCTAGCCTCAGCCTCCCAACCATCAACCATAGCTTGGTCTGTACGTTGAAACTTTTGAGGCGGTTCCAGTGAACCCCACCCTGGATTGCTTGGCCCAACTCGTGAAGGGTCTAACATAGATGACCAAGAAGCTAGATGACCTGAAAGCCACCAAAACTCCTATCCCAGCTCAGGTCGAATAAAATCCCAATAATTTCAAGAGGAAAGAGAAGATAGAATGTGATGTATTATCTGTGCATGTAGAGTCAGATGATTGTAATATTGCCTTACCTAATGTTGTCACTCTCAGGAGTGGTAGGACTTTGCTTCCATCTACCGCAAGCAAAGGGAAGAATAAAGCTTTTTCAGGCGAATCATCATCTTCTGCATAAGTCGTGCCAGCTACAGATTCGGTTGAGAAAGAAGAAGGAGGAGCCATACCAACTGTCACCCACCACCGTCTCCACCAATAAAAAGAACAAAAAATAAAAAAACTTCAAACAGACCCAAAAAATGATCGTAGTCAACGTAAAGTCACGTCAGCTACGGAGGAGTCAGCACTAGTAACCGATCTGACGCCAACCGATGGAGCAGAGACCACACTTTTTGCTTGTACACCAGTAGCAGCACCTTCATCTCCAGCATGTACACCTTTTTGTGATCCGGATGCACAGAATATTGTGGACAAGAACTTTGTTGTAAATAAGAACTCTATTTTTGATTTGAACTATGTAAATATTCCTTTTCCTAATGCAATAGAAAAATCCAAAAAAATTACAAAAGTAAAAAGTGCATTGTCTGATCCAGGAGTTGTCGATATTCTTAGATTAACGGTTGAAATACCATTGATGATAGCCATGGAATACATGACCGCTGTAAAGAAGTTCTTCAAAGAGGCATGTACAAACAAGCTTCGGCCAACCCGCAACAACAAACACCAGCAAGTTGAGAGGCATGTCCTTACCATTCCACAGATGCAACCATCAACAATCTCCCTCAAAAGAAGCAAGACAAAGGAGCACCTTTGATCAAATGCGAGATTTTTGACCAAGTCTTCGAGCGAACCTTTCTTGAAAGTGGTTCTTCCATCAACCTCTTACCCTTGTCATTATTGCAAGAATTAGGGTTGTCTCTATTGAAGCAGACACACATGATCCTTTAGTTCAGTGATCGATCCATTGAGCGGCCCTCAGGTCGTTTGGAATACGGTGTGGAAACGGTGCAGGACATGAAGTTCCCAATTGATTTTGTAGTCCTTGATATGGACTCCACTGCACCATTACTTCAGACCCCAGTTATCCTTGGATGACCATTCTTGTGCACAAACTATGGGTCCGGAAGATCACGTTCAACTTGAGAAATCATAGAGTTACCATAGACATGGCCAGCGAGCCCAAAGTCGTATCTGATGTAAGTCATGCAGCACCGTCTGAAGCTGAATGTGACTTCATTGGGGAGATCAGAGATACAGAACTCTCTTTGAATGACACATGGACCTTAGGAATCCTCTTTCCTGAGGAGGACTGGGAAAGAATAGTCGACACAAGCTCTGATGGCACTTGGGAGATGGAATCCAATTTACTGGCGCATTGCTTTGATTCCTACGTGTCATGCATGTCTAAACATGATGAATTCATTACACATCTGTTCGGCACATTGTCAGTTGAACAAGAAGCCACTGAGGTGAGTTGCACCTCTAAAGTCATGGCAGATCATCCACCTACCAGCACAATTTCTGAAGTGACTGAGAAGAAAGCCGGATCAAAACCAGAACTGAAGCCACTTCCGACATGCCTTAAGTATGCTTTCCTTGTGGGTACAGAGAACATGTATTCATTCATCATCAACAGTAGGCTGACCACGGATCAAGAATCTCAACTTCTCGAGATTCTAGAAAAGAACTACAAGGAACTCGGTTTGCACGTCTCAGATCTTCGCAGGATAAATTCTGCTCTGTGTTTACATCATATCTATCTGGAAGAAGATGTGAAGCCATCCCGAGAGTTTCAAGAAGACTAAAGCCAAATTTCTGGGATGTCATCTTGAAAGAAATCACGAAATGGTGTGACACAGGTTTCATTTATCCAATCTCCAATTCAAAATGGGTGAGCCCTCTGCATGTAGTTCTGAAGAAATCCAGGCTCACCGTGGTTACAAATGACAGAAGAGAAGAGATTTCTACTCAGGTACCGACATCATGGTGTGTATGTGTTGACTACCGCCGCCTTAATGCAACAACCAAGAAGGACCACTTTCCCTTTCTATTCATTGATCACGTGTTAGAAAGACTAGCCAGCAAGGAGTTCTTCTGCTTTATAGATGGGTACTCTGGGCACAACCAAGTGGCAATCACCCTAGAAGACCAAGAGAAGACGACCTTCACTTGCCTATTTGACACCTATGATTTTAGGGGAATGCCCTTTGGTATGTCCATTGCACCAGCTACATTCCAGAGATGCATGCTAGCAGTTTTCGTCGAGATGGTTGAACATTTTCTCGAGGTGCTTATGGACGACTTCTCTGTCTATGGTAACATTTTCGATTCCTACATTGAGCACCTGGATAGAGTACTTCAGAAATATCATGAAGTCAATCTTGTGCTATCTTGGGAAAAGACTCTTCGGGGTAATAAAAGGGATTGTGCTAGGCCACGTCATTTTCAAACGTAAAATGGAAGTCGACCTGACAAAGGTGGATGTAACTGCCAATATAGAACCACCTCAGACAGTCCGAAATGTGAGGCGATTCCTGGGGCATGTGGGTCTCTACAAGAGATTCATTCTTGACTTCAGCCGCATTGCCCGACCTCTCACAGAGTTATTGTTTAAGGAGACTGAGTTTAATGTTGATCAACAGGTTCTCCTTTCATTTAATCAGCTAAAGGAGCTAATCACTCAAGCTCCAATCCTACAACCACCTGATTGGTCTCTCCCTTTTGAGATCATGAGGGATGCGTTAGACTTTACAACTAGGGTTGTTCTAGGATAGAGGAAAGGTAAGGAGTCCTATGCCATTCACTATGCCAAAAAAACACTATATGAAGTGTAGGGAAATAACACTATCACATATATAGAATAGCCGGCGATTGTATTCACCCTTGAGAGGTTCAGATCCTATCTGCTTGGACCAAAGTCACCATCTACCCTGACCACTCTGATATCTGATACTTATAGTAGAAAAAAGATGTCAAGCCTAGACTAATCAGCTCGATCCTTCTCCTCCAGGAGTTTGACGTGTAAATCAAAGACAATCTTGGGTTCATAATGTGGTAGCATATCACCTCTCAAGAATTGAGCAACAAGAGCCACCACTGAGCAGTGCACCCATCATAGACACCTTTCGTGACGAGTCAATTTTGGTCGTGGATTCACTCCCTTGGTATGCCGATATTGTGAACTGCCTCATCTCCACTGTAGTTCCACAAGATTGGACGAAAATCAAGAAGGACAAATTCTTGTCAACCATCCATTTCTACCAATGGGAAGACTCACTTCTATTCAGGGTAGGAGTGGTTTGTATTTGGCGATGGTCTATCCCTCAGGAGGAGCATCATATTGTCCTCGAGTATTGTCACTCGCTCAAATATGGTGGACACCACTCTGGAGACAGAACGATAGCAAAAGTATTGCAGTGTGGCCTCTGGTAGCCTACACTATTTAAGGATGCCATAGCATACGTCAAGTGCTGCACTGACTGCCAAAGATTGGGAGGGACCCTTACAGCTAAAGACTCAATGACCCTGAAGTTCATTCAGATTGCAGATGTATTCGATGCTAGGGGCATAGATTTCATGGGGCCCTTTCCTAGCAGTCAGGGATACGAGCACATCCTTCTTGTCGTTGATTATGTGAGTCGTTGGGTATCCCCGCCCGTGCTGCAGATAACCATACAAATTGTCGCTTTTTGAGATAGAACATCATTTCGTGGTTCGAGATTCTGAAGATACTGATATCAGATGGGGTAGTCACTTCATCAACAGAGATGTCAAGAAATTAACGAGGGAGTACGGCATCGAGCACTGAGTCGCGTCTCCTTAACGTCCCCAGACCAATGGCATGACTGAGTTATCAAACAAGAAAATCAAGATGATCTTGCAGAAGCTTGTGAAGCCAGACAGAAAGAATTGGTCCTAACTTTTGGACTCCATCCTTTGGGCGTACAAAACCGCTTACAAGTCTCCCTTAGGCATGTCACCCTACCGTATTATATATAAAAAATCATGCCATCTGCCTGTAGAGTTAATTCATAAATCATCGTGGGCAGTCAATATCTGCAATTTGGACTCATAAAAGGGTGGTCAGAAAAGAAAAGAGGAGTTGATCAGGATCTTGGAATTCCGAAACTATGCATATGATAACACATTGATGTACAAGGAGAAGGTAAAATGCTGGCATGACCAGCACATCAGATGAAAGACCTTCGAGACTGGATAGAAAGTGTGGCTATTTAATGCAAAGTTGAAGATATTTCCAGGCAGATTAAAGAGTAAATGGATAGAGCCATTCAGAGTGCAAGAAGTGTGTGACAACATAAGCATTGTGATATCAGAATTGTCTCCTAACACACAATCATTTGTCGTCAATGGTCAGTAACTGAAGCCTTACCTCGAGCATGGAACTTTCTTGGCCGTTGTCAATTCTGTCCAAGTAATATGCATTAAAGAGCATCCACAACCTTAGCTGCATCGCAATATTTAGATAATGTCACTCAAAAACTCTTCCTTTGAGTTTTCTTATTTTCTTGTTATGTTATTTTCTTCTTTTTTCTATTGTATTTCCTATTTTCTGCTATTTTTTCTACATTCATTGCTTTTATACTTAGGATATGCTTCATCCTATGTATAAGGGGGATGAGAATTGTAACTTGTCCATTCTTTGTCTGACCACATGTCTCCTCTCTTGTTGATATTCATGTCTATAATTAGGGATATCTTACCCAAAGTATAGGGGGGACATGGCGAACCATGAGTTGTTCATTCCCACCCTCAACCATCCTTGCATGTAAATACATTCTGCTATACTTAGGGTTATTTGATCCTAAATACAGGGGGACAATCGACTTCTCGTTCTTTTTTTTAATATTCTTTATTTGTCTTTGTAGTATAGGCTTTTCTATACTTAGTACGATTTCTATATTTTATTTTCTCTAAGATCTATGAGGACATAGCTCAAGCAAAGTATAGGGGGTCGTATATACTATGTACATACTTCAGCCATAACTCGTACTTTCGTATCTTTAAATAAATATGCTAAAATACTATAATACATATACAATTCACGAAAGTAACTAATAAAAAGATGCATATTATTCCTCAAATTCTTTTCATATATACAGATTAATAAATCATGTAATAATGTTTTGCAAAATGTGTGAAAAATAGTTTGAAAATCTATTTTAAAAATCTTTTGAAAATTATTTGAAAACTATTTTGTAAAATGTTTTCAATGTTTGTAAAATATCAGGATTGTAAAAATTCCTTTTCTTTGTGTTAATAAAAATGTTTTAAGAACCTATTTGCAACTGGTTTTGAAAATGGTTGCAAAAATATTTGAAAAATCTATATATATTGTTTGAAAAACCTTTGCAAAATGACTTTCAAAGGCTTGTAAATGTTTGTAAAATTTATTTTCAAAAATTATTTTGGACTATAGTTTTCTAAATTGTTTGTAAAATCATTTTCAAATAAATTTGAGGAATATATACATTATTCAAATAAATTCCTTATAAATTGTATATACATACATATACAAAAGTAATAACTAATATTCAACTTATAAATCCTTTAAACTTCACTTCTTGTTAATAAAAAGAGGCACACCCGTGTAAATAGCTGCACATACTTCCTTTTGTGCTGAAATTCTTTTTCTTTGAAAAAAACATTTGCAAAATATTTTTGAAAATTGTATGAAAATTTGCAAAATCTTTTAAAAAAATCTATAAAAAATTCACAATTGGAAAATGGCATCATAAAAATATTTTCCTTGCATTGTACATAACATTCTCATTTTTTAGAATAATAAAGATAATTGAATAAGTCAAAATAAAGTCTAGAGATTGGAGCTTGGAATAGACCTTAATACACCTAATTTCAAAGGAACCCATTGAGGACTGGAAGTGGAGATGTTCAAGGTCACCTTGGCTTAATTTGTTAGGTTCCATAAGACTATGTTCATGAGCCAATTCAATGTGCTTAAATAGAACCCTTCATATCATCCATACGACTTTTGAGGCAGTGACTTGATTGGAAACCTTTCACCTAGCACTTAGCTCAACCTTGATGGACTATTGAAAAATCTTGGAGTCTAAGTCGGGATGATGCAAGGTCACTTCATCAAGGGTGACGCAGGAACCATTATTGGGGATTTCCAACACCAGTACTCTACCCCACTTCTTTTATTAATAATGATATTTAAAGACTTGAGATGGATTGAGATAATGCTTTGAACGAGAAATGGTCTATCGACACAACTTTTCCAAGACCCCATAATAGTGGATGAAACAAAAGATGCTATATGCATAGGGCATAAACAAGAATGCAGAAGCTATACAAAGTCAAAGAAAATACCCAAAGATGCCTATACCAAAAATTCCACCAAAAATTTGAGCTTCAGAAAAAGCTTGCTTCTTGGTGAAGAATCGGTTACACTATCCGACTTCACAAGGGAATGAAGACTACACTAGTCCATTCCCACTTCTCTTCCCATTCTTCAAACTTCTCTCCCAAGTCGGTTGTAAAGATCGGGAGTACCTGACCTTAGAAGGGAATATCTGTTTTCACAAGGATGAGTTACCAGAAGAGCATACGCCTTGATGGTTCAATGGTTTTGTCTGGGCTGAGCTGAACAAATTCACACACATGGTTCTATCATTTCTAGGTTGCAAGAGTATGCAACTGAGAGGATGGTTCTGACCTGGCTGTGAATTGGACTGAATGATATGAGTATGGAATCTGAGAGCTGTTATGTCACACTTCCCGACTTCAATTACGATTTGAACACACCATTAATCCAAAGGCCTTCTGAGACTTTGACTTTATTAAAAACTAGTTTGAAAGTCGACAATTATTCCATGTTATTTCTTTTTCTTTTATTCATTTGTATTTTTGCACTCATTGCATAAATGTTTGCTAGGGACTAGCAAAGGCAAGTATAGGGGGTGACGAATCTCCACTTCATCACCTTTATTCTATCATTTTGGCCATTTTGGCTTTTGAAACCCTTGCTAATGCATATAAATAACATTATTTTGTACAGATTAACATTCATCATTTGTTTTATTTACTATATATAAAAGAATTTTTTTAATGCCAAAATAATATAATAAAGGAAATAAAAGAAAAAGAATAAAATACCAAAGGTATTTTATGACCTTAAACCTCGAGTTCAAGTCAAGAATTGATTTGGTCGACAAGGAATAAAGTAGGGGGAAATCAGGGCCAAATACACAATAAAATTCCATTCTTTTATTCATCAATAAGGCATTTTTGGACCCATTTCATTTTTTTATTATTAATAACTCAAATAAAGAAACTTTTTACATGAAAGTTGTAGGTAATATTGTATAGAAAAATACAAAATTTAGTTTGCACAAAAATAATACTAAATGTACATTTTATACCCTAAATTAGAATCCAAAATATCAACTTCCCAGACCCAAGCCTCCTAAATAAAAACTCAAAATGTATCAAAATCTTTATTTGCATATAACTTTTAATAAGATATTTAATGAAGGTGGTTTCATACTTTTTGGAGTTAAGATGTGAAAGATAGGTTTTGGACCCCTATTATTTAGTAAACCTGATTAAAATATTCATTTTTTATTCTTTATTATTTTTACAATTTTATATTTTTATAAATTTGTAAATATTATTTATAATTCATGTACATATTAAAACTACAATAAAATCATAAAGAAAACAAAAAATAAAATAGCCTATATAAATATATAGTTGAAATATCTATACTTATACATATATAATATATACCCCTATTCATTTAAGTATATAAAAAACATTAGAAAAATAAAATAAAAAAATATTTATATGCATAAAAAGTAAGTTATAAATATAGAAATTATGAGAATAAAATAATAAAATCAAAAATACAAAATAAAAATAAAAGACCCAAAACATAGATAAACATACCTATAATGTACCCTTAAAAATTAACTTGCAGTAAATAGAACCAAAAATAAATAAAATCATATTATAATACTACATAAAATAATAAAGATTTTTTTCTTTAAGACCAAAAATTAATAAAATTATTTACTATTTTTATCAATTATTTTCAAATAAATTCAACTTTTTTGTCCTGTAGTGTCCGAGGTGGACCTATCAAGAGGTTGGGACTGTTGACCTCGGTCAACATCCCCCTCTCCCTTCCTCGAGTCACTAGAATGTCAGACCCCTGGATTTCACCGATTTTTCCACTGGCGTCATGATGCTCTAGCTCGGTATGATGCACAATTCATGGAGATTAAACATCCTTAATTCACGCCCTAGCCAAAGATCTAATCAATTCTCTTCGATTTGACCACATGTCCTTGATTAATAAGTGTCATCCACCTTGTCTATAAAAAGACCCCATCTTCTCCTTCGGTTCTTGATCCCCTTCGATCTCTGCTATGTGTTCTTGCGTGTGTGTTGAAGTCTAGGTGACATCTGAGAGCTTCACCCTGCTTGAAGGTGGCGAAGCAAGGACGAGGCGGCGAACCACGATGGTGCTCTAGCCTCCCCTGCTCCCTACTATCACAACATGTGTAAGGGATGCACATTTCATTTCTTAGGTAGATTTTCTTATCATTTTTTCAATTCCGACATTAGTTTCACATTTAATCCAGTAGGTTATCTTTAGTCCAGTTAGTTCGTTCACCAGAGCTTCTAGGGCTCCAGCCAATCCATTGTGCTCTCTCTTGTATCATCCTCGACCGTTTATTCCATTTCATTTCCCATCACCTTCTCCATCTGATTCGTCCATCGAGCCAATGAGATCTGTCGTGGATCTGTGAATCAAGGGTTCCCCTCTGCCCATAGCCGGACCCTCTCTGCCCATCTCATCGATCATGCTTTCCAACTTCATTTAAGCCGGAGGTGCATTACCTCTAGCCAAGGATCTTCTTCGTACAAGTTCCGCGTTCAAAGTACCCCTTCTGGGGCGCTTTCAAACTTGGAAGAGGTCGTCCAGGTGCTCTAATTTCCATGATGGGCATGGACCCCATCCATGGGTCCTGGACTTTTTGGAGGACACCACTAGCTGCAGATGGTCCTCTCGGAGGTGTAAAGTCAAAGATAAGATGGAGAGGCCGCTGGAGGATGAAGAAATCAAAGGTCGAAGGTCGAGGAGGACCACCTTCTTCTCTGTTCTTCCAGAGCAGCCATCAGCCATTTGATGGAGGGTGCGCCCTAGTTCTAAACCTAACCGTCCAAAGACTGCATCTCTTGCTCGTTTGATGGAATCCAAGATCAGATCAGAGCCGCTCATTGTGAAGTATCCTCGTGCAAGGAGGAGGTGACACATGTTTAAGTGAAAAGACCGCAGTCGTTCACCAGCTCTACATTGGGGCTAAATTGCATATCTTTCCCTTATCATATTTGGTATTTATTTTTTAGTCCTGTAAATAAAATGTATAGTTTAAATAAATGTGCAAATTTTGTATACGAACTCCTAAACATATTATAAATTTTAAATGGGTCTAGTCCACTTCACCTCACGTGCCATCCCACGTGAGGTGGCGAAATTGCATGTATACTCTTGCAAGTTCCTTTTTTTAGTCAATTAAATTTAAATATACATGGTATATCTCTAGGAAAATTGTACATTAGTCCCTGTCTTTAATTTTATTTGCAAATTATGTCCCTCCCAGATCATGTATTTTTTGTGCTTAAATTTCATCTTTTAAAAAATAGCACCCGTACTCCAAGAATTATGCAAAAATATGTTAGATGCCTACTAGCATGTATTTTCACTCTCTATTTTTATTTTGGTATTTTAGGCAATTTAACTATTTAAAATGTCAAATTAGCACATTTTTTACAGTGAATGGCCTGATCCATTTGCTCTTCAGTTTGCTTGGAATGAGTTTAAACTTTTCGTCAAACAATCAAACCTTCTGCCCATGCTCGAAAGTCTTTATTTGGATGTGTTTGTCATGCCATTTCTTTACCATCTCCTTATACGTAAGGTTGTTGTCTTACGTATAGTCTCTGAATTCTAGCAGGCAGTTTAGATCAAATTTTCTGTTTTTTCCAGCTTTTTTGGAATCCAAGTTACACATATTCAATGCATGTAATGATTTATGAATTAGTTCCACGAGCAGATGAGCAAGGCGGTAGGGAGACATGCCAAGAGGATACTTGTATGATGTGCGCTAAGCCCAAAGAACTGAATCAATCAACTGCGACCAATTCGTTCTATCAGGCCGTACAAGTTTATGCAAGATAGTCCTTATCTCTCTGTTTGAGCATTCAACCATGCCATTTGATTGTGGGGGGTATGGCACAACAACACCGTGTTCAATGTCGTATTCTTTGGTTAGCTTCTTGACCTCTTTATTCACGAAGTGGCTCCCCCCATCAGATATCAAAGTTTTAAGAATTATAACCTTCAAGATGATGTTATCCTTGAGGAATCGGTCCAACTATTTGTGGCTTGGGCAAGGATTGCCTCCACCCATCTACTTATGTAATTAACGTCCAACAGGATGTATTCAAAGCCCTAACTATTAGGGAACTGGCCCATATAGTCAATGCCCCATGCGACAAAGATATCTGATATCCTAATGCATTTCAGAGGTATTATGTCACGAGAAGTGATATTTCCGCTCATTCTTTTATAGTTAGCGCATCTTTTGACATAATCAGTTGCATCCTTGAATAGAGTTGGCCACCAAAGGCCACATTGTAGCTCCTTTGTTGCCATTCTCTTTCCATAACGGTGCCCACCGACTTCAAGTTTGTGACAATGGTCTAGGACACCTGTAATCTCCTCCTGAGGTATACACCACCTTCATATGTAATATGCTCCCTTACAAAATAAATGTGGATCCTCCCACTGGTAGAAATGGATGTCTGACAAGAATTTATCAAGTTTGATCTTTGTCCAGTCTGGTGGAATCCTCTTGGATACAAGATAATTTACGATATCAACATACCAAGGAAGTGAGGTGACAGATAGAATTACCTCATCTGGAAAGGTCTCTATGATAGGAATGGAATTCTACTCAGGACTCTCAACTCAATGAATCTGGAAAGATGGTCTGCCACCACATTTTAACACAAGGTTTATTGCGAATTTCCAAGTGAAATTCTTGGAGTAAAAGATTCCACTGAATCAAACGAGGCTTGGCATCCTTCTTGCTTTATAGGTACTTGATGGCAAAATGATCATTGTAGATAATGACCTTGGATCCTAGTAGATCTGATCTGAATTTTCCAGGGAAAACACTACGGACAACATCTCTTTCTCTGTAATAGTGTTGTTTTTTTGGGCCTTATCTAATGTTCTGCTAACGTAATTAATTGCAAATGGCACCCCATCCTGTCTTTGTCCTAACACAACACCAATTGCATAGTACGAGGCATCCGTCATAATCTCAAAAGGAAGCGACTGATCAGGTAGTTGGAGGACAAGAGCATGTGTGATGAGGCCCTTCAGCAGATTGAAGAACTGAAGAACCGATCATCGACCACAAAATCAATCTCATTTCCTAGAAGCCGAACAATCTCGCTAAAGTCTTTGATAAATCTTCTGTAGAAACCCATGTGCCCCAGAAATGGAAATTGATCCTTCTTGGTTACAAGATTTAAGCGTCTGCAGTCCACACAAATGTGTTGCGAGGTCGGTACTCTTGTCGGAATCTCCTCTCCTTTATCATTGGTGACAATGGTGATTTGGATTTCTTCGGCACGACGTGCAGGGGACTCAGTGATGAATCTGTAATTCACAACTCTAAAAGTTGAAAATAGAGATCCGTTCCCAAGTAATTAGTTGTATTTCATCATCTATTCTTCCTTATTATCATTCACGCACTTAGAAATAATATTGGCATTTTATCATGCATATTTTCATTAAATAAGAAGCCCAAATTTCCTTGCAGTAATAACATGTAAAATACCACATTTTCTTCTATTTTTATTTATTTATCACAAATCCAGATTTAAATAAAATCAACTCTTTAGTGTATATATTACCAACATTGATACCAAAAATACACTATCTTATGAATTTTCCTAATAAAACCTAAATCCTAGTTTTGAGACTAAAAGCCACCAAAGTGGATATCTCTCTCATATTGTCTCCTATGGACCCCTACTCTCTTTTGAATTAATGTGCGTCCAATTACCTACAAAACAAGATCAAATTCAAAAGTTAGAGTTCATATGTGAAACTTGGGTTTTGGGTCCCTATTGTATATCGTACATATTGACTAATTTGACCTTATTATTTTAAGTATAAAAATAACTCCTTTTGATTTATTTCTTTCGCATTAATTTTCTTTGATTTACGTTTTAATAAACAGTGTAAAAGTCCAAATACAAATTAAGGCAAAAATCAAATAAAATAAATCAACCTCAGTATGCATATATAGTTTGTACATATGTCCTCTTTATTTTCTTTCTTTATTTTTTTAATTATTAAAAGTCCAAAAAATATATATTATGATGTAAATATTTGTTTTATATTTTATGTTTTATTTGATTTTTTATATTATTTAAAAATTACATTTTTACAAAATACAAAAATTCGGTATTTTATAACTATAGAGTACCACCCAAACTACTTTTTGTATAGGTGACTTATTTTGATTTTGGTTCCTTCACAAAACTTGTAGATCTCCTTGAGTAAAGCAACTTTCATGTAGACCACTTTTTTATTTGAGCTCTTTTATTATTTCTTTTTATTTTTCTTTGGAGTTATTTTTTAATTTCTAGGAGTGACGGGAGCCGCCATAAGTTACCTCGTTTTTATTTTCTTTTAATTTTAGTTTATTTATTTAATCATCATTATTATTTTCATTTCTTTTTAATTTATTTTATTTATTTCTTATTTTATGTATTTATTTTTATTTTAATAATAATAATTATTATTATTTATTTTATTTTTTATATATTTATTATTTTTGATTTATTTCAATTTTAGTTTTAAATTCTCCCTGCCACGTGGTTGCCTCCCCCGCGTGCCTCGTGGCGCTCCCTTTCTCCTCTCTCCCTATGCCTGCTTCCCTCAGCCACCCAACCTCTAGTGGTTGCAACCGTCGGTCGCTTCCTGTAGTTGACCTTCATGCCACCACCCCTTCGCTTGCCCCACCTTCGGTGGTGGGTACACAACCACCACCCGCCCTTTGTGACGATGCGCCCCCAACTGCCGCCCACTCCGCGATCCTCTCCCTCTTCTCCCTCTCTTTCCCTTTGACTCGTTCTCCCATAGATCGCAACCACCCATCTCACCCGTGTCATGTGAACCCAGTTCCTTCTCCTATGATAATCGTCTTCCCTCTCGCGACTTCACCTAGGACTCCTGATTCCCAAAACATCTCTCGCCCACTGACCATAAATCCTCGGTCATCGCACCCCTCACGCAACATCTACCATATTCTGAAGAAAGGAGAGAGAGCTCCCATCATGATTCCAGGTGACAAGTGAAGCATTCGTGATCGAGAGACAACCTTTATCTTTCCAGATGAGATCCAAGAGGTCCACCTCCTGCCACAGCCGCCTACCACAGCTGCTAGAGCTCTAGTGCAGCCAAACCATCGAGTAGATACCCACAGAACTCAGTTGAGCTTTGACTACAGTGAACACTCCAAGTGAACCCTCTTTCCCTCTAATTCTTTCCCCCCCCTTATTCTTCCCTTCTTTCTTCTTCCCCCGTTCTTTTTCTTCTGCTTCTCCTCCTTTTACCGACCACCCCTTAGGATTCCCCCCGATCATTGTACTGTCAACACCCTTGTCATCTCCGTCCACTATGTAATAACCTCAACTCCGCCACCATTGCATTTGGGGCCGACCACCACCTTCTCCCCTTTGCCTTCGACAACATCGACCTCGACCACCTTTTCAGCCAAACACTCTTCAATACCTCCAGAGAGCCAACCATTGATCGCCCTTAGCATGCCATGGTTGCTCTGTCCACTAGCGTGCCCGTCAACCTCCATTGAGCATCAAGCCCACGCTCACCAGCCCCTCGCCACCCTCGATCCGTGTCCGTACTGATGATCACATGCCACATATGCACTGACCATCGGCTCATCGCCTTTGCTAGACGCCATCTACGGAGCTCCATACCGCCCCGTGTAATCTTCCTCCAACGACCACCAAGCAGCTCCACCGCCTTCCAATCTTACCCTCGACGCACTACCTTCGACCCTTCGTCCTGGGTCACCTCGTAACTGCTCCGACCCATCGATCTCCTCAAGCTGTCCGATGTGCCTCCACAAGAGAACTCAGCCGCTCACCCCAGAAATAATCGCCAACTGCCCTAGAGCACCTCGCCACCTCGATTCTTATACCCAACCAACACCGATCCCCCTACACATGCGCGGTATGTGACGGCAGGGTAATTTGCACGTCATACTCTGACGCACGTGCCTAGCATGTGCGACCCTTGCAGAAACTATAGAATAGTCTCTGTAGTTCCAGGATATTGCAAAGTCATCCCAACCATCTAGAGTCACACATGATGCACACACATCCTTGGGGAAAATTGCATAAAAACCATTAGAGTCTCGGTAATTGCATCGCTTACATTTTATTTATTTATTTCTTGTCTGTATTGCATTTATGCCCATGTATTTAGGTATTAATTAAAATTCATTTTTTCATAATTTTATAATTTCAAAAACAACATTGTGTATAACAATTAATTCTCTATCATGTAGATATTTAATTCGATTTTTATGAGCTATGGTTGATTTAAATTATTTATTTGAGTGGAATTTGCTCAATTTACATAGTACTTGATCTAAAATTGATTTTTATGCAAAAATCCCAAAAATTCAAAGTAGGTAGATTTAAGTGTGTTTTACATTGTACCTAAAAATTGTTGCATTTACATGTACATAGAGGTTGCAATAAATGAAATGGTGATTTGAGAAATTAATTTTTTATAGGACGTCGACACAATATTTTTAGGATCTATTAATTTTCCTAGATACATCTTGATTAGACTCATCCACGGTAATTTTATTTCCTGGAATTAAATAGGTTTGCTATTTATTTTAACTAATTTACAAAAAAAATATCTTGCATGCATCATTAATTCATAATATTTTTTTTTATATGAGAATTCTAGAAAAATTACAGTCCACTCATTTCATCAAAAATCATATTCTGGTCAAGTTTTGGGATTTTGAAACCTCATTTGATCAAAAATTACACTTCATCCCCTAAACTTTCCCAAATTTGCATGTCATTTTTATTTGTATTAAAAAAATAAAAAATATCTCTATGAAAACCTAGCTTATAAATTTACTATTAACTGACCTAAGGAGACAGTGGCTTCCCTGATTTCGACCTTAGGCTTGTCCAAGTAAAAAAATCTATCTGCTTGCTTTAATTGAGAAATTAATTTAGTGGCCTTCTTGATTGAATCTGAATTGTCTGCCTAGAAAGAACACATTAGATGTTAATTCTATCAAATTAACATAGGGTAATTTTTAAGCTCATCAGATGGCACCTTTACCGGGGTGGCACGGCTTACGTTGATTTTCAAAAAGTTTAGATATTAGGTTTTCCACCCCTGGGTAGTTTTAACCCCAATTTTCTTGTAATTATTACTCTTTTTATTTTAACGTGTTTTTATTTATTCTATTTCCTTTATTTTATTTTATTTTATTTTATTTTATTTTGAGTATCTCTCTGACCACCATCTTATTTTTTGTGTGAGGGACCCTACGCAATGGAATGACTGCTAAGGTGACTGAGCAACTCAAGAGCGTTAGAGGCCGATTTTTCTAGGATTAAACCGAGTGAAGGAATTGCATAAATTTAAGATCGAGTCAAGTCGTGAGAGATTGTAGAGTCGTTAGGGTTTTATTTCATGCATTTATTCGATTTTTGTAATTAATTTGTAATAATTTAGGTAATTGCACATTTCCAGTGGATTTTGTTTGGGATCTCGCATGTGTACACTGACATTGGGCACTTATTTCTGTGGTGTGTCAAGACCCGTTTCACTCTTCGATGAGGGTAGGGCTCGACTTGAGTGTCTCGTAGGTTAGACCTGCACATGTGGCTCTTAGAGATTTTATTTAGGTCAAGTATCACTTGCTTGTGCTCGTTTATTTTGGGACCACACATTCACATTTAAAAATATACATCATAGAACGTTTTACTTAGTCAAATTAAATTCATATTCTTTCTGACTAATAGAAATTATTACTAGGTGCGGTTTCATCGCTTGCCTTTTATTTAACATAAAAATTTTCAATTTTGTATTGCATCCCGCATTTAGAGCATGAGGATCACTGTAAGTATTCTGAAGCGGACATGCATCATTGATTTTATCGTCGCATCGGCTTTTCTTGACTCCCTTCCCCTTATTTTTACAACTTAGGATAAAAGTAAATCAGGACTATTTGTTAGGCGTGCCTTATTTGGTGGATTTAATTTAGTGATAATAAAACTTAAAATCTGGAATGTTAATACAATTTTGACCAAAAAATCAAACTAAAATTGGAATTGTATTCGGGAGAGAAGCCAAAGCCTTGGATGCAAGTACTTACTCCAGATAGAGTGGGTAAGGATGGAAATACTAAGGTTAGAGCCCAAATCCCTAGACTTGCCTCCTAAGTCTCCATTTCCAACTCTCACGAATTTAGGGGCAGCAAAGGCTTATCTTCGACCTTAGACTAGGTTTTGGTTGTGTAAGCATGTGTGTCTCCATTGGGGTGTGATATTGAACCCGACAACACAGGAAGATCACCTCATTGATTGGGAGCATAAAGAAGCACCGTTGGGGGTAAGGCGACACCCTGTGTGTAATGGACTTACAAGATTGTTTTATCACAGACCTAAAATTGACAAGATAATTCGGTTGAACCTGTATAGCTTTAACCGTGTGTAGTTGGTGAATTTGGGGTTTGCTTTGTGTTTGTATTCAGGGGTGTGCATTCAAATACTGCGCTCTTAGCTCCTTTCCTATCACTCCTTATTTCACATCGTGCTCTTGATTCAAACCTCTTGACATAGCGAATGGCGGATTGGGGTGATTTTTGCTCGAACTTAGCGAGCCTCTCACTGACCACTCCAAACCGACCGTCCTCACGTATTCAGGGACACTCTTCCTTTGAAATTCTTCGGTTTCATGGAACTCTTCCAATGAGACTAAGGTAAATAAGTCACTATTCATTCTTGAAGGTGGTCAGACCCAAACCAACCCTCTCTTTTCGCACCACATTGAGGAAGACTCTAACCTTGATGCTGCTAGTTTGTCTTATTACAACTCTATTAATTCAAATCCTTTGTATTCTGAAGGTGAAGAAGAATAAGATAATAAGATGCCTCCCAAGAAGAACCTAGATGATGAGGGAGATAATGACCCATTGAAGGACGTCCTAGCTAGACTTGCACAAGCTGAGCAGATAAGTGAACTATTCAGACAGGAACAAGGTTAGGTGAGGAGTGAGGGGGAATCAATAAGAGATGCATACAATCCTAGACAGGAGTTTGAAATGGTATGTGATAATCTAAGATGACATGGTGTCTCTTAGGACTACATATGTCTTGGAGCCTTCCCCTTTGTTGTAGCAAACCTAGTAGCCTATTGGCTGAAGAACTTGGGGAGGGTAGTCACGACATGGGCTGCATTGAAGGACATGTTCCTCAAGAAGTTCTACCTATTGAGCAAGACTAATCAGATGAGGTATCATATATCGAGTTTCACACAGATGTCCCATGATCCTTTCCGCGAGGCATGGGAGAGATTCAAGGACCTGATTAAGAAGTGCCCATACCACAACATTGGTCGACCTATCCTCATCCAGAACCTACAAAGTGGTTTGACTCTCGAGGTTCGAGGATTATTGGATGCTGCTTGTGGAAGCAACTATCTGAACAAAGGATCTGACGTTGTTTGGACGACCTTAGACCATATGGCAGAGACCAACCACACCAAATTCTCTAATAGGGTGATAACTGAGATTTTTTGTAGGTTAGAAGATATCCTCACAGAAAGCAAAGATAAATTGTCGTTGAGGTGACCCATAAGAAATCCCAAGCCAATCAACAATTAACCTACAAATAAATATAACAATGAAAACAGAATAACTATGGAGTTAAAATTTATTTTATTTAACTCTATAAAATATGTCTATAGTGCAAGAATGTTGAGTGTCGAATACAGGGAGCAAACGGTAGAATGGACAAATTAGTGCACAAAATTGTTCGACTTCTTGTATATTTATTGTATTTTTGGTGTTGGAATATTTTTATGGTTTTAATTTTTTAAACTTTTTTAAATATTTTTAATTTTATATTTTATTTTAATTTTTATATTTTTTGATTTTTAATTCTTTTTCCTTGGAATATATATAGTATCGACTTATATAGAACTATAGATATAATGTAAGGTAATGTATTTATGAATACGATAAAAAATAAAAAATATAGGAAATAAAATGTTTTTGGATTTTATATAGTTTTCTACTAATTTTATGATTTTTAAAGTAATTTTGCTAGTTCTTATGTATTTTTGAAACAAAAATGTCCCAAAATAGGGAATAAATAAATAAGCCAAATTGATTTGAAGATAAAAAATAACAAATGTGTCAAAAAGTCTTCAAATTAATTTTAATAAGTAATGAATAAAATAAAGAAAATTCAAAGAAAGAAATAAGTATTTTTTTAAGTTTTGGTATTTTTTATTTTTTATAATGGATTTTAGAGTTTTCTAGTTGTTAGTCCTTTTCATTTTATATTTTCGAGGTTTGGAGCACCACAGGAGGATGAAAGGAGGTCCAGGTGGCGCTCCAGCGACGTCCTGCTCCTTGGATTCCCAGCCAGGTAAGAGCTACGCATTTTACCTTCCTTAGATTTTCATTATGTTTTATGTTGTTTCATTCCTGCATTTAATTTTGCCATTAGATCATTAGAGTAGCATAATTTCCCTAGTTTCGATCGTCGGAGCCATTAGGGCTCCAGCCATTTCACCATGATTCAACCTGTCCCGACCCCGCCTGACCGCCTCATTTTCTTTCCCTAACGCTGCTCCATCGATCCATCTCATTTCTCCCTTTAGTCAAGTCCCAATCTAAGGAGAAGATCCATCTTTTACCCTCACCGGAGTTGACCTACCTCGACGTTCACAAGGTCTCAGACCTCTTTTTTTGGGCTGAGAGGAACCTCTCAAGCCACCGAATCTTTTGCACAAGTCCATCCTCCCAAAGAACCACCTGGATCCTCGATTCAAGGCATTTTGCATCTCCTAGGTCGCTTGAATCTCTAGTTGCTCGCGAGGTCTCCACCGATGGATCTGGATTTTCTGGAGGTCCCTGGCGATGCGGAATGGTCTAAGGTGTCTACAAAGCCTTTTTGGTGTGAATATTAGTTCCCTGAGTCACGAGGAATCGAAGATCAAAGTTCAGCCACTCGATTGTTCTTTGTTTTGTTGGTGATGCTCCAGTACCGTCGGATTAGGAGGCCTCTCCAGTTCTAATCTCAGACTTGCATCAAGGTTGAAGCGATGTGCAACCTCAGCCATCCGATGCGCTTTAGTGAAGATCTCCAATCGTCGGATGGCGCACAAATAGGGGTAATTTGCACCATATCCCCCTCTCGTTTCTTTTTTTAGTTTAGTACTTAAATATTCGTCTAGAGTGTAAATATTTTTTAAAAATTGCATATAGCCCCCCATACTTCCATGTATTTGCCCATATGTCCACATCGGCTCAGCTCACGTGGCTTGCCACACGTGTTGGGTATTTTGCAGGCATGCCCCTCTAGTTCTGTATATTAAGTTTTGATCCATAAAATTGTATATTTATTGTTAACTTTTTGGAAAATTTTTACATGGGACCTGGAAATGTTGTATATTTGCATAAATGCTCTTCCAAGGTATTTTTCATTTATTTATTTTGTGGAAAATTACATGTATGCCACTAGGTTTTATGAAGTGGTTCTGAAATGCATGTATACTTTATTTTAATTACAAATAGTTCCCTACAATAACATTAAGTGATATTACTTGTTTATTTTTGTTCAAAATTCTTACTATTTGTATTTAATTTTGGAAAAATACACATCAATACCTGGGATGACATGTTTTCATGCTTTGATTTTTAATTTGCATTTTAGGCATTTATTTATTTATTTAAATTCAAATAGTTAGCAATAACTCCCATTTTAGCTATAAAAAGGTAAAAAAATATTAAAATTCCTCTAAAAATTATAAAATATATATGTTGTTTATTATGACATATATTAACTCCAGATATAAAATTCCTAAAAATAGAAAAAGAAAATGATAAAAAATTAAAATCTCCAAAATACAGTAAAAAACAACAGAAATCCACAATTTTTTCCAAAAATATTTATTGTTGTCCCTAAATTTTCTCTATGCTATTATTTACGTATTAAAATTGATTTGAAGAAATTTTGACACTTTTTTGTTATTTTTATCCTTCAAATCAATTCGGGCTTTAATCCATGTTTTGGAATGTTTTTTATTTAATAAAACTAAAAATATGCAATAATTCTAGAAAAATCACAACAACATTAGAAAAACATAAAAACCTAAAAAATACATTTTATAGGTTTTTGGACTATTTATAAATATATATACTATATACTAGCTATATGTATATAAATATATATTATCTATATTCTTATATTATGTACTAAAATATCATGTATAAATATATTTTTATTTTATTTTCCAAAATAAAAAAATAAATTAAAAATTAGCAAAATTAAAACCTAAAAGAAAAGAAATATATATAGATATACATACCTTATGTGTATACCCCTACCTACACGTATATATGTATATATATTAATGTAATCTATCTTATTTTTATAAAATTACCTATATTTACTATTAACTTAAAAAAATGATCTCAAGAAAAAAATCAAAAACCCCACATAAAAGACTTAAAGAAAAGTATGTACATAATTCACATTGATTAGCAATAATCATTGGCTACCTAGCTTGCTCTTTGTGGTTCGACCTCTACTCGCTTACATGTTATACATTTTTGTTTGTAGAGTATAATAAATTTTGCCTCGTATTTTGGCTATTAACTGCTTATTTTACATTGTAGGTACTTATTGATTGAACAAGGGTTCTCTTTGTGGGTCGCCTCGACAACACTCTATCTTCACACTCTATGAGGATACATTTTTAGACCCGCATAGTAGAAAACCCCATTCATCACATAACCCTGAGCCACTTCACAGATCGATCCGTGAGCTGTGGGATCGTTCTTGTCGACTTAAGTGGTCCAAGCCTAAATTCTTTCAATAATGAGTAAGGCATGATTTTATTGAAGACATGCTACCAAGTAGAGTCTGCTCAAAACTTGGTCAAATATTTGGCATCTGATATTGGGTGCTCTCTTGTCTTTCTTTTTCTGTGGGAGGCCATTAATTGCATTCGATGTGGACATGGTCAATATATTGTTCTCTCCATTATTGAGCATGTTCTTGCAGTTCAGATGCTTGGAGGTACATGCTTTATTCAATCCTTTCTTGATGCCTGGCATGTAGTTCATGGCCTTCACAATTGGTATTTTCAAAACAAGATTTTCAATAACTTCAACCATTCTAGGGTCGGACAATGCAATTTTCAATTTTGGAATTTTTTTGGTATTTTTCATAGCATCTGTAAACAAAATATTCATAGAAGAAAAGACATTGATCTTAATTACAGACTTATTTATAGATGATTGGACAACAAATGGGCCACCACGCAAAATAGTCCAAATCTATCCACATGAGCTTGGGCTTTGTCGGGCTGCTCTGGACCGACTGTTGGTGCGGGATCCTCCAAGGTTGGTCCTTCATAGGTTTGCCTCTTCATTTCTTTTTATGAATTTTTTTGTTGATTTTTGCACATTTTTCTCTTGTTGTTGGAGGTGGACGGTGGCTGGTGATGCTCCTCCATCATCTTCTTCCTCACCCGGCTCTGTTGCTAGATCGGTTGATGCAGAAGATGACTCTCTAGAAGTTGCTTTATTCTTCCCTTTAGCGATGGCATATGGTTGCAACGTTTTACTGCTCCTAAGAGTCATTGCATGAGGCAAAGCATAATCTGAAATATGTAACTCTAACTGACCGGGGGAAGCATCACAAATTACCTGCTCTTTTCACTTAAAATTATTAAGGTTCACCTCAACCTGTGTTGGAATGGGCGTCTTGGTGCTAGTAAGGTCATCGAGCTTTTGAGACATCTCTGCTAGACCCTTAACGAGATGGGCCAAACAGTCGAACGTTGGGTTCACTGGAGTAGACTCAGATGATTCAATGTGTTGACCATTTTGAGTACAGTACTGTTAGGCTGGGAATTCTGAGAATCATGGTGAGAAGGAGGGAGTTCTTGCTGATGAAATTGCGGAAGAGGAGGATAGTGATTATAAGAAGCACCTGCATACTGGTGGTATGGTTGATAGTGGCAGTATGCGGGCTGTTGGTACTGCTAATTTTGCCTCCAGTTGTTCTGATACTGCGGAGGTTGGTGTTGTTGAGGCTGGTTGGATTGGACAAATCTCCCACCCTACTATTGGTGATACGACCGAATGGTCAAAGATTGGCCATGTTGTTGTCCGCCTGGATGGTCCAATTGGGCATCATTATTCTAGATGTCACTTACCTCTTGGATAATTGGTGGTGCTAGTGAGAGTAGATCATAAGAAGGGGGCCGGAGCTCTAGCTGATACAAAACAATCTGTTGAGATGGTAGCGGCAACTGATCTGGAGCATGTAGGTAATACATGAGCTAGATCTGAGGCTGACTCGCACTCTACTGTGGTTGTTGTGGCGATGATGGTTCTTTCGGCTAAACGTGAGTGGTGGCGGTCGAACTCACAGATTGGACATCGCTGATGGTGCTCACAAGCAACTCCAATTACTTTGTAATCTGATCCAGCATGTTCAGGTACCGGATCCTTATTTCGATCACAAACAACTTCTCCAAGTCCTTTGATCTCTTTTCAATAATATCAACTTTAGATAGGTGTCTCCCGATGATGCTGAGATTGGATCTCTCGTTCCAGTCTTTCTCACTGGATGATGTCATATTGACGGTCTTGTGGTGGGCTTGTGATTGTCGTTGGTATGCACGGGATGAGGATAGAGTGGCCTCTCCTTCAGTTATTTCTTCGAAAATCAGCCAAACAATGTCATCAACCTTGTTGAAGTACGAGCCACCATTGGTGACATATACTAGCCTTTAACTCTCATGAGAGAGACCCCCAAAGAAGTACTGAACTAACCTGGCCTTCGGAATTTCGTGGTAAGGGCACTTCTTCTGTAAATTACGGAATTTCTCCCATGATTCATGGATTGATTCATGGGGCCCTTAGGAGAAATTACTAATCTGTGCTCGCATCTGATTCAGAAGATCCAAGGGATAGTACTTCTGGAGGAATGCGAACTTTAATTCCTCTCAGGTCGTCACAACCTTCCCCAGATGGTTCATCCAAAGAAGAGCCTTATCATGAAGGTTGAAGGGGAATGCGGTCATTTTGAATATACTCAATGGGATGTTAGGGTGGTGAGTTGTGCGGCAGATGAGAGAGAATTATTGAAGATGGATGTAGGGCTCTTCATTGGTGTTCTGGTGGAATGAGGGCAAAAGAGCGAAGAAATGAGGCATGAGATCAAAATATCCGTGGACCACAGGAATCTGTATACACTCTACCATTTGGCTAGCGTCAGATTGGAGGTTTCTTGGAGTCGGCTTGGGCCTCTCTCCCCTTGGCTCATCTATCGACCCTTCATGGTTTCCATCTTCTGGTTCGTCTTTTCCTCCTCCTACTCTTATGTCTTCTCTCTCTCCTCATGTCATTTAGCATCTCTTGGAAAGTGACCTAGGCTAGGACCTGATCGGTCAGCTACTGTTGGATGGTCTGGATGGAAGCAAGCAACTGTGCATTCATAGTATTCTGATCAAGTTGTCCCTGATCTAACGTTGCTTATCTCTTTCCCTTCCCTTGAGGAGCCATCTCTAAATAAGACTCAAAGGATGTGATCTACACATGGTACAGTGTTGTTTCTGCATAAAAAGATGTATCCCCTTCAGACTAAAAATATTTTGTGCTAGATGGAGTAGATGATCTGGAATTAATGTCAACTCCAGATGTATGTGAATGGAGCATTTGATATTGACTGAAATCAATATCCATCCACAAGGGACGACTGAAGGGACAAGCATGATCTCAGTTTATTGGAATAGATGAAGAAGTCAAGGAGTTTGGAGACTGGTTCGCAAGATCTGAACTAGGTTCTTGGAAATCTCCTTGAATTATTGAGGATGTTGAACTCATGGAATCGATGTAGGTGCTAGTAGGGTCCTGACAAAACCTTCCATGAGACGACATCTTGGAGAGAAGTGAAGTAGATGAGGAATGGAACATGATGATGAACAATAGATGAAGAGGAAAATAGTGAAGGCTCACAAATAAGCGGGGTAAAGAAAAATGGCACAAGTGCACAGGACTAGATCTTGACCTAATTCTAATTCAAACAAACTTAATATAAGTGTGAATTCACCAACCCAACACAATGTTAAGCTGTGAGAGTTTGATTATTTTTATCTTTTCAATTTTATTATTATTTTCAGACAATCTTATAACAAGTCCTTAGAGGGCTAACCCTAAAGGGGAGTGTGTGCTGCCAAGTACCATGTACTTGTCCCACCTCCTCTATAACATGTGATCTGCAATGTTTGAGGTCCTTGATCTCGTGGCTTGGGGGCTACTCGGTCAAAGAAATAGAGAGGAAGCCAGTAGGAGAAATGGATACTTTCCCCACAAGTGAGGTACTCGGACACAAGGCGGTGAGACAGACACACCCATGAGGGCATGGACTAATATTAGTACTTTAGACCAAGTCGGATGCTCCACACAAGGTAGAAGCATCGTCGTAGACAAGGTCCTACTAACCTATGTATGATAGAAGCACCAATACTTCGTCATCCTAGGTGATTATCAAGGCAGCCACAGATCGAGTTTGGGATCTAATCCTTATGGGTCATGCCTCACTCAGTCTGGAATGTACCTGAAAACAATGTGTGCTTTATGAACCCTAAATAATGAATGCTCGTTATATATTTTATCTAGGTCAAAGTTTATTAAATAATCCCCTTATTTTAATTTTTTTTGATTTCACTCTTCTTTTAGTATTTTTTTCAAAATAATGTGCCTAACAATTTTTTTGTATTTTATTTTTGAATCCTAAGTGATACAATACCGGGAGAGGAGTCGGAAAAGGTCTTCAAGCTGACAACAATGTGGAAATCTCACCTTAGTATCAAATGATGCATGCAAAGTTAGAAGGACTTACAATGCTTCTCAACTCTCTCCATGCGAGATGTAAAACAATATTGAAATATTTACACTACGTGCACAATATGAAAAAAATGGTGTCACCCTAAACAGAAATGCTATTAGACTAGAAGAACCAAATGCTAATTATCCAGAAAAGAGGCCTTAAGTCTCGTCTTGGAGACCCCCGGTGCCTACCACAACAGGTCCTGCAAGCATTGTATGGAGTCTCTCATGGTGCTCGGTCTCAAATCCAAAGAATCAACAATTAATCTTTGACTAGATCCAAGCGTATATCACTATAGGTACATGCTATATGATGAGGTTGTGGATCTAGCTACCGAATCAAGTAACCCTAATGTCAATAAGTTCAATCACAGAAAATAAAGAAAAAGAAGGCGAAAAACTCAAAATGCGAGAAACAAATTAGAAGAAAGGTGATGAAAACAACAAAAAACCGACGAGTCCCCCAGGTGAAAAATAACCCGAGCAGTGGACCTCGTGAAGTATAGTGTCCAAGAGTGTCCTAAATTATTACAAATTTATATGCAAAAATAAAATAAACACTCTCTCACAAAATAAAAACAAAAAAATCTCAGCTAAAAGCTCTATTCTTTTTCCTCTCTCTCTCTCTCTTACTCTCTTCCATCTGCCTATACAGAAAAGGTTGGTATCCTCGTCGCTCGAGTGCACCGACTTCCAAAGAAGTCACCTTCATCACACGATCCATCATAAAAATAAATAAAGAGATATGTTAGAAGAAGCTCGAGCAACTAATTATGCAAAGAAATAAAATAGAAATAAATATGGAAATAAAAATGTATAATAAACAAATCCTAGGCATTGCGCCCCATCAGAAGTGCCATTTGTTGAATCACTAGCTATCGAGAGGAAGTCGTGAGGTCTCACAAGGCAGACCTCAAGTGACCGATCATGAAGGCCGATAAATTAAAACAACAATCAGCCCACGGTATAAGAATCAAGCAAAGAAATATAGAGCGGGTCAAAATTTATTATAACCTAGATAGAAATGTTTATAGGGTACAAGTATTCTATGTGTCGAACCTCAGATAACTATAGGGTATAGGCAAAATATTATTGTATACAAAAAGAAACAACAACTATTTTCTGTGTACTTTTGGGTTTTTGAATTTTTGTAGATTTTTTATTAAATTTAAATTTTATGGACTTTTATTTTTATCTTTCTTTTTTGTTTTTAATTTTATAATTTTTATTTTCTTTCTATATTTTTCTGGTTTTTAGTATCTTTTTAGTATATAATAAACATATATATAATTATATATGTAATAAGTATGGTATAAGTAATATGTATATAAGATATGGTAAATATATACAAGAATCAGAAAATATAAATAAGAACAATTTTGTTTTTTAAAGGGTTTAACATATATTTAAGTATTTATAAGAATTGATAATAGTATTAAATATATATCTATAATAAAATGTAGGGTATTTTATTTATAATAGCTACATATATATAGTCAAAATTACATAATGAAATATTTTTGAGTTTTTTATATTTTCTTCTATGTTTGTTAATTTTAGGGGGTATTTTTGGTGATTTTTATATATTTTTAAAATTCGAAATACAAAAAATCAGGGAGTCAATAAATAGGTTGAAAGTTTTAAGGCTTTAAAAATAGATAAATAGTTCGAAATTACTTAAAGCTATTTTCAATATATAGTAATATGTATATATAAAAATCAAAGTAGACAACTATTTTTTATTTTGAAAATATTTTCTATTTTTTAGGGTAGAGAGGTTTTTCAAATTTAGAGTTTTCTTTTGTTTTTTTTTTTGGTATGTAGCTATATTATACAATAATATACTACCTCTATTTTTTGGAATTTTTGAAGGTGTTTTTCTATTTTTTATAATTTTATCTCTACACAAGGAACAAACAACACCAAAATGATTTTTAATAAATTGAAATGCAATGAAATGACAAATATTTTTTGCAATGTGAAAAAGCATCATTCAAAGCACATTCAGTAATTTTTGCAACAAAGTAGATATTTAATCCAAAATAATATACATAAAATAAATTAAACAGACATGTAGGGGTATCTTTGCAATTAAAAATAAAGCCAAGGGGTTACATGTAAAATATCCTAAAATTTTCAACGTAATATACAACTTTCGAGACTAAAAATAAATATCTGAAGCTAGAGGAGCCTAGATGCAAAATAGCGAACTCACGTGGGGCGCTACTGAAGTCGATGTGGCACAAGACTAAATGCAATATAGAGGAACCATGGGGTCCCATATGTAATTTTTACACAAATTTATAACACACTAAAATATTTACAGTCCAAACAATAAAGTAAAAAAGGAGGGGATTGTTTATTAATTTACCACTATATTTGTGCGTGATTGGAGGGACGAGGTGCAGCCACGTGGCTGGATGAGCGTGCCTGAGCGAGCAACGCTTCATTTGGAATTAATGTCCAAGATTAGATCTTGGCCCCAAGCTCTATCTGATGTTGGGAGGACGACTGGAAGAACACGAAAGAACTCGCCGTTGGAGAGCTTGAATATATGGTGGTCATCTCCGACCTCCTCCTCCTCTAAGGTGCTCCTCCGCTTCTTGAGGGTGATGCACGCCCGACAGGTGTCTTCAGAAGGTCTGAGGCTTATTGAAGGAGCCCTGGAGAACAAGTAACCTGGAGTTCCTGTTCAGAACTTTAGGTGGAGATCCATGTGGTATTGGATTTCACGAACCTGCACCAAATTCTTAAGGGAGTTGAGGGATATCTCCTCGATCCCATATTGAAGCTGCTACAGCATGGGATGACCGGAATGGAGGAGGCTCCGATGAAGGCGGTGGCGAGAGCTCCGACGAAGTGATTCCTAGCAAGGATCACAGGGGAAACATGGGGTTGTAATGGAGAAGCGTTAGGGGAAGATGATGGAGGCGGAAGCGGGTCGGAACATTCGAAGGTTACAGTGAACTTGGTGTCATTTTTATTTTCAAAATTAAGCTAAATGTGTGATTAAATGATGAAATTGAGGCCTAATATGTGCTAAGGGTACTAAATGCATGAAATAAAATCATACCTATCAGTTCGAAAAGCTCGGGGGCTCAGAGCAGTGAAGGGTCACCGGAGAAGAGGTCTCGTGAATGTGGATCTTGCTTTATGACCCCTTATCCACGCCATAAAGGGTCGGAGGTCTTCCTGTTGTCACCAGGGTCTCGACAAAGATATCCAATGGGGGTTACAATGGGTGAAGAGGGATCAAAAAGCGAAAGAAGGTCGGAGAGGTATATTTATAAGGTTGGTCTCTAACCAAAAATATGGAGAGATGGCAGGAAGATCGAAGAGGGTCGGTGGATATTCTCACACAGGCGAGGGTCAAGGATAAAGAGGCTATAGATTGGAGCAGATCTCAAGGAGGATTGAGGCGAGGAAGAGGCATGAGAAATGGGAGAAGTCAGAGGGGTAGGTGACAGACACATATAGGCAGCTAGAGAAGGACAGTTGACCCGCCGATCAATGAACGAAATTTCCTGGATGGTACACGTGGACCAACCAAGAAAAGAATGGGAAAATATTTATAAATTCAATTAAAATTAGTAAATTATTTTATTAATTTTTAACTAGAACTTAAGAAATTTTGTAATTTTCTGTAGTATTTAATTACTATATTTATTTATTTTTACAAGGTCATTTATTATGTGTTAATTTTTACGTGTGTACTTATATTTATGTATTTTAATTTTATTTTTAATTATATTTTATTATTATATATTGGTATTTTATATATTTATAACTTATTCAAACACACATTTAGGTATTTTTATTTATTTTTTTGAAGTTGTTTATTTACTAAAATAAATATGCATATTTATTATATAGGTACTTACACGTATAATTCATTTGTATATTAAAGTATGTTTATTTATTTTATTTTTGAATGGTTTTATTTTAATTTAATAATGTACATGTGTTTTAAATAATATTTACAATATTATAAAAATATATGACATTGAAATATATAAAGCGCAAACATATTAAATACTTTATACATGTATAGTGCACAATGAGGGCCCAAAACCTAACTTTCACATCTTAACTCCAAATTGAATGAAAATCAACTTCATTAAATAGCTTATTTAATTCTATGAATAATAAAGGTGAGGTTGATTAATTTTGATACAGTATGGAGGGGATACAGGTCTGCAAAGTTTTCTTTGCAGATTTTTATTCCGTGTGTCCTGGGCACACTGTGCATTATTTTTTAGTGAAAAATTTTTGTATATTTCTTTAATGTACAATATTAATTTTAAAAGTTTGTTGATTTGATGTGTAAAAATAGGAAAATAAAATGGGTCTCAAATTGTACTTATTGTCCCATAAAATTAGGGTTTTTGAGTGTATTCTCTATACAATTGGTCGCCCTATCTCCTTCTACTGTATTCCTTGTCGAAAGGGTCATCATTATGACAGGGTCTCGGAGGCTAGGGTCACTCAGTGTCTTTGACTCTTCATTCTTTTTCGTTTCTTTTCTTTTCTTTATTATTTTATTTTAGCACAAATATAGTATTTTGTACAGTCTTTGATACAGTATTTATACAGTATTAACAGTGATTGAGTATATATTTTAACGTATTATTGATATATACATGTATTTAACTAATGATTTAAAGCCAGACTGAAAGAATAAAGGTGATGAATGAGGATTCATCACGCTCCAGTCCTTCAATTACTCCTTACCAGCACGACATGGGAAGCAACACCCTCAGCAGGTAACCAGCAAAGTATGCATAGAGTTGATATTGACCGCAATGTCTTCTATTATGTGAGTGAGTGATTTATTTATATTTGTCCAAGTTGAGCATTGCATGCCCGAGCTTGAGGGATTTTAGAGTACACAACCATAGGAGGGTAATTGGATCCCTCCAGGCTCCAATTACCACGAGAACATATATTTGTCCCACATTATTTATTAGTGGGACTTGGTCATGATTGTGGGGCTATATAAGAAGCCTCACACCTTCTGTATTCATTGAGAGAGATTAATAGAAAATCAGCCTTTTGAGGTGGTTCTCCCATGATTTCATCTTGCTCCTTGTGGAGTAGGATTCCATATAAATCCCGGGTTTCTTCATGGTTCTTCATTGTTATATCTGATTACACTTCTACATTGTCGTCTTCTACGTTAACGGTTGAGCAAATGAGTTTGGAGAGGTCGCGGAGCAAGAAGAGCACCAAATTATTATGAAAAGAGATGTTCTTATCATCTTTGGCCTTGTCGTCATTATATAAGGATATCCAACATTCCTAATCCTATTTGAAGAAGGTTTTTGTACACCCCTCTTCTCCTTAGCATTATTTTTGTAATTTTTTAAAATATGGGGGCATAGTTGTAAATTTTCTACCCATCACATAGATGGGCTCTCTTCCACAAGTAACTCAACTTTAAACCTTAAATAAAAAGGTTTTAAGTGAGGGGGTTGTTTGGAAATACTCTAAAATAGTCCAATGACCCCTTTAAGGAAAGTGTTTATTACTGGAGAAATATCTCCTTCTTGTCCACACCAAATGTGGCTCCGAGATTTTAGTATATGTTCCAATGTCGATGTCCTAGGGTTTCTCCCATCCAAAGAAACCAACGGAGGTGTCTATACTTTGGTTTAGGGCAGCAACAAAGGGTATAGAATCCCGTTGAGGCTCGTGGCGGCGTCTTTGGCTTCTCTTGTGCATAAGCCGATGGAGGTGAGGACGTGGGATATGTTAGGAGGCGAGAGAATAGCACTGATGCTTGCTTATGTAGTAACAATGAGGATCCGCATTGCAACGGTGGAGATGGGGAATACTCAGCTTCGAACAACTTCGATTATGGAGTTGGTTGAAGCAAATGCTTCATTAACGACTTCGACAAGAACTACATCGGCTTCAAGAATGGTGGTTGGGCATCACCAAGGGTGGCAGTTAGGGGTGCTAATCGAATCGAATATATTCGAATCCACTTAGATTCAGATTCAATTCATTATAAAATTTTCGAATCGAATTCGAATCGAATATTAAATGAATTTCTAATCTAAATTCAAATTCAATTCATTTGGAGTTTCGAATATTCAAATTCAATTCATTTTATATCGAATTAAAATTTTATTTAATAAATTAATAAATAATAAAAAATTATATTAAAAATATTTTAAGTTTCAAAGGATTGAATAGACTTTGTGATACTCATAAGTGAAAAAATAATTGATATAAATAAAAAACTTTTAACATAAGGTAAAATTCAATTGATAATGTGAATTGCATTAAAGTACCTAACTTTTCTTGTTCGTGTATGTCTCTTGAAATCCCCATTTGCTCTTTTTGTACCTATGGTGAATTGAATATATAAAGAAAAATAATTATTGACATCTTAATAAACCATTGATCTTTTCTTTTTATACCTATGATGAAAATTCAATCAATGCATCTCCACCTTTCAACTGACACTCCACCAACTTTCTCATTCTCTTTGGTAAATGATTCATAAACCATTGATCTTTTCTTTCTATCAATCTTATTAATTATTTCAAGAATCAATTTTTCTATTTCTTCACCCTCTTCTTCCACTTTTTCATTAATATCATCATCATGCCTAATGACCCTATCATGGACACTATCTTGAGAAGATGGTATGTTTGAATTAGACTTCTAAAAATAAATGAAAACATGTGCTCAAAACTATATATCAAATTCTATACCAATATAGAAATACAAGATATAGATTAATAGATATACATGTCCAAGATAATAACCAGAAGATTGTGTCCCATATTTCTCTGAAGAATCCTCCATATCTTCCCTCACATTGTGACCTATCTCCATGATATCTGAGAAAAAAAGAATCACTAAATTCCATCAGAACCATAAAAGGTCGATGTGAACTGACTTATGGAGCTGAATCTAACATCTGAGGTGTATAAAAACCGGCAAACCAGATTGAGAACTCAGTTGGTGTGGCTTTGATCTTAAATTTTCTAATATGTAATATTTTTTCTACATCAAGCATCAGTTCATGCTTACCTCATTTCCATACACTCTTATAGGGGCGTATTTGAGCTTATTAAAGATTATGATGATATTTCCTTCTTAATAACCTAGTCCCCTTCCAATCTTGATGAGAAATGGAATTTAATTGCAGTTATGATCTTTTGCACATTTAGCCATTTAGGCAAATCTCGAAATCCATGAAATCTATTCATACCATAATTGTCTCTAAGATATTATTTGTATTCAAATGCTTGGTTATCCTTATCATAAGATCTACATACTATGATGGACGGAAGGATTAAGAGTGTGATTAAGGAAAAGATTGTTAGAAATTTGAAATATATGACCTCGGGATGGTTTTTAAAAATTTAGTATGTGTTTGCTTGCAGATGATGTATTTTAGAATCATAAATTATTTGGATAGAACCTAAATCCTAATATTTTAGGGTAAGGGGGGGTAATACCAGTAGTTGTAGGGGTAATGGAGAGATGCTAGCGGCATTGGTGAGTTTAGAACCATTGTTGTCGACAGCGGGGAAAGCGGGAGCTGGTGGTGGGGTTGGCTACTGGGAGGGTGGTGTTGTCAGTGGTGGGAGCGAGCAGGAGCGGGAGACTGGAGCCGACAACATTGGAGAGAGGGAGCAGGAGCGGGAGGCTAAAGTCGGTGGCATTGGAGAAAGCGAGTAGGAGCCTGGAACCAACAACGTTGGAGAGAGCGAGCAGGAGCGAGAGGTTGGAGCTGGTGACATTGGATAGCAAAAGCAAATGCTAGGATTTTTTTCTCATGAATGACGAGGGGGAAAGAGAATTTAGAGGAGTAAAGATGGGAAATGGTGTATGCAACGGGCATCCCAAAATTATGACGTTTAGAATAAGATGATGAAAATTTTATTTATTTGAGTTGTGTATCATGTGTGGGGATTTTACAAAACATATACTACATTTATTTACATATATATAGATTCATACCATATCATATATGTGTGCATCGAATCGAATCGAGTTATTATCGAACGAATCCAAGTGAATTCATATTCGATTCATTTGGGAATCGAATCCAAAAATTAAATTCAAATTCAGTTCATTTGATTTCGAATCGAACTTTTTTCGAATTTTTATCGAACGAATCCTAATCGAATTCAAATGATTCAATTCAATTAGCAGCCCTAGTGGCAGTGGCTCCGAGGGTCACCCAAAATCAAGTAGAGATGGGGGTCGCATCGGCAGTACTTGCAAGAGCCAGAACGACAACTGTGGGACTCTCTACGCAGAGAGGATCGTCTGTTGTGGTTTCACCTGCAATAACGCAGGGGGTCTGTCGGACGCGCGATGGAAGGTCGTGATAGGGGGGCCATTATCCCCGGCCCCCTATCAGGGTCATCCATTAGACATCCAACGTACCTCCTATGTTGCAATAGGGGAAATCACTACTGACGATTTGGTGACTATTGTGAGATCGATATGACACTCCTTACAGGCAAAAAATGGCATTTTGGTGGCAATGATCACGTGTTGTCGAGGCTAAAAAGGGATGGTGGTGTTGCTAAGTGCTACAGTTGGTGGTAATGGAAGCGAGGAGTGGGGTTGGTGTTGGAAGGATGGCGTTGGCAACCAACCCTGTTCGGGTGATGATGCAGCCACATCATAATAATCTCATTGGCAAGAACGATGGATTTTTTACACCCAGGACAATGACTGCAAGGCATTGTTCTTCCTTGTTTTCTTCTTTGTAACCTTCACATTTGTCCTCCGTGAGTTTTGTAACGAAAAAACCTTTAAAGACAACATCTTCTTCATTTTTATTGTCATGAGAGTTATATTATACGCAAGTGACATAAGCCCCCACTTTTCTTGCATAAATGAATCTTCATCAAACCATGATTCCAATCAAACATGTAACTTCAAACTTCCTTTGTATGGCGACATCATCCTTTTTCATTTTCCATATGAATATGCCCCATAGTAAAAAAGATAGTATATTTTAATCACCAATACTCAACTAGATCGTCGAATTGTAGGGGAAGATTCGAAATCCATGATATTAATTGATGCAAAAAAATCAAACGGTAAAAAAATAGTAGGTGGGAGGAAGAAGAGGCGCATCACAAAATGCGAGGTTTTGGAGGAGAAACACGTAGATGTGTGATGAAGAGAGAGAAAAGAGGGAGAGGATATGGAGAAACTCCTATTTAATTTAAGCTTCTTCTAAACAGTATGCTTTATATCCCCTTTCAATGGTATGGTGGTAGAGTGGTGCGCCTACCACCTAAAAGACCAGGGCTCAAATCCCCCCTTATGAAAGATTGCATCAAGCAGCCAACAACCAGTGTCAAAAAAAGCCGGTCTTCTAACATGGATTTGATAAGAATCCATGTAGTCGACTTTACTTAAAGTAGAAGAAAGCTTTACCATTTTCCTGTAAACAATGATTGCCATCTACTTTATAAATAAGGGGTAGGATTACAAAACAAAACTAAAAGAAAACTAATCCCTAATTTGACTCTCTAATTTACTCAATCAATTAGAAATCACATTCAATCTCTTTATTTATTAAAATTTTAGCATACTCAAATTGGATGAAAATACGACAAATATGACTAACCCTAACCCTAATTAATTTTTTAATGCTAATCCTGATAATTTTGAGATTTGTGTAGCCTCTTTTATTAATAAAAAGATGAGTACATGAAGCCCATCATTAGGGACTAGTCTTCTTGCCATAGGTGGCCAACATGACTTTTAGAAATGAGAGCATAGATAGACAACTTGTCCTTGAAAAGGGGGTGGTGAATCTCCATTTCATCACTGTTATTCTTTATTTTTGGCAATTAAACCCTAGCTGAATGCATGTATATATCTATAATTTGTCAAAATAAACGTTCATTAATATGAACAAAATATTGTATGAAATAATGTATAATTATTGTATTTGTCGTCAAAATAAAAGAATAAAGGAAAGAAAAGAAAAAGAGAAAAGTTTCAAGGACTCTAAAGTGACCCTAGCCCCCGAGACTGAGTCATCATGATGACGTAGTTAACAAAGAATAAAGTAGGGAGAGGTAGGGATGTTGATTGTACAGAAAATACAGAACATATCATTCTACCAAATAGGCCAATAATTACTTTATTGGACCTATTTTATTATTTATTATTTACACCTCAAATAAAGAAACTTTGTACATGAAAATCGTATATAATAATGTATATAAAAATACAAAATTTATTTCATACAAAAAGAAAATACAGTGTACATTTTATAAATAGAATAAAATCATGAATCCCAAACTTCACAGACCCATATCTCCCTAATAAAAACTTAAAATATATCAAAATCGCTTTTAATTGTATATAACTTTTCATAAGATATTTAATGAAGGTGGTTTCATATTTTTTGGAGTCAAGGTGTGAAAGTTAGGTTATGGACCCCTATTATATAATATACCCGATTAAAATATTCATTTTATTTATTCCTTATTATTTTTATAATTTTATATTTTTATAATTTTGTAAATATTATTTATAGTATATGCACATATTAAAACTTAAATAAAAACACGAATAAAACATTGAAATAAAATACTTATATAAAATACATATGTAAAATACATGTACTTATACCTATAGATATCACACTCCTATTTAATTAAGTGTATATATTAATTCAGAAAAATATCATAAAATGTATTTATTTATATAAAAATAAATATATAATTATTTTTTTAATAAAAAACTAAAATAATAAAACATAAAATATAAAATAAAAATAAAATACATAAAATATAGGTAAATATACATATATATATATATACCCTAAAAAGTAACTTGTAAATAAACACCTCTAAAACAACAACAACAACAACAACAAAGCCTTTTCCCACAATTAAGTAGGGTCGGCTACATGGGTTCTTCGCCTCCATTCATATCTATCATGGGTCAATCTCGGGCTTATATCCACAAAACAAAGATCCCTTCGTATGGTCTCTTTCCAACACTTCTTGGGTCGTCCCCGCCCTCTCTTAGCCGGCTCAACATCCCAACACTCGCATCTCCTAACCGGTGCATCAGTTGATCTTCTTTGCAAATGACCAAACCATCTTAAGCGATTTTCTCGCATCTTATCCTCGATCGGAGCAACACCCACTTTCTTTCTGATTGCATCATTCCGAAACCGATCTTTACGTGTGTGTCCACACATCCACCTTAGCATTTTCATTTCTGCTATAGCCATTCGCTGCACATGTCTATGGTTCACAGGCCAACATTCAAATCCATAGAGTATAGCAGGTCTCACGGCTGCTTTGTAAAATTTCCTTTAATTTTTAAAGGAATTTTCTTATCACAAAGAACAGTAGAGGCTCCTCTCCAGTTTAGCCAACCTGTATTTATTCTATTAGTAACATCTCCATCAATTTCCCCATCATGTGGCAAACCAGATCCCAGATATCTAAAAGAATCTATCTTCCGAATGTTATCATCGTGAATCTTCATCTCAATTCCTTCACCATTGCTTCCATCAAAGGTGCACTCTATATATTATGTCTTAGCCCTACTTATAAGAAAACCTTTACTCTCCAACTCATGTCTCCATAACTCAAGCTTCTCATTTACTCCATCTCTCGTCTCGTCAATCAACACAATATCATCAGCAAATAGCATACACCAAGGTAGCTCATCCTGAATATGACTTGTCAATTCGTCCGTAATCAAAGTAAAAAGAAATGGATTCAAAGCTGAACCTTGATGTAAACCAATGTTGATGTCAAAATAGCCAGTCTTCCCAAGCGGGGTCCTTACACAAGATAAAGCCCTATCATACATGTCCTTTATGAGGTTAATGTATAGGACAAGCACTTGTCTCTTCTCCAAAACTCTCCACAATATCTCTCGTGGGACAGAATCATAAGCCTTCTCCAAATCAATAAAGATCATATGGAGGTTCTTCCTTTTAGCTATATAAATCTCCATTGTTCTCTTCAGCAAATGGATAGCTTCAATAGTTGAGCGACCTGGCATGAATCCGAATTGGTTTTCTTTGACGTTGGAAACTTGCCTCAACCTTCTCTCGATCACACGCTCCCAAATTTTCATAGTGTGACTCATCAGCTTGATACCTCTATAATTTGAACAATTTTGAATGTCTCCTTTATTCTTATAAAGAGGCACCACGATACTCCTCCTCCAATCTTCAGGCATTTTCTTGCTTCGCCAAATAACATTGAATAGATTCGTAAGCCAAGTCAAACCATGCTCACTAAAACTTTCCATACTTCTACAGGGATGTCATCCAGTCCTACACCTTTCCCAGATCTCATAACCTTCAAAGCCTCCTCTACTTCCTTTCGTTGTATCCGTCTATAGCTTTCACGATTCAAGTAACTTTCACAACTAGCTAGATCATCCAAAATGATCTCTCTATTTCCTTCCCCAATGAAAAGTTTATGGAAGTACTTCTCCCATCTAGTCTCTATATCCTTCTGAGTAACAAGCACGTGACCTTCCTTGTCCTTAACGCATCTCACTTGAGAAAGGTCTTTGGTCTTTCTTTCTCTTGCTTTGGCCAACCTAAATATATCCTTCTGGACCTCCTTAGAGTCAAGATTATACAAAACTTCATAAGCTTTCGACTTAGCCTCGCTTACAGCCTTCTTTGCTTCCTTCTTTGCTATTTTGTAGTTTGTGGCAGTTTCCTCTGTTTTATCCTTAGACATAGCTTTAAAGCATGCTCTTATAATTTTTAGCTTCTCTTGCACCCCTTCACTCCACCACCAAGCCTCCTTTTGAGCTGGAGCTCCTTCCTTTGACTCGCCTAGCATCTCTTTGGATATCTTTTGGATACAAGATGCTACTGCCTCCCACATCTCATTTGCACTTCCACTACAATCCCAAAATAAATCTTCTAAAACCTTCTCCCTGAAGCTCGATTGCTTCAGCGGAAGATTCCACCATCTTGTTCTAGTGATCTTAGGAACTCTCCTTTTCTTTACCAGCCCTTTTATTTGTACATCCAAGACTAACAAGAGATGTTGGGTTGTCAAACTCTCTCCTGGGATTACTTTGTAGTCTTTACAACACAACCAATCTCTTCTCCTAAATGCAAAGTAATCTATCTGAGTTCTCATTGGCCCACTCTTATAAGTAATTAAATGCTCCTCCCTCTTCTTGAAGAGAGTGTTTGCTATAAAAAGATCATATGCCGTTACAAATTCCAGGATGACTTTTCCCTCTTCATTCTATCCCCAAAACCATGTCCTCCATGCACACTAGCATACCCTGAAGCATCTTTTCCCAAATGTCCATTAAGATCCCCACCTATGCAAATCATCTCTCTTTGTGGGATTCCTTGTAAAATCTTATCTAGATCCTCCCAAAAAGCTTATTTAGTCCTTTCATCTAAACCAATTTGCGGTGCATAAACTGAGATTATATTCAGAATTTCTTCTTCAAGCACCAATTTTAGCAAAATAATCCAATCCTGGAATCTTTGCACCTCAACCACACAATCCTTCAAATCCTTATGAACAACCACTCCAACACCGTTTTTACCCTTACCTTTACCTAAACACCAAAGTTTAAAGCATGTCTTCTCGATCTCCCTTGCTTTCTCTCCAACCCATTTAGTCTCTTGAAGACATAGTATATGAATCTTCATTCTTTCCATCGTATCCACTATCTCCATCGATTTTCCAGTCGAAGTGCCAATATTCCAACTACCAATCCGCAATTTCCGTTGCAATCTCTTTTGGACTAACTTCTTTACTCGCATGTGTCCATTATGCGAGAACCCTTGTAAATTTTGGACTGCATACGGGCGGTGATGCAACGGAACTAGCTTAATTACCTGCATGCGTTCCTCATGCGAGAACCCTTGCAAATTTTGAACTACATCCAGGCTGTGATGTTGCGGCCCTTGCCAATTTTTCATTGCATTCGGGCGATGCAACACGTCGCAAGTAGGGAACGCCCCAATAAAATCTATATGTTTGCTTAAATCCATGTTGAAAAGATCTGACTGTCATGAGGCAACATCCTAAATAATATTTGAAAAAAATTTATTTAGGAAGTTGTCTCCGACTGTTTTACGCTGGATGTCGGCTACCTAATGCAACCCTCCTCATTTACCCGGGCTTGGGACCGACCATGGCTGAGTTATAAACACCTCTACAAAATAAATAAAATATGCATAAAATACTACAGAAAAATAGAAACATTTTTTATTTTATAACCTAAACATAATAAAATCAAATTCTATTTATTATTCATTTTCCAAGGCATTTTTGCCTTGGAATTTCCTAGTTGGTCCACGTGGACCAACCAGGCACGTTCAAATGTTGATCGCCGATCAACTGTCCAGCCTACCCTCTGACTCATGTCAGATGTCACACAGGCTGCCCCTTCGCCATTTTCTCCACACCTCCACCCTCACTCATTACCCTCGAGACCACCGCCATCTTGTAGCCTCTTTGTCTTAGATCCACACCCATCTTGCATCTCCACCTACCACCGCTCGATCTCACGCCATCGCTCCTCGAAAACCCTCGAAATTTCACCTATAAATAAACTCCTTTTGCCCCCATTTGATTTTTGATCCCTCTTTTTCAAGCATTGACCCCTCATATCACTCTTATGGGTTTCTCCATGGTGACAGCAAGGTGGATCCCTTGATTTGTAGCGAGGAGAGCAAGGGAGGAGGTGTATCCAACCCACTGCAGGAGCGTCGTCTGCTGGTTCCGCTCCTGGCCTCTCAGGCCGGTTAAGCCCTTCGTTCTTTCATTCCTAAGTAACTCTTTAGTTTAATTTTCATTCTGCATCTTTAATTCGTAGTTAAATTAGTCGAATCATGCTCAAATGAGCTCGTGCTCCAGGTCAAAATTGGAGCAATTTGACCCTCGATTCCCCCCAACTTCCATCCTATATCAATCCTCTTCGCGTTCTCCAATGATCCCCCTCAGAACCCCCTTGAATCAAGCCTTGATTCAGGAGTCAGAGCTCCCTCCACCGCCTTCGCTGGAGCTCCCCCCCCCCTCCATTCCATTCCCTCTACTATTTCGAGCAAACCCCGGGTCGAGGAGATACCCTCATACCCGGGAGTCTTTTGGTTGCGTTTTGTAGGACCTTCGAAGCCTTTGGGACTTCAACGACCACCTACAGTTGCTCCAGGTGGTTCAACCTCGTCGGAGCATCCAGCACCGCCTCGCCTTGCCTGGACCCTACAGCCGCACGCGGAGGAAGCCCAGCTACCTGTTGGGCTCGTCGGAGGAAAGAAAGACCATTGGAGATTGGAGAATTGACGAACCAAAGTTCGTCAGCAATCAGTTCTTGTGCATTCTTCCAGCGCCCTTTCCCGTCGTTAGATCAAGAACAACGGTCCAGATCTAATCTGGACCATTATTTCCCGTGAAGGGATACATGAAGAGAGTCGCTCGATTAGCTAGGTGGTGAGCCCATAGCGGTTGGATCTCAGTGCTTAAGTGGGTAAATTGCATAGCCTCCCTCTGTACTTTTTATAATTGTTAAACAGTCCTGTAAATATTTTATGTAGCTTAAAAAGTAGTTGAATAATTGCATGTAACCCCCGGAAGGTTTATAATATTGTAATTTAGTCCCTACTAGAGTCACGTGTCTGCGCACGTTCTATCTTGTAAAAGTTGCATGTAAACCCTCACGGATTTTTCTAATTATCTTTTAGTATATAAAGTTTTAAAATTGGTGTTAGAGTTTGGCTAAAATTGCATTGTGACCCTCACCTTCATTTATATTTACAATTATACCCTTCCTAGGCCAACCATTTTTATGCTTTATTTTCGATTTATTAAAAATATTTCCTGTGCCTTAAAAATTACCAAAAATAGGAGTAGGTACCTAGATGCATGCTTGATCACGAGATAAATTTATTTTTGCATTTTGTGCCCTTTCTTATTTTTTAAAAATCAAATAGTGCACGGTTATCCTATGTTTGCTTTTAAAAAGCCAAAAAATTATAAAATCACTTCTAAAAATCCCAAAAAAATTATATTATGTTTATTTAAGTATTGTTAACCTTCAGACCAAAAATCACTAAAAACAGGAAAAGAAATGCCTAAAAATTGAACCCCCCCCCCCAAAACCCCTATAAAATTTTATAAAATTCTCAAAAATTCCAAAAATAGTAATTTGTTTTTTATAGTTACTTTATATTATTATCTTTACATAAAAATTAATTTGGAGAAATTTTGATACTATTTTATAGTCCATTTTGAATTCAGCATTGTCTTTTATCCCTGTTTAGGATATTTTCAACTTGAAAAATAGATAAAAATTAGAAAAATTCCTTAAAAAACACAAAATAGTAGAAAACTATTTAAAACCTAAGAAGATTTTATTTCTTTTATTTTGACTATTTTTATTAATATCTATACCTATATTAGTATATATTGTATGTATACTTGATATATAGTTGTAATATATATTGTAAAAGTAAAAGAAATATAAAAATATAAAAATAAAATATAAGAAACAGAAAATTAAAAATCAAAATATAAAAATATAAAACAAAAATAAAAAAATTAATTAAATTAAAAACCCACATTATTTGATTAATATTGTGCATAGTTATATACACCTATAAACTTGTATTATTTATTTATAAATAGTATAAAAATTGCAACGTTGTGTGTTCCTCGTGTTCGACACCCTACTCTGCTTGTCACTATACACATTTTATTGTAGGGTTTATAATAAATTTTAATCCACATTTTCTTTATTATCTAATGTTTAGTTGTGGGTTGATTGTTGTCTGAATTGGGTTTCTTGTAGGTAGCCACATCGACTGTGTCTCCGCCTTGTGTGAGACATGTTTTAGACCCATAAAAATCTTATTTAACAAATGGCGTTGTTGTCGAGGAGCAACAGATTATAGCATATTCTTGCATATATAGCTACCATCCTTATTTATATTTTTTCAGCCACTTATTCTTTGATAATTATTTGATTGTTCTGACCCAAATTTTCTTGTTAATCTTTCTTGCGAGGGACCTCTTGACGAGGGCTATCTCTTACGAGGTGGGTGCACCCGAGGCAAGCAGAGTTTAGCTTTCTTCTTTTAAGCTGACCAGGAGAGAACAGGAGAGAAGAACAAGGAAGGAGGAGAAGAACAACCCTTTAGCATAGCATTTTCCATTTTTTTAGTGTGAGAGAGATTTATTTCTGTCAAATAATTGTAATTAACTTGGACACTACTCTCTTCACCACACGAGGTCCATTGCCCGGGTGTCTTTTCACTTAGAGGACTCGTACCGGATTTTTCGTGTTCTATCACCTTTTTTTTATTTGTTTCCCGTGATTTGAGCTTTCCGCCTTTGTTTTTATTTATTTTCTGTGAGTGAGCCCTTAGATAGTAGGTTGCTTGACTTGATAGCTAGGTCCAAAGCCCTAATAACATTGCATGTACCTATAGTGATACGTGCTTGGACTTAATCAAAAATTAATTGTCGAATATTTGAACTTGAGATCGAGCGTCGAGAGAAGTGCTACACAACGCTTGCAGGATCCACTGTAGCAGACATCGATGCACTTCAGAGACCAGACTTTTGGATCTCATTTCTGAGTGATTGGCATTTGGTTCTTCCCGATAATAGTAGCTATTGTTAGGATGCTTTCTCGCTTTTGCATATCGTCATATAGTGTAACAATATCAATCCTGCCTTCCTCTCGCATTGAGAGAGCTAGGAAGCATTGTAGGTAACTCTATCTTTACATGCATCATTAGTCACTAAGGTGATATTTCCATCTTAGTGACGACTTGCACAGCTTTTTCGTCCTCTCCCCCCTGTGTTTATATCACTTAGGACATAAAGGAAAAATACAAAAAAAATTGTTAGGTGGCTTGCTCTAAAAAATACTCAAAAAATTGAAAATCTAAAAATTAAGAAAATGGACTGCTAAATAAACTTGACCTTAATTAAAATCCGTAATGAACCATTCATTGTTTGGGGTTCATAAAGCCCACATTATTTTCAGGTACACTCCAAACTGAGTGAGGTGCGATTCGCTAAGGATAAGAGCCCAAATCCTGATCTGTGGCACCTTGGTTATCACCTGGGTTGGCAAAGTATTGGCTCTTTTATCATACGTGACCGAGCAAGGCCTAGTCAAGCATGGTGTTCCCACCTTGTTTGGAGCATCCGACTTGGTTTGAAGTATTGAGCTTAGGCCATGCCCTCATGGGTGTGTTTGTCTCATCAGTTTGCGTCCGAGTAGGTCCTTGCACGCTCACCGGTGATTCTGTTGCGAGCGAGGACCGAACTGTTGGTTTTGCCTATTGGCTTCCTTTCTATTTCTTTGGCTGAGTAGCCATCCAGGAACGAGATCAAGGACCTTTAAGCGCACAGGTCACAGGTTACAAAGGAGGTGGAACAACTACGAGGCATTATCCTGGCAGTACACATGCTCCTATAGGGTTAGCATACTTAAGGACTTGTTAAAAGATTGCCTGAAAATAACAATAAAATTGAAAAGATAAAAATATTCGAACTCTTACGGCTTCACATGTGTTGAGTAGGTGAACCCATCCTTGTTTTGTGTTTGTTTGAATTAGAATTAAGGTTCAAAGATCAATCCAGTACAGTGTGTGCCTTTTCTCACTTTCTTCTCTTTGATCCCCTATTTGTCCCCCGCTCATTTGGAACCTTCAATTGTTTATTTCTTGTTTGACCTTCATATCATTCCTCCAATCTCGATCTCCTCTTGACCTTTGAGATGGTGACACATGAATGGCTTGGTCGAGACCCCGTCGACACCAACATTGATTCCATGCGCTCGTCACCTCCAATAATTCGACGCAATTCCTGAGAATCCATTTCAGACTCCGTGAACTGATCTCCAGACTCCCCATCTTCTCTAATAAATCGGGATCACTCTCGTCCCGAAACCTGCCCATTTTGGATGGTAATTGATTTCACTCCATACACACAGCCATCCTTAATGAAATTCCGTGTTGACCTTAACACAGACTGATTTGCTACTTATGGTGCCTCCATACAGACTGATCAGGGCATTACTTCATTTGCAGATCAAGAGCCCAATCTGGATCCAGAAATTATGATAGAATCAGACTCAAGATCGGAGAGAGAGATGGCTCCTGGAAGAAAAGGGAAGGGACCACAACCACCACCTCAGCCAGATCAGAGTCCGCAGCTGGATCAGAATGTGGTGAATGCTCAGATCCTTGCTTCTATTCAAGCAATACAGCAGCAGCTCACGGATCAGGCCTTAGAAAAGGTCGCCTTCCAGGACATGCTCAATGACTTACGGAGAAGGAGAGACAACAAGGGAGGAGGATTCGAAGAAAATCTCAAAGGTCGAGGCAGTAGAGGCCTAGCAGACGAGCCTACATAATAGCGGCCCAACTCGACTCTAAAAGGAGCATACAATCCTGGGGCGGGACAAGTCACTGAATGGGTCCAGATTACTGCAATTCATGCCCACTTTAAATTGAAGCCTCAGCTACTGGTGCTCCTACCCACCTTTCAAGGAAACGCCAATGAAGAACCATATATTCATCTACAACAGTTCGGGCACATCTGTGGCACAACTCACTACCCTGATATACCTCTTGGGGTAGTCAAGATGACGGCGTTTCCCTTCAGCCTTCAGGATAAGACCCTTCATTAGATCAACCACTTGGGGAAGGTCGTCACCACTTGGAATGAACTGAAGTCAGCCTTCTTGCACAAATACTATCCTCTAGGGTGACTTAATCAGATGTGCGCTCGTATAGAAAACTTCACCCAAGCCACTTACAAATCTATCCATGAGGCTTGGGAGAGGTTTACTGAGCTACAAGAGAAATGTCCCCATCACGAGATTCTTATGACCAGCCTGGTCCAACATTTCTTCGGGGGACTCACAATAGAAAGTCAAAAGCTTGTGGACGCTGTCTGTGGTGGCTCACATTTTAACAAAGATGTGGACTCGTCTAGCAAATCTTTGAAGTAATGGCTAAAGGAGAGGCCACGCTATTATCGTCCCATGCTTATCAGTGCTAGCCACAAAATGTTCAAAAGCATGTACATATGGCAGCATCCCACGAACCAGACAGGGATGAGAGCTCCAATCTTAGCATTATTGGGAGCCACCTGTCCAAAGTAGACATCATTGAGAAGCGATCACAGGACCTGGAAAAACTTGTTGTGATCGAACAAAGGACGAAGAACCTGGACAAACTAAATTGAATCACCAAACAGTTGGAGCTACTTGTGAGTACAATCAGCTCCTGCAACTATGTGTCTGCAGCAGCCTCCACTCCAGCTGAGATGAAGGAACATGCCCAATCGCACCCTCCTTAGCCGAGTCAGCCCCAGCCAGCGGTTCAACACATCTATTACATGCAAGCCCCAGAGCCACCCACTCTGCAGCAGTCACAGCAGCAGCTGGTCATCTACCAGTCGGAGCCCCAGTACATTCCAGAACAGTTCTCCCCTCCACCACCTCTTATTCAAGAGGTGAACGGTGTATGGTCAAATGATGCGCAACAACCCGTCTAGGTGGACCTCAGCAGAGTCAGGTTGCTAACTTCCGCCAATTCCCTCAACAACAAGGAGGCAGGTTTGTCCAAAACAAGAAGCAACACCAACAACACCAGCAGTCTCTACAATTCCATGGCAATTGGAGACAGAACAAGTACTAACCACCACAGTACCGGCAACACGAGCAAAACCAGCAGTATGCGGTTGTGCCCTATCAGCAGCACCCTCCTCAGCAGTATCAACAACATCACCCTTCTCCTCAGTACCATTCACAGTATCCCAACCAACAGTTTCAGTACCATCAGCAATACCAGTGTAGCCAGCACGCCGCGGTATATGAGGTTGCATCTCCTACGAACACAACCTTGGACTTCTTGGCCCAGCTTGTCAAAGGCCTTGCAGATCTCAGCCAGAAGTTGGATGATTTCACCGCCACCAAGACCTCCATTCCTGCACAAGTGGAGGAAAACCCTAACAATTTTAAGAATAAAGAGCAGGTATTTTGTGATGTTCCCACTAGTCTTACCGAGTCAGATACGCATAATTTGTTTTTATCTATTTTTATCACTCTTAGGAGCGATAAGACCTTGCAGCCATCAGTCACTTGCAAGGGGAAGAATAAAGCAACCATGGGGGAGTCGTCTTCTTCTTCTGCATCAGTCGGACCATCAGTCGGGTAGGGTGAGGAAGAAGAAGGAGAAGCACCACCAAAAATCCAAAAAAAATCAGCAAAATCATAAATATCAAAAAGAGAGCACCAGCACCAGCAGTCAAAGCACCAGCTAGCCAGCCTTGGAGGAGACAGCACCTGCAGTAGATCCAATGCCAGTCGATGGAGCCTCGCCTAAAGATTTTGGATGCCCACCTTTCTTGGATGACCTTGCTTGTTTTAATCATCCACATGTACAACCTGATGTGGGCGCATATTTTGTTGTAGCTAAGAACACTATTTCCGCTGCTGCTTTTGATTATGTAGATATTTTATTTCCTGATGCAATGAGAAAATCTAAAAAATCAAAAATTTGAAAACTGCCTTGTCTGATCTTGATGTTGTGTAAATAATTCAAACTCTTGTTCTTGAAATGCCTCTTCTCAAAGCCAACAGGTACATGCCTAACATCAAGATAGGTTTAAAGGAGGCATGCACCTCAAAGAGACAACCGTGAAAAGCTCACGAAAGAAATGTGAAGCACATTCTCACTGCGGCTACAGTAAATGCAATAAGCAATCTCCCAACAAAGAAGAAGGACATTGGAGCACCTCTAGTCAGATGTCAGATGTTTGACCAAGAGTTTGACCGAACTCTACTTAACAGTGGATCCTCAATAAACCAAATGCCCACGTCCTTAAATAATTTGGGTTGGGACTGCTCACATCAACAAGAATGATTCTGCATCTCGCAGACACATCCATTAAGCGGATCCGAGGAATTTTGGAAGATGTTGTCATCACCATTCAGGAATGCAGTTCCCTCCAGACTTCATAGTTCTAGACATGGACACTTCAGCTCCTTTTCTGCATACCCCAATAATCCTTGGACGGTTGTTCCTTCGAATAGCCAAGGCAGTCGTGAATTACGGCACCGGACAGATAACATTCGGTTCAAATAGTGATAAAGTGCCGATTGAGACGATCCAAGTGCCTAAACCTTCAGCATTTGCATCAGACGAGAGTGAGCCAGCAGAGCAGCGAACAGAAGATTGTGACTTTCTAGTTGAAATTCATGATACAAATCTGTTCATGGATGATATCGAGACCCAGCCATTCCTCTCCACAGAGGCAGTCCTGGATAGCACAGTCAAGTTCCCAGATACCTTTGAAGATAAGATTTTTGCTGACTTGTCTGATAAATACATTCATGGCCACTTGTCCTTGGCAGAGCAAGAGGACATCAATGCAGATTTTTGTGAACAAGATTCAATCATAGAAGAATTTTGTGCAGCACTGCACTTAGATCCCGCAGTGCCAATGGTGGACATACAATAGATGAACGATCCAACACCATCGCCCTACACAGTAGCAGAAGTCACCACTGAGCTGAACCAATCCCCACTTGAGCTCAAACCACTTCCAGCAAACAAGAAGTTTTCCTTCCTTGCGGGCGCACCGAACATGTTCCCTATAATCATCAATTCATAGCTAACTGAGGAACAAGAATCTCGTCTGTTCAAAGTTCTTGAAAGAAATCGCAAAGACATATACTAGAAAATTTCTGATCTCCATGGGATAAACCCCTCATTATGCTCGCATCACGTATACCTTGAAGAGGATAGTAAGCCCTCCTATGAATTCCAACATCGATTGAATCTGAACCTTCGGGAGGTTGTGATGAATGAAATCACGAAATGGTGTTATGTGGGATTCATATATACCATTTCCAACTCAAAATGGGTGAGTCTCATGCATGTGCCCAAAAAGTCAGGAATCACCATGGTCAAGAATGACAAAGGAGAGGAGATAACCAGAGTTCCAACATCATGGCACATCTCTGTAGATTATCGACGTCTGAATTTAGTGACCAAGAAATATCATTTCATGCTTCCCTTCATAGACTAGATAGTCGAAAGACTGGCCGTGAAGAAATATTTATGTTTCTTGGATGGATACTCCAGTTATAATCAAGTTGCCATTGCTCCTGAAGAACAAGAGAAGACAACCTTCACCTGCCCATTTGGGACCTATGCCTTCTACATAATGTCGTTCGGATTACGTAACAGTCCAGCGAAATTCCAGCAATGCATGTTGGCAGAATTTGCGGATATGGTTGGAAGTTTTCTTGAGGTCTTTATGGACGATTTCTCGGTCTACAAGGACAGCTTTGATCAATGTTTATCTTATCTAGATTGAGTTCTAAAAAGATGTTGTGAAGTGAACCTTGTGCTCTCGTGGGAAAAGAGCCATTTTATGGTGACCGAAGGTATCGTGCTTGGCCATGTCATCTCAAAATGTGGCATGGAGTTTGATCCTGCGAAGGTGGAAGTAATTTCAAAGTTAGAGACACCTACAAATTTGAAGCAGGTCATATCATTCTTAGGGCACGTCGGCTTCTACCAACAATTCATCAAAGATTTCAGCAAGATCACCTGACCCTTGACCGAGATTCTAGGCAAGGAGGTAGATTTTATTGTCAATGACAGAGTCCTCCAAGACTTTATGCAGTTGAAAGAAATAATCACTTATACCCCTATCCTTCGACCGCCAGATTGGTCTATACCATTTGATATCATGACTAATGCCTCTGATTATGCCATTAGGGCAGTTCTAGGACAGCGAAGAGATCATGTTCCATTTGCTACCAGCAAAACTCTTGATAAAGCATGAAGAAACTACACTGTCACTGAAAAAGAGTTGTTGGCCATAGTATTTGCCCTAGAAAAATTCAAATCCCATTTGCTTGGATCCAAGGTCATAATGTATACTGATCACTCGACCATCAAGTATCTACAAGCCAAGAAGGATGCCAAACCATGATTAATCATATGGATCCTTCTACTCCAGGAATTTGATCTTGAAATTCGTGATAAACCTGAAGTCAAAAATGTGGTGGCCGATCACTTGTCAAGATTGCCAAAGACAGACACTCCTGAGCAGAACCTATTGCTGATCACTGATACTTTTCCATATGAAGCCATCCTGTCAGTAACCTCGCTTCCCTAGTTCGTCGATATTGTGGACTATCTTGTATCTAAGAAAACTCCACAAGATTGGCCTAAGCTTAAAAGAGACACGTTTTTGTCAGAAATTTATTTCTACCAGTGGGAGGATCCATATCTCTTTCAGGAGGGAGCTGGCCGCATCTGGAGAAGATGCATTCCTCAGGAGGAAGTTCACAGTGTCCTCGAGCTTTGCCACTCTAGATAATTAGGAGGACACCACTTTGGAAGAAGAATGGTAGCGAAAGTTCTACAATGCAGCCTTTGGTGGCCGACTTTATTCAAAGACGCAGAAAACTTTGTCAAGCATTGTACTGATTATCAGATACTAGGCAGTACCATTGGAATGAGAGGCACAATGCCTCTAAAGTACATTCAGATTTCAGACATGTTTGACGCGTGAGGCATTGACTTCATGGGCCCATTCCCTAACAGTCAGGGATTTGAGTATATTCTGCCCACTGTCGATTATGTAAGTCGTTGGGTGGAAGCTTTCCTAACTCGAACCGCTGACAGTCGTACTATCTGCCGATTTCTAAAAGATCAGATCATCGCAAGGTTCGGGATTTTCAAAATATTGATATCTAATGGGGTAGCCACTTCGTAAACAGAGAGGTAAAAAAGCTGACACAAGAAATCTGTATAGAACATCGTGTCACCTCTCCGTACCACCCGCAGTCTAATGGCCTGGCCGAATGTTCAAATAGGGAGATAAAGACAATATTACAGAAACTCGTACGCCCCGACAGGAAGAATTGGTCGCAGTTGTTGGACTCAATATTTTGGGTCTATCGGACAGCGTACAAGTCACCGTTAGGAATATCTCCCAACCGCCTAATATATGGCAATCCATGCCATCTGTCCGTGGAATTTATTCACAAATCATTATGGGCAATCAACATCTGTAATCTGGATTCCAAGAAGGGAGGACAGAACAGGAAGTTGGATCTGAATCAGCTCCTTGAATTCTGCGAGTATGCATATGACAATAGCCTGATGTACAAAGAAAAGGTCAAAAGCTGGCATGACAAGCACATACGCCGTAAGACCTTCGAGCCAGGACAGAAAGTTTGGTTGTTTGATGCAAAGCTCAAACTATTCCCAGGGAAATTGAAGAGAAAGTAGACAAGGTTGTTCGTAGTGAAACAGGTGCGTGACAATGGAAGTATAGTCATAGTTGGTTTGTCAGCTGATGCACAACCATTCGTTATCAACGGACAACTTCTGAAACCTTATCTCTAACATGACACATTTCTGTATGTGGTCGATGCAATTCAGGTGGTCCACAATGAAGAACTCACATCCACAGCATCCACTCATGTAGATGAGGACAACAAAAACATTTTTGAATAGTAATCATTTTCTTCTTTTATTCTTTTCTTCATTTCTTCTTTTCCTTTTCTATTATTTGGTTCTTCCGAAAAGTCATATTTGTCCCATACATCATTGCTATACTTAGGATATGCTTCATCCTAAGTATAGGGGAGATGAATACATTTGGGTTCTCATTCCTTGATCCCTCGCCTGTCTCCTCAACTTTTGACATTCTTTCTATACTTAGGGATATTTTACCCTAAGTATAGGGGGAGACAGGCTGAGCCATTGAGTTAGTCAAATATTCATTTCCCACCCTCGACATGCCCTGCATTGGTATACAGTTGTTATACTTAGGATTAATTTGGACGGTCAACTTCTGATTCTTTAGTCATTGTAGTACAAACTTTTTTATACTTAGTATGAGTTACGTCTTCCTTTCTCTTCGATCTATGAGGACATAACTCAAACTAAGTATAGGGGGTTCAATATATACTGAGTATATATTTTAGCCATAACTCGTACTTTCATATTTTCAATCAATATACCTAAAATAGAGTAAAATATATACAAATTCAACTAATTATTTAATAAAAATGATGTTTTTTATTCCTCAATATTTTTGTACATACTGATTAATGAATCAAGCAAAAATACTTTTGTAAATGTTTGAAAATCAGTTTGAAAATCCTTGTGAAAAATCTTTTAAAAATTGTTTAAAAGATATTTCGTAAAATGTTTTCAACCTTTGTAAAATACTTTGTTTGCAAAATTTCTTTTTCTTTGCAAGAAATTAAAATGTTTGAAAAATGATTTGCAATGTTTGGGAAATGGTTGCAAAAATATTTTGAAAAATCTATATATACTGTTGGAAAAACCTTTGCAAACGATTTTTAAATGTATGTGAATATTTGTAAAAATGGTTTGTAAAGATTATTTTGGACTATAGTTTCTCAAATTTTTTGTAAAATCATTTTAAAATAAGTTTGAGGAATATATACATCACTCTGAAAATCTTTATTAAATGTATAAGTATATGTATTTCTATAAAAAAAACGATCACTTATCCCTTGTAGATTCTTAAAACCCTGACTCTTGTAAATATAAGATTCATCCCCATGTAAATAATTGTACCTATTTTCTTAGCCAAAATCTTTTGTTTGCAAAAACCACAAAAACATTTGCAAAACCAAAATACCAAAAACATTTGCAAAATCTAAAAAATAATTAAAAAACTCTGCATTTGCATCTTCTTTTCAAAACCCCATAAAAGATCAAAAGTCTGAAAATTGCATCAAAAATATATTTTCACTACATTGTACATAGCATGAGCATTATTTAGAGTAATCTAGGCAATTGAACAAGTCCAAATAACATCTATAGATTGGAACTTTATGAAGACTTTAATACACTTAATTTCAGAGGTAAAAAAGAGGACTGGAATTGGAGATACTTCAGGTCACCTTGACTTAATTCGTTGGATTCCATAAGACTATGTTCATGAGACAATTCAATGTGCCTAAATAGAACCTTTCATATCATCTGTATGACACTTGAGACAGTGACTTGACTGGAAACCTCACACTTAACACTTAGCTCAACCTAGATAGTCTGTTAAAAAATCTTGGGGTCTAAGTCAGGATGATGCAAGGCCGCTTCGTCAAGGGTGGCTCAGGAACCATTCTCGGGGATTGCCGACACCGGTACTCTAACCCACTTCTTCTGATAACAATGATACCTAAAGACTGGAGATGGATTGAAACAATACTTCGAATGAAGGATGTTCTACTGGCACAACTTTTTCTAAGACCCCAAAACAGTGGGTGGAACAAAAGATGCTATATACACTGGAGCATAAATAAGAATTCAGAAGCTATGCAAAGTCAAAGAAAATATTCAATGAAGCCTTCAACCAAAAACTTCACAAATATGAGCTTCGGAAAAATCCTGCTTCTTGGTGAAGATCCGGTTACACTGACCGACTTCACACGAGAATGATGACTACACTTGTCATTCCCACTTCTCTTCTTGTTCTTCTAACTTCTTTTCCCATTCGGTTGTAAAGACTGGAAGTACGTGACCTTAGAAGGAAATATCTGACTCCACGAGGATGAGTTATCAAAAGAGTAGACACCTTGGTGGTTCAATGGTTTTGTCTGGGGGGAGAGCTGAACAATTTCACACACATGGTTCTATCATTTCAACATAGCAAGAGTATGCGACTGAGATGATGGTTTTGACCTGGCTATGAATTGGACTGAATGATAGGAGTATGGAACCTTAAGGTTGTTGTGTCACAAATCCTAACCTCTAAGTGGTTCTGAACGCATCATTAATCCTAAGGTCATCTCTGAGATCCAAACTTTGGCATTATTAAGAATAGTTTAAAAGTCAAAATTTATTCCAAGTTCTTTCTTTTTTATTTCTTTATTTTCTTCTCCGCACTTATAGGCATAAATGTTTGCTAGGGACTAGCAAAGGAAAGTATAGGTGGGTGATGAATCTCCATTTCATCACCTTTGTTCTTTCATTTTGGCCTTTAAACCCTAGTTGAATGCATATATATATCTGTAATTTGTCAAAATAAACATTCCTTAATTTGTATGAAATACTGTACATTTATTGTATTTATCGCCAAAATAAAAGAATAAAGGAAAGAAAAGAAAAAGAGCAAAGTGTCAATGACACTAAAGTGACCCTAGCCCCCGAGACCGAGTCATCATGATGACTCAGTCGATAAGGAATAAAGTAGGGAGAGGTAGGGTGGCTGATTGTACAGAAAATACAAAATAGATCATTCTACAAAATAGGGCAATAATTACTTTTTGGGACCTATTTTATTCTTTATTATTTACACCTCAAGTAAAGAAACTTTGTACATGAAAATTTTAGATATAATGTATAGAAAAATACAAAATTTATTTCATACAAAAATAAAATACAGTGTACATTTTATACAAAGAATAAAATCCTGAAACCCAAACTTCAAAGACCCATATCTCCCAAATAAAAACTCAAAATATATCAAAATCACCTTTAATTGTATATAACTTTTCATAAGCTATTTAATGAAGTTGGTTTTATATTTTTTTGGAGTCAAGGTGTGAAAGTTAGATTTTGGACCCCTATTATATAATATACCTGATTATATTCATTTTATTTATTCCTTATTATTTTTATAGTTTTGTAAATATTTTTATAGTATATGTACATATTTAAAATTAAATAAAAACACAAATAAAACATTGAAATAAAATACTTATATAAAATACATAGGAAAAATACATGTACTTATACTTATAGATATCACACTCCTATTTAATTAAGTGTATATTACTTCTGAAAAATTTCATAAAAATGTATTTACTTGTATAAAAATAAGTTATAAATGGATAAAATAAAAAACTAAAATAGTAAAATTTAAAATACAAAATAAAAACAAAATACCTAAAACATAGGTAAATATACATATATATACTCTAAAAAGTAACTTGCAAATAAACACCTCTAAAAATAAATAAAAATATGCATAAAATACTACACAAAATTAGGAACATTTTCTATTTATATAGCCTAAAAATAATAAAATCAAATTCTATTTATTATTCATTTTCAATGCATTTTTGCATTGGAATTTCCTGGTTGGTCCACGTGGACCAACCAGGCATGTTCAAATGTTGACCGCCGGTCAACTGTCTAGCCTACCCTCTTACTCCTACCAGATGTCACGTAGGTTGCCCCTTCACCATTTTCTCCACACCTCCACCCTCACTCATTACCCTCGAGACCACCACCATCATGTAACCTCTTCGTCCTAAATCCACGCCCATCCTCACATCTCCATCTACCACCGCTCGATCTCTCGCCATCGCTCCTCAAAAAGCCTCGAAATTTCGCCCATAAATAAACCCCCTTCACCCCCCTTTTGATTTTTGATCCCTCTTCTTCAAGCTTTAGCCCCTCAGATCACTCTTATGGGTTTCGCCATGGTGACAGCAAGGTGGAGCCCTTGATTTGCAACGAGGAGAGCAAGGGAGGAGGTGTATCCAACCCACCGCCGAAGTGTCGTCGACTGGTTACGCTCCTGGCCTCTCAGGCCGGTTGAGCCCATCGTTCTTTTATTCCTAGGTAACTCTTTAGTTTAATTTTCATTCCACGTCTTTAATTCCTAGTTAAATTAATCGAATCACGCTCAAATCGAAAAGCCCCAAATTCTTAGAGCTCGTGCTCTAGGTCAAAATTGGAGTGATCTGACCCTTGATTCGCCCGGACTTCCATCCCATTTCAATCCTCTTCGCATTCTCCACAGATCCCCCTCAAAACCCCCTTGAATCAATCCATGATTCAAGGAGTCGGAGCTCCCTCTGCTACCTTCGCCGGAGCTTCCCTCTCCATTCCATTCCCTCTGCTATTTCAAGAAAATCCTGGGTCGAGGAGATAGCCCTCGTACCCGGGAGTCTTTTGGTTGCGTTTTGTAGGACTTTAGAAGCCTCTGGGACTTCAACGACCACTTGGAGGTGCTCCAAGTGGTTCAACCTCGCTGGAGCGTCCAGTGTCGCCTCGCCTGGACCCTGCAACCGCACGCGGAGGAAGCCCAGCTACCTACTGGGCTCGTCGGAGGAAAGAAAGACCGTCGGATATTGGAGAATCGATGAATCAAAGTTCGTCGGCGAGAAGTTCTTCTTTGTCACCTTCATCATAAATGGATTTGAATTAGTCAAGGTTGATGAACTTAAATCATCCTCACCATGGCGAAGGTCTTTCTTGGTAAGTGGGGAAGAGAGGAAAGGGTTGGTAAGTGGTTGACCATCCCAAAGTGAGTGATCTTGGACTCAGGAGGATCATGAATCTAGGGAGGCCCACGAAGTGAAGGGACCTCTGAAGATGATCTATATGAAAGTCAATGATAAATTCACGGAGTTCGAATAAAAATCCTTCCAACTAGTCATCTTCTATTTCAAGAGGATCATATATGAACATGAATATCAACGAGAATCTATGCACTATGATGCACGTAAACGTGCGAAGATAACTCATGCAAATCAAACACAATGCAAACCCTTTGAATTCACCAACTGAATACGTGAAGTCCGTAAAGGTTCGGTTGAATTATCTTATCAATTTAGTTGTTGGTAATATGATCTTTTAGTTCATTACATACATAGTATCACTTTATGCCCAGTGGTTCTCCTGTGTGCTAACAATCAATGAGGTGATCATCCCGAACTGTCAGGTTCCAATATCACACCCCAAAGGAGACATACATGCTTACACAATTAAAACATACACTAAAGTTGAAGGTAAGACCTTGCAGCTCCTAAGCCCGTAAGAGTTGGACTTGGAGACTTAGGGGCAAGTCTAGGGATGTGTGCTCTAATCTTAATATATGTGCCCTTACCCACTCTATCTGGAGGTAAATTCTTGTGTCCAATGAGGGCTTTATGGACCCGTAAAATAAATGTTCGTTTTATTCCAATTTTTAGTCAACTTGCATCAATTCAGTCCAAAATTTTATGTGAGCAAAAAATGCATTCCGATCATTCAATCCCTTTTCCTTTTAGACTTGGGTTGTAAATAAAGAGAGGAATCAGAAAATGGAATGCAAGCAAGAAACCATGTTGTATGCCTAGGTAAAAATGTACTTACAATGATTCCTAGCATTCTCCATGTGTAATGCTAGACTGACTTTAAAAAAAATTACACTACATGCATGCACCTAAACAGGATATTATTAGCGAGAAAGAATCGGATTTGTATTTGAGCTGATTATACATATTTATGTGTGTCTTTTAAAACTTTTAAGAAAGATGTGAGCAATGAATATGTGTGGCCTATATTTGTGGGTACAAATAATTTTGATTTTGATTTTGAATGGCATTTGAATCATAATGTACTTATCCTATCGCCACTCAAGTCGAGAACCACTCTCAACAAAACCACAACAAAGAACAAAAATAATGTTCAAGTCTCTAATACACTCGTGAGATCTCAAACAAGAGTCATTGTAAATGAGTTAATTACCTAAATTATTATAAATTAATAGTTACAAAAATTATATATGGAATGAAATTCTCTCTCAAAAATTAATTTCAATATCCTTGGCTCTTCATCGGTCATCTCACTCCACTTCATCGACCTCTGATGTACTCCAAGTCCACTGGACCCTCGCACAAAAAGATAGAATTTATGTAAGAGAGATCTATATATATACACGAAAGTAAGAAGAAAATACAATGAATAAACAATGAAAAAGAGAAAAAATGAAATAACTACAAAATGGCTCAAGGGTCAGACTACCCGAGTGAATGGAAAACCTAGCTCTAATTTTTTCTAATTGAACCTAAGTCGTTTGTCTCCCCGGCAACGGCTCCATTTAACGAACCACATTCCCGCATCTTTAGTAATGTGGAATTGTCATAGCATAGGAGGTGAGATGATTCATGTAGAACCATCCTTTGGAATAGATGAAGATTTTTTAACTTGGTAAGTATACCAAGGTCGAAAACAGGGACATGAGCTATCAACTTGATTAATCCAATGATAATACCAAGACTAAACGATTAATTCTTCTACTTAGGCGAGCAGTGCACAAACAGGACACAACACATAAAAGCATGCATGATACAATGAATAAAACATAAAACACAAATATGATGCAGCATGAATTAATGAAAAACGCTATGTACTACATTAAATTTATAATGCAGAATATTGATAATACAATGATGTAACAATGCGACACAAAACCATAAAAATACAGGATATGGTGTTATGCCAAAGAATGCATTTTTATTTGGAATTTATGCAAGTTAAAATAGATGATAAAATGCAACAAAAATAAGATGCAATGTAAATGGATATATACATGCACCTGAACAATCAATAAATGAGCCGTCAATGTATATTCAATTTCAGGATCACTTGAAACATCACATAACAACCAATGGCATTTTAAATCAATGATGAACTGACACTATATATCTCAAATTAATCATATTGTTCTAAGCGTCGAAATAAGAAAAAATGATGATGTTATATAGAGGATTAATTAAGCAACAAAATGAAACTGAAATCACTTAAATTGAAATTCGGATGCTTAAGATAATGCATAAATAGTATATGGGTATAAGTTTAAGAAAAAATGAAAATAAATAAAGAAAAGGGATTTTATCAATTGTGCCCCTCCGAGATATCGCAATATCAGTTATGCCCCTATCTTTTTAGTAATATCAGTTGTGCCCCCGATTTCTTGCCAATATTTCACTTGTGCCCCTCAGAGGGGCATAACTGATAATAATCTTTTATCAGTTATGCCCCTCTGAAGGGCACAAGTGAAATATTGGCAAGAAGTCGGGGGCACAACTGATATTACCGAAAAGATAGGGACATAACTGATATTGCGATATCTCGGAGGGGCACAACTGATAAAAACCCTAAAGAAAACATCACAAAAAGACCCCTCCAGGGGTATTTCTATAATTTTTGGAAACTCAAAGGGGTAGAGGTGTAAAATTTTCAACCTGCATACGCTAGGCACATATGCACAGGCTAGGAACTAGGATCGGGCAGAGGCGGAGGGTCGGCTGTAGGGTCCTACGGCACATGGCGCACCCAGGTACTTCAGGACATGCCTCGGTTCCACCGAGGCATCAGGCTCGGTGCAAAGGATCATGACACATGTGAAACACCCGATCTAGGTGATCGAACGGTAACTGCTCCTCTTCGAACCTTTATCTCCTCCTTGTGTGGTTGTGTTGAAGCGGAGCTCTAGCAATGACCTCTTGGCTCCTCCACCAAACTATGATTGCTTTGAAGCCCCAACTCCTTTGTGAGGACTCAACAAAAGAGTTGTAGTATCGAGTAAGCGATCAAAGAACCTGAATCAAAGAAATCAAAGCTGTGTAGAGATTGTGTTCTAGAACGGAGCATGTACTGACGCCCCTACCATTGAAGGATAGAACCTGCTGAAAGGGTTAGAAATAGTTGAAGTGTGCTTGCATGAAGTGGAGTGGGGTGTGTGAGATGAGGAACCACGAGGACAAAGAAGATGGGGTTTCAGGTGGGTTCCCCCGTCGTAGTGGTGGGGGAAAGGGGGCAAGGCAAATGGAGAGATGGAAGAAGGGAGAGGATGATCAGAGTGTTGCACGAAGGTGAGACTTGTCTGGTGAAGATGGAGATATGGTGAATCGAAGGTGAACATGTGCAGTGGTGCCTAATTAATTTGGAGAAAAGAGAAGAAAATGAAGAAGCAGAATTTACATAGAGGTTGAAGAAGACACGGGTGGAGCGAGGCAGCTTAGGTTGAGGTCGAGGTCGACCTCCATTTGTTGCTTGACTCGTACAGCTAAGGAAAGAAGCTCAAACAGTCGTGGAGGTGGTCATGACATGGTTGAGTCAGCCATTGGTCTCACCGGAGTTAAGCCCCTTGCTTGCGACTCGATTCCGCCTCCCCCTAGATTTTGCACTCTTCCCCTCCCGGTGACAGGGGGAGGCGGAATTGAGTCGCAAGCATGGGGCTTGACTCCAGTGAGACACATGGTTGAGTCAACCATTCCACGACCGCCTCCATGGTCGTTTAAGCTTCTCGCCTTTGTTGCATGAGTCAAGGGACGATCGAAGGTCGACCTCAACCTCAGCCCAAGCTGCTCCGCTACACCCGTGTCTTCTTCAACCTCCAAGTAAATTGTGCTTATTCATTTTCTTCTCTTTTCTTGAAATTAATTAGGCACCGCTACCCATCTTCACCTTTGATTCACCATATCTCCACCTTCACCAGACAACTCTCGCCTTACTCCAACACTTTGATCATCCTCTCCTTCTTCCATCTCTCCATTCGCCCCGTCCCCTTTCCTCTGCCACAATGATGAAGGAACCCACCTGGAACCTCATATTCTTCATCCTCGTGGTTCCTCATCTCATGCTCCCCACTCCACTTCTCGTGCGTACGCTTCAGCTATTTCCAAGCCTTTCTGCAGGTTCTATCCTTCAATGGTCGGAGCATCAGGACATGCTCCATTCAAAAGCACAAGCTCCAGTAGAGACCATCGATTTCTTCGATCCAGGTTTGTCAGTCACTTCCTCGATACTCCAGCTCTTTCATTGTGTCCTCACTAGGAGGTTGGAGCTTCAGAGCAGCCAGAGTTTGGTGGAGGAGCCAAGAGGTCATTGTCGGAACTCCGCTTCAATGCAGTCGCAAAAGGAGGAGATGAAGCTTCGAAGAGGAGCAGTTATCGTTCGATCGCCTAGGTCGAACGATCCACATGTGTCATGAGCCTCTGCGCCAAGCATGATGCTTGGGTGGAATCGAGGCATGTCCTGAAGCACCTGGGTGCGCCACGTGCCTCAGATCCCTGTAGCCGACCCTCCGCCTTTGCCTGAGCCTAGTTCCTAGATTGTGCACACATGCTTACAATGTGCAGGCTGAAAATTTTGCACTGTCGCCCCTTCAAATTCCCAAAAATTGTAGAAATACCCCTAGAGGGGCCTTTTTGTGATGTTTTATTTATTTATTTTCACTTTTTCTTACACTTATATCCATGGATTGTTTATGTTATATCTTGAGCACCCAAACTTCAATTTCAATGATTTCAGTTTCATTTTGTTGCTTAATTAATTCTCTATATAATGGCATCATTTGTTTCCTACTTCAACACTTAGAACAGTATGATTAATTTGAGATATGTAGTATCTCTTCATCATTGATTTAATATGCCATTAGTTTATATGTGATTTTTCAAGTGATCCTGAAATTGAATATACATTGATGGCTCATTTTATTGATTATTCAAGTGCGTGTATATATATTTGCATTACATGATATTTTTGTTGCATTTTATCATATATTTTAACTTGCATAAAATCCAAATAAAAATTTATTTTGTGGCATAACATCGTATCTTATCTTTTATGGTTTAGTCTTGCATCGTTCCATCATTTTTTATCAATGTTTTGCGTTGTACTCTTAATGTATTGCATAGCCTTCTTCGTTAATTCATGCAGCATCATATTTGTGCTTCATGTTTTATTCATTGCATCATGGATGCCTTTATGTTTTGTATCTTACTTTGCACTTTTGACCTAAGTAAAAGAACTAATCGTTTAAGATAGGTATTATCATTCGATTAATCAAGTTGATAGCTCGTGTTCCTGTGTTCGACCTTGGTATACTTACCAAGTTAAAAATTCTCTACCTATTCCAAAGGATGGTTTTGCATGAGTCATTCTTGCCTCATATGCTACGACAATTCCATATTACTGAAGAGGCGAGAATGTGGTTCATCATATGACATCGTTGATGTGGACATGGTTCATCTTCGTGATTGATTAGATTTTAATGTTTAATTGAGTTGATAATTTTAAGACTTTAGGTCAATTTGTTTGTTGGTGTTGTTTTGCATTGTTTAGTTTTGTTATCATGTAGATCATCTATTTTGATGACAGTGCATTTTGTATGGATTAAGAACGGTGCCCAGAAATTCAAGCGGAAGATCATTTATGAAAAAATTCTAATTTTGTTCTTCCTTTTTTGTGATTGGCCATAACATAGAACATTGTAGATCAAAGAATACGAAGAATAAGCAGGAAGACTTAGTACGTGATTTAAAGATTTGGTAGTCTACATGGAATGTTATATCAGAGCCAATACATCTTCAACATTTAGTGGGGGATCCTCCTATAGATACTTCTTTAATTTCTTACTCTAATCAGAAACCATAGGACTCGGAAATTGAAGTGAACCTTATGGTTCATGGAGATTTTGTTTAAGGGACTTTAAGTTTTAATGAAGCACGTTGGTCTTTTACCTCTGGGTTCGATCCAAATGCAACAGTTTATGTGCCATTATTGTTGGAAGACCCACAAATAATAGAAGATCCAAAAGATTTTTATTATGTAAAGGAAAAAATAAGCAATGTGAAGAAGCAAATTAGGAACCAGTTGATGGTTATCTTCAAGAAGAACAAGTGCAGCACAAATTGGAACATCAACAAATTGCTGATTATCAACAGCAAACGCATATCAATCATCAGAGTTTTTGGGATTCAACAGCAACAGATGCTCTTCGAAGGAACTATTGATGAATCTCTTATTTATCATCACATTTCTTATTTAGTATCCTCCTTCCTTAGACTTTTCAATAAAATCCCTCACCAATTAACCCTCATTAACAAACTGACCCTAGTTCATAACTTACCCTAATTATTGTATATAATTACCATTATTCTATTTTATTTATTTTCTTCTAGAATTCCCAAAAAACATATAATTATTGTATATATTTGTTTTTGCTTGTTCTATAAATTAAAAATACAAAAAAAATAGCAAAAGAATTAAAAGCAAGTTTTTTTATTCCATAAAATACTTATAAAAATATTTCTTTATATACATGATTTATTTTGACTTTTTACTCAACATAAAACTTGTAGATCCTATCAAAACCTATATCTATCATGTTTTAAACTTTTTGATTTGAGGCTTGTAAGTATTTCTTTTATATTTTCCTTTGTTTTTTGATTCTTTTAAATCCTATTGGGCCATGTGGCGCCCCCAAGGCCTCCTATGTGACCTGGCCCTTCTCTACCATCCACCATCTTCCCAAACGCCTGATGCAATCGTCTAGATCACATCAGAGCCGCACATCTCTGCCAGCTCCTCAGCTGCTTGATGAGATCTTCAGATCTCATCGCATCCCTCCATCAACTCCCCTCCTTGGGTCGTTGGATTGCCTGATCCAACGATCCTCGTGTCATCTTCCCTGTTAGTCATGTGATCTCAAGGCAAACCATTTCTACAATAAATGTTATTATAATCTTTAATATATCAATAAAGTCATTTGTTTATTTCACTCCATATCTAAGATTAAATGAATGAATGCACTTATAAGGCCCCTTGGTACAATTAAGGTTATGTACCATAGCCATCTTAATGAGCATACAGTTGTTAATTCAATGGTTGAATCATAGAGGATGGTGTTTATATGATATCTAAAGAGTTAGATTGAGATCTCATCAAGCACCGTCAAATGATTATAAAGAGATGATCTCCAGTCTGAGAAAGAGATGGCAATCCTTCTTTAAAGGATGATATCTGACCAACCTCTTGATGCATGTCCTCTGCATAGGAATAGGGATTCAGAGGAGTTAGATAAGTTAGGTTAAATAGTTGACTTAACGAGATCGAGATGACCAAGACCTATGTCGTATACTATCATGATATAGGCATCCATCCTCTGACTGGAGACAGATGTATTTCTATATGTCTATGTATGTTCACTTGGTTGACCGTTAGGTTGATGACCTGCTCAAGGTATATACACCAGCGAGTTGGTGTGCATATGAGGGCATATGAGTAATACGATCTCTCAAAGGGATCATACAAGTCCGTTACTAAACCAAAAGACATGAGCTCACTCATGAGGTATTGGAACCGAACAAATTCCATGCATGGTCATCTTACTTTGGAAGTATGACAAGAATACGTAGGTAATATATATGCTTTTGAAAAGCATATAATCGATACCAACTCCTAATGATCGAATGAGAAACTTAATGATAAAACCTTGAAGAAGACAATCCAAATGTGATCTAAAACTTCAGGCTTATTTTTGGTCTTCCAGTATGTAGGATGTATGGGTATTAGGAATAATCGAGTGTGATGTGATCATAAACGATTGTATAACCATGACACTTCCATTCCGAGGGAGTGATGAAATAGGTTTGAATTAAACTGACTCATCTCAATAGAGAAGTAATATAATCTTAATCTACATGTTGGACATTGATCAAGATATGATTTATATGAAATGAGAAGATTAGATTTATGGCTTTAATTTACTCAAACATCTTTGAGAGGTCCCTGAGATCTGGATTTGAGATATGATCCCAGCATGCAAGTCACTATATGTAGAACGTACAATCGTCATGTCCTAATCTCCAAGTATCAACGGAGAAAGCGCATTATTCTTGAAAGAGTTCAAAAATAATTCCATTATTGATAATATATCTGAGCATTGGGAAAATTAATAATTAAATGTGATTTAATTATCATGAATACTATGAATATGATTCATATTATTTAGACACATGAGAAAGGAGATTCAACATAAGTAAATATGATTTAATAATCAAGGATGTGAATAATGTAGATATCATTATTTGTATAAATCATATGTATTATAAATGTGATCTATAATATATTAGAGAGAGCTAATTGTAATTGTATTTATGAATTAAATGTTGATGTGAATTGGATTCACATTGGACAATTAATTGTAAATATAATTTACATTTTATTTTGGTTATAAATAAGATTCATATTTTTTTCAATGGCATGATTGAAATTATCACAAAATAATTTAGAATTATTTTTTATAAATAAATTTGCAATAAAAGTTGTTGCAAATTATGAAGGATTATGTGAGATATAAGATCTCACATAATTGGAAGGAGTCCACCTTCCTCTTATGGAGGGTGGACGACCACCCTTGAGTCCTAAATCAACACGATCGTCCACTCCATGAATGGAAGAAGACTTTCCTCCTTCCTCATCCTTTTATGCTTAGGGTGTGTTTAGATAGTGGGTTTAGGTGGGTTGAACTGGTTGCAGGTAACTCATTTTTGGGTTTTGGTGTTTGGATAGAGGGTTAAACTGGAGGTAGGTTAGAAGTGGGTTTATTGTGATATGATTGTATTGAAGTTTGAAAAAGTGAGTAGTTATTGTGATGTGATTGTATTGGAGTTTGAAAAAGTGAGTAGAAGTGGGGTAGTTTATAATTTTTATATGATATGATGGTATAATATATTATTTTTGATGGAATTGATGATGGAGAATTGATTTATTTAATTTTTTAAAGGGATTTTATTACTTGTGCCCCTCCGAGATGTCGCAATATCAGTTATGCCCTTATCTTTTTGGTAATATCAGTTGTGCCCCTCACTTCTTGCATCGTCATCAATTGTGCCCTTCCGTCAGATTGACCGTTAAAAAATTAAAATAACCATGGTTTATTCAAACCATGGTGTGGTTAAGAAGGGTATTATGGTCAGAAAAAAAGTAGAGGAAAGTTTGGGCCGAGGAAGTGGGGCGGAGGAGGCATCCACCCAACGGTCCGGATCTCCATCCAGCGATGCCCAGCTCCTTCCGAAGGCAAACCTCTTCATCGCCCCCAATCCCGGCACGGGCGACGCCTCCGCCCTCGCGTCCGATTGCTTCTGCCTCTCCGGCTTTCCTCGCACCGCCCCCTGGGCCTCCCCCTTCCCCGCGCCGCCCCCTGCTCCCCGCTACCCCCTGGGCCTCCTCCTGCCCCGCGCCGCCCTCTGCTCCCTGCCGCCCCCTGGGCCTCCCCCTCCACAGCCACGCACACCTCCGCCGCGGTCCGCCCCGATCTCCTCCCCCGAGCTCCGAGACCAACTGAACCAACGGCAACCTCCGAGCAGTTCCAAATCCTCCGACGCCCAGTCTGATGAACCAACTGGACACGAGTTCCGAGCACCAGTTCGAGGGAACCAACTTAACGACGAAGCACACAAGGGAACTGCGAGTCCCGGGCCTTTCATTTGTTCTTCCCCGATCAACTCAAATGGTCCAAGTAGCGGTAATCGTTCCCCAATGATGATTGCAATGGAATTATTTTGGTATAATGATTAGGTCTCCAACTAAGGATGATGGTGCTCCTGATTTCCCGATGCTCGAGCTTCAATGATCTGGTGCTTCTCTCCATACGTATGCTTAGATGTGAATCCCTAATCTCCAGGTGCTCGACTAAGGTGGAGGTCTCGATCAAATATCTGGCAATGTCGATGTTGTTCAACCTCGGTAAGAGGATGAAGATGAGGATGCCAACCTTCAGGGGAGGGGGTGGCGGGCTGGGAGGAGGTGCGGGGGGAGGAGGTGTGGCGTCTGGGAGGGGAGGGGGTACGGGGAGCTCGGGGCGGAGAGGGAGGAGGAGGAGGTTGGAGGAGGAAGAAGGAGAGGAAGTGGAAGAGGGTATAAAATGACCACATAACCTTTTCAAAAAAAATAATTCCGCGTATGTCCTCAAAGTTAACGTCTGTTTGCACTGTAGATGGACGATCACTAACCCAAGGGGCACAAGTGATAAAATAGCAAGAAGTGAGGGGCACAACTGATATTACCAAAAAGATAGGGGCATAACTGATATTGTGATATCTCGGAGGGGAACAAGTGATAAAATCCCTTTTTTAAAAAGATAAAAAGTGGGCCCCACTTAGAAAGAGAAAGGAGTGGGTTAGAGAGGGTAAACCACCCCAAGGGGGGTTTACCCCCCTAACCGAACATGACCTTATTGATTTGATTGAACTAAATTATATTAAAGGTTCTTTAATATATTTAATTTAAATTAATAAAAAGTGTTGTTGCAAATTTATGCAACGAAAATCATGACCATTGATTAAAAGCACAAAATAATCTAAACTGTTGATTTTGTGAGCACATGGATTGTGATACATGTAAATCCAAAATAAGATAAAAGGGGGGTAGCCCTAGCCTTTTATTCTACAACATAATTGCAATATCAAACTCTCTCCTGCATTCTCTCTGAAGGATATGGTATAATCCTTAACCGCATCACGTAAGCGTGAGCGTCGTATCGAATACGACGAGGAGCGACTAGTTGCACTAGTGGCTCGATGCAGCAAAATTTAAAAAATTTTCATGCGACGAAACCACATGATCCAAGAACATTTCTCGGATCGTTTCGTCTAAATCACAAACAAGTAATAGGATTACCTCTTGAAGCGTGGTTGCGATCAAGTCTCTAAACGAAGAGACCTTCTGTCTCAAGTCCGATCCGACGGAGGAGACGCTTGCGAGCGCGGGGATGAATCGCGTGCTTCTCGCAATCCATGTTGATGATCCAAGCGACGGATCTCCTGATCTCGACACATGAGATCTGACGTCTTCTTCATGAGCGAGGCACACCAAAGGAGACGGAGATCCACGAGCAGACAATCGGGCAGCATAACAGTGACGCTACGGCAATGGAGAATCTCTCTAGGGCATCCATGGTGGACGTCCATGAGAGGGAGAGAGAGTAGGTGTGTAGAGAGAAAGAGAGAGAGAGAGAGAGAGAGAGAGGGACTTATGTTCTCTTGGTGAAAAGAAGAGCAAAGGGTGCCTCTCCTTTTATAATATTTTGGGATCCATGGATCTCAATCCATGGGACATATAAAATCAATGGATGAGATTGATTTATGTCTAATCCAATGGTCAAGATTGTTGTGGGTAAAAACCAACAACTAATAATCAAATTTAAATCAAATATATTTGATACATCAAATATAATTCAATCCTAAATTAGATCAAGCAATTAAGGAGAAATTAGCATGGAGATTACTCCCCATAAGGAAGGGTGGGGACGGCTACCACATTCCTTGTGGGAATGTGTAGCCGTCCACCATGTCCTCATGGTGGAGGCAATCTCATGCAATCTCATGAGATTGCATATCTCCATGAATTTCTCCCATAATTTTCAACAACTTTTGTTGAGATTTATTCTTCAAAAATAATTCATAATTAATTTTGAGAATATTGCAATCTTGCCATTAGAAATTTGTGAATCACATTCACAACCCAAAACAAAATATAATTTACAATGTATATCCAATACACATCAATAATTAATTAACAAATAAAAATTATAATTAGCTCTCTCTAATACATTATAAATCACATTTATAATATATTATGAATAATATGGATAGTGTTATCCACATTAATTATATCCCTGATAATTAAATCACATTTAATCATCTTGGATCTCTATTCTCATTTTCCCAAATAATATGAATCACATTCACATTATTCACATCTTTGAGAATCAAATCACATTTAATTATCTTAGATAACTCTCTTTATAATATGAATCGAATTCATATTAATCATGATAATTAAATCACATTTAATTATCTATTTTCTCAATGCTCGGATACATATATCAACAACAGAATTATCCATGAACTCTTTCAAGGATAATGCGCTTTCTCCGCGAATACTTGGAGATAAGGACAGGGCGATTGTATTGTTCCACGTATAGTGACTTGGATATTGAGATTACATCTCAAATCCAGATCTCGGACCTCCCATAGATGCTTGACTAAATCAAGACCGCAAATCTAATCTTCTCATTGAATCTGAATCACATTCAGATCAATGTCCAATATTTGGACTAAAATCAGATTACTTCTCTGCTGAGAGGAGCCACTAAAATCCAGACCCATTTCATCACTCCCTAGGAATAGAAGCGTCATGGTTATACAATCGTTTATAATCACATCACCCTCAGGTATTCCCAATACCTGTACATCCTGCATACTGGAGGATTCAGAATAAACCCGAAGTATTAGATCAACTTTTCACTATCTACTTCAGGGTTTTATCAGTAAGTTTCTCATTTTGATTATTGGGAGTTCGTATCGATCATATACTTTCCAAAAGCATATATCATACCTAGGTCTTGATCATATACTTTCCAAAAAATATATATCAAACCTACAAATTCAGTCAAGCTTCCAAAGCGAGACGACCGTACGCACGGAATTTGATTCTTCCCAATATCTCATGAGTGAGCTCATGTCTTCCAGTTCAGTAATGAACCTGTATGATCCCTTTGAGAGATCGTATTACTCATATGCCCTTATATGCACACCAGCGCGCTGGTGTATAGACCTTGGTTAGGTCATCAATCTATTGGTCTGCCAAATGTACATACTCAGACAATTAGTAACACATCTGTCTCCGGTCAGAGGATGCGTGCCTATATTATGACAGCATACGATATAGGATTTTGGTTATCTCGATCTCGTTAAATCATCTCTTTGACTTAACTAATCTGACACCTCCGAATCTCTATTCCTATGTAGAGGACCTGCATCAAGAGGTCGGTCAGATATCAGCCTAACTGAGAAAGGATCGCCATCTCCTACTCAGGCTGAAGATCATCTCTTAATAATCATTTGACGGTGCTTGATGAGTCATCAATCTAACTCATTAGATATTCATCTGAGCACCAGCCTCTATGATTCAATAATTGAATCAACAGCTTATGATCATTAAGATGGCCATGGTACATAACCCTAATTGTAATAAGGGACCTATTATGCAAATTATGTATTCTTCATTTCAGATTAGGGAATGATATTTGCAATAATATTTATTGCATAATGGCTCGCCGTGGGCTCGCATGTCCAACAATCTCCCACTAGCCCAAAGAGCCATTAATGGGCTAATCATTTAAACCCACACTCATGTGACAATCATAGACTATTTAGAAAATAGTTAGGTAAGCTGATCAGTCACTCTGTTATCAAGAGACTACGTCAAGTCCTTTTACGGCACTTGCATATCCCCTAGTAACAGTGCTCGCATCCAATGCGAATGTTGCATCTTATGCAACCAATACTCAATTTTGTTATAATGTCCTTGACACTATACCTCGATAATTATTATAACCAGTATGTCCATAATCCTTATCAGAATGCCTTTATTCATGGAGATCTCTATCCCTAAGGTATCTATAGTTAAGATCCTTATAGATCACTATCTACAAGGTCTTAAACTTTTGAAGATAAAACTTTGAGATCACTATCTCTGAGTTTCATCATCTTTGAAGATATTGTTATTACTACAATCAAGTGTTTTATCTCCATAGTAGGATTAGTAACAGAATACTACTCCCACTGCATGGCAGACATCTGGCTCTTTTGCACATCTAGCACACACTCAGCTTCTCGTAACTTATGCACAAGTGCAAGCAGTTCTAGCATTCACTTCCTCAATTCTTTGAGGTGTTATCCCTTTAGATAGGTGATGAATCCACGATTCATCATCTCAATATCTTGATCTTAGCAAAATCCACGAGTAAATTCCCTAATAAATATCCATAAAATCAATAAATTAACAAAATAACTCTTGTAAATAAAACACACTAATTATTGTATATTAGATTGTACAAAATAAATTACACATAAAAAGCCGCAGAAATAAAGGAGTTTTATACCTGTAAATAGCCCAAAACTTCATGTATTTTTAATAATTTCATTTCAACTCCTTTTTGGCTAATTCTTTCTCTAACTTGTTCATAATAATGTATATAAAAACACAAAAATACAAAACAAATTATATCTCAAATAAATGCTCCTAGATCCCAATAGGAAAAAGCCGTAAAGACCAACTTCCAAGCTAAATTCCCGCTCCGTATGAACTCCAAATTCACCAAACTCACTTTTTAAGGGTTCAAGTTAGAAAATTATCTATCCAACGGAAGTGGTTTCATTAAAATCGGAGCTCGTTTGCAAAAGTTGGGTTTTGGGACCTAGATGTACATTGTATATCATGTATATATTCATTCTTTAGTCAATTTTTATTTTATCTTTCTCAATTACTAAAAATACAAAAAAATTATGATTGTGTTGTATTTTTATTATTGTATTTTACTGTATTTTTTCATTGTAAATATCTCTTATTAAAAAGACAAAAAAAATTGCATATTAGAAAAGTAAAAAAATGTGTACATGTTGTTTGTCTTCCCTTGTAAATTCTCCACTATTTCTCTTCTCTTTTTATTTTATTGTATTTAAAGTAGACAACTTTATTAATTAAATTATTATTTAATTTCCATTCTCTACAATAACCACCAATTCAACTCCATTATTCCACCATTTTTCCCAACTTCCCATTCAACTCCATTAATAATACAACCTCCCATTCAACTCCACCACTTTAATAACCTCCCATTCCATCATCTTTATATACATGTCATTCTCCTCATTTTTGCCTTTGATCCATCTTTATGTGAGGAGAGCCTAGTTCCCTGAGTTGAATCGGTGACAGCGACACAACCGCGGTCGAGCGACGACGGCCCTCTCTCCGGTGTGATCCATTGGCTTTTTGGCCAACATCGCAGCCGCAACCGCGCGCTGCTCGAGCTCATCGCACGCCGACGATTTGAGCGAAGACCGTGCTCACGAGAGCACTCCATAGGCGACCGTATCATCGTAGGTAATTTTTCCCTTCATTTTATCATCTTGTCATTTTTCGTATCTTTTAGCATATCACATTACCACCCATACACCCTCCATTTATTTATTCCACCACCACCATCATACCACCACCTTTCCTCACTTGTTTAGTTTATCATCACTACATTATTTTTCCCCCTTCATTGCCATTTTTAATTGTAGTTTCTGTCTAATCAATTTAAAAAAATAAAAAAATTAAAACAAAAAAATTCTCCTTTTATTACAGCAGTAAAAAGAGTAAAAAATTAAAAAAATTAAAAAAATTAAAAAAATAAACGGAGGAGGCAGCAGTCGTAGGCCGCCGCCCCCCTCCTTCCACCGCCATAACCGCCGGCGGGCCGCGCGCGACCCCTCCAGCTGCTGCTCCAGGTCGCGCGGCCGGCCGCCTCTCCAAGCGGCTCACCGTAGTCCCGACCACAGCCGCCCCCTGCGGCGGTTTGCCCCCCTCCGCCGTTGTCTTCATCACCGTCTCCAGCAAGAACCGCCGCCCCTCATCTTTCCACCGACCTCAGCTAGCCGCTGTCATCACCGCGCGGCTGCGCGCGCGTGATCCATCGCCAGCCGACCTCACCCTCCTCGTCGGTGTCGCCCGCCACCAACAGCCCTTTTGGGTTCAACACCTCCTGCGCCTGTGCGGAGAAGAAGGTCCGAATTTTTTATATTATTTTTTTATGTAAAAATTATATTTCTTTTATGTAAAGTTTTTATTATTGCAAAGAGGTCCCTGTGCATACTTTGTTGTAGACGTTGTTTTCTGAAATTGCACAGATACCCCTTGTATTCACATTCTAATTTGGACTTCAATATGGTATCTTTTTACTCAATAAAAAATATCATTGTGTGGAGCAACTTATTCTCTATCATCTGAGTATTTATTTGTATTTTTGTGATAGTTGGGTAATTAACTAAAATTGTTCAACTGAAATTTTGCATAGTTTACCCATTCTGTGACATTAAATTGATATCTAACACATAGTTGCTCTAAAAATTCCACAAAAATTCTCAATGATGCCTTGAACTGTGGTGAACTTACTGTCCAAATTTCATCTAAAATGGAGATGTCTTGTGCTTGAAATAAATTGTAGAGTGTTTTTAGTTTTTGATTTTTATTTAAATCCACGTATATCCTTTTTGCAAAATTTCAACTCTCTTGGATTGCTTATCTAAATATCTATTTGAGATAATTCTCTCTCTGACTAATTTGATAACGTGGACTTAATAGAAATTAATTACTCATTACCACTCTGTTTTCACTAAAAATCCATTAAAAATTCATAACTTGTCAAACAATTCCAAAAAAATTACTGTAGTCTTCTTGCATCATGTTTTAGTTCCAGTAATTTTTTCATAATTTTTGCTTTCTGTTTGTCTGATAAATTGCGAAAAAACCCATAAAAAGTGTGTATTTTTAGTTATTGCATTTTAACCCCTAAAATTCCAAAAAATATGTTTTGTGTTCCCCACTGGATTAGGACTTTAGGAAAAATATAATTTGGCTGAATTGGACTAATTTGACATTAAGATTAATTTGGCCTTGTTGTATGCTTTCTTAGTGTTGTAATTCAACCGCATCTTGGATTGGTATTTCTTTTTGCATAAAAAAATCTAAAAAAATACGCATTGAAAATCTAGACCTAAATTTTTAAATTAACCCCGAAGTTGTTCCTTTGCCTCCCTGAGTTCGACCCCGGACTTGCCCGGGATATAAATTAAAGCCGAGACACTCTTCACGGAGATCTTCTCTCGGTTCTGACCGAATCGCTAAGTACACATGCTACAACGTGACCAAATTATTCAACGTATCTAGCGACTCGTCAGATGGCGCCGTTGCCGGGGAGGCAAACAGCTTAGGGATTAGTTTAAAAATTTAGATTTAGATTTTCATTTACTCGGGTAGTCTGACCCCCGAGCCACTTGTATTTATTTCATTTTTTGCAATTATTTCTCTTTATATTTTTGTATATAACTTGTTGTTTATCTCTCTAATATAAATTTCATTTTCCTTGCGAGGGCCTGGTGGACTTGGAGTGCATTGGAGGTCGACGGACGCGACGTGTGTCGACTGCTGAAGAGCGAGGAAAAACAATTTATTTTTGAGAAGAATTTTTTGTAAATTGTTGTAATTATTTATCTTGCTCATTTATAGCGGCTCTTGTTTGAGAGCTCGCGCATGTAAAAAGACTTGGACATTATTTGTGGTGTGTCGAGCCTGTTTCACTCTCCGGCGAGGGTGGGGCTTGACTTGAGTGGCGAAAATTAAGGATTTGGCACACGGTAGTTTAGAATCAAATTTGTTTGTGCCCATCGTAATTTAGGCCACACTTATCTTAGAAGATTCACATATCTTATAAGATTCATAATGAGACGCACATAGACACGTACTACTTAGCTCAAATCCAATCAATTCTTCCCCGCTAATAGTATACTGTTTAGGTGCGGTTTTCTCGAGCTGCATGCGTTTAGTGTAATATTTACAAATTCTGTTCTGCATAACGCATGAAGAGTGCTGGGATTCACTGTAAGTATACCTTCTTCTGAGCATGCATCATAGTATCTCGTTTGCATTCTGATTTCTGATTCCCCTCTTGTTTTACAACTTAAGGTTAAAAGGAAATTGGGACTGAACGGTAGACGTGCTTGTGTGTTCACATAAATTTCAAGTGATAACCTAATTCTAAAATTGGGACTGAATTGAGCAGGTCGATCTAATTAATTGGAATAAAAAGAACCCTTGTTCTCGGGTGCATAAAGCCCTCATTGTTTGTTTTAATTGCAAGTGAGAGAGAGACGACCCTAGGATAGAGCCAAGTCTGGATTTCTTACTTACTACTGGTTCTTTATTTTTAGGCGATTAGCTACTTTTCAGTGAGGATTTACGGGTAGCCGGTAAACGGTCCGGACTTCCTTAGCAGAGTGGGAGGTTTAGAGGACGCATTAGTCCTCAAGGAACGGGTAGCCGTATTTATACGGTCCGTACTTACTCCTATACTGGCTGAAAGTAGGTCAAACTAGTCGTAAGAACCGGGCCAGTCTGTAGGAAAATACGGGCATCTAACAGCTCGTTAATCTTTCCAAGATTGTATTCTCACCAACTAAAATTGACCAGATAAATCGGCCGAACTCTTACGGCCATCACGTGTTGAGTTGGTGAAATTGGGGGTTTGAATTGCGTTTGTATTGTGTGAGTTCACTCCGCACATTTACGTGCACCGTAGAACTAGTGCCTCATTGACTATCGTGATCTATTCGGTTCTTTTGACATCGAAGATGACTGATTGGGGGGATATTTATTCGGACTTTGCGAATCTCTCGTTGAACCCTTCAAAAAGTACGTCTTCAAAGGTCCAAGCGCAACTTGGACCAACCTGGACTCATGACCCTCTTGAGCCCAGGATCATTCACTCTCGGGATGGTTACTCTCAAACCATTCCCTTTCTCTCTTCCCACCTCACCGAGGAAGACCATCGCCTTGGTGAGAATATCATGATTCATAAATCCTCTTCTAATCAAGAAAACCTTGCTGATTCAGGCCATATAGAAGACACAAGTAAAATGCCTCCAAAGAAGAAAGAAGAGGAAGAAGAGAACAATGAAGACCCGATGAAAATGATACTGGCCCGATTAGCTGCATCTGAGCAGCAACAAGCATTACTGAGAGCTCAGTTGGGACAGTTAAATGTTGGGGTCCAACTACCAATGGATGCGGCATACAACCCCGGACAATATCAAATTCAGAACTACTTGAGTCCGGCCGAACCTGAGGTTGATTTTGAATTGAAGCCGCACTTTCTGAACCTGCTGCCACATTTTGATGGGAATGCTTCTGAGGAGCCATATGCATTCCTAAGGGACTTTGAGCTCATCTGTGCTAACCTCAAACATAATAATGTTAGCCAGGATTATATTAGGCTAAAAGCCCTTCCATTTGCCTTGGGTGGAAAAGCCGATTACTGGGTGAAGAATCTTGGAATCATCGTCACCCCTTATGCTCAGTTCAAGGACCTATTCCTAAAGAAGTTATACCCGTTGAGTAGAACTAACATGATGAGGACGCGAATTACGAGTTTTTCCCAATTACCCAATGAAGCCTTCTGTGATGCTTGGGAAAGATTCAAGGACATCCTGCAAAAGTGTCCTTGTCATAGATTAGATGACAACATCTTGGTCCAATCCTTCTTCACTGGTCTCAACCCTGAGATGCAGGGTTTAGTAAGCGCTGCATGTGGAGGCAGCTATACATCACGAGGAGCGGATACCGTCTGGAGGGTATTCGAGCAGATGGCTGAAACTAGCCGCTCACAGATGGCCAGCAGGGCCTATACACCATCCCCCAGTTCACTCTCATCTGGAGGGGGAAAATCAGCTGTAGTCGATCTCTCTCAGGATGTGATCCCTAGCATGGGACTCCTTGCTGACAAGCTTACTGTAGTCGAGAAGATCGACAGGAGGATTGATGAGTTAGACCGGAGCGTCTCCAAACTTCCAAAACAGATGGAGGAGTTGACTGAGAAGGTATCCAAGATACGGATACCCGCCGTGACTGCACCCTCTGCTCCCATATACCGAGTTCACCATGTTCAGGAGCAGTTGGTGTCAGGGCAACCCCAGCCGTGGGAGCAGGACCAATCCTACACCCACTCTTTCCAGCAGCCACCTCCAGTAGCAGAGACAGTCCAGGAGGAGCCTCCACCAGTTTGGGAGGTGAATGGGATATGGTATACTCAGGACCCTGCCAGGCAGGGAAGTACGGGAGACCGACAGACATGTCAGCGTCCCCCGACCTTTCACAACACCGCATTCACCTCCGCACCACCTCCGTCACAGCAGAGCCCTGGATTCCATCCACCCCAGCAGCAGAGGCAGCAGTACCAGCAGTATGGCCGACAGGGCCATTACCAGACGGGCCAGCAGGGCCCGCAACCCCAGCAGCAGCAGCAGTGGCAGTACACTGGCCAGCAGGGCCAGTCTTCCCGTTCTTCTTCCCAGTCTTATCCACTTCCTTCATCGTCTAGTCCCGTGGATATTCAGCAGCAGATACTCGACGAGCTACGTTCCTACAGGAACGAGGTTCAGGACTTACGGGTGGATGTCAACCGCCTATCCAGATGGCGAGACGAGCAAACTGCACCCTCTACCTCGATCCCAGCCCAAGTTCAGGCTAACCCCAATAGCCTGAACCGTTCTAGTTCTCAGCAGCACTTTGGTCAGGTATACTATTCAGCATCTCCTAAATCTGAACATGAGATTCTTTCGTGTGACGAGGCTAACCACATGTCACTCAGGAGCGGAAGGACCGTGGTCGTACCTGACCGGGCGAGGGACACGAGGAGGGGCATCTCTGGAGCTCTACCTGAGGAGTCTTCAGAGGACGAGGAGGAGAGGCATCATATTTCAGAGCCCCATCAGCATCATTCGAGGATTTCTACTCAGGGAGCCGAGAGGAGGAGGAGAGCACGTATGCAGCATCGTCAGCATGGATATTCTTCTGAATCTACGGAGGACCTTGCATCTCCGGTTGTGGCGGATACCACTCCAGCTTCTATTCCACAACCTTTAGTAGATAGTCTAGATTTTGAGTCCATGTTGCATCAAAAAGATTCTTGTATGAAGAACTCTGTTTCCGTTAATGCAAAGAATGATCTTTCAGTTCATGATTCAGACTCTTCATCCTCTGTTTCCCTAGCTTCAATCCCTTTCCCCCGTGCTCTTATGGCAGGAAAGCGCACCAAAAAGATTCAGAAAGATGACCCCGATATGGCACGATTTTGTAAAGAAAACATCACAGTTAAGGTGCCATTTGATGAATATGTAGCTAACCATCCTGCCTTCCAAAAATACCTTAAGGTGAGATGCACACCTAGAAGGGTTAGCAGGAAGAAAGACAACCGAAATATAAAGACACATGTCTTATCAGTAGCCACAACCTATTGTCTCAAGAATCAGACTTTGCCAAAGAAAAAGAGAGACATGGGTGCTCACTATGTGGAGAGTCGTATTGACGACATTGCGTTTGCACTCACACTCTTAGATAATGGTTCTTCGATCAACTTACTTCCCTTAGACTTATATCAGAAATTGGAGTTGGGACCACTTCGCAAATCTAGAGCTTTACTCCAATTCGCAGATCGTTCAATGAAGAGACCTAAGGGAGAAGTGAAGAACGTCGTTATCTCGATTGAGGGGCAGAACTATCAGGTGGACTTCACAGTCTTGGACATGGAGACCCCCAATCATTGGAGAGAATCTCAGATCATTCTCGGGCGACCCTTCCTTAGGACCGCAGGCGCAGCTTTCGATTATGGTACGGGAATGATGAAGTTCTGTTCTCCAGGCGGAGAAGTGAACCTTGAGATGAAGCAAACCAAGTGTCAGCGACCCGATTCAGAGAGTAGCACAGAGTACTCATCTTCAGAGGCAGATTGCAGTATGATTAGCACAGTTGGGATTTGGGGACAGATTCCTTCAGGACAGAACGAGACCCTTTCATCTGGAGAGGATATAGTGCATGATGTAGTTTGCCAGGTGTTGTCTGATCTTGCTAGAGATGCATCAACCTATTCTCATGATAACTTAGAGATTCATCCGGATTTGTCAGTTCCATCCTCTTCGGAACAATCATGGGACATAGATGACGAGTCGGACGTGGCTTTTGCCGATTGTTTGGATACTTTTGACGATCCGACTCCTGATACTTCTGATTTGGTGGCGAATACTACTCAGCTTAGCCCACCTTCATGCAGCACGGAACCAGATTCAGATTCAGTTCAGCCAGATCTGCTTGATGATACCACATTGCCAGAACTGAAATCACTACCTCCTACACTCAAGTATGCCTTTCTTGCGGGACCCAAAGAGAGATATCCTGTCATCATTAGCTCAGACTTGACTTTAGAACAGGAGTCTAGGTTGTTAGAGGTCTTAGAGAGGAACCGCAAAGCAATAGGCTGGACAGTGTCGGATCTCGTGGGCATCAACCCCGCTCTGTACTCGCACCACATTTTTACTGAGGATAACGTGAGACCTTCCCGTGAGTTTCAGAGGAGACTTAACCCCAATCTACGGGAAGTGGTGAAGAAAGAAATTGAGAAATGGTGCAAAGCAGGGTTTATATACCCTATTTCTGACTCCAAGTGGGTGGCCCCACTTCATGTTGTCCCGAAGAAGTCGGGAGTTCAGATGGTCACCAACGAGGAGGGGGTAGAGATCGCGACACGAGTACCTACGTCGTGGAGTGTCTGTGTCGACTACAGGCGCCTGAATGCCGCGACAAAGAAAGATCACTTTCCCTTGCCTTTTATTGATCAGATCTTGGAGAGACTTGCAGGGAAAGAGTTCTTCTGTTTTCTTGACGGGTACTCAGGCTACAACCAGGTGGCCATAGCCCCTTAGGACCAGGAAAAGACCACATTCACATGTCCATTCGGCACTTATGCTTTCAGGCGCATGCCATTCGGGCTCTGCAATGCCCCGGGCACATTTCAGCGGTGCATGATAGCCATATTTGCCGAGATGGTGGGAGATTTCCTGGAAGTGTTTATGGATGACTTCTCGGTCCATGGTGATTCTTTTGATACATGTTTAGCGCACTTGGACCGAGTCCTCACGAGGTGTAGAGAGGTGAATCTGGTACTCTCCTGGGAGAAGAGTCACTTTATGGTGACGGAGGGTATCGTGTTGGGGCATGTCATCTCCAAAAGAGGAATGGAGGTTGACCCTGCCAAGGTGGAGGTGATCAAGAAACTCGATCCACCTACCAACGTGAAGTCAGTGCGGTCATTTTTAGGGCATGTTGGATTCTATAGGAGATTCATTCAGGATTTTTCAAAGATCGCCCGCCCACTGACTGAGCTCTTAGGGAAAGACATAGAGTTCGTTGTAGATCACAGGTGTCTGGAGGCCTTTGAGCTCTTGAAAAGGAAGATTTGTGCCTCGCCTATCCTACAAGCTCCTGACTGGTCTCTTCCCTTTGAGATCATGACTGACGCTTCAGATTTCGCTATAGGAGTTGTGTTAGGACAACGGCGAGAGGGGATTCCGTTTGCGATTCACTATGCGAGCAAAGTTTTAGATCCTACACAGAAAAATTATACAGTGACTGAAAAGGAAATGCTCGCAGTAGTATGGGCCCTCGAGAAGTTCATATCATATATTTTGGGCTCTAAGGTGACAATTTATACTGATCACACAGCCATTCGATACTTAATGGAAAAGAAGGACGCGAAGGTGCGTCTTCTTAGGTGGATTCTACTCCTCCAGGAATTTGATTTGGAGATTAAAGATAAACCTGGAGTGAAGAATGTTGTGGCTGATCACCTTTCTCGGATTGAACTTAAGGATTCTCCTGATCATGAGCGGATTAGAGAAACCTTCCCAGATGAGTCAATTTGTGTTATTGACTCACTCCCGTGGTATGCCAACATGGTGAACTATCTTGTCTCCAAGCAGGTTCCCCATGGTTGGACTAGGAGCAGCATTGATCGATTGAAGTCGGATTCGAGGAGATACCACTGGGACGATCCTTTCCTTTTCTTCGAAGGACCGGATTGTGTTTGGAGAAGGTGTATTCCTCAGGAGGAATACCAGAGTGTCCTCACATATTGTCATTCACTTGAGGCTGGAGGACACCATTCAGGAAAGAGAACCGCTCATAAAGTACTTCAATGTGGATTATATTGGCCGACCTTGTTTAGAGATGTCATTGATTTTGTACGGTCGTGCCCAATCTGTCAAAGGATGGGAGGGACAGTTGGATAGAGAGATGAGATGCCCATGCAACCGATGATTATTTGTGATGTTTTTGATGCATGGGGCATAGATTTTATGGGTCCCTTTCCCAACAGCAATGGACATGAGTACATTTTATTGGCGGTTGATTATTTATCTAGGTGGGTGGAGGCTATCCCAACCCGAACCGCAGACAGTAAAACTGTCTGTAAGTTTGTGAGAGACCATATTATTGCTAGGTTCGGGGTGCCAAAAGTTTTGATATCTGATGGGGGTAGCCACTTTGTGAACCGAGACATGAGATCCTTAGCTAAGGACTATGGATTTGATCATAGAGTTACTAGTCCTTACCACCCACAGTCCAACAACATGGCAGAGGTTTCGAACAGAGAGGTGATGAATATTTTGCAGAAATTGGTTCGTCCCGATAGGAAGAACTGGTCTCAGCTCTTGAACCAAGTTCTGTGGGCCTATAGGACAGCCTACAAGACACCATTGGGTACTTCACCATTTAGAATGATCTATGGCAAGCCATGCCATTTACCCGTAGAATTGATTCATAAATCCGAATGGGCAATTACGAAGATTAATTGGAGTTGTCACCTAGGGAAACTTTGTCGAGACTTGAACTTGAACGAGCTTGTGGAAATCCGAAACAGGGCATATGACAACAGTTTGATTTATAAGGACAAAGTAAAGAGATGGCATGATCAGCACATTAGGTGCAAAGACTTTGTCCCTGGACAAAAGGTATGGTTGTTCAATGCCAGGTTGAAGATGTTCCATAGGAAGCTCAAATCTAAATGGACGGGTCCCTTTGTGGTTAAGAAAGTGCACGAGAATGGAAGTGTAGAGATAGCTGATCTCACAGATGGTGCACAATCTCATGTAGTGAATGGACAACTGTTGAAGCATTTTGTTGATTCCAAAGAGCAGTTAGTCCAAGTCGAAGTCATCAACTTCATACAGAGGGAGCACAGAGCAGATACATCTTATTACTCTTCATGAAGATGCAGCATCAAGATTCAACATCTTAGAAGATTCCATCACTCTTGTACATATTCTCCCTTCTTTGTATATTCTAGAGATCACGTCGGTTCTCACACTTACTCTTGTCCTATACTTAGGCTGACCAAAGCCTAAGTATAGGGGGGACCGATGCCCGCCATGTGTATTTACTCATCATTTCTCCTCTTGACCTCATCCGCCCCATTTTTGCTCTTCTTCTACACTTAGGTTGTCCAGAGCCTAAGTATAGGGGGGCGGATCGACTTCTATACTTTCTATTATTTTAGCTTTCCTACGCTTAGTACGAGCTATGTCTTTTTGTCACCTAGTGCCATGAGGACATAGCACAAGCTAAGTATAGGGGGGCGTGTATATATTACATATATACTTTACCCATACCTCGTACTTTCACGTATTTTTTTTGTATATATTATACAATAATTATGGGGTGGGTAAAAAAAAGTAAAAAAAACTTTTTCCTAAAAAAAACTCTTTTTCTTTATTTGCTTAAAAAAACTTTTCAAAAAAATCCTCTTTTGCTAAAAAAAACTTTTTCAAAAGAGTCTTTTCTTAGTCACCTATTTTTAAAAAAAATAATAAAAAAAGCAAAACTTTTCTAACAAAAAAAAAACTAAAAAAAACTAACTAATAAGTTGGTTTAATCCCTGACACAATTCACTTTCACACAAGACTAGTGATGTTCAAGAACACTTGGTTTATGAGGTCTTGAGATTTTGAGTTAACCAGCCTTAGTCATTAGGGTCCTTGACTTAATTATTCACATTTCCCTAGTTTGAAAGATTTGTGTGCTATATTGCATGCTTAGTCTCTACCTTAAGAATATGATCATCACCTCACGTACACGACTGCAGTTATGATGAGATGAGTTGAAATTTCACTTGAGGAACTGGGATGAGGGATTTGAGTTTGGACTTGATTTAATGATGCTCGAGGATGGGATAAAATCAATGAAGGCTTCATGAAACCTGAGTGTCAGCACATTTAACCAGTATGAGAACATGGTTCTTGTACTATCTCTTGATATTTACCTATGTGCCAGGGTGTGATAAAATAAAAAATGTTGATCAGTGTGCGCCAGCTCTTGGTAAAAGCAGTGGAGCTAGCCACAAATACTACAAAGCAATGAAATGTCAAAGAAAAGCTCTCATTCCACAAAGTCAATTATCAAAAGAGCTTCCACCAAAGGCGAGCGCTCCCAACCATTTCAAAGTGTCCACTTGGACCACCGCTATTAGGACCAGGAGTCGGGCTTGTACCAAAAAAGGGCTCTGCATCGTAAATGCTACAAGTCTGGGTGTAGAAGGTACGATAGGTACTCAAAAAAGGCACACCCCGGTGTACTCCCAGGAAAACAAGTGCAGACGGCTCCAACTTCTCTTGACGGACGCACTGATCAACACCAAAAAAATGCGTTGCGTAATAAGGCACTCGAGAGGATCCTTGTTCCAATGAGAGGGAGAGAAGAAATGACACAATCCCATGCCCTCCATCAATTGGCCTTCCATCTACACTTTCAAGTCTGACAACTAAAGAGACGGTGAATTGGATGCAAGAAATGGTTTATTCCCTAGTGTTGAGGATTGGGTCCATAGGAGAGTCTCTTGGACTGGAACCTTGGGTGACGTTGTGACTCTACTCGTGTAACTGCAGTCAACACTTAAAGTCATATCCCTTATATATACGTATACAAAGAGAGTCTGATGATTAGGGAAATTGGGTACCTTTTGACTAGAGCTTGGTTCAGCTTAGAATTTTAGGATCTCTAAAACCGAGAGTTCTTGAACGGATCAAGTCTTGTATTCACATGCACAGTCAGGGGTTAACCCAACTTATTCATTCTTTATTTGCTCGAGGACTAGCAAAGTTTAAGTATAGGGGGGTGATGAATCCACGATTCATCATCTCAATATCTTGATCTTAGCAAAATCCACGAGTAAATTCCCTAATAAATATCCATAAAATCAATAAATTAATAAAATAACTCTTGTAAATAAAACACACTAATTATTGTATATTAGATTGTACAAAATAAATTACACATAAAAAGCCGCAGAAATAAAGGAGTTTTATACCTGTAAATAGCCCAAAACTTCATGTATTTTTAATAATTTCATTTCAACTCCTTTTTGGCTAATTCTTTCTCTATCTTGTTCATAATAATGTATATAAAAATATAAAAATACAGAACAAATTATATCTCAAATAAATGCTCCTAGATCCCAATAGGAAAAAGCCGTAAAGACCAACTTCCAAGCTAAATTCCCGCTCCGTATGAACTCCAAATTCACCAAACTCACTTTTAAAGTTCAAGTTAGAAAATTATTTATCCAACGGAAGTGGTTTCATTAAAATCGGAGCTCGTTTGCAAAAGTTGGGTTTTGGGACCTAGATGTACATTGTATATTATGTATATATTCATTCTTTAGTCAATTTTTATTTTATCTTTCTCAATTACTAAAAATACAAAAAAATTATGATTGTGTTGTATTTTTATTATTGTATTTTACTGTATTTTTTCATTGTAAATATCTCTTATTAAAAAGACAAAAAAAATTACATATTAGAAAAGTAAAAAAAATGTGTACATGTTGTTTGTCTTCCCTTGTAAATTCTCCACTATTTCTCTTCTCTTTTTATTTTATTGTATTTAAAGTAGACAACTTTATTAATTTAATTATTATTTAATTTCCATTCTCTACAATAACCACCAATTCAACTCCATTATTCCACCATTTTTCCCAACTTCCCATTCAACTCCATTAATAATACAACCTCCCATTCAACTCCACCACTTTAATAACCTCCCATTCCATCATCTTTATATACATGTCATTCTCCTCATTTTTGCCTTTGATCCATCTTTATGTGAGGAGAGCCTAGTTCCCTGAGTTGAATCGGTGACAGCGACACAACCGCGGTCGAGCGACGACGGCCCTCTCTCCGGTGTGATCCATTGGCTTTTTGGCCAACATCGCAGCCGCAACCGCGCGCTGCTCGAGCTCATCGCACGTCGGCGATTTGAGCGAAGACCGTGCTCACGAGAGCACTCCATAGGCGACCGTATCATCGTAGGTAATTTTTCCCTTCATTTTATCATCTTGTCATTTTTCGTATCTTTTAGCATATCACATTACCACCCATACACCCTCCATTTATTTATTCCACCACCACCATCATACCACCACCTTTTCTCACTTGTTTAGTTTATCATCACTACATTATTTTTCCCCCTTCATTGCCATTTTTAATTGTAGTTTCTGTCTAATCAATTTAAAAAAATAAAAAAATTAAAACAAAAAAATTCTCCTTTTATTAGAGCAGTAAAAAGAGTAAAAATTAAAAAAATTAAAAAAAATAAACGGAGGAGGCAGCAGCCGTAGGTCGCCGCCCCCCTCCTTCTTCCACCGCCATAACCGCCGGCGGGCCGCGCGCGGCCCCTCCAGCTGCTGCTCCAGGCCGCGCGGCCGGCCGCCTCTCCAAGCGGCTCACCGCAGTCCCGACCACAGCCGCCCCCTGCGGCGGTTTGCCCCCCTCCGCCGTTGTCTTCATCACCGTCTCCAGCAAGAACCGCCGCCCCTCAGCTCGCCGCCATCATCACCGCGCGGCTGCGCGCGCGTGATCCACCGCCAGTCGACGCCACCCTCCTCGCCGGTGCCGCCCGCCACCAACCGCCCTTTTGGGTTCAACACCTCCCGCGCCTGTGCGGAGAAGAAGGTCCGAATTTTTTTATTTTATTTTTTTATGTAAAAATTATATTTCTTTTATGTAAAGTTTTTATTATTGCAAAGAGGTCCCTGTGCATACTTTGTTGTAGATGTTGTTTTCTAAAATTGCACAGATACCCCTGTATTCACATTCTAATTTGGACTTCAATATGGTATCTTTTTACTCAATAAAAAATATCATTGTGTGGAGCAACTTATTCTCTATCATCTGAGTATTTATTTGTATTTTTGTGATAGTTGGGTAATTAACTAAAATTGTTCAACTGAAATTTTTCATAGTTTACCCATTCTGTGCCATTAAATTGATATCTAACACATAGTTGCTCTAAAAATTCCACAAAAATTCTCAATGATGCCTTGAACTGTGACGAACTTACTGTCCAAATTTCATCTAAAACAGAGATGTCTTGTGCCTGAAATAAATTGTAGAGTGTTTTTAGTTTTTGATTTTTATTTAAATCCACGTATATCCTTTTTGCAAAATTTCAACTCTCCTGGATTGCTTATCTAAATATCTATTTACGATAATTCTCTCTCTGACTAATTTGATAACGTGGATTTAATAGAAATTAATTACTCATTACCAGTCTGTTTTCACTAAAAAATCCATTAAAAAATTCATAACTTGTCAAAAAATTCCAAAAAAATTACTGTAGTCTTCATGCATCATGTTTTAGTTCCAGTAATTTTTTCATAATTTTTGCTTTCTGTTTGTGTGATAAATTGCGAAAAACCCCATAAAAAGTGTGTATTTTTAGTTATTGCATTTTAACCCCTAAAATTCCAAAAAATATGTTTTGTGTTCCCCACTGGATTAGGACTTTAGGAAAAATATAATTTGGCTGAATTGGACTAATTTGACATTAAGATTAATTTGGCCTTGTTGTATGCTTTCTTAGTGTTGTAATTCAACCGCATCTTGCATTGGTATTTCTTTTTGCATAAAAAAATCTAAAAAAGTACGCATTGAAAATCTAGACCTAAATTTTTGAATTAACCCCGAAGTTGTTCCTTTGCCTCCCTGAGTTCGACCCCGGACTTGCCCGGGATATAAATTAAAGCCGAGACACTCTTCACGGAGATCTTCTCTCGGTTCTGACCGAATCGCTAAGTACACGTGCTACAACGTGACCAAATTATTCAACGTATCTAGCGACTCGTCAGATGGCGTCATTGCCGGGGAGGCAAACGGCTTAGGGATTAGTTTAAAAATTCAGATTTAGATTTTCATTTACTCGGGTAGTCTGACCCCCGAGCCACTTGTATTTATTTCATTTTTTGCAATTATTTCTCTTTATATTTTTGTATATATCTTGTTGTTTATCTCTCTAATATAAATTTCATTTTCCTTGCGAGGGCCTGGTGGACTTGGAGTGCATCGGAGGTCGACGGACGCGACGTGTGTCGACTGCTGAAGAGCGAGGAAAAACAATTTATTTTTGAGAAGTATTTTTTGTAAATTGTTGTAATTATTTATCTTGCTCATTTATAGCGGCTCTTGTTTGAGAGCTCGCGCATGTAAAAAGACTTAGACATTATTTGTGGTGTGTCGAGCCTGTTTCATTCTCCGGCGAGGGTGGGGCTTGACTTGAGTGGCGAAAATTAAGGATTAGGCACACGGTAGTTTAGAATCAAATTTGTTTGTGCCCATCGTAATTTAGGCCACACTTATCTTAGAAGATTCACATATCTTATAAGATTCATAATGAGACGCACATAGACACGTACTACTTAGCTCAAATCCAATCAATTCTTCCCCGCTAATAGTATACTGTTTAGGTGCGGTTTTCTCGATCTGCATGCATTTAGTGTAATATTTACAAATTCTGTTCTGCATAACGCATGAAGAGTGCTGGGATTCACTGTAAGTATACCTTCTTCTGAGCATGCATCATAGTTTCTCGTTTGCATTCTGATTTCCGATTCCCCTCTTGTTTTACAACTTAAGGTTAAAAGGAAATTGGGACTGAACGGTAGACGTGCTTGTGTGTTCACATAAATTTCAAGTGATAACCTAACTCTAAAATTGGGACTGAATTGAGCAGGTCGATCTAATTAATTGGAATAAAAAGAACCCTTGTTCTCGGGTGCATAAAGCCCTCATTGTTTGTTTTAATTGCAAGTGAGAGAGAGACGACCCTAGGATAGAGCCAAGTCTGGATTTCTTACTTACTACTGGTTCTTTATTTTTAGGCGATTAGCTACTTTTCAGTGAGGATTTACGGGTAGCCGGTAAATGGTCCGGACTTCCTTAGCAGAGTGGGAGGTTTAGAGGACGCATTAGTCCTCAAGGAACGGGTAGCCGTATTTATACGGTCCGTACTTACTCCTATACTGGCTGAAAGTAGGTCAAACTAGTCGTAAGAACCGGGCCAGTCTGTAGGAAAATACGGGCATCTAACAGCTCGTTAATCTTTCCAAGATTGTATTCTCACCAACTAAAATTGACCAGATAAATCGGCCGAACTCGTACGGCCATCACGTGTTGAGTTGGTGAAATTGGGGGTTTGAATTGCGTTTGTATTGTGTGAGTTCACTCCGCACATTTACGTGCACCGTAGAACTAGTGCCTCATTGACTATCGTGATCTAATCGGTTCTTTTGACATCGAAGATGACTGATTGGGGGGATATTTATTCGGACTTTGCGTATCTCTCGTTGAACCCTTCAAAAAGTACGTCTTCAAAGGTCCAAGCGCAACTTGGACCAACCTGGACTCATGACCCTCTTGAGCCCAGGATCATTCACTCTCGGGATGGTTACTCTCAAACCATTCCCTTTCTCTCTTCCCACCTCACCGAGGAAGACCATCGCCTTGGTGAGAATATCATGATTCATAAATCCTCTTCTAATCAAGAAAACCTTGCTGATTCAGGCCATATAGAAGACACAAGTAAAATGCCTCCAAAGAAGAAAGAAGAGGAAGAAGAGAACAATGAAGACCCGATGAAAATGATACTGGCCCGATTAGCTGCATCTGAGCAGCAACAAGCATTACTGAGAGCTCAGTTGGGACAGTTAAATGTTGGGGTCCAACTACCAATGGATGCGGCATACAACCCCGGACAATATCAAATTCAGAACTACTTGAGTCCGGCCGAACCCGAGGTTGATTTTGAATTGAAGCCGCACTTTCTGAACCTGCTGCCACATTTTGATGGGAATGCTTCTGAGGAGCCATATGCATTCCTAAGGGACTTTGAGCTCATCTGTGCTAACCTCAAACATAATAATGTTAGCCAGGATTATATTAGGCTCAAAGCCCTTCCATTTGCCTTGGGTGGAAAAGCCGATTACTGGGTGAAGAATCTTGGAATCATCGTCACCACTTATGCCCAGTTCAAGGACCTATTCCTAAAGAAGTTCTACCCGTTGAGTAGAACTAACATGATGAGGACGCGAATTACGAGTTTTTCCCAATTACCCAATGAAGCCTTCTGTGATGCTTGGGAAAGATTCAAGGACATCCTGCAAAAGTGTCCTTGTCATAGATTAGATGACAACATCTTGGTACATTCCTTCTTCACTGGTCTCAACCCTGAGATGCAGGGTTTAGTGAGCGCTGCCTGTGGAGGCAGCTATACATCACGAGGAGCGGATACCGTCTGGAGGGTATTCGAGCAGATGGCTGAAACTAGCCGCTCACAGATGGCCAGCAGGGCCTATACACCATCCCCCAGTTCACTCTCATCTGGAGGGGGAAAATCAGATGTAGTCGATCTCTCTCGGATGTGATCCCTAGCATGGGACTCCTTGCTGACAAGCTTACTGTAGTCGAGAAGATCGACAGGAGGATTGATGAGTTAGACCGGAGCGTCTCCAAACTTCCAAAACAGATGGAGGAGTTGACTGAGAAGGTATCCAAGATACGGATACCCGCCGTGACTGCACCCTCTGCTCCCATATACCGAGTTCACCATGTTCAGGAGCAGTTGGTGTCCGGGCAACCCCAGCCGTGGGAGCAGGACCAATCCTACACCCACTCTTTCCAGCAGCCACCTCCAGTAGCAGAGACAGTCCAAGAGGAGCCTCCACCAGTTTGGGAGGTGAATGGGATATGGTATACTCAGGACCCTTCCAGGCAGGGAAGTACGGGAGACCGACAGACATATCAGCGTCCCCGACCTTTCACAACACCGCATTCACCTCTGCACCACCTCCGTCACAGCAGAGCCCTGGATTCCATCCACCCCAGCAGCAGAGGCAGCAGTACCAGCAGTATGGCCGACAGGGCCATTACCAGACGGGCCAGCAGGGCCCGCAACCCCAGCAGCAGCAGCAGTGGCAGTACACTGGCCAGCAGGGCCAGTCTTCCCGTTCTTCTTCCCAGTCTTATTCACTTCCTTCATCGTCTAGTCTCGTGGATATTTAGCAGCAGATACTTGACGAGCTACGTTCCTACAGGAACGAGGTTCAGGACTTACGGGTGGATGTCAACCGCCTATCCAGATGGCGAGACGAGCAAAACTGCACCCTCTACCTCGATCCCAGCCCAAGTTCAGGCTAACCCCAATAGCCTGAACCGTTCTAGTTCTCAGCAGCACTTTGGTCAGGTATACTATTCAGCATCTCCTAAATCTGAACATGAGATTCTTTCGTGTGACGAGGCTAACCACATGTCACTCAGGAGCGGAAGGACTGTGGTCGTACCTGACCGGGCGAGGGACACGAGGAGGGGCATCTCTGGAGCTCTACCTGAGGAGTCTTCAGAGGACGAGGAGGAGAGGCATCATATTTCAGAGCCCCATCAGCATCATTCGAGGATTTCTACTCAGGGAGCCGAGAGGAGGAGGAGAGCACGTATGCAGCATCGTCAGCATGGATATTCTTCTGAATCTACGGAGGGACCTTGCATCTCCGGTTGTGGCGGATACCACTCCAGCTTCTATTCCACAACCTTTAGTAGATAGTCTAGATTTTGAGTCCATGTTGCATCAAAAAGATTCTTGTATGAAGAACTCTGTTTCCGTTAATGCAAAGAATGATCTTTCAGTTCATGATTCAGACTCTTCCTCCTCTGTTTCCCTAGCTTCAATCCCTTTCCCTCGTGCTCTTACGGCAGGAAAGCGCACCAAAAAGATTCAGAAAGATGACCCCGATATGGCACGATTTTGTAAAGAAAACATCACAGTTAAGGTGCCATTTGATGAATATGTGGCTAACCATCCTGCCTTCCAAAAATACCTTAAGGTGAGATGCACACCTAGAAGGGTTAGCAGGAAGAAAGACAACCGAAATATAAAGACACATGTCTTATCAGTAGCCACAACCTATTGTCTCAAGAATCAGACTTTGCCAAAGAAAAAGAGAGACATGGGTGCTCACTATGTGGAGAGTCGTATTGACGACATTGCATTTGCACGCACACTCTTAGATAATGGTTCTTCGATCAACTTACTTCCCTTAGCCTTATATCAGAAATTTGGAGTTGGGATCACTTCGCAAATCTAGAGCTTTACTCCAATTCGCAGATCGTTCAATGAAGAGACCTAAGGGAGAAGTGAAGAACGTCGTTATCTCGATTGAGGGCAGAACTATCAGGTGGACTTCACAGTCTTGGACATGGAGACCCCCAATCATTGGAGAGAATCTCAGATCATTCTCGGGCGACCCTTCCTTAGGACCGCAGGCGCAGCTTTCGATTATGGTACGGGAATGATGAAGTTCCGTTCTCCATGCGGAGAAGTGAACCTTGAGATGAAGCAAACCAAGTGTCGGCGAACTGATTCAGAGAGTAGCACAGAGTACTCATCTTCAGAGGCAGATTGCAGTATGATTAGCACAGTTGGGATTTGGGACAGATTCCTTCAGGATAGAACGAGACCCTTTCATCTGGAGAGGATATAGTGCATGATGTAGTTTGCCAGGTGTTGTCTGATCTTGCTAGAGATGCATCAACCTATTCTCATGATGACTTAGAGATCCATCCGGATCTGTCAGTTCCATCCTCTTCGGAACAATCATGGACATAGATGACGAGTCGGACGTGGCTTTTGCCGATTGTTTGGATACTTTTGACGATCCGACTCCCGATACTTCTGATTTGGTGGCGAATACTACTCAGCTTAGCCCACCTTCATGCAGCACGGAACCAGATTCAGATTCAGTTCAGCCAGATCTGCTTGATGATACCACATTGCCAGAACTGAAATCACTACCTCCTACACTCAAGTATGCCTTTCTTGCGGGACCCAAAGAGAGATATCCTGTCATCATTAGCTCAGACTTGACTTTAGAACAGGAGTCTAGGTTGTTAGAGGTCATAGAGAGGAACCGCAAAGCAATAGGCTGGACAGTGTCGGATCTCGTGGGCATCAACCCCGCTCTCTGCTCGCACCACATTTTTACTGAGGATAACGTGAGACCTTCCCGTGAGTTTCAGAGGAGACTTAACCCCAATCTACGGGAAGTGGTGAAGAAAGAAATTGAGAAATGGTGCAAAGCAGGGTTTATATACCCTATTTCTGACTCCAAGTGGGTGGCCCCACTTCATGTTGTCCCGAAGAAGTCGGGAATTCAGATGGTCACCAACGAGGAGGGGGTAGAGATCGCGACACGAGTACCTACGTCGTGGCGTGTCTGTGTCGACTACAGGCGCCTGAATGCCGCGACAAAGAAAGATCACTTTCCCTTGCCTTTTATTGATCAGATCTTGGAGAGACTTGCAGGGAAAGAGTTCTTCTGTTTTCTTGACGGGTACTCAGGCTACAACCAGGTGGCCATAGCCCCTAAGGACCAGGAAAAGACCACATTCACATGTCCATTCGGCACTTATGCTTTCAGGCGCATGCCATTCGGGCTCTGCAATGCCCCAGGCACATTTCAGCGGTGCATGATAGCCATATTTGCCGAGATGGTGGGAGATTTCCTGGAAGTGTTTATGGATGACTTCCTCGGTCCATGGTGATTCTTTTGATACATGTTTAGCGCACTTGGACCGAGTCCTCACGAGGTGTAGAGAGGTGAATCTGGTACTCTCCTGGGAGAAGAGTCACTTTATGGTGACGGAGGGTATCGTGTTGGGGCATGTCATCTCCAAAAGAGGAATGGGAGGTTGACCCTGCTAAGGTGGAGGTGATCAAGAAACTCGATCCACCTACCAACGTGAAGTCAGTGCGGTCATTTTTAGGGCATGTTGGATTCTATAGGAGATTCATTCAGGATTTTTCAAAGATCGCCCGCCCACTGACTGAGTCTTAGGGAAAGACATAGAGTTCGTTGTAGATCACAGGTGTCTGGAGGCCTTTGAGCTCTTGAAAAGGAAGATTTGTGCCTCGCCTATCCTACAAGCTCCTGACTGGTCTCTTCCCTTTGAGATCATGACTGACGCTTCAGATTTCACTATAGGAGATGTGTTAGGACAACGGCGAGAGGGGATTCCGTTTGCGATTCACTATGCGAGCAAAGTTTTAGATCCTACACAGAAAAATTATACAGTGACTGAAAAGGAAATGCTCGCAGTAGTATGGGCCCTCGAGAAGTTCAGATCATATATTTTGGGCTCTAAGGTGACAATTTATACTGATCACACAGCCATTCGATACTTAATGGAAAAGAAGGATGCGAAGGCGCGTCTTCTTAGGTGGATTCTACTCCTCCAGGAATTTGATTTGGAGATTAAAGATAAACCTGGAGTGAAGAATGTTGTGGCTGATCACCTTTCTCGGATTGAACTTAAGGATTCTCCTGATCATGAGCGGATTAGAGAAACCTTCCCAGATGAGTCAATTTGTGTTATTGACTCACTCCCGTGGTATGCCAACATGGTGAACTATCTTGTCTCCAAGCAGGTTCCCCATGGTTGGACTAGGAGCAGCATTGATCGATTGAAGTCGGATTCGAGGAGATACCACTGGGACGATCCTTTCCTTTCTTCGAAGGACCGGATTGTGTTTGGAGAAGGTGTATTCCTCAGGAGGAATACCAGAGTGTCCTCACATATTGTCATTCACTTGAGGCTGGAGGACACCATTCAGGAAAGAGAACCGCTCATAAAGTACTTCAATGTGGATTATATTGGCCGACCTTGTTTAGAGATGCCATTGATTTTGTACGGTCGTGCCCAATCTGTCAAAGGATGGGAGGGACAGTTGGACAGAGAGATGAGATGCCCATGCAACCAATGATTATTTGTGATGTTTTTGATGCATGGGGCAAAGATTTTATGGGTCCCTTTCCCAACAGCAATGGACATGAGTCCATTTTGTTGGCGGTTGATTATTTATCTAGGTGGGTGGAGGCTATCCCAACCCGAACCGCAGACAGTAAAAACTGTCTGTAAGTTTGTGAGAGACCATATTATTGCTAGGTTCGGGGTGCCAAAAGTTTTGATATCTGATGGGGGTAGCCACTTTGTGAACCGATACATGAGATCTTTAGCTAAGGACTATGGATTTGATCATAGAGTTACTAGTCCTTACCACCCACCATTCCAACGGCATGGCAGAGGTTTCGAACAGAGAGGTGAAGAATATTTTGCAGAAATTGGTTCGTCCCGATAGGAAGAACTGGTCTCAGCTCTTGGACCAAGTTCTGTGGGCCTATAGGACAGCCTCCAAGACACCATTGGGTACTTCACCATTTAGAATGATCTATGGCAAGCCATGCCATTTGCCCGCAGAATTGATTCATAAATCCGAATGGGCAATTAAGAAGATTAATTGGAGTTGTCACCTAGGGAAACTTTGTCGAGACTTGAACTTGAACGAGCTTGTGGAAATCCGAAACAGGGCATATGACAACAGTTTGATTTATAAGGACAAAGTAAAGAGATGGCATGATCAGCACATTAGGTGCAAAGACTTTGTCCCTGGACAAAAGGTATGGTTGTTCAATGCCAGGTTGAAGATGTTCCATGGGAAGCTCAAATCTAAATGGACGGGTCCCTTTGTGGTTAAGAAAGTGCACGAGAATGGAAGTGTAGAGATAGCTGATCTCACAGATGGTGCACAATCTCATGTAGTGAATGGACAACTGTTGAAGCATTTTGTTGATTCCAAAGAGCAGTTAGTCCAAGTCGAAGTCATCAACTTCATACAGAGGGAGCACAGAGCAGATACATCTTATTACTCTTCATGAAGATGCAGCATCAAGATTCAACATCTTAGAAGATTCCATCACTCTTGTACATATTCTCCCTTCTTTGTATATTCTAGAGATCACGTCGGTTCTCACACTTACTCTTGTCCTATACTTAGGCTGACCAAAGCCTAAGTATAGGGGGGACCGATGCCCGCCATGTGTATTTACTCATCATTTCTCCTCTTGACCTCATCCGCCCCATTTTTGCTCTTCTTCTACACTTAGGCTGTCCAGAGCCTAAGTATAGGGGGGCGGATCGACTTCTATACTTTCTATTATTTTAGCTTTCCTACGCTTAGTACGAGCTATGTCTTTTTGTCACCTAGTGCCATGAGGACATAGCACAAGCTAAGTATAGGGGGGCGTGTATATATTACATATATACTTTACCCATACCTCGTACTTTCACGTATTTTTTTGTATATATTATACAATAATTATGGGGTGGGTAAAAAAAAGTAAAAAAAACTTTTTCCTAAAAAAAACTCTTTTTCTTTATTTGCTTAAAAAAACTTTTCAAAAAAATCCTCTTTTGCTAAAAAAAACTTTTTCAAAAGAGTCTTTTCTTAGTCACCTATTTTTAAAAAAAATAATAAAAAAAGCAGAACTTTTCTAACAAAAAAAAACTAAAAAAAAACTAACTAATAAGTTGGTTTAATCCCTGACACAATTCACTTTCACACAAGACTAGTGATGTTCAAGAACACTTGGTTTATGAGGTCTTGAGATTTTGAGTTAACCAGCCTTAGTCATTAGGGTCCTTGACTTAATTATTCACATTTCCCTAGTTTGAAAGATTTGTGTGCTATATTGCATGCTTAGTCTCTACCTTAAGAATATGATCATCACCTCACGTACACGACTGCAGTTATGATGAGATGAGTTGAAATTTCACTTGAGGAACTGGGATGAGGGATTTGAGTTTGGACTTGATTTAATGATGCTCGAGGATGGGATAAAATCAATGAAGGCTTCATGAAACCTGAGTGTCAGCACATTTAACCAGTATGAGAACATGGTTCTTGTACTATCTCTTGATATTTACCTATGTGCCAGGGTGTGATAAAATAAAAAATGTTGATCAGTGTGCGCCAGCTCTTGGTAAAAGCAGTGGAGCTAGCCACAAATACTACAAAGCAATGAAATGTCAAAGAAAAGCTCTCATTCCACAAAGTCAATTATCAAAAGAGCTTCCACCAAAGGCGAGCGCTCCCAACCATTTCAAAGTGTCCACTTGGACCACCGCTATTAGGACCAGGAGTCGGGCTTGTACCAAAAAAGGGCTCTGCATCGTAAATGCTACAAGTCTGGGTGTAGAAGGTACGATAGGTACTCAAAAAAGGCACACCCCGGTGTACTCCCAGGAAAACAAGTGCAGACGGCTCCAACTTCTCTTGACGGACGCACTGATCAACACCAAAAAAAATGCGTTGCGTAATAAGGCACTCGAGAGGATCCTTGTTCCAATGAGAGGGAGAGAAGAAATGACACAATCCCATGCCCTCCATCAACTGGCCTTCCATCTACACTTTCAAGTCTGACAACTAAAGAGACGGTGAATTGGATGCAAGAAATGGTTTATTCCCTAGTGTTGAGGATTGGGTCCATAGGAGAGTCTCTTGGACTGGAACCTTGGATGACGTTGTGACTCTACTCGTGTAACTGCAGTCAACACTTAAAGTCATATCCCTTATATATACGTATACAAAGAGAGTCTGATGATTAGGGAAATTGGGTACCTTTTGACTAGAGCTTGGTTCAGCTTAGAATTTTAGGATCTCTAAAACCGAGAGTTCTTGAACAGATCAAGTCTTGTATTCACATGCACAGTCAGGGGTTAACCCAACTTATTCATTCTTTATTTGCTCGAGGACTAGCAAAGTTTAAGTATAGGGGGTGATGAATCCACGATTCATCATCTCAATATCTTGATCTTAGCAAAATCCACGAGTAAATTCCCTAATAAATATCCATAAAATCAATAAATTAACAAAATAACTCTTGTAAATAAAACACACTAATTATTGTATATTAGATTGTACAAAATAAATTACACATAAAAAGCCGCAGAAATAAAGGAGTTTTATACCTGTAAATAGCCCAAAACTTCATGTATTTTTAATAATTTCATTTCAACTCATTTTTGGCTAATTCTTTCTCTATCTTGTTCATAATAATGTATATAAAAATACAAAAATACAAAAACAAATTATATCTCAAATAAATGCTCCTAGATCCCAATAGGAAAAAGCCGTAAAGACCAACTTCCAAGCTAAATTCCCGCTCCGTATGAACTCCAAATTCACCAAACTCACTTTTAAAGTTCAAGTTAGAAAATTATCTATCCAACGGAAGTGGTTTTATTAAAATCGGAGCTCGTTTGCAAAAGTTGGGTTTTGGGACCTAGATGTACATTGTATATTATGTATATATTAAATCTTTAGTCAATTTTTATTTTATCTTTCTCAATTACTAAAAATACAAAAAATTATGATTGTGTTGTATTTTTATTATTGTATTTTACTGTATTTTTTCGTTGTAAATATCTCTTATTAAAAAGACAAAAAAAATTACATATTAGAAAAGTAAAAAAAATGTGTACATGTTGTTTGTCTTCCCTTGTAAATTCTCCACTATTTCTCTTCTCTTTTTATTTTATTGTATTTAAAGTAGACAACTTTATTTATTTATTTATTATTATTTAATTTCCATTCTCTACAATAACCACCAATTCAACTCCATTATTCCACCATTTTTCCCAACTTCCCATTCAACTCCATTAATAATACAACCTCCCATTCAACTCCAACACTTTAATAACCTCCCATTCCATCATCTTTATATACTTGTCATTCTCCTCATTTTTGCCTTTGATCCATCTTTATGTGAGGAGAGCCTAGTTCCCTGAGTTGAATCGGTGACAGCGACACAACCGCGGTCGAGCGACGACGGCCCTCTCTCCGGTGTGATCCGTTAGCTTTTTGGCCAACATCGCAGCCGCAACCGTGCGCTGGTCGAGCTCATCGCACGCCGAAGATTTGAGCGAAGACCGTGCTCACGAGAGCACTCCATAGGCGACCGTATCATCGTAGGTAATTTTTCCCTTCATTTTATCATCTTGTCATTTTTCGTATCTTTTAGCATATCACATTACCACCCATACACCCTCCATTTATTTATTCCACCACCACCATCATACCACCACCTTTCCTCACTTGTTTAGTTTATCATCACTACATTATTTTTCCCCCTTCATTGCCATTTTTAATTGTAGTTTCTGTCTAATCAATTTAAAAAAATAAAAAAATTAAAACAAAAAAAATCTCCTTTTATTACAGCAGTAAAAAGAGTAAAAAATAAAAAAATTAAAAAAATTAAAAAAAAATAAACGGAGGAGGCAGCAGCCGTAGGCCGTCGCCCCCCTCCTTCTTCCACCGCCATAACCGCCGCGGGCCGCGCGCGGCCCCTCCAGCTGCTGCTCCAGGCCGCGCGGCCGGCCGCCTCTCCAAGCGGCTCACCGCAGTCCCGACCACAGCCGCCCCCTGCGGCGGTTTGCCCCCCTCCGCTGTTGTCTTCATCACCGTCTCCAGCAAGAACCGCCGCCCCTCATCTTTCCACTGCCCTCAGCTCGCCGCCGTCATCACCGCGCGGTTGCGCGCGCGTGATCCACCGCCAGCCGACGCCACCCTCCTCGCCGGTGCCGCCCGCCACCAACCGCCCTTTTGGGTTCAACACCTCCCGCGCCTGTGCGGAGAAGAAGGTCCGAATTTTTTATTTTATTTTTTTATGTAAAAATTATATTTCTTTTATGTAAAGTTTTTATTATTGCAAAGAGGTCCCTGTGCATACTTTGTTGTAGATGTTGTTTTCTAAAATTGCACAGATACCCCTGTATTCACATTCTAATTTGGACTTCAATATGGTATCTTTTTACTCAATAAAAAATATCATTGTGTGGAGCAACTTATTCTCTATCATCTGAGTATTTATTTGTATTTTTGTGATAGTTGGGTAATTAACTAAAATTGTTCAACTGAAATTTTGCATAGTTTACCCATTCTGTGCCATTAAATTGATATCTAACACATAGTTGCTCTAAAAATTCCACAAAAATTCTAAATGATGCCTTGAACTGTGATGAACTTACTGTCCAAATTTCATATAAAATGGAGATGTCTTGTGCCTGAAATAAATTGTAGAGTGTTTTTAGTTTTTGATTTTTATTTAAATCCACGTATATCCTTTTTGCAAAATTTCAACTCTCCTGGATTGCTTATCTAAATATCTATTTGAGATAATTCTCTCTCTGACTAATTTGATAACATGGATTTAATAGAAATTAATTACTCATTACCACTCTGTTTTCACTAAAAAATCCATAAAAAAATTCATAACTTGTCAAAAAATTCCAAAAAAATTACTATAGTCTTCTTGCATCATGTTTTAGTTCCAGTATTTTTTTCATAATTTTTGCTTTCTGTTTGTGTGATAAATTGCGAAAAAACCCTTAAAAAGTGTGTATTTTTAGTTATTGCATTTTAACCCCTAAAATTCCAAAAAAAATATGTTTTGTATTCCCCACTGGATTAAGACTTTAGGAAAAATATAATTTGGCTGAATTGGACTAATTTGACATTAAGATTAATTTGGCCTTGTTGTATGCTTTCTTAGTGTTGTAATTCAACCGCATCTTGCATTGGTATTTCTTTTTGCATAAAAAAATCTAAAAAAATACGCATTGAAAATCTAGACCTAAATTTTTGAATTAACCCCGAAGTTGTTCCTTTGCCTCCCTGAGTTCGACCCCGGACTTGCCCGGGATATAAATTAAAGCCGAGACACTCTTCACGGAGATCTTCTCTCGGTTCTGACCGAATCGCTAAGTACACGTGCTACAACGTGACCAAATTATTCAACGTATCTAGCGACTCGTCAGATGGCGCCGTTGTCGGGGAGGCAAATGGCTTAGGGATTAGTTTAAAAATTTAGATTTAGATTTTCATTTACTCGGGTAGTCTGACCCCTGAGCCACTTGTATTTATTTCATTTTTTGCAATTATTTCTCTTTATATTTTTGTATATATCTTGTTGTTTATCTCTCTAATATAAATTTCATTTTCCTTGCGAGGGCCTAGTGGACTTGGAGTGCATCGGAGGTCGACGGACGCGACGTGTGTCGACTGCTGAAGAGCGAGGAAAAACAATTTATTTTTGAGAAGAATTTTTTGTAAATTGTTGTAATTATTTATCTTGCTCATTTATAGCGGCTCTTGTTTGAGAGCTCGCGCATGTAAAAAGACTTAGACATTATTTGTGGTGTGTCGAGCCTGTTTCACTCTCCGGCGAGGGTGGGGCTTGACTTGAGTGGCGAAAATTAAGGATTAGGCACACGGTAGTTTAGAATCAAATTTGTTTGTGCCCATCGTAATTTAGGCCACACTTATCTTAGAAGATTCACATATCTTATAAGATTCATAATGAGACGCACATAGACACGTACTACTTAGCTCAAATCCAATCAATTCTTCCCCGCTAATAGTATACTGTTTAGGTGCGGTTTTCTCGATCTGCATGCATTTAGTGTAATATTTACAAATTCTGTTCTGCATAACGCATGATGAGTGCTGGGATTCACTGTAAGTATACCTTCTTCTGAGCATGCATCATAGTTTCTCGTTTGCATTCTGATTTCCGATTCCCCTCTTGTTTTACAACTTAAGGTTAAAAGGAAATTGGGACTGAACGGTAGACGTGCTTGTGTGTTCACATAAATTTCAAGTGATAACCTAACTCTAAAATTGGGACTGAATTGAGCAGGTCGATCTAATTAATTGGAATAAAAAGAACCCTTGTTCTCGGGTGCATAAAGCCCTCATTGTTTGTTTTAATTGCAAGTGAGAGAGAGACGACCCTAGGATAGAGCCAAGTCTGGATTTCTTACTTACTACTGGTTCTTTATTTTTAGGCGATTAGCTACTTTTCAGTGAGGATTTACGGGTAGCCGGTAAACGGTCCGGACTTCCTTAGCAGAGTGGGAGGTTTAGAGGACGCATTAGTCCTCAAGGAACGGGTAGCCGTATTTATACGGTCCGTACTTACTCCTATACTGGCTGAAAGTAGGTCAAACTAGTCATAAGAACCGGGCCAGTCTGTAGGAAAATACGGGCATCTAACAGCTCGTTAATCTTTCCAAGATTGTATTCTCACCAACTAAAATTGACCAGATAAATCGGCCGAACTCTTATGGCCATCACGTGTTGAGTTGGTGAAATTTGGGGTTTGAATTGCATTTGTATTGTGTGAGTTCACTCCGCACATTTACGTGCACCGTAGAACTAGTGCCTCATTGACTATCGTGATCTAATCGGTTCTTTTGACATCGAAGATGACTGATTGGGGGGATATTTATTCAGACTTTGCGAATCTCTCGTTGAACCCTTCAAAAAGTACGTCTTCAAAGGTCCAAGCGCAACTTGGACCAACCTGGACTCATGACCCTCTTGAGCCCAGGATCATTCACTCTCGGGATGGTTACTCTCAAACCATTCCCTTTCTCTCTTCCCACCTCACCGAGGAAGACCATCGCCTTGGTGAGAATATCATGATTCATAAATCCTCTTCTAATCAAGAAAACCTTGCTGATTCAGGCCATATAGAAGACACAAGTAAAATGCCTCCAAAGAAAAAAGAAGAGGAAGAAGAGAACAATGAAGACCCGATGAAAATGATACTGGCCCGATTAGCTGCATCTGAGCAGCAACAAGCATTACTGAGAGCTCAGTTGGGACAGTTAAATGTTGGGGTCCAACTACCAATGGATGCGGCATACAACCCTGGACAATATCAAATTCAGAACTACTTGAGTCCGGCCGAACCCGAGGTTGATTTTGAATTGAAGCCGCACTTTCTGAACCTGCTGCCACATTTTGATGGGAATGCTTCTGAGGAGCCATATGCATTCCTAAGGGACTTTGAGCTCATCTGTGCTAACCTCAAACATAATAATGTTAGCCAGGATTATATTAGGCTCAAATCCCTTCCATTTGCCTTGGGTGGAAAAGCCGATTACTAGGTGAAGAATCTTGGAATCATCGTCACCACTTATGCCCAGTTCAAGGACCTATTCCTAAAGAAGTTCTACCCGTTGAGTAGAACTAACATGATGAGGACGCGAATTACGAGTTTTTCCCAATTACCCAATGAAGCCTTCTGTGATGCTTGGGAAAGATTCAAGGACATCCTGCAAAAGTGTCCTTGTCATAGATTAGATGACAACATCTTGGTCCAATCCTTCTTCACTGGTCTCAACCCTGAGATGCAGGGTTTAGTGAGCGCTGCCTGTGGAGGCAGCTATACATCACGAGGAGCGGATACCGTCTGGAGGGTATTCGAGCAGATAGCTGAAACTAGCCGCGCACAGATGGCCAGCAGGGCCTATACACCATCCCCCAGTTCACTCTCATCTGGAGGGGGAAAATCAGATGTAGTCGATCTCTCTCAAGATGTGATCCCTAGCATGGGACTCCTTGCTGACAAGCTTACTTTAGTCGAGAAGATCGACAGGAGGATTGATGAGTTAGACCGGAGCGTCTCCAAACTTCCAAAACAGATGGAGGAGTTGACTGAGAAGGTATCCAAGATACGGATACCCGCCGTGACTGCACCCTCTGCTCCCATATACCGAGTTCACCATGTTCAGGAGCAGTTGGTGTCAGGGCAACCCCAGCCGTGGGAGCAGGACCAATCCTACACCCACTCTTTCCAGCAGCCACCTCCAGTAGCAGAGACAGTCCAAGAGGAGCCTCCACCAGTTTGGGAGGTGAATGGGATATGGTATACTCAGGACCCTGCCAGGCAGGGAAGTACGGGAGACCGACAGACATATCAGCGTCCCCCGACCTTTCACAACACCGCATTCACCTCCGCACCACCTCCGTCACAGCAGAGCCCTGGATTCCATCCACCCCAGCAGCAGAGGCAGCAGTACCAGCAGTATTGCCGACAGGGCCATTACCAGACGGGCCAGCAGGGCCCGCAACCCCAGCAGCAGCAGCAGTGGCAGTACACTGGCCAGCAGGGCCAGTCTTCCCGTTCTTCTTCCCAGTCTTATCCACTTCCTTCATCGTCTAGTCCCGTGGATATTCAGCAGCAGATACTCGACGAGCTACGTTCCTACAGGAACGAGGTTCAGGACTTACGGGTGGATGTCAACCGCCTATCCAGATGGCGAGACGAGCAAACTGCACCCTCTACCTCGATCCCAGCCCAAGTTCAGGCTAACCCCAATAGCCTGAACCGTTCTAGTTCTCAGCAGCACTTTGGTCAGGTATACTATTAAGCATCTCCTAAATCTGAACATGAGATTCTTTCGTGTGACGAGGCTAACCACATGTCACTCAGGAGCGGAAGGACCGTGGTCGTACCTGACCGGGCGAGGGACACGAGGAGGGGCATCTCTGGAGCTCTACCTGAGGAGTCTTCAGAGGACGAGGAGGAGAGGCATCATATTTCAGAGCCCCATCAGCATCATTCGAGGATTTCTACTCAGGGAGCCGAGAGGAGGAGGAGAGCACGTATGCAGCATCGTCAGCATGGATATTCTTCTGAATCTATAGAGGACCTTGCATCTCCGGTTGTGGCGGATACCACTCCAGCTTCTATTCCACAACCTTTAGTAGATAGTCTAGATTTTGAGTCCATGTTGCATCAAAAAGATTCTTGTATGAAGAACTCTGTTTCCGTTAATGCAAAGAATGATCTTTCAGTTCATGATTCAGACTCTTCATCCTCTGTTTCCCTAGCTTCAATCCCTTTCCCCCGTGCTCTTACAGCAGGAAAGCGCACCAAAAAGATTCAGAAAGATGACCCCGATATGGCACGATTTTGTAAAGAAAACATCACAGTTAAGGTGCCATTTGATGAATATGTGGCTAACCATCCTGCCTTCCAAAAATACCTTAAGGTGAGATGCACACCTAGAAGGGTTAGCATGAAGAAAGACAACTGAAATATAAAGACACATGTCTTATCAGTAGCCACAACCTATTGTCTCAAGAATCAGACTTTGCCAAAGAAAAAGAGAGACATGGGTGCTCACTATGTGGAGAGTCGTATTGACGACATTGCGTTTGCACGCACACTCTTAGATAATGGTTCTTCGATCAACTTACTTCCCTTAGCCTTATATCAGAAATTGGAGTTGGGACCACTTCGCAAATCTAGAGCTTTACTCCAATTCGCAGATCGTTCAATGAAGAGACCTAAGGGAGAAGTGAAGAACGTCGTTATCTCGATTGAGGGGCAGAACTATAAGGTGGACTTCACAGTCTTGGACATGGAGACCCCCAATCATTGGAGAGAATCTCAGATCATTCTCGGGCGACCCTTCCTTAGGACCGCAGGCGCAGCTTTCGATTATGGTACGGGAATGATGAAGTTCCGTTCTCCAGGCGGAGAAGTGAACCTTGAGATGAAGCAAACCAAGTGTCAGCGACCCGATTCAGAGAGTAGCACAGAGTACTCATCTTCAGAGGCAGATTGCAGTATGATTAGCACAGTTGGGATTTGGGGACAGATTCATTCAGGACAGAACGAGACCCTTTCATCTGGAGAGGATATAGTGCATGATGTAGTTTGCCAGGTGTTGTCTGATCTTGCTAGAGATGCATCAACCTATTCTCATGATGACTTAGAGATCCATCCGGATCTGTCAGTTCCATCCTCTTCGGAACAATCATGGGACATAGATGACGAGTCGGACGTGGCTTTTGCCGATTGTTTGGATACTTTTGACGATCCGACTCCCGATACTTCTGATTTGGTGGCGAATACTACTCAGCTTAGCCCACCTTCATGCAGCACGGAACCAGATTCAGATTCAGTTCAGCCAGATCTGCTTGATGATACCACATTGCCAGAACTGAAATCACTACCTCCTACACTCAAGTATGCCTTTCTTGAGGGACCCAAAGAGAGATATCTTGTCATCATTATCTCAGACTTGACTTTAGAACAGGAGTCTAGGTTGTTAGAGGTCTTAGAGAGGAACCGCAAAGCAATAGGCTGGACAGTGTCGGATCTCGTGGGCATCAACCCCGCTCTGTACTCGCACCACATTTTTACTGAGGATAACGTGAGACCTTCCCGTGAGTTTCAGAGGAGACTTAACCCCAATCTACGGGAAGTGGTGAAGAAAGAAATTGAGAAATGGTGCAAAGCAGGGTTTATATACCTTATTTCTGACTCCAAGTGGGTGGCCCCACTTCATGTTGTCCCGAAGAAGTCGGGAATTCAGATGGTCACCAACGAGGAGGGGGTAGAGATCGCGACACGAATACCTACGTCGTGGCGTGTCTGTGTCGACTACAGGCGCCTGAATGCCGCGACAAAGAAAGATCACTTTCCCTTGCCTTTTATTGATCAGATCTTGGAGAGACTTGCAGGGAAAGAGTTCTTCTGTTTTCTTGACAGGTACTCAGGCTACAACCAGGTGGCCATAGCCCCTGAGGACCAAGAAAATACCACATTCACATGTCCATTCGGCACTTATGTTTTCAGGCGCATGCCATTCGGGCTCTGCAATGCCCCGGGCACATTTCAGCGGTGCATGATAGCCATATTTGCCGAGATGGTGGGAGATTTCCTGGAAGTGTTTATGGATGACTTCTCGGTCCATGGTGATTCTTTTGATACATGTTTAGCGCACTTGGACCGAGTCCTCACGAGGTGTAGAGAGGTGAATCTGGTACTCTCCTGGGAGAAGAGTCACTTTATGGTGACGGAGGGTATCGTGTTGGGGCATGTCATCTCCAAAAGAGGAATGGAGGTTGACCCTGCCAAGGTGGAGGTGATCAAGAAACTCGATCCACCTACCAACGTGAAGTCAGTGCGATCATTTTTAGGGCATGTTGGATTCTATAGGAGATTCATTCAGGATTTTTTAAAGATCGCCCGCCCACTGACTGAGCTCTTAGGGAAAGACATAGAGTTCGTTGTAGATCACAGGTGTCTGGAGGCCTTTGAGCTCTTGAAAAGGAAGATTTGTGCCTCGCCTATCCTACAAGCTCCTGACTGGTCTCTTCCCTTTGAGATCATGACTGACGCTTCAGATTTCGCTATAGGAGCTGTGTTAGGACAACGGCGAGAGGGGATTCCGTTTGCGATTCACTATGCGAGCAAAGTTTTAGATCCAACACAGAAAAATTATACAGTGACTGAAAAGGAAATGCTCGCAGTAGTATGGGCCCTCGAGAAGTTCAGATCATATATTTTGGGCTCTAAGGTGACAATTTATACTGATCACACAGCCATTCGATACTTAATGGAAAAGAAGGACGCGAAGGCGCGTCTTCTTAGGTGGATTCTACTCCTCCAGGAATTTGATTTGGAGATTAAAGATAAACCTGGAGTGAAGAATGTTGTGGCTGATCACCTTTCTCGGATTGAACTTAAGGATTCTCCTGATCATGAGCGGATTAGAGAAACCTTCCCAGATGAGTCAATTTGTGTTATTGACTCACTCCCGTGGTATGCCAACATGGTGAACTATCTTGTCTCCAAGCAGGTTCCCCATGGTTGGACTAGGAGCAGCATTGATCGATTGAAGTCGGATTCGAGGAGATACCACTGGGACGATCCTTTCCTTTTCTTCGAAGGACCGGATTGTGTTTGTAGAAGGTGTATTCCTCAGGAGGAATACCAGAGTGTCCTCACATATTGTCATTCACTTGAGGCTGGAGGACACCATTCAGGAAAGAGAACCGCTCATAAAGTACTTCAATGTGGATTATATTGGCCGACCTTGTTTAGAGATGCCATTGATTTTGTACGGTCGTGCCCAATCTGTCAAAGGATGGGAGGGACAGTTGGACAGAGAGATGAGATGCCCATGCGACCGATGATTATTTGTGATGTTTTTGATGCATGGGGCATAGATTTTATGGGTCCCTTTCCCAACAGCAATGGACATGAGTACATTTTGTTGGCGGTTGATTATTTATCTAGGTGGGTGGAGGCTATCCCAACCCGAACCGCAGATAGTAAAACTATCTGTAAGTTTGTGAGAGACCATATTATTGCTAGGTTTGGGGTGACAAAAGTTTTGATATCTGATGGGGGTAGCCACTTTGTGAACCGAGACATGAGATCTTTAGCTAAGGACTATGGACTTGATCATAGAGTTACTAGTCCTTACCACCCACAGTCCAACGGCATGGCAGAGGTTTCGAACAGAGAGGTGAAGAATATTTTGCAGAAATTGGTTCGTCCCGATAGGAAGAACTGGTCTCAGCTCTTGGACCAAGTTCTGTGGGCCTATAGGACAGCCTACAAGACACCATTGGGTACTTCACCATTTAGAATGATCTATGGCAAGCCATTCCATTTGCCTGCAGAATTGATTCATAAATCTGAATGGGCAATTAAGAAGATTAATTGGAGTTGTCACCTAGGGAAACTTTGTCGAGACTTGAACTTGAACGAGCTTGTGGAAATCCGAAACAGGGCATATGACAACAGTTTGATTTATAAGGACAAAGTAAAGAGATGGCATGATCAGCACATTAGGTGCAAAGACTTTGTCCCTGGACAAAAGGTATGGTTGTTCAATGCCAGGTTGAAGATGTTCCATGGGAAGCTCAAATCTAAATGGACGGGTCCCTTTGTGGTTAAGAAAGTGCACGAGAATGGAAGTGTAGAGATAGCTGATCTCACAGATGGTGCACAATCTCATGTAGTGAATGGACAACTGTTGAAGCATTTTGTTGATTCCAAAGAGCAGTTAGTCCAAGTCGAAGTCATCAACTTCATACAGAGGGAGCACAGAGCAGATACATCTTATTACTCTTCATGAAGATGCAGAATCAAGATTCAACATCTTAGAAGATTCCATCACTCTTGTACATATTCTCCCTTCTTTGTATATTCTAGAGATCACGTCGGTTCTCACACTTACTCTTGTCCTATACTTAGGCTGACCAAAGCCTAAGTATAGGGGGGACCGATGCCCGCCATGTGTATTTACTCATCATTTCTCCTCTTGACCTCATCCGCCCCATTTTTGCTCTTCTTCTACACTTAGGCTGTCCAGAGCCTAAGTATAGGGGGGCGGATCGACTTCTATACTTTCTATTATTTTAGCTTTCCTACGCTTAGTACGAGCTATGTCTTTTTGTCACCTAGTGCCATGAGGACATAGCACAAGCTAAGTATAGGGGGCGTGTATATATTACATATATACTTTACCCATACCTCGTACTTTCACGTATTTTTTTGTATATATTATACAATAATTATGGGGTGGGTAAAAAAAAGTAAAAAAAACTTTTTCCTAAAAAAACTCTTTTTCTTTATTTGCTTAAAAAAACTTTTCAAAAAAATCCTCTTTTGCTAAAAAAACTTTTTCAAAAGAGTCTTTTCTTAGTCACCTATTTTTAAAAAAATAATAAAAAAAAAGCAAAACTTTTCTAACAAAAAAAACTAAAAAAAAACTAACTAATAAGTTGGTTTAATCCCTGACACAATTCACTTTCACACAAGACTAGTGATGTTCAAGAACACTTGGTTTATGAGGTCTTGAGATTTTGAGTTAACCAGCCTTAGTCATTAGGGTCCTTGACTTAATTATTCACATTTCCCTAGTTTGAAAGATTTGTGTGCTATATTGCATGCTTAGTCTCTACCTTAAGAATATGATCATCACCTCACGTACACGACTGCAGTTATGATGAGATGAGTTGAAATTTCACTTGAGGAACTGGGATGAGGGATTTGAGTTTGGACTTGATTTAATGATGCTCGAGGATGGGATAAAATCAATGAAGGCTTCATGAAACCTGAGTGTCAGCACATTTAGCCAGTATGAGAACATGGTTCTTGTACTATCTCTTGATATTTACCTATGTGCCAGGGTGTGATAAAATAAAAAATGTTGATCAGTGTGCGCCAGCTCTTGGTAAAAGCAGTGGAGCTAGCCACAAATACTACAAAGCAATGAAATGTCAAAGAAAAGCTCTCATTCCACAAAGTCAATTATCAAAAGAGCTTCCACCAAAGGCGAGCGCTCCCAACCATTTCAAAGTGTCCACTTGGACCACCGCTATTAGGACCAGGAGTCGGGCTTGCACCAAAAAAGGGCTCTGCATCGTAAATGCTACAAGTCTGGGTGTAGAAGGTACGATAGGTACTCAAAAAAGGCACACCCGGGTGTACTCCCAGGAAAACAAGTGCAGACGGCTCCAACTTCTCTTGACGGACGCACTGATCAACACCAAAAAAATGCGTTGCGTAATAAGGCACTCGAGAGGATCCTTGTTCCAATGAGAGGGAGAGAAGAAATGACACAATCCCATGCCCTCTATCAACTGGCCTTCCATCTACACTTTCAAGTCTGACAACTAAAGAGACGGTGAATTGGATGCAAGAAATGGTTTATTCCCTAGTGTTGAGGATAGGGTCCATAGGAGAGTCTCTTGGACTGGAACCTTGGGTGACGTTGTGACTTTACTCTTGTAACTGCAGTCAACACTTAAAGTCATATCCCTTATATATACGTATACAAAGAGAGTCTGATGATTAGGGAAATTGGGTACCTTTTGACTAGAGCTTGGTTCAGCTTAGAATTTTAGGATCTCTAAAACCGAGAGTTCTTGAACGGATCAAGTCTTGTATTCACATGCACAGTCAGGGGTTAACCCAACTTATTCATTCTTTATTTGCTCGAGGACTAGCAAAGTTTAAGTATAGGGGGGTGATGAATCCACGATTCATCATCTCAATATCTTGATCTTAGCAAAATCCACGAGTAAATTCCCTAATAAATATCCATAAAATCAATAAATTAACAAAATAACTCTTGTAAATAAAACACACTAATTATTGTATATTAGATTGTACAAAATAAATTACACATAAAAAGCCGCAGAAATAAAGGAGTTTTATACCTGTAAATAGCCCAAAACTTCATGTATTTTTAATAATTTCATTTCAGCTCCTTTTTGGCTAATTCTTTCTCTATCTTGTTCATAATAATGTATATAAAAATACAAAAATACAAAACAAATTATATCTCAAATAAATGCTCCTAGATCCCAATAGGAAAAAGCCGTAAAGACCAACTTCCAAGCTAAATTCCCGCTCCGTATGAACTCCAAATTCACCAAACTCACTTTTAAAGTTCAAGTTAGAAAATTATCTATCCAACGGAAGTGGTTTCATTAAAATCGGAGCTCGTTTGCAAAAGTTGGGTTTTGGGACCTAGATGTACATTGTATATTATGTATATATTCATTCTTTAGTCAATTTTTATTTTATCTTTCTCAATTACTAAAAATACAAAAAAAATATGATTGTGTTGTATTTTTATTATTGTATTTTACTGTATTTTTTCGTTGTAAATATCTCTTATTAAAAAGACAAAAAAATTACATATTAGAAAAGTAAAAAAAATGTGTACATGTTGTTTGTCTTCCCTTGTAAATTCTCCACTATTTCTCTTCTCTTTTTATTTTATTGTATTTAAAGTAGACAACTTTATTTATATATTATTTAATTTCCATTCTCTACAATAACCACCAATTCAACTCCATTATTCCACCATTTTTCCCAACTTCCCATTCAACTCCATTAATAATACAACCTCCCATTCAACTCCACCACTTTAATAACCTCCCATTCCATCATTTTTATATACATGTCATTCTCCTCATTTTTGCCTTTGATCCATCTTTATGTGAGGAGAGCCTAGTTCCCTGAGTTGAATCGGTGACAGCGATACAACCGTGGTCGAGCGACGACGGCCCTCTCTCCGGTGTGATCCGTTGGCTTTTTGGCCAACATCGCAGCCGCAACCGCGCGCTGCTCGAGCTCATCGCACGCCGGCGATTTGAGCGAAGACCGTGCTCACGAGAGCACTCCATAGGCGACCGTATCATCGTAGGTAATTTTTCCCTTCATTTTATCATCTTGTCATTTTTCGTATCTTTTAGCATATCACATTACCACCCATACACCCTCCATTTATTTATTCCACCACCACCATCATACCACCACCTTTCCTCACTTGTTTAGTTTATCATCACTACATTATTTTTCCCCCTTCATTGCCATTTTTAATTGTAGTTTCTGTCTAATCAATTTAAAAAATAAAAAAAAATTAAAACAGAAAAAATTCTCCTTTTATTACAGCAGTAAAAAGAGTCAAAAATAAAAAAAAAATTAAAAAAATTAAAAAAAATAAACGGAGGAGGCAGCAGCTGTAGGCCGCCGCCCCCCTCCTTCTTCCACCGCCATAACCGCCGGCGGGCCGCGCGCGGCCCCTCCAGCTGCTGCTCCAGGCCGCGCGGCCGGCCGCCTCTCCAAGCGGCTCACCGCAGTCCCGACCACAGCCGCCCCCTACGGCGGTTTGCCCCCCTCCGCCGTTGTCTTCATCACCGTCTCCAGCAAGAACCGCCGCCCCTCATCTTTCCACCGCGCTCAGCTCGCCGCCGTCATCACCGCGCGGTTGCGCGCGCGTGATCCACCGCCAGCCGACGCCACCCTCCTCGCCGGTGCCGCCCCGCCACCAACCGCCCTTTTGGGTTCAACGCCTCCCGCGCCTGTGCGGAGAAGAAGGTCCGAATTTTTTATTTTATTTTTTTATGTAAAAATTATATTTCTTTTATGTAAAGTTTTTATTATTGCAAAGAGGTCCCTGTGCATACTTTGTTGTAGATGTTGTTTTCTGAAATTGCACAGATACCTCTGTATTCACATTCTAATTTGGACTTCAATATGGTATCTTTTTACTCAATAAAAAATATCATTGTGTGGAGCAACTTATTCTCTATCATCTGAGTATTTATTTGTATTTTTGTGATAGTTGGGTAATTAACTAAAATTGTTCAACTGAAATTTTGCATAGTTTACCCATTCTGTGCCATTAAATTGATATCTACCACATAGTTGCTCTAAAAATTCCACAAAAAGTCTCAATGATGCCTTGAACTGTGATGAACTTACTGTCCAAATTTCATCTAAAATGGAGATGTCTTGTGCCAGAAATAAATTGTAGAGTGTTTTTAGTTTTTTATTTTTATTTAAATCCACGTATATCCTTTTTGCAAAATTTCAACTCTTCTGGATTGCTTATCTAAATATCTATTTGAGATAATTCTCTCTCTCTCTGACTAATTTGATAATGTGGATTTAATAGAAATTAATTACTCATTATCACTCTGTTTTCACTAAAAAATCCATAAAAAAATTCATAACTTGTCAAAAAATTCCAAAAAAATTAATATAGTCTTCTTGCATCATGTTTTAGTTCCAGTAATTTTTTCATAATTTTTGCTTTCTGTTTGTGTGATAAATTGCGAAAAAACCCATAAAAAGTGTGTATTTTCAGTTATTGCATTTTAACCCCTAAAATTCCAAAAAAATATGTTTTGTGTTCCCACTGGATTAGGACTTTAGGAAAAATATAATTTGGCTGAATTGGACTAATTTGACATTAAGATTAATTTGGCCTTGTTGTATGCTTTCTTAGTGTTGTAATTCAACCGCATCTTGCATTGGTATTTCTTTTTGCATAAAAAATCTAAAAAAATACGCATTGAAAATCTAGACCTAATTTTTGAATTAACCCCGAAGTTGTTCCTTTGCCTCCCTGAGTTCGACCCCGGACTTGCCCGGGATATAAATTAAAGCCGAGACACTCTTCACGGAGATCTTCTCTCGGTTCTGACCGAATCGCTAAGTACACGTGCTACAACGTGACCAAATTATTCAACGTATCTAGCGACTCGTCAATAGGTCACTACCATATCTTAAGGGAAGGAAGCCTTTCTTGGAATTTTCCAGAAAATAGAATAAGTCCAAGGTGTACTACTAATGTGACGGTCCTAATACCCTCTTCTCTTTGCCTCTGAACGACTTCAGAACTAAGATCTAAGAGGTATCCTTGAGATCATATCTCAAGGTATGGAATAACCAAATTATAAAACACTTATTATTATTCTTATATCATTCTAAATGATTAGAATAATATCTACATTTAGCACGATGAACACAATGGCACTCCCACTAAGATTCACATGGTACATCAAGATACTATCTGAAATCATAACATTTATGAATTCATCAGATCCAATGTTCCAACTGCAAGAAGCTTATTTGAGTCCAATAGATGGAGTTCTCTAGCTTGCACACCTTGCTTTCCTCAACTATGAATCCCTGGGGCTACTTCATGTGAATATCCTTAGGGAGGTATTCATAGAGGAATGCAATCTTGACTCACATCATGAAGATGTCATAGTCAACTTGTGTAGCTATGGTTAGCAATATTCTGATGGGTTAAAGCAAAGTCACTGGAGAGCAAGTCTCATCGCAAGCGATGTCTTCTCTTCGGTGTGTAGCTCACGGCTACGAATCGTGCTTTGAAGGTCTCTACCTTGTCATCAGGTTCCCTCTTTCTCTTGAAGATCCATTTACACCATAATGGGTCTAACCCTTATAGGTGGATCCTCGAGGGTCTATATACAACACTTGTATATGAAGTCTATATTAGACTTTTATTGCTAACATCCATCTTTCCATGATATGATCTTCAGAAGCCTCATCACATGAAGTCAGATCATTATCAGATTCAACTGGCACATGGAATCCATCCTCAAACTTATTTGAAGAGGTATTAATGTTTCATCTTTAATTGTCTACTTAGTTTCCGATTTCAGGAGCCTCATTATCTTCTCAAGATTAAATGAGTTCCATTTACTTCATTTTCATCTTGATTCTCAAGAGAGTCATCCTATAAGAATCATATTCTTAAAGATGAGATCTTTTTGGAATCTCAAGGTCATAAAGTAGATATCTAATACCATCCTTTATTTTCCTAATGAAGTAGCACTCTCTGGTGCTAGATTCCAGCTTTCTAGCATTGAACCTTGTAAGGATATATAATGCAGTTTCTACCACATTTATATCTGGAAACTAAGAGATAATTATGCTAAGATTAATCATTGATCAAATCATGTCACACATGATCAATTGTATCTCCCTTCAACTCTATTGAGTTAAGGTTCATTAGGAGGATTGAGATAGGAATGATATCCACATATCCATAGGGTATTCCGTGAATTCATTTGATAGGTACAGGCTACCTTGGTTTGATTAAATTCATTTCATATTCCTTCAAACTTTGGTTCTAAAACAAAATTTTGAAATCTTTGAACATTTCAAAGTTTTCTAAGTGAAGAGAATAAATCTCATATCACAAATAATCATTAATAGATATCACATATCCATAATGTTCATTCTGATATAGATGATTCACATACATCAATATGTATGAGATACTGAATACCTTGACATCTTACACCTTTCCCAAAGAGGGGTGTATTGGACATATTACTTTGAATTCAATATTCATAAGTATGCAAGCTTTGAAATTTTAGACATTCTAAAATTTCATCTCTTACTTGTCCATTGATCTCATCAATAGACATATGTCCAAAACATGATGCCAGATCATTGTCAAATGATCTATATCCTCCTATTGATCTTTAAAGGTTTAGTTTTAGTTGTTAGAAATCTTAATGAACCATTCATTAATTTTCTAATTTAGTGGAGTTCACTAGATGTTAGATTACTATCTGAAATGTCTCCATCATAACTCTTTATGATAGGTCTATTCCAGATTTCATGTTTATTCCCAACATAAACAATGAGTGTATTCTAATATCTAGGTCATAGAGACATTCTCTAAAACTAAGGGCTCCCACTAAAAATATGAAGTCTATTGATTCAATGGAAATTGTTGCAACAGTTGCATCACTTCCAACATGGATGATCATTAAACCTTAAGATCATATTTCTAATATTCTAATGCAGATGCAACCAATTGCAAGTGTCATTAGAAGATTGAGATACGATTATTAGACTTATCTTATCAAATAAGTTAGTCAATATCAATGATTATATGTAGATTATTCTGATGTACTATCCGATTCCTTCTCTAAGGATTTTAGATAGATTTGATAGTCATACTATGAACACATCACCTTATTGCAGTATTGGCATTCATCTAACTCTTTGGATGTCATATTGAAGTCACAGAAGTACAGTCAACTCTTTGACTATGCTTCTTACTTGGGTCCAACCCATGCTTCCACTGCGCTCCCTTTATCTATAAGCAACCATTGCTCAAGACAAAGGATCTCTTATGTTGAAATCAAAATTTTCAATATAAGAGTATTTCAACATTTATACATGCTTCATTCAATTCATACAATATGAATATTATGAAGCTTCATGAATGATTAGAGTACAGATAGTAGAATGATGACACTCATTGTATCTATATCCATTTAAACTCTTAAAGCTTAGGTTCAGGTAGGTACTCAAACAATTTGAATACATCATCTCCTATAGAGCCACCATTCTGCATAATGCAGAGAACCATGTCATTCATGATTACATGTCGAGAGCACATATGTATGCCAGAGCACCTTCTTAGATTTTATAAGGATTATTTGACAATTACAATCATTATCGACATGTCACTTCAAAAGTGCATTCGATGAGATCAAGACTTATAGAGACATACAAACCCTAGGGTTTTGGTCCTATTGTCTATTTAATTATCATTCCTCATTATTATGAGGAAACTTGCACATTGCAATCACATACATTATGTGTCCAATTGCAAGTACAATATCTGGATCATAGGTCCAATCCATGATATTCCATTGGTTATTCTTGAGTATAACATTGAGTGGGATTTAAAGAAGGATTATCTGAAATAAGAAATTTGCATAGACATATATATATAAATATATAATTTACTTTGATTTAGGAATTTTTATATCAAAGTTGTCTTGCCATGTCAACAATGAAAGTTCATTCCCTTAATCACTTTCAATGTAAGAGATACACTTACCATTATATCTCAAGCAAGATCTGGGATCTCCTTCCTTATCTTTGTTACATCCCAATAATATGAGAACCTGTAACTCGGATAAAAAGAAGCGGGAACACATTCTGCCTTGCAAGTCCAACTTGCATCTCCCAATTCGATTTTTAACACCTGGGCCCACCACCCCTAAGGTGATGTTGACTCGTCATCAATTGAACCAACCGTCAATAGGAATACAACTCGCTATGCGCAATCCAATATCGCCCCAATAATATGAGGACCTGATATTGGGGTCACTACGCATACGTCCTTACTCTTTCGAGAAGCGACGAGCCCGATCCAAATGGATCATATGCAGGAGCTGTCACTTCAGACAGGCGTCTCCTACATATAATATCTGGGGATGGAACCCTTCGCCTTGATGGGAGACCATGGATGTCACTTATGTGATCCTCCATATCATATTCAAATTCTAATTAATCATTATGAATCATATTCATTACGATTAATTCTTCCAAGGGAAATAATAACTCTATTCATAATAGAGTGTTCTTAATTGGATATAATTAACTTAATCATATTAAATTAATTTTCAATCCAATTCAATCAACAAACTTGATTTTACTTGAATATATGGTATTATCTCAAAATACATATTAATTCGAATTTTAATAATTAGAAAAATGCATCATGATCTCTCAGGCATCATTTGTTCCCTACCCGCTGTCATGGCCAGTACCGACGGGAGTGGGACGGACCGCATACGTTGCAACCTGCTACCCCAGCGATCCCCGACTAGACACCATATCCGCCTCGGGAAAAAATAATGCCGAGTCAATCATTTTATACTTGAGATGATCATCGGTTCTTCAACCGAAATTATACCATATAATAACAATCAAAACATTTTTTATTATAAGAAAATTTGCTAGACAAATTCCCAATCCTATTCAAGCAAGGAGTTTGATGATTGTGTTTCCAATTTTGATCTAGATCAAATCTAATCAATCTATTGGTTAAGGTCAAGTCAATTAAGGAAATAATCATCATCAAATATTTCTCAAATATTTTCCATAATTATTTCATGAAATTAATAATTAATTTCACTAATTGACAATCACATGGTTCTTGATTAGGAAAGTAATTTCAGCAGTGATCCCTACCTACTAAAATTAGCATATCTCAATCAATTTAAATCCAAATTAAGCAAAGTAAGTTTCCAAAGTTTGTTAATTTGATTTACAACAGAACCTATGTGATTTACACGCATTTCAAGGCATTTCTAAACAATTAGTAACTCCTTAATTACGTTAAGATTCACAGTTCCCGTAACAGTGAATACAAGTTCATTAAAACGACCATATCTAGTGCAAACGGAATCCAAATTACGTAAACTCAGATCCTATGGTTTCCTTATTTAATGGGGAAAAAATTCAAGTGTCTCATGAGATTGAATGCCTTCTTCACTAGCGAGAAGCACAAAATAAGACAGAGACAAAAGAGTCGTCGAATAAACAATTTAAACAGGGACGAAAATTCACACTAAACAGAGATGCGAAAATGAAATGTGATAAAACTTTCGCAACCCTAACAAACCCAAGTCGCCTTCGGTTTTATGGATCGTATCCAAAACCTTCGACCTAAGGCTCTGATACCACTTGAAGGATATGGTATAATCCTTAAGCGCATCACGGAAGAATGAGCGTCGTATCGAATACGACGAGGAGCGACTAGTTGCACTAGTTGCTCGATGCAGCGGAATTTAAAAAATTTTCATGCGACGATACCACATGATCCAAGAACACTTCTCGGATCGTTTCATCTAAACCACAAACAAGTAATAGGATTACCTCTTGAAGCGTGGTTGTGATCAAGTCTCTAAACGAAGAGACCTCCTGTCTCAAGTCCAATCTGGCGGAGGAGACGCTTGCGAGCGCGGGGATGAATCGCGTACTTCTCGCAATCCATGTTGATGATCCAAGCGACGGATCTCCTGATCTCGACACATGAGATCCGACGTCTTCTTCATGAGCGAGGCGCGTCGAAGGAGACAGAGATCCACGAGCAAACGATCGGGCAGCATAATGATGACGCTGCGGCAATGGAGAACCTCTCTAGGTCATCCATGGTAAACGGCCATGAGAGGGAAAGAGAGTAGGCGTGTAGAGAGAAAGAGAGAGAGAGACTTATGTTCGCTTGGTGTAAAGAAGAGCAAAGGGGTGCCTCTCCTTTTATAATATTTTGGGATCCATGGGACATATAAAATCAATGGATGAGATTGATTTATGTCTAATCTAATGGTCAAGATGTTGTTGGTAAAAACCAACAACTAATAATCTAATTTAAATCAAATATATTTGATACATCAAATATAATTCAATCCTAAATTAGATCAAGCAATTAAGGAGAAATTAGCATGGAGATTACTCCCCATAAGGAAGGGTGGGGACGGCTACCACATTCCTTGCGGGAATGTGTAGCCATCCACCATGTCCTCATGGTGGAGGCAATCTCATGCAATCTCATGAGATTGCATATCTCCATGAATTTCTCCCATAATTTCCAACAACTTTTGTTGAGATTTATTCTTCAAAAATAATTTTAATTTTGAGAATATTGCAATCTTGCCATTGGAAAATTGTGAATCACATTCACAACCCAAAACAAAATATAATTTACAATGTGTATTCAATACACATCAATAATTAATTAACAAATATAAATTATAATTAGCTCTCTCTAATACATTATAAATCACATTTATAATATATTATGAATAATATGGATAGTACTATCCACATTAATCATATCCATGATAATTAAATCACATTTAATCATCTTGGATCTCTATTCTCATGTTCCCAAAGAATATGAATCACATTCACATTATTCACATCTTTGACAATCAAATCATATTTAATTATCTTACATAACTCTCTTTATAATATGAATCGAATTCATATTAATTATGATAATTAAATCACATTTAATTATATATTTTCACAATGCTCGGATACATATATCAACAACAGAATTATCCATGAACTCTTTCAAGGATAATGCGCTTCCTCCGCGAATACTTGGAGATGACAGGACGATTGCATTGTTCCACATATAGTGACTTTGATATTGAGATTACATCTCAAATCCATATCTCGAGCCTCCCATAGATGCTTGATTAAATAAAGACCGCAAATCTAATCTTCTCATTGAATCTGAATCACATTCAGATGAATGTCCAATATTTGGACTAAGATCAGATTACTTCTCTATTGAGAGGAGTCACTAAAATCTAGACCCGTTTCATCACTCCCTAGGAATGGAAGCGTCATGGTTATACAATTGTTTATGATCACATCACCCTCAGGTATTCCCAATACCTGTACATCCTGCATATTGGAGGACTCAGAATAAACCCGAAGTATTAGATCAACTTTTCACCGTCTACTTCAGGGTTTTATCAGTAATTTTCTCATTTTGATTATTGGGAGTTGGTATCGATCATATACTTTCCAAAAGCATATATCTTACCTAGGTCTTGATCATATACTTTCCAAAAGTATATATCAAACCTACAAATTCAGTCAAGCTTCCAAAGCGAGACGACCGTGCGCACAAAATTTGATTCTTCCCAATATCTCATGAGTGAGCTCATGTCTTTCGATTCAGTAATGAACATGTATGATCCCTTTGAGAGATCGTATTACTCATATGCCCTTATATGCACACCAGCGCGCCGGTGTATAGACCTTGGTTAGGTCATCAACCTATTGGTCTGCCAAATGTACATACTCAGACAAATAGTAACACATTTATCTCCAGTCAGAGGATGCGTGCCTATATTATGACAGCATACGATATAGGACTTTGGTTATCTTGATCTTGTTAAATCATCTCTTTGACTTAACTAATCTGATACCTTCGAATCTCTATTCCTATGCAGAGGACATGCATCAAGAGGCCGATTAGATATCAGCCTAACTGAGAAAGGATTGCCATCTCCTACTCAGGCTGGAGATCATCTCTTAATAATCATTTGACGGTGCTTGATGAGTCCTCAATCTAACTCATTAGATATTCATCTGAGCACCAGCCTCTATGATTCAATAATTGAATCAACAGCTGTATGATCATTAAGATGGCCATGGTACATAACCCTAATTGTACTAAGGGACCTATTATGCAAATTATGTATTCTTCATTTCATATTAGGGAATGATATTTGCAATAATATGTATTGCATAATGGCTCGCGGTGGGCTCGCATGTCCAACACTCTCTACACACCCCATCTCTCTTTCTCAAGAGTGGCCATCCACATCTTGACCTAGAGAGCATTGTCCTCGTCACCACACCGTTGTGCTGCCAGATCGATTGCTCGTGGATCTCCTTCTTCGGCGCCCCTTGATCATGAAGAAGATTTCATATTTCATGAGACTAAATCATGAGAGTCATTACTCGGATCATCGACTTGGATTGCGAGAAACATGCATCTCATCCATGCGCTCGCAAGCGTCTCCTCTGTCGGATCAGACATGAGATAGGAGGTCTCTTACTTTAGAGACAAGGATCACAACCACGCTTCAAGAAGTATTCCTATAACTTGTTTGTGATCTTAATGAAATGATTTGATAAGTGTTCTCGAATCATGTGGTTTCAACTCTATAAAAATTTTTATTTCTGCTGCATCGGGCAACTAGTATGACTAGTCGCTCTTGATCGCATTTGATGCGATCTTCACGATTCTGTGATGCACAAAGGCCCAAACCCTAGCTTTCATGTGGTATCAGAATCTTGATCAAAGGTTTTATATGTGATCCAAAACCCTACATGAATGAGGTTTTATATATCGGATGCATGGGGACTAGTTGTTTTGCATAAGATGGAAGTTTCAATTTGTTTTCGCTAAGATGAAAAGTCCATGTTTATGCTATTTTTGGACGAATTTTTTAGATCATAAAATTTATTTAGAAATTCTAAATATGTCCTCAAAATAGTAGCTAATTGTTGGCACAAAAAGTGCATGAATTAGAATTCGAAAAGTTCTCGCAGTGTAATTATTTTTGAAAGTTTTCATGGATCTGTAAGAAATTAATTTTTGCTTACTATTTCCCACCATGAAATGAAATAAATACTTCAACTAAGTAGAGAATCAAACCAAAAAACTATTTGAATTTATTTCGCATCATTCCGACTATGTTTGTCCTAGATATTCCATATTTAGATGGATCGGATGATGATTAAATCATCAACGTTACTTTTTTAATGGGTTTGCCTTTCAATGAAAATCAAGTAAATTATGAATTTGTCATGATTAAGTGATGTTTAATAGTTATTAGATAATTGATAAAAAAATAAATTGCCATTGAATGATTATTTCATGACAAAAATACTAGTTTATCCTACAATAGTTGTAGGACAACCTTTATATGCAAAACCAAGAACATGATTGCTTGATATGCTTAGAAATTTAGGATCTTAAAAGTATTTTTAGATGCCTAATATTTCTGAGTGATTACTATATAGTATAATGCCGATCATCAAAGTTGATCAATAAAATTAAGTGCATTGATCCAACGATTATTGTTCTTGAGTCGTTATGGTGATGGTGTCTAGGTCGTAGATATGATAATGGGATAACTAATTAACACCTTAGAGGAACCGCTTCCTGATAGCATTATCTGTCTGACCTGGCTTGATTCATTTCGATGAGAGGGTAATATGAGTAAATCAACTTGTACTCTAATTACTAAAATCAAGAATAATACATAATTGTGAGAGCTAATACTTTATAGTAATAGAGCTAATACTATATAGTAATATCAAGAAAACCCTAATTGATTATCGATTGTACTGGATTGATAATTGATTTAATATGATGAAATGAATTAAATCTAGTTGAAATAAACACTCTATTATGAATAGAGATGTAACTCCCTTGGATGAATTAATTATGTGAATATGATCCATAATAATTAATTGAAATTTGAATGAGATATAGAGAATCATATAAATGACATACATGGTCTCCTGTTAAGGCGAAGGGTTCCATCGCCATGGATTGTGTGCTAGAGATGCATATCCTAAGTGATAGCTTCGACATACAAGTGCACATGGATCGGGATCTTTGCTTCTTGAAAGAGTAAGGTCGTATGCATAGTGATCCCAATATCAGTTCCTCATATTATTAGGGCAATATTGGATTGTACATAGCGAGTTCTTTTCTTGTTGACAGTTGATTCAATTAACAATGGGTCAACATCAACTTATGGGTGGTTGGCTAGGGTGTTAAAGACAAAATTGGGAAATGCAAGTTGGACTTGTAAGGCAGAATGAGTTTCAGCTTCTTTTTATCTGAATTACAGTTTCTCATATTATTGGTATGTAACAAAGTTAAAGAGGAGATCCCTGATCTTGCTAGAGATATAAGGGTAAGTATATCTCTTGCTTTGAAAGTTTAATAAGGGAATGGACTTTCAAAGTTGAAACTACAAGACAAATTTGATTAAAAATCCTTAATCAAAGAATTTAATTTTGAATATGTAGTTATTTATATGTTTTAATATAGTGCATTCTCAATTTTAGACATGAAATCCATGAACCTGCTCAACAGGCTTCTAGAGGTCAACTAGTTGACCGGACCAATATATCCAGATTGGATCTGTAATTTAGATCTTGTTCTTTTCTACAGATCACATTGCTTATGTGCTCAAAAGGAACAAGCACACAAACCCTCAAACATTAGAAGAAATCAAATTCAATGAAAAATATGATGAATATCATTCATTGGCCAGGTGTTATATTTGGGATCATTATCCAATGTTCTTCAAAAGCAACATGTGGATATGATTACTTGTCAGGATATAATATTGAATCTGAAAGAGATGTTTGGTGACGTTAACCACACGCAGTATCACAATGTCATGAAAGAGATTATTCGTTGCAAGATGCAAGAAGGGGCTTACGTTAGAGAACACGTAATCAAAATGTTTGGTTATCTCTCTGAAGTGAAAACTCTCGGGGCTGAGATGGACGCAAAAATGATGTCCGACTTCATTATGTTGTCTCTGCATGGGTCTTTCAATAACTATGTGGTATAGTACCACATGAAAATTAAACTTGGCTAACGTTGAGTTAATAGCTTCACTAAAGTATGCAGAAGACATAACGAAGAAAGAAAATCTCACTAATAGTGCAATGGTTGCAGGTCAAGGGGAAGCACGGATGGAAGCATGGGACTAGGAAGGCTCCAACCCAAAAGAAAAAGAAGAAGAGCCAAGTTGTTGGCTCATCTTCTCATGCTTCTGCACTGATAGCATCTAAGAAAGTCGATGTCTGACATCACTACAATAAGTCGGGGCATTGGAAGCATAACTACCTAGAATACTTAAAAACCGTCGAGAAAGGTAAAGCCCAGCATGTATAAAATCTACTTTCATCATTGAAACCAATTTTTTTGTAGAACGAGAAGGTAGTCGGATCATTGATTCGGGTGCTTTTGTTCATGTATGCAATTTGATGCATCTATTTCAGGAAAATAGGAATCTTGATGAAGGGGAGATAGTCATTCAGATGGGATCTGATGCAATTGTTACAGCAGTTGCCATTGGGACCTGCAGACTATGGGAGAGTCCTAGTACTTAAAGAGTGTCTTTATGTTCCATATGTTAGAAGGAACCTTATATCTGCATCTAAGCTAGTTAGAATTTCATTCTTATTCTGTAATAAACTTGTCATAAATTGTTATGATAAATATATTGCAGATGATATTATGGACTCTATGAATTGTACATAGGTGAATCTATCATGAATGCTACTACCACTAACAAAAACCTAAAAGAACTAAAGAATGAAAATCAATCAGACATGATTTTGCATCAAAGGCTTAGTCATTTATCTGTTGATGGGATCAGTAGATTGATAAAGGATGGACCCTTAGATTCTCTACAGGTCCGAACTTTACCTACCTGTGAACATTGTATTCGAGGTAAAATGATCAGGATGCCTTTCCGTAACAAAGTTATACGATGCGAGGGCACTCTTGACCTAATACATACTAATGTATATGGTCCCTTCAGTACCGCGACCCGAAATGGATATTGATATTATTTGATATTTATTGATGACCATTCTTGATATTAGTTTATCTTCCTATTATGTCATAAATCTGAAACCTTTGAAAAGTTCAAAGAGTTCATGGCTTTGGTTGAGAACAAAACCGACAAGAAGATTAAATGGATTCTACCTAACTAATGTGTCGAGTACCTCTCAAATGAATTTAAGGAATACGTCAAAGAGAGAGGAATTATCTACAGTCTCACTCCTCCTAGAACTCCCCAACTTAATGATGTTGCTAAAAGATGCAGCATGACCACCATGAACATGGTCCCTTCAATGATAAGTAAAGCACATTTGTCTAGTAGTTTTTGGGGATATGCAGTAGACTGCAATACATATCCTAAACACGATTCCGATCAAATATATACCTAAAACTTCTCATAAGCTTTGGTATGGTACCAAACCCAGTATTAGACACTTGAGGATTTGGGGTTGCTTGGTCCATATGAAAAACGTGGATGCAAGTAAGCTAAAGTCTCACACTTGAGAGTGTTACTTCATTGGGTATGTAAAAGATAGTATCGGATACCTACTTTACGACCACGAGACTCAAAAGTTTTTTATCTCTAGAGATGTAAAATTTATGGAGGATGAATTCCTTAAGAGTCAAGACAAAAATGAAGTGAAGGAACTCATTGAATCCCTTTAGGATATTGAGCTTCCTAAATCAGAAACTGAAGATGTAAATAAAGATGAAACACTCATACCTCTTCAAAGGAGTTTGTGGGTGGTAGCACCACCTGAAAGGTATGGATTCTATGTATCAAGTGAAACTGGCAATGATCCAGCTTCATTTGATGAAGCACTCGCGAATCGTGACATGGATAGATGGATGATAGTAATGAATTCTGAAATAGACTCCATGTACAAAAACATTGTATGGACCCTAGAGGATCCACCTAGGGGGGTAAAATCCATCCTTCCCTTAAGATATGGCATCCTCCTATCTAAAGGGATGGCTCCTCAAAGTGTTGAGAATAAGAAGGCATGGTTGTATGCCCCTATGCATCATATGTGGGAAGCCTAATGTGAGCCATGATGTGCACAAGGCCAAATATCTACCATGCAATGGGAATGGTAAGCTGTTACCAATCCTTCTATGGAGAATAACACTGGAATGCAGTGAAGAAGATCTTTAAGTATTTGAGACAGATGTAAGATTACATCTTGGTCAAGTATTTGAGACAGATGTAAGATTACATCTTGGTCTATGGAGATGGTGATCTCCAAGTTTTAGGATACACAGATTCAGTTTCCCAATCTGATATAGATGACCGCAAGTCAACTTCAAGGTTTGTGTTCTTGTTGAACGGTGGTGCTGAAAGCTGGAGAAGCAAGAAGCAGAACACTATAGATGATTTGACAACAGAAGCCGAATGCATTGCCACATAGGATGCTGCAACGGAGGCAGTGTGGTTGCGCAAGTTCATCCTGGAACTTGGCGTAGTTTCCTCTGATACTCCCATCCTGCTACTTTACAATAACACGGGAGCCATGGCTCAAGCAAATAAACCCAGATGGCATCAAAAGTGCAAGCACGTGGAAAGGAAATACCACATCATTCAAGAGATTCAAAAGCATGGTGACATCATCATCGCCAAGGTGGCCTCTGCCAACGACGTTGTCGATCCCCTTACCAAACCTTTGACTCAAAAGGTTTTTGACCAGCTTGTAATGAGCATGGGTTCAAAGATTGTACATGAATGGTTCTGGGGCTGGTGGATATTATTAGCCATCTAAGCCCGAGGCGAACCATTTCTACAATAAATGTTATTATACTCTTTGATATATCAATAAAGGTTATTGGCTCATTTCACTCCCTATCAGAGGTTAAATGATTGAATGCATTTATAAGGTCCCTTAGTACAATTAGCATTATGTACCATGGCCATCATAATGATCATAGAACTATTTATTCAATGGTTGAATCATAGAGACTAGTATTTGGACGATATCTAAAGAGTTAAATTGAGGACTCATCAAGCATTGTTAAATGATTATTAAAAGATGATCTCTAGCTTGAGAAGGAGATGGCAATCCTTCTCTAAAGGTTGATAACTAACTGGACCTCTTGATGTAGGTCCTCTATATAGGAATAGAGATTCTGGGGTATCAGATAAGTTAAGTCAAAGAGTTGACCTAACAAGATCAAGATAACCAAGACCTATGTCATATACTATTATGATATAGCACGGATCCTCTAATCGGAGACAGATGTATCGTTATATGTCTAAGTATGTTCACTTGGTAGACCGTTGGGTTTATGACGCAATCAAGGCCTATACACCAGTGAGCTGGTGTGCATATGAGGTTATATGAGTAATACGATCTCTCAAAGGGATCCTACAAGTCCACTACTGTACTGGAAAATATGATCTCACTCATGAGGTATTTGGACCAATCGAATTCCACGCATGGTCATCTTGCTTTGGAATCATGACAAGAATTTGTAGGTATGATATACGCTTTTGGAAAGCATATGATCGATACTAACTCCCAATGACGAATGAGAAACCTAATGATAAAACCATGAAGAAGACGATCTAAATGTGATCTAAAACTTCGGTTTATTCTAGGTCTTCCAGTATGTACGATGTACGGGTAGTATGAATACTCGAGTGTGGTGTGATCATAAACGATTGTATAACCATGACACTTCCATTCCGAGGGAGTGATGCAACAGGTTTGGATCTTAGTTACTCCTCTTAGTAGAGAAGTAATATAATCTACGTCCAAATGTTGGACATTTATCTAGATACGATTCAGATGCAATGAGAAGGTTAGATTTACGGCTTTGATTAACCAAACAACTTTGAGAGGTCCTCGAGATCTAGATTTGAGATATGATCTTAACATCCAAGTCACAATACGTGGAATGTACAGTTGCATTGTCCTTATCTCCAAGTATCCGTGAAGAAAGCGTATTATTCTTGAAAGAGTTCAAGAATAATTCCATTGTTGATAATATATCTAAGCATTGAGAAAATTGATAACTAAGTGTGATTTAATTATCATGAATAATATGAATATGATTCATATTATTTAGACTTATGAGAATGGAGATCCAACATAATTAAATATATCAAGGATATGAATAATGTGGATATCACTATCCATATTAATCATATGTATTATAAATGTGATTTATAATATATTAGAGGGGGCTAATTAGAATTGGTATTTATGAATTAAATGTTGGTGTGAATTGGATTCACATAGGACAATTAATTGTAAATACAATTTACATTTTATTTTAGATGTATGAATATGATTCATATTTTTCAATGGCATGATTGAAATTGTCACAAAATAATTTAGACTTATTTTTTTGAATAAATTTACAATAAAACTTGTTGCAAATTGAAGGATTGTGTGAGATATAATACCTCACATAATTGGAAGAAGGAGATCACCTTCCTCTTATGAAGGGTAGATGGCCAGCCTTGAGTCCTAAATCAATGTGATCGTCCACTCCATGATTGAAAGGAGGCTTGCGTCCTTCCTAATCCTTCTATGCTTATTAATTTGATTGAATTAAATTATACTGAAGATTCTTTAAAATATTTAATTTAATTTAATAAAAATTTTTGTTGCAAAATTATGCAACAAAAATCATGGTCATTGATTAAAAGCACAAAACAATCTAAACCACTAATTTTGTGAGCACATAGATTGTGATCCATAGACATTGAAAATAATATAAAATGAAGCGTAGACCTAGCTTTTTATTCTACAACATAATTTCAATAGAAAAATCTCTCCTCTATTCTCTTTACACGCCCCATATCTCTCTCTTAAGAGTGATCGTCCACGTCATGACCTTGAGAGCATCGTCGTCATCGCCACATCATTATGTTGCCGGATTGATTGCTTGTGGATCTCCGTCTTCTTCGGTGCCCCTTGCTCGTGAAGTAGACGTTGTATTTCGTGAGACAAAATCAGGAGATTCATTGCTCAGATAATAGACTCGGATTGCGAGAAACGCGTGTCTCATCTACACGCTCGCAAGTGTCTTCTCCAATGGATCGGACTTGAGATAGGAGATCTCTTACTTTAGAGACATGGATCGCAATAATGCTTCAAGAGGTATTCCTATAACTTATTTGTTATCTTGATGAAATGATTTGATAAGTGTTCTCAAATCATGTTGTTTCATCTCTTTAAAAATTTTAATTTCCGCTGCCTCAAGAAACTAGTATGACTAGTCACTCTTGATTGCATTTGATGTGATCCTCACTCTTCTATGATGCGCTAAGACCCAAACCCTAGCCTTCATTCTTGAAGGTTATGGGAAGAACCTTAAGTGCATCATGGAATAGTGGAGATCGCATCATATGCGATCGGGAGAGACAAGTCACACTAGTTGCTCGGGGCAACAGAATTTAAAAAAATAAATGCAATGAAACCACAAGATTCAAGAACACTTCTCAAATTGTTGCATCTAAATCACAAATGAGTATTAGGTTGACCTCTTGAAGTGTGGTTGCGATCAAGTCTCTAAATGAAGAGACCTCCAATTTCAAGTCCAATCCAACAGAGGAGACACTTGCGAGCACATTAATGAAATGTGTGCTCCTCGCAATCCATGTTGATGATCGAAGCAACGAATCTCCTGATCTCATCTCATGAGATCCGATGTCTTCTTCACCAGTGAAGTGCACCGAAGGATACGAAGATCCATGAGTAGTCAATCCGCCAGCACAACGGCATCGCGATGACTACGAGTTTCTCTAAGTCAATATGTGGAAGGCCACAATATTGATAGAGAGAAAGAAGGGGCGGTTGTGAGAGAGATATGGAGAAAATTTAATTCCTCTTGGAATGATGATGATCTAAAAGGCAAGGGGTACCCTTCATTCTATATTAGTTGGATGTACATGGATCTCAATCTGTGTGCCCTCCGACGGTTTAGATTAATATGTTACTAATCAATGGCCATGATTTGTTGCTACAAATTTGCAGCAACTAATTTAATTAAAATAAATTAATTATATACCTTTATCAAGATACAAATTAATTCATTTTAATTTCAATTATAATAAATAGATAATAAGGGAGGAAACCACCACCCAAAAAAAGGGTGGTTGTCCCCACTTTGAATTGGTCAAGGTGGATGGCCACATTTGTTTGTTGTTTTGCCTTTATTAATATATATTTATTATATATATTAAAATACAACAACTATTGTTGCATTTATCTTCACAAAAATAATTCCAAATTAAATTTGTGAAAACATCAATCATGCCATTGATAAATATGAATCATATTCATATCTCCAACATAATATGTACATCAGATTTACAATTAATTATTTATTGTGAATCCAATTCACAATAACATATAATTTGTAATTCTATTTACAATTAAATCTCTCCAACATATTATAAATCATATTTATAATATCCATGATTATTATGGATAGATATCTACATTGATCATATCTTTGATAATTAAATCACATTTAATTATCTAAGATGACTCTTCTCATGTGCCCAAATAACATGAATCACATTCACATTATTCACATCTTTAATAATTAAATCAAATTTAAATATCACAGGTAACTCTCCTTATATGACCAAATAATATGAATCAAATTCATATTATCCATAATAATTAAATCATATTTAACTATCAAATTTCCTCAATGATCAGACACATTATCAATGATGAAATTATCCTTGAACTCCTTCAAGAATAATGTGCTTTCTCCACGGATACTTGGAGATAAGGACATGGCGATTATATGTTCCACGTATAGTGACTTGTATGTTGAGATCACATCTCAAATCCTGATCGTGAGGACCTCCCACAGATGTTTGATTAAATCAAAATGTGGAAATCTAATCTTCTCATTACATCTGAATCACATTCAAATCATTGTCCAACATTTGGATCAAGATTAGATTACTTCTCTAGTGAGAGGAGTCACTAAAATCCATACATGTTTCATCACTCCCTCGGAATGGAAGCATCATGGTTATACAATCGTTTATGATCACATCACCATCATGCATTCCTAATACTTGTACATCCTACATATTAGAAGACCTAGAATAAAGACGAAGTTTTAGATCTCATTTAGACCATCTCCTTCAGGGTTTTATCATTAAGTTTCTCATTTGATTATTGGGAGTTGGTATCGATCATATACTTTCCAAAAGCATATATCATACCTAGGTATTGATCATATACTTTCCAATAGCATATATCAAACCTTCAAATTTAGTCAAGCTTTCAAAGAGAAATGATCGTGCATAGAATTTGATCCCAATATCTCATGAGTGAGCTGTGTCTTCCATTTCAGTAATGAACATGTATGATCCCTTTGAGAGATCATATTACCATATTCCTTTATATGCACACCAGTATGTCGGTATATAGACCTTGATCAGGCCATCAACCTATCGGTCTGACAAATGTACATACTCAGACATATAGTAATGCATCTATCTCCGGTCAGAGGATGTGTACCTATATCATGATAGCATACGACATAGGACTTGGTTATCACGGTCTCGTTAAGTCAACTCTTTCACCTAATTTATCTGACACCTCCAAATATCTATTCCTATGCAGAGGACCTGCATCAAGAGGTCGGTCATATATCAGACAAAAGAGAAAGGATTGTTATCTCTTACTCAGGCTGGAGGTCATCTCTTAATAATCATTTGACGGTGCTTGTTGAGTCCTCAATCTAACTCTTTAGATATTCATCCAAACACCAGCCCCTACGATTCAACATTTGAATCAACAGTTGTATGATCATTAAGATGGCCATGGTGCATAACCTTAATTGTACTAAGGGACCTATTATTCAAATTAGTTATTCTTCATTTCAGATCATGGAATGATATTTGCAATAACATTTATTGCATAATGGCTAGTGTGGGCTCGCATGTCCAACAATCTCTCACTATCCCAAAGAGCCATTAATGGGATAATATTTAAACCCACACTCATGTGATCATAAGCTATTTAGAAAAATAGCTTGTAAGCTGACTAGCCACTCTGTTCCCGAGAGAATATGCCAAGTTCTTTTACGATGCTTGCATATCTCCTAGTAATAGTGCTCGCATCCAATGCGAATGTTGCATCTTATGTGACCAATACTCAAACTTGTTAAAGCAATTATAGTGTCTTTGACACTACAACTCAATATTGTCATAACCAATATGTAATTTCCATCATCCTTATCAGAATACCCTTATTCTTGGAGATCTCTATCTCCTACGATTAAGATCCGGTCTTAAATCTTATAAGGCATCTGTAGTTAAGACCTTTTTATATCACTATCTATAAAGTCTTAAGTTCTTGAAGAAAAGACATTGAGATCATTATCTCAAAAATCTTGTCATCTTTGAAGATATTTTTATTACTGCAATCAAGTGTTTTATCTCCATAGTAGGATTAGTAACAATTTACTACTCCCACTGCATGGCAGACGTCTAACTTTTGTACACATCTAGCATACACCAGGCTTCTCATAACCGATGCACAAGGACAAGCAGTTTTAGCATTCACTTCCTCAACTCTATGAGGTGTTATCGCTTCAGATAGGTTAGTACCATATCTTAAGGGAATGAAGCCTTTATTACAATTTTTCCCAAAAATGGAACCATGCACATCTAAACCCAAAAACCCTCCTAAACCATGGCTTGGAACCCAGCCTAGTGTTGGACACTTGAGGGTTTAGGGTTGCTTGGCCCATAACTTTGACATGGATGCAAGTAAGCTGGAATCTAGCACTAGAGAATGCTACTTCATTAGGAATATAAAGGATGGTTTTGGTTACGTACTTTATAACCTTGAGATTCTTAAAAAAATTCATCTCTAAGAATATGATTCTAAGAGGATGACTTTTCTTGAGAATCTAGATGCAAATGAAGTAAAGGAACTCATTAAATCTTATGATGATAATGAAGCTCCTGAAATCAGAAACTAAAAGAGTGATTAAAGATGAAACACTCATACATATTCAAATGAGTTTGAGGATGGATTCCATGTGTCAGATAAGTCATACAATGATCTGACTTCATACGATGAAGCTTCTGAGGATCATGACGTGGAAAGAAGGATGTTAGCAATAAAGTCTAAAGCAGCCTTCAGATACAAGTGTTGTATATGGATCCTCAAGGATCCACCTATAAGGGTAAGACCCGTTATGTGTAAATGGATCTTCAAGAGAAAGAGGGAACCCGATGAGAAGGTAGAGACCTTAAAAAACGGCTAGTATCCACAAGATATATCCGAAGAGAAGATATCACTTGCGATGAGACTAACTCTTCAGTGGTCATGCTTAAACCCATCAGAATATTGCTAACTATAGCTATACAACTTGACTATGAAATCTGATGAATCTCTTTTTCATCATCTTTATTCTATCATTTTGACCTTAAAAACCCTAGTAAATGTGTGTAAGTAGCTTTAATTCATGCATTTTAGCATTCATGCATTTGTGTGTAAATATTGTATAAAATACGATTTTTAAAGTCAAAATTATAGAATAAAGAAAAGAAAATAAAAAGAATAAAATATTGTAAAGGATTTATGATCCGAAACCCCGAGACTTAGGCATCTTGATGAATCGGTCGAGAAGGAATAAAGTAGGGGAGATAAAGGCCAAAATACAAATAAATTCCTCTTCTATTTTATTCATTTTCCTTCATTTTTGGGACCTATTTTTAGTTCCACTTTTTATACTTCAAATAAAGAAACTTTTTACATGAAAGTTATAGATAATAATATATAGAAAAATAAAAAATTGAGTTCACACAAAAATAATACACAGATAAAAAGATATGATCTGAATAAAATTCCAAAACCCCAACTTCCCAGACCCATATCTCTCAAATAAAAACTCAAAATATATCAAAATAAATTTAATTGTATATAAATTTTAATATGCTATTTAATGAAGTGGTTTCATATTTTTTGGTATTACAAAATGAAAGTTAGGTTTTAGACCCCTATAGTATACTGTATCGATTAAAATATTCATTTTATTTATTATTCATTATTTTTATAATTTTATATTTTTATAATTTTTTAAATATTATTTATAATGTATGTACATATTAAAACATGAGTAAAATCATAAATAAAGCATCAGAATAAAATACTTAAAGAAAATATCTAGGTAAAATACATATAACTATACATGTATAATTAATACATCTATTCATTTAATTATACATATTATATTAGAAAAATAAAACAAAAATATATTCAAGTGTATAAAAATAAGTTATAAATATATAAAATAATAAACCTAATTAATAAATAAAAAATACAATATAAAAATAAAAGATTAAAATATATAGACCAATATACCTATATATAGCCCTTATAAGGTAACTTGTAATTTTAAACCTCGAAAAAATAAATAAAAATCATAATAATAGAATTCAGAAAATAATAAATATTTTTTATTTAATAACCTAAAATTAATAAAATCAATTCTTGTTTTTTATTGATTTTTTAAATCATTTCCTGCAGGTTTTTCGCGGTTGGTCCATGTGGACCAACCAGGGGGCGCGAAGAGTTGATCGCAGGTCAACTCTCTGATACACCATGAACCTGTGTCAGAACCTCATTTTTGTTGATCTTCTCGATTTTTTTCGAGCCCCCCCCTTGCACCATTTTGTGATGCACTCTTCACGACTTTTTCTCCTTGACAATTGATGATTTACGCCCTTGCCTTACATCGATCTTTGGATCATCGATTCGTCTGCTTCGCCTCGTTCTTCTAGTCGTTCCGTCATTTGTACATAACTAGATCTTGACCTTTCCTGAAGCTCTTGAACCGTCCTTGACTTGTTCTATCCCCCCTTCTTGGATCTCTTGAATAGAGCGTGGTGACAGCACGCTCCCCGCTCCTCGGAGGCATGGTTAGGCGGCCGAAGATCGGTTCCACCTCCATCTCCGGCCATTGGTCGTAAGGTACTATCTTGGCATTTCATGCCATTGAGGTACGATTTTATACAATTTATTTTGCATTTCTAAGCTTCTTTTTAGCCTTAGGTTTGATCTCACACATCCCCTTGTGATTCCTCCCCGTCAATCACATTCGCCACCACCACACCTGAGCTTGCTCCGGTGAGCTTCGATCCCCGGCATTTCTACCTTCTTTCGCCTACTGGAGGGTCATGGCAATTTGCTCGCGACCCTCTTAACATTTTCTACAGGTATCTGGAGCACGAGGACCATCAGGAGCGAGTTTTGGATCTCATCGGAGGGTCCCGGAGCTTCCCTGTTCCACTGCCCCCGTGCGAGAACGTTGGTGTACCCCGGCGATTTTTGACGCCTCCGGTCGATAGACAGTGCCTACAGGTGCTCTTGCGACGATTTTGAGCTTCACGTAGCATCGGAGGAGGAAGATTGGAGGCGGGGAAGGTCACCCTTGCCGGCCTTCTTCCATGTTCTTCCCGATCGTATCTCCGCCGTTGAATCAGTTTTCTCCGCCCAGGAGTACAGCTGTCGTTCGATCAAGCAAGCCAAGGCCATCCAATCATCCATCATCATCTAATCTAGGCCGTACGAGCCGAAGGGGTACCAGTCATCGGATTGTCGACACGTGTCTTAAGTGAATCGTCATCAACCGCCCAATCTGCTATAGGCGAGGGTATTTTGCAGTCTAACCCCCGCCAGTTTTGTATTTAATATCCAAGACTTAATCATTCCTCGAACTTTGTTATATTTTTATGTATTTTGCAAAAACCACCATATACTTATGATAATTACATATTGGTCCCAGCCACGTCCCCTCATGTGACCCTTCACGTGAGGGGACATTTTGCGGCCAGGCTTTTATTATTTCTTTTCAGTCCACAAACTATCTTATTCAGTTATATATTTTTGGACATTTTGCAATTTAGCCCCCAGGTTCTATAGCAATTATACTTCAGTCCTCGCCAGTTGTACACATGTTATACATGTGATTTTGGAGTTTTTACAGGGATACCCTCGAGGCTTTGTGTATTTATAATTGATCATGTAACTTTTTAAATCAGTTACATATTTTTGTAAAATTTATACTTTAGCCCCTGAAATTTTACATATTTACAAAAATACCCCTACTAGGAGTGTATTTTCTCTTTATTTCTAGTATTTATTTCATGCATCAATAAACCTCTAAAAAATCCCAAAAAACATGCCTAGTTTCCTAGAACATTGTTCTTTCGCGCCAACATTTTTATTTTGCATTTTGAGTCTTTTTATTATTTATAAAAAAATCAAAAACTTGTATTTTTATCCCTGTTTGCAAAAGAAAAAACATAAAAATTATAAAACATTTTTGAAAAATTCCAAAAAAATATATTTTATATTTATTTAAGTATTTTACAACTTCAGACCAAAAATCACTAAAAAATATAAAAGAAAACTCATAAAAATGAAAAATCCCTAAAACATTTATAATAATATAAAAAATCATTAAAAAATCACAAAAATATAACTTCCATTTATGAATTTTCTTTGTAATGTTATATTTGTATTAAAATTAATTTGGAGAATTTTTAACTCTTTTTTATCTTTTTATCTCCAATCTAATTTCGGGTATTTATTTAAACCCTTATTTTGGGTATTTTTGAGTTTAAAAATATATAAAAAATAGCAAAATTTCTGGAAAATCATAAAAATAGTAAACAATTACCTAAAATATAAAAATATTTTATTTTATTATTTTTGATCATTTTTGTTATTTTTTATATTAACCCTAGTTTATATTGTATATACTATATACAGCTTTATATTTCTCTTTTAAAAGAAAAAGGAAATATAAAATTATATAATATAACAAGAAAATTAAAAATAAGAAAATTAAAAATCAAAATATAAAAATAAAAAATAAAAAATAAAAAATAAAAAATAAAAAATAAAAAAATAAAACCCACAAAAAATAGCACTTATATAGACAAATACTTCACAACCACTTTTGTACATTTTTTGCCCCGATCTACCTGCTTGTTCCTTGTGTTCGACCCTCTACATATACTTGCATCTATACACATCTTTGTTGTAGAGTTATAATAAATTTTAACTTCGCATTTGCTTTTCATTGTTTGATCATCTGTTGTGGGTTAATTGTTGTTTGAAGTTCGGATCTCGTGTTGTCAACTCGAGGACTGAGTTCCTGCTTTGTATGGAACTTACGACCGCTCGATTTTCCTCTCCAACAAATGGTGTCGTTGTCGGGAGCAACAACACTTAGAGCGGCTTTTTGATTGATTGTGATATTTGTCTATATTTTTGCCTTATTCATTTTCCTCATTTATTTGATATTTATTGTGAATTGTCTAATCCCCCTCTCTTATTTGACTTTTTGCAAGGAATGCGGATCGAGGGAGGTGCTCTCTTCTAGGAGCGCCTACGCACCCACGTGAGGTGACTGGACCTAGGTCTAAGGCGGACTTGGAGAGGATTTCATGGACAACTTTCTTGTATTTATGTATTGCATTTATTGTGTAATTTGAAGTGAGAGAGAGACTACTTGAACTTGTAATAATTCGGGACACTCTTAGGATTCTACCACACTTCACGAGGTCCAGTGCCCGAGGGATTGTTCCTTGGGGGCCTCGTCAGTTCTTTCGCGGTTTTCATCGCCTTTTTCATTTGTTTTCTCGATTTTGGTTTTCTTTCTTTTTATGTGATTGAGCCCTAATTGTAGGAGCTTCTTGACGATAGTATTAGGTCCAAACACCTAATTGTATTCTCCTGTGCCTATAGTCTACATTTGGACTTAGTCAAATTTTGAGACATTGTTCTTCACGTTAATAGTAGTTTCTCACCCTAAGGCGATTTCGTCGGCTTGCATTGCATGTAGATAGGTTTCAATTTTTCTGAGCATCTTTTCATGTAGAATGTTGGAGTCAAGGTAAGCATTTTTCTTTAGCATACATCATCGATTTGGCCGCTTGCATTGCTTTTCCGACTCTCCCTCTTATTTTGCCAATCTAGATGCTAAGTAAAATTGATCCCTCGATAGGCATGTGCATTTCTCCCTAAAAATACAAAAAAAAAGTGATAACCAAGAAAATTGGAACTATTAACATTACTTGACCCTAAAATCTATCAAAAAGAAAAATCATGTTTTGGGGCGAGTAATCCCCTCATTGTCTTCGCTTTTACTTGCTCACGTACACACTAAGGATTAGTGCCAAAAATCCCATTCAACCCCCTAGGTGTTTGTGAAACTTATAGGACTTCTCACCTAACTCTAAAATAGACAAGATAAAAAGACCGACTTTTTTGGTCTCTGTCGAGTTGAGTAGGTGAATTGAGGGTTTTGTTTTGTGTGAGTTTTGATTGTGATTGCTTGTGTACATTCGAAATCCACTCTGCGCATTTGTGCCTTTTTCTTACTCATTTGATTTGACCATCGTGCTCTCCCGACTATCATCTCCTTTTGTTTTCGAGATGGACCCCTGGAGCAATTTCTATCCGGATTTCGTGGACCCCTCGTACCCTCCAGCTGGTCCATCTCCCTCTTATCAAGAGAATCCTCATCCTGTTTTTTCTGATTTTTGTACATACCTGCCTCAGCCCAAGTATCAGACCTTGGACTTCTATCCACACCTACCTCAACCTCCGTATCTTCCACCTTCACATCCACCCGAGACTGACCTGTTGGAGTCACCTTTCATGATATCTGCAATTGAGGCCTTGAACCAGATGATGGAGCACACTAATTCGAGGATCAATGATCTTATAGTTTGAATAAGAACCAGAATGACACCCCATTCTTTGAGGATATGGATTCACTTGAGGACGATCATAAGATCTTGCAATCGCCCAAATACAAAAAAATGAGAAAATTTTAAAAAAACAAAAAGAATTCAGGAGACCTTTGGTTGATTCAGATTGTGAGGAGAGGTACCACATACCAGACCATTCGACCAAACCTGCACTCACATTTTGTGCCACCTTAGACCCCGAGGATGCTGTTGTACAGACTGATCTTGGCATTCCTCGTGTATATGATGATTCCGATCTTCTCCCTTGTATGGAAGAGATCCTAAAATTCAAAAAAAATGTTGATTGAACCTGAAGTGATGGCCGCTATTCATGAGATCATTGATACCCCACTTCGCTAGGCCATGAACCAATTTTATGCTCCTCATCATAAGAAGAGAAAGCGGAGGAGCGGATCTGAGCGTCACATTTTGATCATGGCCACTGCCCACGCCATTTCCCATCGTCCATTTTCTAGGAAAAGGAACACTGTCACACCTCTTGTGAGATGCACCATCTCTGACCATTTATGTGATAACACTCTCCTCGACGGCAGTGCATCAATTAATATAATACCCTTCTCATTGGTACAGTCTATTCATCTTGGGTCTCTCAAGAAAACCAAGATGATAGTACAATTTGCTGATGGATCAATAAAGAGGCCGAAGGGTATTCTTGAGAATGTCGTCATTTTGATTCAGGGCATGAGCTTCGCGACAGACTTCGTTGTCTTGCTCATGGAGACCTCTACTGTGGAGTGTCCTCAATTCATCCTGGGACGGCCATTTCTCACCTCTGCGAGAGCTGTTACTGATTACGGATCAGGAGAGATTCGCTTCCGTTTTGTGATGTCGGGAGCGATGTGTTGATCACCACACCTACCACGGACCAGAGACCTACATCCCACGAGAGTATGCATGTATTAGACGACCCCGAGGCCTATGATCTATATGCAGATATCAGAGAGACTTTCTTTATGACCGATGATGAGATCCGAGAATTCCTCTCCAAGGAGGAAGACTCGGAAAGCATAGACATTGGAGTGTCCTCTTCCTGTGATTGGTGATGTGTTGATGACATCTGTGTGATTTACACGATTGATACCATTGAGCGAAGGACATACATTGATGAGAATAAGGCCGAATTTGATTTGGTTGCTTTCCTTCAGGAATTCGGGCCTTTTGATGAACATGATGATCCGGTTGAGACTGTAGAGGACGAACAAGATTCGACTACTTCCACTGATGAGTTCGTCCTTTTGGTTTTGACCTAGATGAGACCTCACAGGACGACTCTGGCTACACTTCTTCCAATGATGATGAGTTTGTCCCTTTTCACTTCGATATCAGCGAGAACCCAAGGCCAGACCTAGACACACTACTTCCACTAACCCGTCTGTGCCTTCACATTCTAGGACCAATGAGGACCTACACCGTGTCGACCCTGATCAGTTTGTGTCATCTGAGGACCCAGATGTCGACCTACACCATATCAGATCTATTCCTCAGCGATCCCACAAGAAGGTTCGCTTTCGATCTTCTTGATCTCTGTACATCCATCTCTATTGTATATTCGCTCTTGTCCGTCTCATGTATTGCTCATCCACTCATTCTCGGGTTTGCCTTGCTTAGGACGTACTTTATCCCAAGTATAGGGGGTTAACCCGCTCCCTCGGCATTCTTGATTTTCTTTTCTTGTTGACCAAAGAAGAGCTGTAATAGAATCGTCGACAGCATCCTCAGCGAATCACCTCCCCGTATTACCTTGCTTAGTTTGAGTCTGTTGCGGCTTCTCCCTTGTTACTGTCCAATCCCGATTCTCTCAACGGGAATATCCGTAGGTCAGATTAGGTAAACAAGTAAACACCCAAATATATAGTGAGAATCAAATCTTCGAAAACCTACCCAAAGGAGGTGAGAAGTCCCAAAGGCTTCGCACGGTCACTGTTGCTTTCCCTGTGGCTTTCTCGGTGGATGAGCCGAGTGTTCTTCGTTCTATTTCATTACTCATGTTGTTGTCTATACTTAGGGCTTCTTTCACCCGAAGTATAGGGGGAGTGATGTGTTCATTCTTCTATCTTCTTATCTCTTTTCTTCTTTTCCTTTTTTTCTACCGAAAAGGTGTCGCCCCTTTTTGTCAGTCTTCTATACTTAGGACGTACATTTTTCTAATATAGGGGGTATGTGATGAACGTAAAATTCACCTCTATAATAATGTGGAATTACGTCGTAGTACAGGAGGCGAATTTTGTTCAGCAAAAACCACAGTATTTGAAGACTGTAGAATATTTATACTTGGTAAGTGTACCAAGGTCGAACACAGGGACACAGCAGCCTAATCAGAGTATTGAATTTTGATTCATGAAGTTCAATATGAATTAATTCCAATTTCAGGTTCATATGCAATGTACACAGCAATGCAAAGTGATGCTATGATGCATGCATTTTTATCGGTTTTTATGCAAATTAAAGTGATGCATGGGCAAATAATGCAAAAGAATATGCATGATGAATCAAATGCTACAATTATACCCTAAAATGAGAGCAACGTGATATAGAATGAAATTAGGGCCCATTTGAACACATCATTAAAAATCGGTCATCAAATCCAGCAAGACAAGTAAAGCATGGTCCCATTTTTCACATAAAAAATTACTTAAATTAAAACAGTGCCAAATGGAACAAATAGATATGCTATAATGTAGAGGACAAAATAAGGATCAAAATGACACTAAAATCATGCAATTTGGACCTACGATGCTCAAGTTATGCTAAAAACCAGTGCAAGGGCATAATTGTAATAAAATGCAATAAAATAAAGGGATAATTATTGCATTTAGGTCCCTGGAGGGACCTAAATGCAAATACCAAAAACCGCCTGGGGTCCTTTGCAATTTCCCAATACGCGCAGGGACCTTTTGTAAATTCAGAAAATATCAAGGCCTCCCTGTAAATTACCCCAGGCGCGCACGTGAGGCACGCGCCTGGAGGACCAAAATGCAAATTCGTTTTCTTCCAGGGTCTTCTCTGCAATTTGCCCACTCCATCACGTGCCGGGCACATGAGGGTTCAGGATCGGGACAGCCCTCAGCTTCGGTCCACGTGGCAGTATCTGGTGGTACGGCGCTAGGCTCGGATGACCCGAGCCTGTAGGTCGGGGAAGAGGCTCGGGTCTACCACGTGGCTTCATCCTAGCCGCCCGATCCTGGAGATCAGACGGCATCTGTGCTTCTTCGATCTGCCGCGAGCCACCGGAGGAGGTGGGGCTCCGGCGACATGCGAAGAGCTCCGCCGAGCTCCCAAGACTGGTCTGAGGGTCGGCGAAGATAGCAGGAGGTCTGGCGGTGGTCCCGGAGCAGGTGCGGAGCTCCACAGGCATCTGGAGCTGCTCGGTGAAGCACGGTCGTCGGAGGAGGGGAGCTGGAAGGTGCTCCGATATGAAATCCAGCCATTGAAGGTTCCTGTGAATATTAGTATAGCCGAAGCAAAGATCAGGGGGTGCGTGAGTGGGGTGAAGTGAGTGGGGCCTGTGGGGTGTCGGGAATGGTGGCCCAAGGGTCGTCTTCTCCTGTGGAGCGGGAGGAGAGGCGAGTCGGAGCGGGGAGGTTCTGGAGAACGGGAAGGGGGTCGGCGAGGTTGCTGGAAGCGTGGTGGATGTGGTCGAGTGATTGGTGGAGGTTGTAAATGACTGGAGGTGGTCGAAAAATTAGGAGAAGTAGAGGGATAAATTTCCTCGCCGGAGCGAGGCAAATGGCGGCTGAAGTAGCTTGGGCAGAGGCTCAAGAGAGCCTCGGGCGTCGCCCGGTGAGGTCAGCCGGGCCTCGGGGCTCATTTGGTGACCGAGGGTCACCGATACACGGCGGAGGAGCCGCGGGTCGACACCAAGTCAACCCCATGATCGCCTCAAACGTTCCGCCCCTCCGCTGTCACCGGAGGGGCGGAGGAAGCTAGGAGATGACCCAATAACGGTGGACCACGATTCTGGTGGCGGGGGAGGGGTCTAAATAGGCGGAGGTATCCGGCGGTTACGGTGGTGATGACGAGGGTTTCAACGGCTGAAATGATGAAGAGGAGTAATGGAGATGGCGTTTGATGGGGTTCGCGAGGATGGCGGAAGTTATGGCTTTGTGTAGGTGGCGTTATGAGCAAAAGAGGTGGTCGGAGGTGTTGGCCAGAAAAGGAAGGGGCGCTGGTGCCGCGGTGAAATGGCTGGAGGTGAGGGGGGTTACGGAGGTTGACGATGAGCTACAACCGTTGGATCAAGGGATCCAACGGCTGGGATTGAGGCGCGAACGGAGGGATGCGATCAGATCATTAGATCTGATCGTACGGCTGAATGCGAGGTGCTAACGAGTGGTTGTGATGGAGAGTTGGAGAAGATCGTTCGGTGGAGGTTATAGGGATGACGTGGAGCGCCGGCCACCGTAGGATGAAAGTGGAATCGTGCGGCTCTGGAGGAGTGGAGACGTAGCGCAAGGAGGACCGTTGGATGAGGATGGGATCGAAGGGTTGTGGATCAGGCACTAGTAGGCGGTCATGATCTGATCTGAGATTAGATCGGGCGGCTGAGGAGTGAGGCGTGATGAAGGGATCAGATGAAGGCGGGATTGAGGTGATCCAACGGCCCAGGAGGCCGCCGGGTGGCGAGAGGATGAGCGGGCCACGTGGGCGGCCCAGGGGGCGCCACGTGGCCCAATCAGATTAATTCAAAAAATAAATACAAAGAAAATTAGAAAAGAAATAGCTAGAGGCCGAATTAGGAAAAAGTCAAAACATGAAAGTTGCTTGTCTCGATGAGATCTACATTTCATGTTGGCCAAAAAGCCAAAAGAGGTCATTTGTACAAAAAGTATTTTTGGGGGTATTTTTAAGGGGATAAAAACACCGATTTTGTGGTTTTGAGTTGTTTTTGTATTTTTTAGTGGTTTTAAAGGTCAGTGAATTATAGACAACTTATCTACCGAAATTTAGGGGGTTTTTGAGTGATAAAATAATTACAGAAAAATAAGGGCAATTAAATACAAATAAATTAAAGGCTAATTATACACAATATGGTACATGATAAAAATAGAGAATTAGAGGTGATTTTTATTGGTTTGTTTAAGCAGGGATTTTAATAAGTGGATTTTAGCATGATGAATACGAGATTCATCAGTATGCACCGCGAGTTCTTCTATTCTTTGATCCTCTCTATTGTCTCCTCTTCTTGTCTATACTTAAAAGATATCTTACCCTAAGTATAGGGGGAGACAGTCTGAGTACGGTCTATTCATTCCCACCCTCGACCCTCCCTACTTTGTGTACAGTCTGTTATACTTAGGATCAAGGTTTTGAAAATCGAATCGGACACCGAACCGGAAACCTTCCTGAAATGGTCGGATCAGGTCGAACCATGTAATCAAACCGGTTCAACTGGATGATGATGATGTCGTCATTATTTAAAACCCGATTAAACAGGACCGGTGAAAAAATTAGTTGAACTGCTAATCAAACCGAAATGAAATAATATATATATATAATATACACTTAATATACTTGATATATATATATAAATACATAGATAATGTATATATTTCACACTATACATAAAGTATTTTTCTTATATACCATCAAATATCATACATATCATATATATATATATATATATTATTTGGACTAGATAATCTATAATATGATAATAGTTTAATTATATTTAAAACCCAATACATGCAAAAAAGTTGTGTTAATGTAGTTGGTTAAAAGTGTGAAATAGATAACCAAAGGTCATGGGTTCAACTCCCACTACTAAAAAAATTTTAAATAATTTAAAAATTAAATGTGATTCAACTTCGATTGAACCTGGTTAAACTGGGTCAAAAAAATAGGTTGAACCAGATGGGTTAATTAAAATTTGAATAATCGAACCGAACCGACATAAACCGCTAAACTGAACCGATCCAGGCCCGGTTCACTGGTCGGACCGGCTGGTCTGGTCCGGATTCAAAAATACTGCTTAGGATTATTTGATCCTAAGTATAGGGGGGACGGTCAACTTCTCATTCATTCATATCTTCATTCGTCTATTCTTTAGACTTTTCTATACTCAGTGTGAGTTATGTCTTCTCTTTTCTCTCTGATCTATGAGGACATAGCTCAAGCTAAGTATTGGGGGTCGTATATATTGCGTATACACTTTATCCATAACTCATACTTTCATATTTTTTATTAAAAAATATGGCTAAAAACATTAATTATATTCATTAAAAACACTTAATAAAAAGATGTTATTACTCCTCAAATTCTTTTTGTATTTACTGATTAATAAATCAGTGAAAATGTTTTTTGCAAAATGTTTGAAAAATAGTTTGAAAATCTTTTTTGTAAAATATTTGAAAACTATCTGGAAAACATTTTGTTCAATATTTTCAAACTTTGTAAAAATTGTTTTGTTTGTAAAACTTTTTTTACTTATATGAAATAAAATGTTTGAAAAACAATTTGCAAATGGTTTGAAAATGGTTGCAAATATATTTTGAAAAATCTATCTATACTGTTTGAAAAACCTTTGCAAAATGATTTTCAAATGTGTGTACATGTTTGTAAAAATTCTTTGTAAAAATTATATTGGACTATAGTTTTCAAAGATGATTTGAAAAACCTCTTTCAAATAAGTTTGAGGAATAATTACATCACACTAAAATTCTTTATTAAATTGTATATATTTACTTATAAAATTGAGCACTTATCCCTTGTAAATTCTTAAAACTTATTTCTTGTATATACAAGATGCATCCCATGTAAATATTTGTGCCTAGTTTTATCCAAAATCTTTTATTTTCAAAAAATCCCAAAACATTTACAAAATTAAAAACATTAAAAATATTTGAAAAACCTTTTTGAAAAACCAAAAATGCATATGCATCATCTTTTCGAAATCCATAAAAAGTTCAAAATCTTTGAAAAATGCATCACAAAAATATTTTACTTCATTCTGCATAGCATTTGCATGGCATTAGCATTTTTCTGATTTGAGTTTAATAATTGAACAAGTCTAAGTAAAATCCGGAGATTGGAGCTTGCTTGGACCTTAAAATCTACCTAATAACAGGAACCTTATAGGAATTGGAATTGAGGTACTCCAGGTCTAGTTGACTTAATTCTTTGAGTATCACGAGACTTAGTTCAATAGATTCTTGACTACCTAAGTAGAGTATTTCGGAGCACATGCACGACTCTTGTTGATAATGACCTAACTTGGACATCTGCACCTTTCACTTGGCTCAACTCAGTTGGAGTGGTGAGGGGACTGGATTTGTCGATATGAGACGCACACAAGTGGAATCATTTGTCCTCCTCTAGGGAGGGAAGTGCACCCCAACCCATCCAGTGGTGATGAATTTTGAAGACAGGAGAGTGTGGGTTGCAATAAAGCTTCAAAAGAGGGATAATCTACTTGCTCAAGAGGAAAAACTCCCTATGTAAATGCTGGTGTATATAGTATTTCAGAAGAAAAAACAAAAACTCCGAAAAAGTGGGCATGCCATATAAAAATAAAATGCCTGCTGGAGTGTGCATATGTTGTATAGAAAATAAGCAAGCTTGAGCTTCAAAGTCAAATCATGTGAGCCTGTAGCAGGATGACTTGACTACAGTTGTCTTGCATCCTAGGATAGGTAGCTACACTGGCTACCGTCCATTCTTCTCTTCACCCCTCCTCTTGAGTTGGTTGTCACTTGAACTTAGAAGGGAATACCTCGCTCCTTGAGGAAGGAGTTATTGGATTGGGGAATCATTAGGTTGTCATACTGGAGAAGTCAGTCTCTTTGTCATTTCTGTTTGGGGAGAGCCACCATCACTTACATTGTACGAGTCAGATTCATAGTTGTAAGGGTTTGCGTATGAGTTGAAGTATTCTGACCTAGCTATTGAGGAGACTTGAGTAGAGTTTTGGGATTCTCAAAGGCTGCTGGATTTCAAATCTGATTCCCATTAAGGTTCCGCCTGCACTAAAATTCCAAAGGTCCGACTGAAGCTCCAAACTTTGATTTTGTGAAGACTAGTTTGATAATTAAACTAAATCCGATTTCTTTCTTTTTCTTTTCTTTGTTTTTCTTTTCTGCACTTATTGCATAAGTGTTTGTTAGGGACTAGTAAAGGCAAGTATAGGGGGATGATGAATCTCTGTTTCATCATCTTTGTTCTATCATTTTTGCCTTAAAAACCCTAGTAAATACATGTAAGTAGCTTTAATTCATGCATTTTAGCATTCATGCATTTGTGTGTAAATATTGTATAAAATACGATTTTTAAAGCCAAAATTATAGAATAAAGAAAAGAAAAGAAAAAGAATAAAATATTCAAATATTTTATGACCCGAAACTTTGAGACCTAGGCATCTTGATGAATAAGTCGACAAGGAATACAGTAGGAGGAGATAAGGGCCAAAATACAAATAAATTCCTCTTCTATTTTATTCATTTTCCTTCATTTTTGGGACCTATTTTTAATTCCAATTTTTATAATTCAAATAAAGAAACTTTGTACATGAAAGTTGTAGATAATAAAATATAGAAAAATAAAAAATTGATTTCACACAAAAATAATACACAGATAAAAAGATATGATCTGAATAAAATTACAAAACCCCAACTTCCCATACCCATATCTCTCAAATAAAAACTCAAAATATATCAAAATCACCTTTAATTGGATATAACTTTTAATAAGCTATTTAATGAAGGTGGTTTCATATTTTTTGGAGTTACAGGGTGAAAGTTAGGTTTTGGACCCCTATTGTATACGTGTATCGATTAAAATATTCATTTTATTTATTATTCACTATTCTTATAATTTTATATTTTTATAATTTGTAAATATTATTTATAATGTATGTACATATTAAAACATGAAAAAATCATAAATAAAGCATCAAAATAAAATACTTAAAGAAAATACCTAGGTAAAATACCTATAACTATACCTGTATAATTAATACATCTATTCATTTACTTGTACATATTATATTAGAAAAAATAAAATAAAAATATATTCAAATGTATAAAAATAAGTTATAAATATATAAATTAATAAACCTAATTAATAAAAAAATGCATAATAAAGTAAAAGATTAAAATATATAGACCTATATACCTATATATAGCCCTTAAAGGGTAACTTGTGACTATAAACCTCGAAAAAATAAATAAAAATCATAAAAAAATAATTCAGAAAATAATAAATATTTTTTGTTTGATAACCTAAAATTAATAAAATCATTCTTATTTTTTATTGATTTTTTAAATCATTTCCTGCAGGTTTTTCCTGGTTGGGTCCACATGGACCAACCAGGGGGCGCGGAGAGTTGACCTGACCCGCCCTGCACCTGTGTCAGAACCTCGTTTTTGTCGATCTTCTCATTTTTTTAGGCTCCCCCTTGCACCATTTCATGATGCACTCTTCACGATTTTTTCTCCCCGACAATTGATGATTCGCGCCCTTGCCTTACATCGATCTTTGGATCATCGATTTGTCTGCTTCGCCTCGTTCTTTTCTTCATTTCGTCGTTTGTACATAACCAGACCTTGACCTTTCCTGGAGCTTTTGAACCCTCCTTGACTTGTTCTAGCCTCCCTTCTTGGAGCTCTTGGATAGAGTGTCGTGACAACACACTCCCCCGCTCCTCGGAGGTGTCGTTAGGCGGCCGAAGACCGGCTCCACCTCCATCTCTGGCCATTGGCCGTGAGGTACTATCTCTGGCCTTTCATGCCATTGAGGTCCGATTTTATTCAATTTTTTTGCATTTCTTAGCTTCTCTTTAGCCTTAGGTTTGATCTCACGCATCCCCTTGTGATTCCTCCCCGTCAATCACGTTCGCCACCACCTCACCGGAGCTTGCTCTGGCGAGCTTCGATCCCCTATCATTTCTGCCTTCTTTCTCCTACTGGAGGGTCGCGGAAATTTGCTTGTGACCCTCTTAACACTTTCTACAGGTATCTGGAGCACGAGGACCACCTGGAGCGAGTTTTGGATCTCGTCGGATGGTCCTGGAGCTCCCCAGCTCCACCGCCCCCTTACAAGAACGTCGGTGTACCTCAATGATTTTTTAGGCCTCCAATCGATAGACAGTGCTTGCAGGAGCTCTTGTGGTGATTTTGGTCTTCACGTAGCGTCAGAGGAGGAAGATCGAAGGCGGGGAAAGTCACCCTCGCCGGCCTTATTCCTTGTTCTTCCCGATCGTGTATCTGTCGTCGGATCAGTTTCCTCCACCCAGCTATCGTTCGATCAAGCAATCCAGGGCCATCTGATCGTCCATCGTCATCTAATCTGGGCTGCACGAGCCGAAGGGGTACCGGTCGTCGGATCGTCTACACAAGTCTTAAGTGAATCGTCGTTAGTCGTCCGATCCGCTATAGGTGAGGGTATTTTGCAGTATAACCCCCGCCGGTTTTGTATTTATATCCAAGACTTAACCATTCCTCGGCCTTTGTTATATTTTTGTGTATTTTGCAAAAACCACCCTATACTTTTGATAATTACATATTGGTCCCAGCCACGTCACCTAAAGGGACCCTTCACGTGAGGGGACATTTTGCGACCAGGCCCTTGGGGTTTTTATTATTTCTTTTCAATCCACAAACTATCTTATTCAGTTATTTTTTTTGGAATTTTGCAATTTAGCCCCTAGGTTCTATAGTAATTACGCTTCAGTCCCCGCTAGTTGTGCATGTGTTATACACGTGATTTTGGAGTTTTTACAAGGATACCCTCGGGGCTTTGCGTATTTATAAATGGTCATGTAACTTGTTAAATCAGTTATATATTTTTGTAAATTTACACTTTATCCCCTGGACTTTTACATATTTACAAAAATACCCCTATAAGGAGTGTATTTTCTCTTTATTCCTAGTATTTATTTCAGGCATCTATAAACCTCTAAAAAATCCCAAAAAATAGTCCTACTCTCCTGGAGCATTGTTCTTTCACTTCAATATTTTTATTTTTCATTTTGAGTCTTTTTATTTTTTATAAAAAATCAAAAACTTGTATTTTTGTCCCTATTTGCAAAAGAAAATACATAAAAATTTAAAACCTTTTTGAAAAAGTCCAAAAAATATTTTATATTTATTTAAGTATTTTACAACTTCAGACCAAAAATCACTAAAAAAATATAAAAGAAAACTCATAAAAGTTGAAAACCCCCTAAAACCTTAATAAAAATATAAAAAATCATTAAAAAATCACAAAAATACAACTTCTGTTTCTGAATTTTTTTGTAATATTATCTTTATATTAAAGATAATTTAGAGAATTTTTTACTCTAATTGATATTTTTTTATCTCCAATCTAATTTCAGGTATTTATTTAAACCCTGATTTTAGGTATTTTTTAGTTTAAAAATATATAAAAATTAGTAAAAAATATGGAAAATCACAAAAATTGTAAAAATTACCTAAAATACAAAAATATTTTATTTTATTATTTTTGATCATTTCTGTTAATTTTTATATTAACCCTAGTTTATATTGTATATATATTCTATATAGCTTTATATTTCTCTTTTAAAAGAAAAGGAAAAGATAAAAATATAAAATATATAAAAGAAAATAAAAAATCAGAAATTTAAAAAATCAAAATATAAAAAAATAAAATTTAAATTAAAAAATTAAAAACCACAAAAATATCACTTATATAGGCAAATACTTCACAGTCACTTTTGTGCATTTTTTACCCCGATCTACATGCTTGTTCCCTATGTTTGACACTCTACACATACTTGCACCTATACACATCTTTGTTGTAGAGTTATAATATATTTTAACTCTGCATCTGCTTTTCATTGTTTGATCATCTGTTGTGGGTTAATTATTGTTTGAAGTCTGGATCTTGTGTGGTCAACTCGACGACTGAGTTCCCGCTTTGTGTGGAACTTATGACCGCTCGATTTTCCTCTTCAACAACATCTGCAAGATGGAAGTCAATATTGCATTCCTCTATGAATACCTCACTGAGGATATTCATATGAAGTAGCCCCAGGGCTTCATGGTTGAGGAAAGCAAGGTGTGCAAGCTAAAGAACTCCATCTATGGACTCAAATGAGCTTCTTGTAGCTGGAACATCAGGTTTGACGAAATTATAAATATTATGATTTCATATAGAATCTTGATAAAGCCTGTGAAGCTTAGTGGGAGTGCCATTGTGTTCATCGTGCTAAATGTAGATAATATCCTAATCATTTTGAATGATATAAGGATGATAATAAGAATTTATAATATGGTTGTTCCATACCTTGAGATGAGAGATCTCAAGGATACCTCTTAGATCTTAGTTTTGAAAATGTTCAGAAGCAAAGAGAAGATGGTGTTGGGGCCGTCACATTAGTAGTACACCTTGGACAGAGGTAATTGTGTTAAGAGTCATCATTGATCAAATCATATCACACATGATCCAATTACATCTCCCCACAACTCTATTGAGTTTAGGTGTATCAGGAGGAGTGAGATAGGAATGATATCCATATCTCCATAAGGTATTCCTTGAATTCATCTAATAGGTACTTGCTACCTAGATTAGATCAAATTCATTTCATATTCCTTCAAACTTTAGTTCTAAACCAAAAAGTGAAATCTTTGAACATTTCAAAGGTTTCTAAGATGAAGAGAAGAAGTCTCATATCACAAATAATCATCAATTGATATCACATATCATTATTATTCATTATGATATTAATGATTCAATACATCAATATGTATGAGATCTTGAACACCTTGGCATCTAACACCATTCCCATATGGACATTTTTACTTTGAATACAATATTCATAACTATGTAAGATTTGAATTTCAGACGGTCTAAAGTTTCATCTCTTACTAGTATATTGATATCATCAACAGACATATGTCCAAGGCTTGGTGCCAGATCATTGTCAAATGATCTTCATCCTCCTATTGATCTTTTTAAGGTTTAATTTCTAGTACTAGAAATGTTAATGAAGTGTTCATTGATTTCTAATTTAGTAGAGTCCTCTAGGTGTTAGATTGCTATTCGAAGTATATCCATCATAACTGTTTATGATAGGTCTATTCCAGAATTCATGTTTATTTCCAACACTTAGAAATAGATAATGAACGTATTCTAATATCTAGGTCATAGATACATTCTCTAAGACTAAGGGCCCTCCCACTAAAAATATGAAGTCTATCTATCCAATAGAGATTGTTGCAATAATTGCATCAATATTGCATCAAGGTGGATGATTATTAAACTTTAAGATCAAATTTTCCAGTCTTATAAAACATATACAACCAATTGCAAGTGTTATTAGAAGAATGAAATACAATTATTAGACTTTGAACTTATATAATAAGCAAGTCATAGATGTATATTATTCCGATGCACTATCGGAGTCCTTCTTTAAGGATCCTAGATAGTCCAGACGGTCATACTATCAATACATCAGCTCATTACAGTATTGGCATTCGTCCAACTCTTTAGATGTCATATGGAAGTCACAGAAGTACAGTCAACACTTTGACTTTCTTTCTTACTTGGGTTTGACCCATGCTTTCACTATACTTCCTTCATCTATAAACAACCATTGATTAAGACAAAGGATCTCTTATATTGAACTCAAAATATTTCAATATAAAAGACATTTATACATGCTTCATTTAATTCATGCAACATGGATATTATGAAGCTTCATGAATGACTTGAGTATATACAATAGAATGATGACACTCATCGTATCTACATCCATCCAAACTTTTAAAGACTTTGGTTCAGGCAGGTACTCAACCATTTTGAATACATCTTTTCTTATCGAACCACCATTCTGCATAATGCAGTGAACCATATCATTCATGATTAAATGTTAAGAGCACATATGTCTGCCAAAACATCTTCTTAGGTTTTATAAGGATTTTTTATAATTGCAGTCATCATCGACATGATAATTCCAACGAACACTCGATGAGAGATCAAGACTATAGAAACAAACCAACCCTAGGTTGTTGTCCTATTGTCTATTTAATTGTCAATCCTCATTATTATGAGGAAACTTGCACATTGCAACCACATACATTATGTGTCCAACTGCAAGTACAATATCTTGATCGTGAATCCAATTCATGAGAATTTATTGATAATTATTGAGTGTAATTTTGAGTGGTAGTGTAGGTTATATGAAATAAGATAATTTGCATAAATACATATTTTTCTTTGATTTAAGATTTTTTATCAAAGTTGTATTGCCTTGTCAACTCTGAAAGTCATTCCCTTATTCACTTTCAAAGTAAAGATACACTTGCCATTATATCTCAAGTAAGATCTGAGATCTCCTTCTTACCTTTGTTACAACCCAATAATATGAGAACGTATAACTCAGATAAAAATAAGCAGGAACTCATTCCACCTTGCAAGTCCAACTTGCATTTTCCAATTTGGTCTTTAACACTCGGCCCACCACCCCTAAGGATTAGCACTTGTTGTGCGCAATCCAATATGATCCCAATAATATGAGGACCCGATATTGAGGTCACTATGTATACAGCCTTACTCTTTCGAGAAGCAAAGAGGCCGATGCATGTGTGCTTGTATGTAGGAGCTGTCAATTTGGACAGACGTCTCCTACATACAATCCATGACAACGAAACCCTTCGCCTTGACGGGAGACCATGGATGTCACATAATGTGATCCTCCATATCATGTTTAAATTCTAATTAATTATTATGAATCATACTCACATAATTAATTCTTCCAAGGGAAATACTACTCTAGACATAATAGATTATTTAATTGGATATAATTTATTTAATCATATTAAATCAATTATCAATCCAATTCAAACAACCAACAAACGATCTTGATTGTTACTTGAAGGATGGTATAATCTCAAAATACATACTATTTTAAATTTTAATAATTAGAAAAATACATCATAATCATTTCAAGAATTATCATGTCCTTACCCGTTGTCAAGACCAGTACGCACAGGATATGGGACAGACTGCTCACGGAGCAACCTGCTACCCCAACGATCCTCGACTAGACACCATATCCGCCTCAGGTCAGGATAATGTGATTTGATCATACTATATTTGAGATGATATTCGATTTTTAAATCGAAGTTATACCATATAATATTTATCAAAACTATTTTGATTAATATTATAAGGAGATTTGCTAAACAAATCCTCAATCCTATTAAAGTATCAAAGTTTGTTGAAAAGTTCATCATAACCAAATCGATTAAAATCAATTATCTTGTCATGTTGGTTATGATTATTCAAAATAATTATCTTTATTAAATATTTTACAAATATTTAATAATAATAATTTTAGGAGATTAACCACTAATTTCCATGAATTAATTGAATGGCAATCACAAGATTCTTTTTCAAATTTGTTAAGTTTTCAACAGTGACATGTGTTTACTAAAACTAACAAAACTTGAGCAAATAAACTCCAAATCATGCAAACTAAATTTCCTTGGTTTGCCAATTTGATTTGCAACAGAATTCAAGTGATAGATAAGTATTTATAGGTATTTTAAAATCGTGGCTATCTCTTTATTATGTTCTAAAATACCATTCCCGTAACAGTGGACACATGTCCATTAAAACGGTCATAACTTGAGAAAATGGATTCCAAATCACGCAAACTCAAGTCCTACAATTTGCTAAAAAGATGGGAAACGTAATCCAAGTGATAAACTCAAATTTTAAAGCACTAAAAAAGGGTAAAAAATCACACAAAATAGGGTTGCAGAATAAAGTGCGATGAAAATTCGCACAACCAAAAATCCCCACGTCATCTTAGGTTTATGGATCATATCCGAAACCTTCGAACTATGGCTCTGATACCACTTGAAGGTTATGTGTTGGATGTTATGTGCATCACAAAAGCACGGAGATCGCATCATATGCGATCGGGAGCGACTAGTCACACTAGTTGCTCGGGGCAGCACAATTTAAAAAAAAATAAATGCGATGAAACTACATGATCCAAGAACACTTCTTGGATCATTTCATCCAAACAACAAATATTTATTAGGGTTACCTCTTGAAATGTGGTTGTGATCAAGTCTCTAAACGAAGAGATGTCATGTATCAAGTTCGATCCAATGGAGGAGACGCTTGCGAGCGTTGATGAAACATGTGCTCCTCGCAATCCATGTTGATGATCCAAGCGGTGAATCTCCTGATCTCATCTCATGAGATCCAACATCTTCTTCACGAGTGAAGTGCATCAAAGGAGATGGAGATCCATGAGTAGTCAATCCGGCAGCACAATGGCGTCGCGATGACTACGAGTTTCTCTAAGTCAATAAGTGGACGGTCACAATATTGATAGAGAGAAAATAGGGGGTGGCTATGGGAGAGATATGAAGAGAGTTTAATTCCTTTTGGAATCATGATGATTTAAAAGGTAAGGGCTACCCTTCCTTTTAATCTAGTTGGATGTACATGGATCTCAATCCATGTGCCCTCTTAATCCAACGGTTTAGATTAAATGGTTATTAATCAATAACCATGATTTATTGCTATAAATTTGCAATAACTAGTTAATTAAAATAAATTAATTATATCCCTTTATCAATAAATAAATTAATTCATTTTAATTCCAATTATAATAAAAAGATAATAAGGGAGGCAACCACCACCACTAAAAAAGGGTGGTCGCCCCCCCCCCCTTGAATTGGTTAAGGTGGATGGCCACCTTTGTTGGTAGTTTTGTCTTCCTTAATATATATTTATTATATATATTAAAATGCAACAACTATTATTGCATTTATCTTCACAAAAACAATTCCAAATTAAATTTGTGAAAACGTTAATCATGACATTTATAAATATGAATCATATTCATATATCCAACATAATGTGTAAATCAAATTTACAATTAATTATTTGTTGTGAATCCAATTCACAACAACATGTAATTTGTAATTCTATTTACAGTGAAATCACTCCAACATATTATAAATCATATTTATAATATCCATGATTATTATAGATAGATATATCCACATTAATCATATCTTTATTAAATAACTCACATTTAATTATCCAAGATGACTCTTCTCATGTTCCCAAATAACATGAATCACATCACATTATTCACGTATTTGATAATTAAATCAAATTTAATTATCATAGATAACTCTCCTTATATGGCCAAATAATATGAATCAAATTCGTATTATCCATGATATTAAATCACATTTAACTATCAATTTTCCTCAATGCTCAGATACGTTATCAATAATGAAATTATCCTTGAACTATTTCAAGAATAATGCGCTTATCTCTGCGGATACTAGGAGATAAGGATAGGGTGATTGTACGTTCCACGTATAGTGACTTGGATGTTGAGATCACATCTCAAATCCAGATCTCAGGGACCTCCTACAGATGTTTGATTAAATCAAAGGCGTAAATCAAATCTTCTCATTGCATCTAAATCACATTCAAATCATTGTCCAACATTTGGACCAAGATTAGATTACTTCTTTAGTGAGAGAAGCCACTAAAATCCATACATAAATCAAATCTTCTCATTGCATCTAAATCACATTCAAATCATTGTCCAACATTTGAACCAAGATTAGATTACTTCTTTAGTGAGAGAAGCCACTAAAATCCATACATATTTCATCACTCCCTCGGAATGGAAACGTCATGGTTATACGATCATTTATGATCACATCACCCTCAGGTATTCCTAATACCTGTCCATCCTGCATACTGGAAGACCTAGAATAAACTTGAAGTTTTAGATCTCATTTAGATCATCTCCTTCAGGTTTTATCATTAAGTTTCTCATTTGAATATTAGGAGTTAGTATCGATCATATACTTTCCAAAAGCATATATCATACCTAGGTATTGATTATATACTTTCCGAAAGCATATATCAAACCTTCAAATTCAGTCAAGCTTCCATAGAGAAATGGTCGTGCATAGAATTTGATCTCAATATCTCATGAGTGAGCTCATGTCTTCCGGTTCAGTAATGAACCTATATGATCCATTTGAGAGATCATATTACTCATATGCCCTTATATGCACACCAATGCACCGGTGTATAGTCCTTGATTAGGCCATCAACCTAACGGTCTGCCAAATGTACATACTCGGACATATAGTAATACATCTGTCTCCGGTCAGAGGATGCGTGCATATATCGTGATAGCATACGACATAGGACTTGGTTATCTTGATCTCGTTAAGTCAACTCTTTGACCTAACTTATCTGATACTTCTGAATCTCTATTCCTATGCATTTGGCACACATAAAGAGGTCAGTCATATATCTTCCAAAAGAGGAAGGATTGGCATCTCCTACTCAGGCTGGAGATCATCTCTTCATAATCATTTGATGGTGCTAGATGAGTCATCAATATAACTCTTTAGATATTCTTCCAAGCACCAGCCTCTATGATTCAACATTTGATCAACAGATGTATGATCATTAAGAAGGGCATGGTCCATAACCCTAATTGTACTAAGGGACCTATTATGAAAATTAATTATTTATCATTTTAGATTAGGGAATGATATTTGCAAATAACATTTGTTGCATAATCTCTCATCGTGGGATCGCATGTCTAATATTTCCCAACATGTAACCCCCCCCCCCCCGTCACACACACCTAGCCATGCCTCGTCCTTCACCCTTTTTCCCATTCACTCCATGACTGCTCTCTCCTCACCACCACCTCTATGATAAAGCTCTAACGCCCCTCTGCCATGCAGAACCCTCAGCCTCGACTCCTATCTTCTAGGGCTTTATTACCACGGCTACACATCACTCACACACACACATCCTGTAACTGACCACTACCTCCTTAATATACACCTCCTTTAGCTCCGTCGATGGAGTCCACCTTTCATGAGAGTTAGCCCCTAGAACTCTTACCCTCCCCATGATAGGGGGAGGTGGAATTGAGTCGCAAGCATGGGGCTTAACTCTAGTGAGACATGTGGCCGAGTTAACCAAACCACGGTTGCCTACACGACCGTTCAAGCTTCTCGCCTTGGTTGTGTGATTCAAGCGATGATTAGAGATCGATCTCGACTTCATCCCAAGATGCCTCGCTCCATTCGTGTCTTCTTCAAACTCCAGGTAAATTCTACCTCTTCATTTTCCTCTCTTTTCTTCAAATTAATTAGGCACTGCTACCCATGTTTACCTTCGATTCACCATATCTCCACCTTCACCAGACAACTCTCACCTCTGTGCAACACTCCGATCATCCTCTCCCTTCTTCCATCTCTCCATTCGCCACCCCTTTTCCTCTGCCACCACGACGGAGGAACCCACCTGGATACCCATCTTCTTTGTCCTCATGGTTCCTCATCTCACGCACCCCACCTAACTTCACGCATACACGCTTTGGTTATTTCTAACCCTTTCTGCATGTTCTATCCTTCAATGGTCGGAGCGTCAATGCATGCTCCGGTATAGAGCATGAGCTTCGGTGGAGACCATCGATTTCTTCGATCCAGGTTCTTCGGTTGCTTCCTTGATAATCCAGCTCTTTCATTGTATCCTCATGAAGGAGGTTGGAGCTTCATAGCAACCGAAGTTTGGTGGAGGAGCCAATAGGTCATTACGGGAGCTCCGCTTCAACGCATCCACGCAAGGAGGAGATGAAGCTTCGAAGAGGAGTAGTTACCATTCGATCGCCTAGATCAGACGGTTCGCATGTGTCACGAGCTTCCGTGCCAAGCCCGATGCCTTAGTGGAATCGAGGCATGTCTCGAAGCACCTGGGTGTGCCATGTGCCTCAGGACCCTGCAGCCAACCCTCCACCTCTGCCCGAGCCTAATTCCAAGCATGTGTGCATGTGCCTAGCGCGTGTGGGCTAGAAATTTTGCACCAGCACCCTTTCAGGTTTCCAAAAGTTGCAACCCCTGAAGGGTCCTTTTGTGATGTTTTCTTTATTTATTTTCATTTTTTCTTACACGTATACCCATGGGCTATTATATCTTGAGTACCCAAACTCCAATTTCAATGATTTCATGTTCATTTTGTTGCTTAATTAATTCTCTATATAATGGCATCATTTGTCTCCTATTTCGATACTTAGAATAGTATGATTAATTTGAGATATATAGTATCTCTCCATCGTTGATTTAAAACGCCATTTGTCCTTATGTGATGTTCCAAGTGAGCCTGAAATTGAATATACATTGATAGCTCATTTTATTGATTACTCATGTGCATGTATATATCTGTTTGCATTGCATCGCATCATATTTTTGTTGCATTTTATCATCTATTTTAACTTGCATAAAATCCAAATAAAAATGTATTATGTCGCATAACATCATATCTTGTCTTTTTCTGGTGTTGCCCTGCATTGTTACATCATTGTATTATCAATGCTCTGCATTGTAGTGTTAATGTACTGCATAAACTTTTTCATTGATTCATGCAGCATCATATTTATGCTTCATGTTTTATTCATTGTATCTTGGATGCTTTTGTGTTTTGTGTCTTACTTTACACTATTGACCTAAGTAGAAGAACTAATCGCTTAATATAGGTATTATCATATGATTAATCAAGTTGATAGTTCATGTCCCTATGTTCGTCCTTGGTATACTTACCAAGTTAAAAATTCTCTGCCTATTCTAAAGGATGGTTCTGCATGAATCATTATCGCCTCATGTGCTACGACAATTCCACATTACTAAAGAGGCGTGAATGCGGTTCATCAGATGGCACCATTGCCAGGGACGCAAAATCCTTGCATGCACGAGAGATGCATGTGAGGTGTGGTTGATCTCAGCTTTGAGTGCCCGAAGCTGCACGTGGAGGGTTGAAGGTGGCTCGGGCTGACTCGAACCTCGAGGAGTGGGTCAAGGTTCGGATAGCGATGTGGTTGTTCACGGGTCGTTGGATCAAAGGAGGGTTTCATGATCCAACAGAGATCGAAGCACAAGGGTGGTGGAGGAGGATCTCGATGATGGCAATTGGGTCGGTAGTGTGAGCAAAGGCATGGAGGAGTTGTGGTGCTCTACAGTGGCAAGGCAGTTGGTTGCATCCGATACGGTTGTAGCTTCAGTCAAAGATGATGAAGCGGCGAGCGAAGGAGCGATGGTGGTGTGTTCGACTAAGCTCGGTGAATAACTGGCGGAGCTAGGGCTCTAGTGCAGCGAGGGCGAGGCAGAGCGGAGAGGATGGGGGTCGCGTGAAGCTCAAGGTGATGATTGAGATCGAGGTAATCGCAAGGCGGAGCAGAGCAGAGCCATGGCCCTGCTGGTGGTGCGAAGGGGAAGGGGTGTCACAAGCGGTTGGCGAGTGATCGGTAGCAAAGTGTGGCGGAGAAGGAGGTGAAGAGAAGGTGATCAGAGTGAAAGGAGGAGAGGTGATTGGGGAAGAAGGAGGAAGCAGAGAAAGAAAAAAAGGAGAAGAAAGGAGAGTCACCTGGAGTGGGTCTCCTGGAGGGGGTGGAGCTCGGTAAGCTCCGTCATCGCCTCGACTAGTCGGTGTACAAGTAGGCTTGAGCAGTTGCGGGGTGTAGTCGTAGTAGGAGGAGGAGGTCTCCTAGATCACGTCGGGAGAAGGTGAGCTGTGATTTGGGTTGTTGTCATTATCCCAAATCGTCGGCTCACTCCCTCTCTTGTTTGTAGACTAAGATGGTGGATTGAAGAGAAGGGTTGGGCTACGTGGGAGGCCTTGGGGCGCCATGTGGCCTGATAGGAATTAACTAAAAATTGAAAAACAAAGAAAATTATAAAAGATATACTTACTATCCTCAAATCAAAAAGTGTAAATAAATCATATGTATATAAAGAAATATTTTTGTAAGCATTTTTATGGAATAAAAACACTTTCTTTTCATTCTTTTATTTTTTGAATTTTTAATTTAGAGTAAAAGAAAAAACATATATATATGCAATAATTATCTATTTTTAGGGATTTCTAATAGAAAAAATAGTGTTAATTATATACAATAATTAGGAAAAGTTGTGAACTAGGGCAAGTTTGTTAATTAGGGTCAATTAGTGATGGATTTTATTGAAAAATCTAAGAAAAGAGGATAGTCAATAAGAAATGTGATGATCAATCAGAGATTCATCACCAAACTATTAGCGAGAAGAATTGAATTTAATTTGGCTAAATAAATCAATGGTTGAGTGTGTCTCATTGAATCTGAGGAGATTAAGTAAATCTCCCATATTGTTATTAGCATGTCCTACCTACGTTCAAGCATAGGGATAAGAAAATAACAATAGCTCCGAGAGTTGTGTGCCTAACCCTAGGCTCGAACACTCAAGTGAAACCCCACCCAAGTTAGGGGTGAAACAAGCACACACACCACATGATAGTCCAAGTCTCTGAATACACACACGAGCCCTCAAACGAGAACTGCTATAAAACAATTATTACAGACTTATATACGACACAAGAATGCTAATTAAATATCTTGTATGCTTTTGTGGTTCCTCGCATCTGGAGCTCCCGACTCCACACCTCTGTGTACCAAGTGTCCTCGATCTCCATGGGCCCTACCACAAAAGATGAACATTAGATAGATGACAAAGTAGTTATTTACAAGCTTGCAGGTGAAGTCTCAACCTTGCAGGTCAAGTCAGTGAAGCACATGACAAAGGAAGACATAACTCATGCTAAGTATAGAAAATTGAAAGGAATCCTATACTACAATGACCCAAAAACTAAAGAATAAAATGACTAGAAGACGGTGATCCCCCTATACTTAGGATCAGATAATCCTAAGTATAGAGATTGTACAAGTAGGGAAAACCGAGAAAAAATGTACAAACTCCACGACTCGACTTTTCCTCCTCTATACTTGGGGTAAAATATCCTTGAGTATAGAAAAAGAGTATCAACAAGTTAAAGGACAGGCGAGAGAACAAAAGAAAAAGGAAAATAAACAAAAATAAATATGAATGAAATGAATGGCATCCCTCCCCCTATACTTAGGATAAAGTATCCCTAAGTATTGGCAGAAACAAGAGTGATGAAATAAAATAAAAAATGAAAAAGACAAGCCATTTACCTCCCCAATACTTAGGATAGAGTACATCCTATGTATAGCATACACACATGGAAAAGAGGTGAATGGTAAAAACGGAAGAAGAAAGAATAAAATGAAAGGAATATACAAGAGGCGAAAAGAATATATTGTATTAAAAACTTGACCTTCTTTCGCATCCGTTGATTTATAGAGTCAATGAGATGTATGTTGACATCGAGGTTGTCCTCAAGTGTGTCCAAGTCTGAATCCTCAAACCCTCGACCAGAGTCGACGTGGTGAAAGTACACTACATATTTATAACAGTTTGGAATGGGCATCAAATATAGAAGTGCATCTCAGTTGAACTCAGAAAAAATTATCTCCATAAACCATCTTCAACTCATCAACATACTCAAGAATCTTTGGTTGATCATCAATAGTAATACTCCCATCCGCATGTGCAGACTATAGGAAACTATGCTTTCCAAGTTTTCTTTACGAAAAATGAATTCTTGGGTCAAAATCTCCTCTAAAGATATAGAATCAGGTCTGCTCTCAACTGTATAATCAGGGTCCTCTGTATCTGATGTCTCAAGTCTGCTCTCAATTGTATAATAACGGTCCTCTATCTCAGAAAAACCCTAGTTTGATGCAGCTTTGGCTTTCAGCACATAGATTGTCTCAACAACACTATCATTGTGAGAGTGAAAGTTGATCGCACCTGCCCCACAATCAATGACTGCTCCCATTGTACGTAGAAAGGGTTGTCCAAGAATAATCGGATTATGATGTAATGGTAATGTAGGCTCCATATCAATGACAACAAAGTCAACATGATAGCACATGACAGGTACCATCATGACAACATCTCAATTATGCCCTTTGGCCTCTTGATCGATCGGTCTGCAAAGTAAAGTATCATTCTGCTCTTCCTAAGAGGTCCAAGCTAAAGATGCTCGAGTAATGAGAAAGGAAATAGACTAATAGATGAACCCTTGTCCAAAAGAGTTTAATCAAATTATAGATCTGATATCTAGCATCTGACAATAGGTGATCCCTTATCTTTCTTTTTGTTTGGGAGTTGATGGTGTATGGCATTCACAGTAGACATAGTAAAGATATCATGCTCTGTCCTGCTACGTCCTCTCTTCTTGGAGGAACGTTTAGATGTACAAGCTTCTTTCATTCCTTTTTAATAGCAGATATATATTCCATGGCTTTTAGGAGTGGCATCTCAAGTAAGATGTTCTATAATATCTCTACCACTCAAGGATCAGAAAAGGTTGTTTTTAATTTTTTTATATTTTTGGATTTATTCAGAGCATCAGGAAATGCAATAGAATTAGAATCAACATCAAGCTGCTCATTTCTCTTATTCAAATCAGAATCATCATGTACATGTGGATGATCAGAATCAGTTTGTACAATATCATACAATACATGTGTACAAGAAACTAAAGAAACAATAGAACATGCTGCTCAGTCTACCGGTGCTAAAGAAGACTCCGGGACGAGTATGTTCTCCTTCGAAGCTGACTTGGCACTACAACCTCCTTTATTCTCTTTTTGGGATTTTTTAAATATTGGTAGCGGTGGTGAAAAAGATGATCCTCTATGATTTGCAACAAGGGATCTCAGCTCAACTGATGGAGAAGATGAAGAAGGCGGTGAAGCTCTATCAATGGCTCTATCTCCTAATCCCACTAGTGCTAGTGACAGCACTCTCCTACTGCTCCTGAGATGAATGGCGTCAGATAAACAAGTAAAATCACAAGCCATACCTATCTTGGGGGTGGATGGATAATGGGCTACCTGCTCCCTGTTTGCGTGTGAAATAGTTGGGATTGGCTTCGACCTAGGATGGTATCAATGTCTTCGTAGTGGTTAGGTTGTCAAGGCCATGAGTCAAATAATTCATATTCTTCATCAATAGGGCAAGCAGATCTAGTGTTGGGTTCACAGAAGGTGCCTATGGATGCTCAACAACTGAAGGTGGCTGAGACTAATGGTGGAGGTCGGCACCTAGAATAAGCAGATTGTGACTAATATGTGTAAGGAGGAGGAGGATGCGAATACTGTGACAAATATGCAGGCTATTGTTGATAGTAAGGTTGATGAGAGTGTGCATGTTGCATCTGTTGATGTCCATGAATTCGGGTATGGGATTGTGGTGGAGATGAATATTGAGACCGTGGAAGCCGATGCTGGTGATGTGGGCTCCCACCCTAAAAATGATGAACAGGCCTCTAATTCGGCTGAGAACTCAATTGGACCTGCCCTGGCCGACAGGTCTGACTGTGCTCTAGACGACTCCAAATGCCATTCACCTTCTAAATGTGAGGTGGAGGTGGAGAATACTACTCAGAAAGATATGGAAGCTCTGAGTAGTATGGGACAACACATGTTGGACAAGACTGTTGTGCAACATGATCCGGAGTCTACACATAGTAAACTTGTTGAACTATGGAAGGTGCTTCGGTACTCTGTTGTAATGAAGTCGTGGAAGAAGTAGTCTCAACTGTAGGAGTATTGGCTGCTGCACTCACACTCTGGCATGAACTAATCGTGCTAACAAGAAGCTCCAGATGTCCAGTGATATCATCCAGCTTATCCAGTTGCTTTATCCTCTGCTCGATCACTTGTAATTATCAAGATCTTGTGATCTCTTTTCTATTACATCTACTTTGGATAGGTGATTCCAATTATGGTCAAATCATAATTATCCACCCTATCCACATCGTGAGATGTTGTCCTGTTGACGATCTTGTGGGGTGCTGAAGAAGTAAGAGGATGTTTTTGAATGCATGGGAAGAAGATAGAGCGCCTGAGCTCTCCACCATTTCCTCAAAAATCTTCCAAAGTACATTCTCGTCTTTATTGAAATGGGACCCCCCCACAAGCGGCATCAACCAATCTCTGATTTTCTAAACTCAAACCCCCAAAGAAATTCTACACAAGGCTAGTCTTTGGTATATCATGATGGGGGCACTTCTCCGTCAAATCTCTCAAATGTTCCCATGCCTCGTTAAAAGGCTCATGGGACAACTGAGAGAAGTTATCTATCATTAACCACATCTAATTGAATCATCCTAGAGGATAATACTTCTCAAGAAGGTTGATCTCAACTCCTCCCAAGACGTGACAACTCTTCCTAAATGGTTGATCCAATGCATTGCCTTGTCCATCAGACTAAATGGGAAGGTTGTCATCTTCATTACCTTTAATGAGATGTTAGGATAGTGGATAGTACAACAAATACGGTTGAATTGTTGTAGGTGTATGTAAGGTTCCTCATTGATATAACCATGGAATATAGGGAGCAATGCTAAAATCGTTGGCTTCAGCTCGAAATGCCCATGAACCACAGGTATCTGAATCCATGTGATTGAGTGTCATGCGCTTGGGTTATAGATGTCTCTCAATATGAGCTTGGCCACTACTCTAGGTTGCTGCTTATCTCACCCATTCCCACCCCCAGTCATCTGCTCATCCTCCTCTCTCCTCTGTGGTTCCTCAGCTCTAAGATCATGCCTCGTAGTCCGACCTGGATGTTGGCACGCTCAATCAACTAGGTCTGAAGTGCCTGAATAGAAGCCAGCATCATACTATTGATCTTGCACTGATTTGTCATGGTGTTCTTTCCCTACTGTGGCATCGAGTACTCTATAACAAATTGTGTATCTGGAAATATGAAAGGAACTTGATCAGACTGCAGAAATGATGGAGGCTCAAAGGATAGTTCGAGAAGAGGGTCAATCTCGAACAATGGATTTATTGGCAATAAATCATGAGTGAATGAGATTGAAGAGATCTCGGGAAGAGAGTCATCCCAAGTGGAAGAGAATGAAGATGAACGAACTAGAGAGGAAAGTGATAAGTCAGTAAAGTCCGAACACAAATCACTCTGATCCACCATCCTCGAAACAAAGAGGAAAGATGCAAAAACAGGAAGTCAAGACAAGAGGAGGAATGTGAAAAAGGTATGAAGGGTGCAGAGGGATCTTTACACTAGTAAACAAACACAATACCAACCCTGATTCACCAACTGAACACAATGTGAGGACCGTGAAAGTTCGGTCTTTTATCTTTTCAATTGTAGTTTAATGAGTCTCAAGAAGTTAATTCATAGCAGACATACAGGGTGATGTCATCCTATCGCCCAATGTACATCCTCAAACCTCCCCGAATAGTGGTACCATCTGCCCAGGTTGTAGGGTTATATCAAACCTAAAGGGTGATAAGAGGCAGAGCACACCAAAATAATTTTCTAAGGTCGAAGGCAAGTGCTTATAGCTGCGACTACACACCGAAAAGTGATGTGCAGGTTCTTAAGGCATAAGTCCAGGGATTTGGGCTCTATCCTTTTGGCAACATCCTCACCCACTCTATCTGGAGGTAAGTACCTACAACAATGAGGGATTTCCTCTCCCCAGAACAATGAATGATAGTCCTTTACTTTTGGTTTTAGGGTCGAGTAAGATTAGTAGTCCCAATTTTTATTTGATTATCACTTTTTTGAGCTTTTTTGAATAGATGGTCTAACAGATTTTCCAATTTCTTTTTTATCCTAAGTGAGGAACAAGGAAGGATATCGGAAAAGTCGATGCGACAATAAATCAATGATGCATGCAATAATTAGAAATATGTACCGGATGCTAGAAGTCTACATGCAAAATGATCCTCGCATAAAATAAAAAAGAAAAAAAGCTAACCTAAATGATGTAAAAGAACCATCCTAGTAGCAACTTCTATTATCAGACAAGAACCAATTTATCTGACTAAGTCCAAGCTACGCTCTACTCTATAGGAATAAGAATTCTTATTAGGGTTGTGGACCTATTATTTACCTGGTTGAACCAAGAAAATAGAACCTACTTCTAAGGGCTCAAGCACAAGAAACCACAACAAAACAAAAGAAAATAAAAGAGATGAAAAAAATCCAGTGAGGTCTCCCAAGTGCACCGACGCTTGGTGAAACAGTCCCACAATCACAAGGGTATAAATTGGCCAATAAAACAAAAAAAAGAGGCAAGCACCAAGAAAATTATTAAAAATTAATTAAAAAAATAATGTGCAAATAAAATACAAAAAACAAAACCAAAAAATATTGCAAAAATGCTAAAATACTCTTCTAAATCTTCTGTTCCTCCTTTCATACACTCTCTTGCCACTCGATAAAGAAACGATCGGACCCCACTTCACTCGAGTGCATATATGCTCTTAGGAAATCCACCCTCACTTGTCGCATCCTCATAAAAATAGATAAATATAGAAAATGTGTCAGATAAATTTATGAAAAATAAAGCAAAATAAATAAAGCGGAAAAGTATGGAAAATAAAAGAGACAAAAGAAAAGGAACAAATAAAATCGAGTATATACAAACTAAGAGTAGAAAGCAAAGAAAAGAGACCAAACTACCCTCGTCGTGCCTCCCCGACAACGATGTCATTAGTTTTATCGACTTTCTATGGGTTTTAAATATTTAATGGCAAATTATTCACAAGTGCACTATCGTCGCAACCCAAAAAGCCTCAAACAAAAATTATTTTTATTTTTCTCAAGCAGAAATAAATCAAAGAAATGTGAGCAAGAAAATTTTGCTATTTATTTACATGTATAACATACACGATCAAACTCAAGGAGGATACAAATACCGAGGGATATTTATTCAATGAAAAATCAAAGAATAAAAGGAATATTTTCCTTTTCTACTTTTTGTATTTTTAGATGGTTTATTTTTATGAATTTTTAAATTTTATATTTTTTATGCTTTCTGATTTTTTATTTTTTAGTGATTTTCAATTTTGCAAATTTTTGTTTCTTAAACTTTTAAAATAAAACAAATGAAAAAGAATGTAAATAAATAAAGAAAATACACTCTTTTGTATTTTTTAAAATATGGTAAAAATATGTAGAAAATTCAAACAAAATTATTTTTATGTTTTGATTATTTTTTTACGATTTGATCAAGGATTTTTAGATTTTTTAAGGTTTTTCAAATCAATTAAAAAAATAGGGAACATATAAAACAGAAAATAAAGAAAATATTTTTGGGGTTTTAAAATATAAAATAAAGTAAAAATAAGAGAAATATGCACAAATAGGAAGAAGGTTTTTTAAGCTTTATCAAAAGTTGTTTTCGATTTTTTTATGAATTTTCTATGATTTTCTATTAATTTTTTACTATTTTATGTATTTTGTATTTTTTTGTTTTTATAAAGGGTTTGAAAATACAATTTGTACATAATAAAACAAAACAAAACACACAATCTAGATTTTTTAAGAATTTTTTAAAATGTTTTTCAATTTTTGTTAATTAAAAATAACAAACAGGACAAATCTAGAGAGTTTTTGAATTTTTAAAAATAATGAAACAAATTATTTTGCAAAACAAAAATTAGGATTAATAAATCAAATTAGCAGGTAGTTCGGAGATTTTTTATGGAATTATTGGGGATGATTATCTATTTATTAAGCATCATTAACAAACATTAATTAATCTAGAAGCACAAGGACAAAAATGCAAAAAAATCCTATTAACAAGATAAAATAATACGATAGAAAAATCCAAGGATAACGTTGCAATTTACAACCAAAAGTCACGTGTCAGCGTACGTGAGACGCGTTGGCACGGACTTAATTATGAATATATTATTCTCAAGGGCTAAAAAGTAACATAAGACTGCGAGGACTTTATTGTAAAATCTCTAGAAAAATCACGTACGTAGCACGTGTCACAGTTCAAATCAAGTTCAAATGCAAATAATAAAAACTATAAGGGCTCGATAGTAAATGTTCAAATAACCACAACAAGCCACATGTCCAGGCGAGGACTTATTTACAAAAAAAAGAAAAGCGCAGGGTCTAGAAGGTAAATATTCATCGATTCATGTGGATTGCGCATGCAGATCTGATGGATGGCTTTCATCTGGATGGCTCTAATCGACGGTTGCCAATTGGGGCAACTTGGATGGCTGAGATGCGAAATGGGTGTGATGTTCTTGATCCGACGGTGCACGGAAGGGTTGGACGAACATGGAAGAAGGATGTCGCCGACAAGTTTCAATCATGTGGATCTCGGCTAATCTCTACATGAATCAAAGCCAGATGGTTGGTCTTTGTTCCTGCTGGGATCCAGGATTGTTCAGATGCAAAGATGGAGTCTGATGCTCGCTGGCTACAGATATGGAGGTCCAAGAGGTAGTAGGTCGAATGTGAGCTCCCAGATTGTGATTCACAGCTCCAACAACGCTCTAATGCCCCTGCAAATGATGTTATTGCTCGGATATGGTCTCCAGTCAAGCTATTAGCTGAAAGCGAAGCAAAATGAGGGAATAGGTGACTCCGGCAGTTGGTGGTTGGAGATGGAATCGAATTTCCGGATCTGAATGGATCTAGGGGATCAGGTTGTGGTAGAAGATGGAGAAGGTCTGGCGATGATGATCGAAGGGTCAAATGCCAGGATCGATGAGTAGAGAGCTTAGATCGAGCAGATCGGAGCTCCAATGAAGATGATTGAATTTATACTAAGGACAATAATTAAATATGAAATTAAAAGATGAGATCAAATGATAACTACCTAGATTAACTTACGGTGGAGGGGTGATTATCACAGCCTCAATCCGCGGCATAAAGTAAAGAAACTCAGACGTCTCCAATGAAGGTTCGACGATGTATGGATCGCGATCCCAGGTGCTCCTTGCACTCCCAGCTGTGGAGAAATGGAGCACTGCCACTACTCTCTTCTTCCAGACCCAACCTCGGGTTCGAGAAATAATCTGGAGTGGATATATATATATAATGGTTCCATGTTAAATTCAAAAGGGGTATTCACGCAAACAGAGGCTAATCGACGAAAAAAGTTATTCGGGTGAGCTTGGTCTTTATTAGGGTGATGATATTACAAGAAGGATCGGGTGCAGAAGATGGTTGGATCAGCCGAAAAAAATATGAGAAGAGTGGCTGGCGAGAGAGTTATTCAGGCGGACCTGGGAGAAGGGGAGGCTGACCTGGGTCAACAGACCCGGGTTCGACTAATGAGGTGGCTGCCCACGACGGGACAAAGTCGTTAAAGACAACCATATGATTTAAATGTAAAATAAATTAATAAATAAAGTTGAATTGAATAATTTTATAAATAAAAATGTTAGTAAATAATTAAACTTATTTATGGTAATTTTAATAAATTAAATAAATTAAATAATTAAGATAAAATAAATATTAACCTTTATTCATATGTATATATACCTATATATACAACATAAAGATTTTAATAAAATATTTTTACAAATAAATATAAATTTTAATAATTTATAATTTAAATCATTGTTAATGATTTTAAATGTATTTTTATTTTATTTTTATGATATAATATATTAGGTTAACTAAATAGAGGTATTTACAATATATGTAGGTGATACATATACAATATATACAATGAATTTATTTTTTATTATTTTTTATTTTTAAATTTTTATTTGTATTTTATATGGATCAAATACAATATAAACAAATATTTAAAAATAATATGTGCCAATAAATACAAGAAAATAAATAAATAATAAAATCACATAATGTACAATACAATCATAGTATACAATACACTCCAAAAAGCCACTTTTCAATTCTTAATTCTGATTTTAATGAAACATTTTTATTTTAAAGCTTATTTAATTTAAAATACAGTAAAAGTGAGTTTGCTTTATTTTGAGCTTTTATGGAGAAGATATTGACATGACAAGTTGGGCTCTGCGGCTTTTTCAAAGTGTTGTTATTTTAACTGTGTGCAATGATTCTTCTTGCAGTTATTTTTAATATTTTAAACTTATTGTAGTGTACAAGTTCGAAGAAGAAAATATTTTATTTAAGATGAATTTGGTGATAAATAAATTAGCAGAAGAAAACATACACATATACAATGATGAATGGTGATGGATATACATGAAGGTTATTGGTTTTCGTTATTTTTCTACAATAAGCCTTATCCCCCCTACTTTATTCCTTGTCGATCAGGTCAAGCCTTGAACTAATCTCAGGATTAGAGCCAGTCTCTATTTAGTGCATATCTACAATCTTCTAGTTTTCTTTATTTTTCATTTATTTTTTATTTATTTTAGGTTAAAAACAATGAAAAATATAAAATATTTGCATAAGAATAGAGATCGATAACAATAGGGATTTATTGATAATTACATGTGTTTAATAAGGGATTTTAAGCTAAAATAAATGAATAAAGATGATGAAATGCATATTCATCAGGGTCCCCAAAATCATCATCTCTAACAGGGGTAGCCATTTTGTTAACGGAGAAATGAATACGTTAACAAAAGACTATGGCATCGAGCATTGGTGTCGCTAGTACAAACCACCCACGGTCGAATGGCATGACAAAGGTGTCGAATAGGGAGGTGAAGGGTATTTTGCAAAAGCTAGTCCGCCCTGACAGGAAGAACTGGTTCCAGCTCTTGGACCAAGGTCTATGGGCATATCAGACTGCTTACAAGACCTAGCTTGGAACCTCCCCATTTCGAATGATATACGGAAAGCCGTGTCATCTACCCATTGAGTTGATTCATAAATCTGAATGGGCATGAAAGAAAGTGAACTAGAACACACGTGAAGGAATCATAGCAGAAAGATGGACCTACAAGATTTTAGAAACCCGAAACAAGGCATATGATAACAACAAGATTTAAGGATAGAATCAAGCGTTGGCACGATCAGCATATCAGACGCAAGAATTTGTCCCAGGACAACCAACTTGAAGATTTTCCAGGGCAAGTTGAAGTCCACGTGGATGGAACCCTTCATTGTTAGAGACGTACGCACGAACAACAGTGTAGAGATTTCATACCTTACAGATGGTGAACGATCGTTTCTTGTGAATGGGAAACTGCTTAAGCATTTCATAGGATTAGATGAGAAGTTGTCCCATGTTGAAGTGATATCTTCCATGCGAATCCCAGAATCTTATGATCCCCCTTGCAGGGTACACATGAATCCTCACTACTCTTGGCATCTCCAAGCATCTCCTTCTCCATCTCAATTTCTTTATACATTCCCCAACCCCATTAGTTCTCACACTTACTCCTTCCATACTTAGGCTGACCAGAGCCTAATAAGGGGAACCAATGCTTGCCCTATATATTTATTCATCTATTTATTCTCATCTTGACCTCGACTGACCCATTTTTCTCCTGTTATATACTTAGGCTGGCCAGAGCCTAAGTATAGGGGGCAGGTCGACTTCTATACTTTTATTATTTTAGCTCTCTTACGCTTATCACGAGCTATGTCTCTTCCTCACTTTTTATGCTTTGAGGACATATCACATGCTAAGTATAGGGGGTATGTATTGATGAGTCCATGATTCATCTACTTTATATGAACGTTTTAGAAAAAAATCCCCTTAATAATTCACTAATTAAACTCCCTAAAATTAATTATTTAACATTCATTAATTGTGCTAAAATTGGGGATAAAATCTGTAATTAAATAACTCTAATTTTTACCCAGATTGAGCTAATTATTTTGTGTAAATATTCATTATTTTAACCTAATTCTTTCTCTATTTATTCTTTGATTAATTAACTACCTTGGCATAAAGAATTAAAATCCATAAAAAGAGCAAAATCAAGAGAAAATACAAAACTCTGACATTGTATTATTTGTAGATATTTTACCTTCATCAATTTTATTTTACCTTTTTCTAAAGCCATAAAAATCCTCAAAAATTTATATTATATATATATATATTAATTCACTAATTAAAATAAATTAAAAAGTAAAAAAAATATAAAATGAAAAAATACAGTATTATACATCTATAGAGTACCACCAAAATATGTTTTGTGCAGTTGATCTCTTTTTATTTTGGGTCCTTCACGAATGTTGTAGATCTAGTCAACACGAGCAACTTTCGTGTTGACAACTTTTATGATTTGATTTCATTTACTATCTATTTTCGATTTTTCTTTTGATTTTTATTATTTTTATTATTTGTTTTAATTTTAAATTTTACTTTTTCCCTTGATTTTATTTTATATTATATTATTTTTTAATTTAATTTTTATTTTTATTTTAACTTTTATTTCATTTTCCCATCTTATTTCTCTCTTCCCTTCTCTCTCTGCCCCTTCACCACATCCCAGGTCATGTGTCAGGCACGTGACCTCGCCATCCTCTCCCCGGGCACGTGCGTCGCATGTGCCATCTCCCTCCTCACAGGAACGTGCTATGCACATGGCCCACGTCCCTCTCAATTCCTACACCCCATCACCTCCTCGCAACAGATGATCACTACCTCACGTCATCGTCCCTCTGCCTCCTCATCTCTAGTCATTACTCCTCCTCTCCGATCTAGCCGTCGTTGACGCCCTCTTCATCCCCCATCCACCCTCCAACCATTGAGTGTTGGTGACAGTGATACCCTAACTAGTGAGATCCAAAGGTTATCCTCTACTGATGCACCTCGCTAGCAGCCAAGCGCTCCCCTTCGCCAGAGTAGATCGAGCTACAACCAGGAAGAAGGCCTCCACCATCTCCAACTCATAGGTGACTTATTCCTCCCACGTTCTGCCTTTCCCGGATCTCCTTCACATCGCTTGCTCAAACTCCCTTGACCTCAACACCTCCGTACTACCTCCGAGAATCCAACCGCTCCTCGACCAGCACTAGCTCCGCCTTATGTCACCCTTCATGTGTCGTGCCTCGTAATCGTGCGGCCATGCACCGTTCTCTAGCCACAGCAACGCATAGCCATGCGATCCACCACCATCCACCGTGCAGCCTCAACTCACATCAATCGGTCGACCACCTCGTCATGCGTACCACCTCCAGCCTTCATGTGTGTGGTGCATGGTCGTGAGCCTCCGTTCTACCTCGACCTGCATGCCTGCCTCGGGCCACATTCCCACCCTCGTTAACCGCATGTGGCCCCTACACGTGAGAATCATGTGATCTGGGGGCAATTTGCATCACCCCCCCCCCATATTTACCCATATACGCTAGAGCACACCCCACCTCTTAGCTAACGTCAACGTCACGTGCAGGGCATGTGATGTGTGGAAAAATTGCATGAAACCCCTTGAAATTTTTGAAAATTGCACATAAGTCTTCCAGGGGCCATTTGAGAAGCAAACATCTATTTTTATTACATTTTAATTATTGGGTCTTTATTTTATCATATCTTGTTCATTTGAACTTCGATTTTTACGCACAATATGTGGTTTTGAAGCTTATTAAACACTCTATCCCTTTCTGTGTTGTGTGGACTGATCAAAAAATATTTACTGATGATAATTATTTGAGGAATAACTTGACATTTGCGGGCTGAAATATTGATATATTTGTGCCATTTCCTATTGAGAAAATATGACTTTATCTGCAGGGATTCGATTGTGGGGACCTAAATTCGATTGATTATCTTATATTAATATTGACGATCTTTGAGGATTAATCTGTGTAGGGGATTCAAATGAGGAGAAATGAATTTAATTATCGATGTTTTACGCGATTAAATTCCATTATCTTGAGGATTAATTGAGAGAATTTTGAGATTACAATTCAATTTATTTGAGGATTATTTTTGATCTCCTTAAATTGCAAGATTATTCATAGATCTATTCGCATTCTTGCCAGCAGCTTGGATTCAAATTGAATACATTTCTTTATAATAACTATTTGACCTATGATTTTCTTTTGAGGATACTGATTAATTTATTTAGATTAAAAATTCTATCACATATCCTATACTTATTTGTCCACTCTATTTATTTCACATAGCATCTTTTTTCTATTTATTTACGACACAGATATCAACATAACAATGAATTGATTATTTAGAACCATGCAATTGAAAACCACGGTTACCTATGTTCGACCTTGGTATATTTACCAATTAAAAATTCTCCATAACATTCAAAGAATGTGGTTTTGATAGCTCGATTTCCACCTCCTATACTATGATAATACGACCATATTATAGAGGTGTATTTTGCGATCATCAAAAGGTATTGTTGCTTGGGAACGACATATTTTTAAGGTTTTAAATTATTTTCTTTAATTAATTTCAATGAAATTAATTTCTGTGCCATTTTTTCTCTTTTTTCGTTTTTTTTGCATTTCTCTCCCATCAGTTACTAACTATATCTTTCTCTTCATAGATAACTCGGAGCAATTCTGGGATATAAATTCAGGGATTTGAGAAGAAGACTATTTTTAATTTTGCTTGTGAGAGAGAGTTTAGATTAGGTTGTATTTTCTGCATCATTTACAGGGTCTATCTCTCTGAACCCTTATTATTTGTAATAAGTTAGACTGAACACTTTGTGGTGTGTCAGGTCTTTTTCAACACCTTCTGTGCAGTTTGGACCTAACTTGAGTGACATAGAAATTAGGTGCACATATGCTAGCTTAGATTTCCATCCTTGATTGTGCTCCTAATTTTTAGGCCACACAATTTCACTAACTAGACATGTTGTAGATCGTTCAACGTTAGCAAAATCTGAAATCGATTCTTTCCCGTTAATAGAACTATCTGCATAGGGTATTTTTCATTTGTGCATATCATTTAGTGTAAATTTTAAATTCTTTGTCTTGCATCCCACATGAAGAACACAGGAATCATTGTAAGTCTTCTTCTTATCATGTTACTTTGATTTAAATGCTTGTAGCTCGATCCTCTACCTCAGTTTTACAACTTAGGATTTAAAGGAATTGGGACTGCACATTAGGAGTGATTTTTTTATGCTCACATAAGACTCATGATAACCCTAATCTAAAATCGGGACTACTAATCAAGGTGACTATATATAGAACTAACATAAAATTAACCCTTGTGTCTGGTGGAGAGAAACCCACTCATTGTTTTTCTAAGGATAAGAATCGCACATTTGGGGTAGAGCCACAATTTGGAGGCTTCATTATGACTACTGGATTTAAAATGATTAGCTACTTCTCAGTGAGGGAACTATGGTCTCCGTTTGCAGATTGGGTGGTTAAAGGACAACGTGTAAGGCAGCATCCTAAAGTAATACGGGTAGCTGTTCTACGTTCAGTACTTACATCCATACTGGCTGAAAGTAGGTACAACTAACCGCATGAATTCCGGCCAGTTTTTATGACACTCTCCTGAACCTAAAGCTCCACTTAATCTGCTCAAAGACTACTTTATCATAAAATTAAAATTGAAAAGATAAGCAGTCGAACTCTAAAGTGCCTTCACAAGAGTTGAGTGGTGAATCTATGAGTTTGTTTTGTTTTTGTCTTGTGTGCGTCAAAGTCCTTGTAATTGCAAGCAGATCGAGGTTTATATCCGTCTTTCTCTTGAGAAGACATCGACACATTGGACTTTGTACCCGAACTTCGTGGGTCCATCGTGCACGATCATGCCCCGATACTCTTCTTCTCTTTCTTTTCAGGGGAACCATCTTTTCGAAACCATTCCCCTGAAGCCATATTTTCCATCTGCCCCCTTAAATCCACCCCATGCCCACACTTCTTCCTGGACTAGACAACTCTCACATTCTGACCTTCAAATGAACATAATAGAGCGGGCAAATTTGAGGATGTAAAATAGAGTAACCAAATTTGATAGAGATACACGATTTCCTATTACAATGGACTTTCCACTATCCCATACTCAAGTTGACTCTCTTTCTGAGTACGAACAATTTCTTTTGACAATCAACGAGAAATCCAGAATCAAGGAAATATGGCTCATGACCAAACTACAAATACAATGAATAATCGATACTCCACTCAAAGCTACATGCTAAAGTCACAACATGTGGAGTTCAATTATTCTGCACCAAGTCATGAGATGTTTGAGGATGAGATTGCTCGGATCAACCATAGAGCAAATGCTTTAACTGAATAAATATATAATCTCATAGAGTCAACAAAGGAAGAAGTGAGGATTCTACCTTGTGAACCACAAGTACATCACAAGACTTACACTTGAACCCAACCACCACTGACCTCTGACCCCCCTACTAACCATCGCACTGAAAATACCCAAAAAATGAAAAATCTGAAAATTCAAAAAAATGGATGATTTTGAAATGGAAGCATTTTGCAAGAGCCTGATCTTAGAGCTTCCATTAATCAAGGCCATAGAGTATGTGCCCGATCTGAAGAGATTTGTGAAGAGTCGATTAAATCTTAAAAAGAAGGGAAAGAAACGATCAAGGACAGAATATCATATGAAATCTATGGCTAATTTGTTGGTGATGAATCAAAAAACCAAGAGCAACAAAGTCAAGTTGTTGACTCGGATCATGTGTGAAATTGAGGATTCCACATTCACCCATGTTCGATTAGATGACGACTCCACATTAAACATCCTCCCCAAGTCTATCTTTGACCAACTCAAACTCGGATAACTCAAAAAGCCTAGGGTGATCGTTCAATTACCCGATTGATCCACCAAAAGAACGCGGGGGATTGTTTCCATCATCGTAAACTTCAGGGGTGACAAACATAAAGTAAACTTTATTGTCCTTGACATTGAGCACCGCAGAGAATTGTCTGAGTCTCCTATCATTCTAGAAAAGTCGTTCTTAGCCTCTGCTAAGGCGATTGTCGATTGTAAGACTCAGGACGTCCTATTTTCAAACTCAGGCCACAATGAAGAAACCCGCAATGACATACCCGATCTTGAGACAACCCAACCTTCAACCGACAATCATGATCAGGTCAAGAACACTTCACACAACCATGCCTCTCCTCATGAAACACATACGTAAACTATAGGAGAGATACTTGAGAGATCAACTGTTGGACATACCTCTGATTCTCACCCTGATACCGCTCTTCGGAGGAAACAATATTTAGGAGCTTATGAAGAATTGGACCATATTTCTGAGGATCGTCACGATTATTTAAGTGGTCCAATTTTTGAATCGATGGTAATTCATGAAATGCTTGAACCATATAAGGAGCCGACTCATGAAAACTCTGATGTCACCAAAACTCATGAATATCAGAAGGTGACTGACGTGTCCGCTGAGTACGTGGTGCAATGTATACTCTTTGTAATATGGGTACTTAGTGAATCAGTCAGAATTGAGAAAAAATCTTTGTGAAGAGTGTCTCGGCTTGATTTATATCCCGGACAATTTTGGGGTCGAACACGGGGAGGCAAAGGAACAACTTCGGGTTAACTCGAATAACTTAGGTCTAGGTTTCCAATACGGATTTTTTTTATTTTTTTAAAGCTAAAATAAAGCAAATTCAAAATATTGGTGAATAAAGTTAATAAGAAAGCACACAACTTAGCTAAAATAATTTTAATACAAAATTAATTTAATTTAGCTAAATTATATTTTTTTTAGAAATTTAATCCACTGAGGAATACAAAACACATTTTTTGGTATTTTATGAGTTAAATTGCAACAATTAAAATGCACAGTTTTGTGGGTTTTTTCACAATTTTTCACACAAACAGAATGCAAAAAATATGAAAATTTTACTGAAACTTAAACATGATGCAATGAGGCTACAGTATTTTTTAGTAATTAAATCATGTTCGAAGGCATCATTCCTAATTTTTTAAGATTTTTTGGAGCAACCATGAGTTAAGTATGAATTTAAGAGCTTAAAGTGGGTAAAATATATAGTTTTTCAATTAAACAATTTTAGTTAATTATCCAGATCTCATAAAAATCCAAATAAATAGTCTGAATATAGAAAATTAGTTTCTCAACATCAAGTTATTTTTCATGAATAAGATGATGCTAAAATAGTATCCAAATAAACATGCAAATATAGGGGTGTCCTTGCAAATTAAGAAAACTCAACATACAAGCAAACTGTGTACAAGGACTATTTTGCAAATATGAAAACATGAAATAAAACCAATGCAATTTTTACATAAATAAAAAAAATTAAAAAAATGAAACCTTCTTCATTCTGCACTTAGAGCACCGGCGTGGATGGGGATGGGCGGCGAGGCGCGGAGGACGGCGACGGTGAGGTGCGGGCGGACGGTGGCGACGAGGCACGTGGCACCGTTGAGGAGCTCGCTGGATGATCGGTGGGCGGAAGGAGGCTACAACTGGCAGGGCGCTGCACAAGGCGGAGCTGGGGTCGACTGGAGGACGCAGAGTTGCAGCGTGCGTGGGCGCGAGGAGCCTCAGGGGGCCGCGGCGGCGGCGGATGGCCTGGAGGTTGGCGGGTAGCTAGGGAGAGGCGCCACCTGCCATGGAAGAAGGGGGCGGCGATGACGGTGGATGATGCTGCATCCCCCTACTTTTTTAATTTTTTGTAATTTTTTTTAATTTTCCTGCTGTGTAATGTATTTTTTAAAATTTATATTTTTTTGAATTTTTTAGTTTTCTTAATCATGAAATAAACAAATATGAGATGAGTTGGTGGTGAAGGTGGTGGCATGATGAAGGTAGTAAATTGTGGGGAAGATGATGTGGTGGTGTGATATAAAAAAATAAGGGAAAACAACTATTGGATAAAATAAAATAAAAAGGGAGATGAGATGAAATAACTTACCTCAAGTTCGCTGGATTTGCGGAGCAGCTATGCTGGACTCCTGTCGTCGCCTCGATCCAATTGGTGAAATAAAAATCGTAGAAGCTATGCGAGCTCGATGAGAAACTCGTGACATGGGGACGGTGGTCGCCGCGGATCTCGCCTGAAGGAGATCGTCGCTTGAGGAAGATGATAAGTTGTTGTCACCAACACCACATTCTAAGCTCTCTCCTTTTTCTATAAAAATGGTGAATGCGGAAAAATGAGGATGAGGAGATGAATAAAAAGAAAAAGAATGGGAGTGTGGAAAAATTGTGGAGTAGAATGGGAGGTTAAAAATTGGTGGAGTTGAAAGGAGGTTATAAAAAAATGGTGGAGTAGATGGAGTGGAATGGGAGGTTATTGTAGAGAATGAAAATTAAAAAAAATAAAATAAAGTAGGCTACTAAAAAATAACATAAAGAGAAAAAAGAGTGGAGAATTTACAAAAGTAAACCCACAAAACAAACAATATGTACATTTTTTACTTTTTTAATTTTAATTTTTTGGTATTTTTAATAAAAGATATTTACAAACTAAAATAAATTACAATACTAGAAATAAAACAAAATACAAAAATATTTTTTTATTTTTAATAATTAAGAAAAAATGAGAAAACAAAAAATATGTATAATATATACAATGTACACCTAGGTCCCAAAACCCAAATTTTGCAAACGAGCTCCGATTTTAATGAAACTACTTTCATTAGATAGAAGATTTTCTAACTTAAACTTTAAAAATGAGTTTGTGAATTTGGAGTTCATACGGAGTGGGAATTTGGCCGGGAAGTTGGACTTTACAGCTTTTCTTTTTAGGATCTAGGAGTATTTATTTGAGGTAAGATTTGTTTTATATTTTTATATTTTTATATATATTTTTATAAATAAGTTAGAGAAAGAATTCTTCAAAATGAGTTGAAATGGATTTATTAAAAATACATGAAGTTTTGGGTTATTTATAGGTGAAAAACTCCTTTATTTTACAGCTTTTTTATTGTTAATTTATTTTATACAATATAATATACAATAATTAGTGTATTTTATTTACAAGAGTTATTTTATTAATTAATTGATTTTATGGACATTTATTTGAGATTTTACTCGAGGATTTTGTTAAGATCAATATATTGAGATGATGAATCGTGGATTCATCACCCCCCTATACTTAAACTTTGCTAGTCCTCGAGCAAATAAAGAATGAATAAGTTGGAATAACCCTTGACTGTGTATGTGAATACAAGACTTGATCCGTTTAAGAACTCTCGGTTTTAGAGATCCTAAAATTCTAAGTTGAACCAAGCTCTAGTCAAAAGGTATCCAATTTCCCTAACATCAGACTCTCTCTGTATACATATATAATAGATATATGACTTAAGTGTGGACTGCAGTTACTAGAGTAGAGTCGCAACGTCATCCAAGGTTCCAGTCCAAGAGACTATCCTAAGAACCCGATCCTCAACACTAGGGAATAAACCATTTCTTGCATACAATCCACCGTCTCTTTAGTTGTCAGACTTAAAAGTGTAGATGGAAGGCCAGTTGAGGGAGGGCATAGGATTGTGTCATTTCTTCTCTCCCTCATATTGGAACGAGGATCCTCTCGAGTGCCTTATTAACTCAACACATATTTTTGTTGCTGGTCAGTGTGTCCATCAAGAGAAGTTGGAGTCGTCTTCACTTGTTTTCCTGGGAGTACACCGGGGTGTGCCTTTTTTGAGCATCTAATATACCTTCTACACCCAGACTTGTAGCATTTATGATGCAAAGCCCTTTTTTGGTGCAAGCCCAACTCCTGGTCCTAAGAGCGGTGGTCCAAGTGGACACTTTGAAATGGTTGGGAGAGCTTGCCTTTGGTGGGAGCTCTTTGGTATGTGACTTTGCAGGGGGAGAGCTTTTATTTCTTTTTTTTGCTTTTTGGCTAGCCCCACTACTTTTACCAAGAGTTGGCACACACTGAGCAATATTTTATATTTTATCATACCCTGGTACATAGGTAAATGTCAAGATATAGTACAAGAACCATGTTCTCATACTAGCTAAAGGTGCTGACACTCAGGTTACATGAAGCCTTCATTGATTTTATCCCATCCTCGAGAGTCATTAGATCAAGTCCAAACTCAAATCCCTCATCTCAGTTCCTCAAGTGAAATTTCAACTCATCTCATCACAACTGCAGTCATGTATGTGAGGTGCTGGTCATATTCTTAAGGTAGAGACTAAACATGCAATATAGCACACAAATCTTCCAAACTAAGGAAATGTGAATAATTAAGTCAAAGACCCTAATGACTAAGGTTAGTTAACTCAAAATCTTAAGACCTCATAAAACAAGTATTCTTAAACTTCACTAGTCTTGTGTGAATGCGAAAGTAGCAGGGACTAAACCAACTCAGTAGTTAGGTTTTTTGTGATTTTGATTTTTTGTGATTTTTTTGAAAAAGAAAGGAAAAGAAGAAATAAGTTTTTTAAAGGGTTTTTTTCTCTCTTTTTTTAATTTTTTTATTGAAATGAGAATTTTTTTGAAAATATTTTTTGATTTTTTTTCAAAAAGTGTATTTTATGAAAAGGGGGGATTTTTTTTTGAAGAAGTTTTCTTTTATGGAAAAGTTTTTTTGTTATATCTCTTATTTACAACAATTTACCCATACCCCTTATTTTAATTACAAACAAGTCAAATTACAAGCTATACATAAAGTATATATGTAATATATAGAACCCCTCTATACTTAGCATGTACTATGTCCTCATGGCACTAGGTGACAAAAAGTCATATCTCGTACTAAGTATAAGTGGGTGAAAAGAATAGAAGTGAAAAAGAATATAAGAGTGTGGAGAATACACAACGGACATCGCCCCCCCCCCCCATATTTAGGCTTTGGTCAGCCAAAGTATTGGAAAGAACACAAGAATGGGGGATCGATGAGGACGGGAAGAATATAAAAAAATAAAAAGAAGAGTCAGAGCAAGTCGGGTCACTCACCCCCCTATATTTAGGATCTAGTCATCCTAAGTATAACCGCAAAATGAAAACGATACGGAACTGGGGCGAGTGATACGAATCACTGGGGAGGGAGGGAAATAAAGGAAAGAAAATCTATACAAGGAAGAATAAGAATATATAAGGATCAACAAGGTTTGTGATGGACCTTCTTGCGGGAGCGAGGGGGTGGGTAGTATACACATGTGTCGTTGTTAGAATTGTCCTTAGAGGAATAATAGTGAGGGGTCGGGAACGTACAACAAGGGTTGACACACGGCTGCTTGCCCAAATATGGCTTAAGAATAGCCAAACTAAGCGCACTCATATAGATTACCTCATCCGGACCTAATCAGGACTCCTCAGAAAATTCCTTCTCTGGTATGTCGAAGGTAACTTTCTTAGGCGGTTTTCTAGAATTTGAAGCATCAAGAGGAAGAGGAGATTGATACGTCTTGAGGAGTTCGAGGGAACACCTCAAGGAATCAATACTCTTCTTCTTCTTACAAGATGATCGACTAGAGGATGGATCAGCCGATTTATTGAGATTGATCAATTTGGTCCCAATTGTCTCTTTTGGTGTAGGTTCTGGATGTGGTGTGTGTGAGGTGCTGACAAGAGGTTCATCACCAGATGAGTCACCATATGCATTGTGATACTCCTGCAGTGTCAGCACACGTCCCTGGTATGGCATAGTGTTCTCAGTTGTCTTGGCATTTATCAGCTCATGCGTCGGATCATCTAAATAGTCAAGAAAATCAGAAACGATCATGTCCGACTCAGGGGTAGCTTCTGCTTGTGATTCATCTCTAGAAGGTGTCACGGTGGTGGTGATGCAAGCAATGGGTGATGTGGAGGTGTAGGGAGTCTATGAACCAATGGTCGTCTGGACAGTCAGTATCTCAGGTGTAGTAGAGAGACAGGACTCAACTGTCTTTCAGAGGTCACGGTTGTCTGTGATTGTACGGGTTACCGTAGGATATCGTGTGTCCTCAAAGATTGAGTGAGGTCGGAGTGCTACCAATGTAGTGAAATCGATCTCCCGAGTCTCGTAATCTAGTTGGCTTAGCCAAGGCTAAGAACGGTTTCCCGAGAATGATCAGAGATTAGATGAACTCTCCTCGGTGTTCAATGTCAATGATCGTGAAGTCTACCAGCAGTAGAGCACCTTGGAAAGTAAATATGACTGAAATGGTTCCTCTCGACTGTTTAATGGACCGATCAGCCAACTAAACGATCTCTCTTGACTTCTTGGCAGATCCTAGTTTGAGCTTGGCAAACACTGAGGTCGGGAGGATATTAATTGGTGAGTCATCATCGATCCTTGCATGGGTGAAGGTGATATCTTTGATTTCACAATTAAACCTAGGCAACCGCTTCACTCTGCGGCTCTTGGTTTTTCTCCCTATCACCAAAGAGGTGGCCATAGACACTATATGTTTCTCAGCCCTTGTCCTCTTATTGCCCAACCTTTTAGGCATCAATTTACTTCTCACAGATCTTTTGAGGTCGGGAAAGTATTCAATGGCCATTATTAAGGGAAGCTCAAAAATCAACTTTCTTTCAAGTGCTTCCCTAAGTGCAGGATCCAATTTTTTCAAGTCTTTTCCATTTTCAAATTTTTATCGTATTTTCTTATTTTTCAATTTTTTTGGTCTGTTTGATAGGTGAAGGAGGAATAGGAGAGTGTATAGACTCAGGTTTGGAGGGAAAGTGGTTAGTAGAAAAGGGAGGTAGAAGGGACTCTAGCTGTACATGATGTGTGGTCAATCCGGTATCTTCCAGGTTTTCAAAATTCAATCCACGAAATCCATGATCCACATTCCTACCTAGACTCTTTTCATTCTAGAAATGTCATCCTCCAATAAGTTCTCATGACATATCATGAGAGAAGCATGCTCAATTGGAGGATACTGCTGAGAACTCGAGCTATTATACTCAACACACCTTGACTCAAGCGTGTAATGTTGGGTTGAGTATGGTCCTTCTGTATAGCAGATGTTGGTCGGAGTCTCATAAGGTGGAGTCAGTAGACAGGGGGTCTGTAGATCAGTCGCATGAATCCAATCCCATGTATATGTCGACTCTCTAAATGGGTGATATGAAGGTTGGTCAATGTGGGCTTGATCACTCAGGTTAATCAAGTCAGGAATATCATGTAATGCAGGCCTCTCCATTCGGTCTATTTGGTCGACCATGTTGTACCCTAAGGTCAAGTCGGGATGTGTATAGGTCAATTGTTGTCATGTCCCAACGCGAGGTGAGAATGAGGTCTGTGAGGACAACTAATTCTGCTAATCATTCATCTCAGCAGTGGCTTGCTCTTCGATTTGTTCCTTGATTCCAACAAGATATGAGTCAATCCAGGGTGGATGTGGTTCATGGTTGTAAGAATGTGGGGTATGTGAGAAGGACGAAGAAGTGGGGAAGTCAGTCAGAGTTCTGACTTCGCGGTCGGGGTGGGGGTATGAGGAGGAATAAGAGGGTGGAGATGATCAGAATTTTGTCGAAGAAGAGTGACCTAGATATGATGACCAATATTCTGACATCTAGGAAGGGAGATGGGAGAATGAAGCGGATCAAAGAAAAAAGTGTGCAAGTGCACCGAATAACACATAAACAGATAAACACAAGAGCAAACCCTGGGTTCACCTACTCAACACAATGATGGTCGCAAGAGTCCGACCATTTATCTTTTCAATTTTAATTTGGTGATAAATCAATATATAAGTCCAATCATGCAAGGCATAAAAGTAGGTTTGGGGCACTATCCTAGGGAAGCATCCTCATCTCTCAACGATCACAATAGCCAAGCATATAATGAGGGTTTTGATCTCCCAAAACAAGTGTTAATTTTAGTCATTTTTTTTGGGTCAACTCTTATTAGCAGTCTTGATTTTAAGTCCAGATTATCACTTGATTAGTCCACCAAATAAGGCACGCCTAACGACCAGTCCCGATTTCCTTTTAACCTAAGTTTCAAAACCAAGGGGAAGGGAGTCGAGAAAAACCTATGTAAATAATGAAATCAATGATGCATGTCCAGTCTAGAAGACTTACAATGATCCCGCGCTCTACGTGCGGGATGCAACGCACAATTGAAATTTTATGCTATATGAGATGCAAACGAGAATATGTTCCTAGGAAGGCAGTTCTATTAGCAAGTGATGAACAAGTTAATTTGAACTAATAGCTCTGTGGTCTATGTGCATCTCGTTAAATGTGATGTGTGGTCCTAAAAGATTACGAGCACAAGCAATAAAAATATTCTACTAAAAAAGCTCTAAGAGCCACGAGTGCAAGTCCTATTCTATGTCAATCAACCATACGTCCACAAATGGGTCAAAATATCCAGTCATGGTACAAGCGCGAGCTCTCAAACAAGAGTCGCTGTAAAGAGTGAATTACCTAAATTATTACAACAAAATAATTACAAAAAATTAAAAAAAATTAAAACTCTCTCGAAATAAATTAAATTCCTTGATCTTCAGCAGTCGGCACGAGTCACGTCCGTCGACCTTCGATGTACTCCAAGTCCACCGAGCCCGCGCAAGGAAAATGAATTTTATATTAGAGAGATAAACAACAAAATATATACAAAAATGAGCATAAAAATAATTGAGAGAAAAAATATATTAATTGCAAGATGGCTCGGGGGTCAGACTACCCGAGTAAGAGAAAACCAAAAACTAATTTTCTAAATTAATCCCTAAGTCTTTCGCCTCCCCGACAATGGCGCCATCTGACGTGTCTGTTGAGTACGTGGTCTAATTTATACTCGTTGTAATATGGGTACTTAGCGAATCAGTCAGAACCGAGAAAAGATCTCCGTGAAGAGTGTCTCGGCTTGATTTATATCTCGGGAAAGTCCGGGGTCGAACACATGGAGGCAAAGGAACAAGATTGGGTTTACTCGGAAAACTTAGGTCTAGGTTTCCAATGCAGATTTTTTTATTATGTGAAAATAAAGCAATTACAAAATGCTGGTGAATCAAGTTAATAAGAAAGCACACAACTTAGCTAAATTAATTTTAATACAAAATTAATTTAATTTAGCTAAATTATATTTTTTTCTAGAAAATTAATCCAGTAAGGAATGCAAAACACATTTTTTGGAGTTTTATGAGTTAAAATGCAACAATTAAAAATGCACACTTTTGTGGGTTTTTTCGCAATTTTTCACACAAACAGAATGCAAAAATTATGAAAATATTACTTAAACTTAAACATGATGCAATGAGGCTACAGTATTTTTTTTAGAATTTTTTGACAATATATGAATTTTTATGGATTTTTTAATGAAAACAAAGTAACAATAACTATTTAATTCTTAATAAATCAACATTATCAATTCATCCAGAAAGCAATTTATCTCAAAAAGATGTTTATATGAGAAATTCACGAGAGTTGAAATTTTCGTAAAAATGATGTCCATGGATTTAATTAAAAATTATTTACCAAAATCACTCTATAATTTATTTAAGGTACAAGACAACTCCAATTAAGATATAATTTGGATACTAATTAAATCATATTCAAAGGCATCATTCCTATTTTTTAAGAATTTTTGGAGCAACCAAAAGTTAAGTATGAAATTAAGAGCTTAAAGTAGGTAAAATATACAGTTTTTCAATTAAACAATTCTAGTTAATTATGTAGAACTCACAAAAATCCAAATAAATAGTTAGAATATAGACAATTAGTTGCTCAACATCATGTTATTTTTCATAAATAAAAAGAAGCTAAAATGGTATCCAAATGAACATGCAAATATAAGGGTGTCCGTGCAAATTCAGAAAACACAACATACAAGCAAACTATGTACGGGGACTATTTTGCAAATACGAAAATATGAAATAAAAATAATGCAATTTTTACATAAATAAAAAATTTTAAAAATGAAACCTCTTCATTCTGCACCTAGGGCACCGATGTGGATGGGGATTGGCAGCGAGGCACAGGCGGACGGTGGCGGCGAGGCGTGGATGGACAGTGACGGTGAGGCACGGACGGACGGTGGCGGCGAGGTACGGGTGGATGGTGGCGGCGAGGCACATGGCGCCACTGAGGAGTGCACAGGATGACCGGCGAGCGGAAGGAGGTCGCAGCTGGCAGGGCGCTGTGCAAGGAGGAGATGGGGTCGAGTGGACGATGCGGAGCTGCAGCACGCGTGGGTAGTGGGGGGCGCACGGGGTCACGACGGCAGTGGCGGATGGCCTGGAGGTCATCGGGCAGCTGGCGGGAGGCACCGCCTGCCGTGGAAGAAGGGGGGACGGTGGTGGCGGTAAATGTTGCTGCTTCCCCTGCTTTTTAAAAAAATGTAATTTTTTGAATTTTCCTGTTGTGTGATGTAAATTTTTAAATTTATATTTTTTTTTATTTTAGTTTTATTAATCAGGGATTAAACAAATATGAGATGAGTTGGCGGTGAAGATGGCGGTATGATGAAGGTAGTAAATGGTGGGGAAGATGATGTAGTGGTGTGATATAAAAAAACAAGGGAAAACAAATATTAGATAAAATAAAATAATAAGGGATAAGAGATAACTTACCTGAAGTTTGCTAGATTTGCAGAGCAGCTATGCTGAACTCCTGTCATCGCCTCGATCCGATTGGCAAAATAAAAATTGGAGAAGCTATGCGAGCTCGATGGGAAACTCGCGATGCGGGGATGGTGGTCGCCGCGGATCTCGCATGAAGGAGGTTGTCGCTTGAGGAAGATGATAAGCTGCTGTCATCGACACAACATTCCAAGCTCTCTCCTTTTTCTATAAGAATGGCAGAAGCAAAAAATGAGGATGAGGAGATGAATAAAAAGAAAAAGAATGGGAGGGTGGAGAAATTGTGGAGTTGAATGGGAGGTTAAAAATTGGTGGAGTTGAATAGAGGTTATAAAAAAATGGTGGAGGGGATGGAGTGGAATGGGAGGTTATTTTAGAGAATGAAAACTAAATAAAATAAAATAAAATAAAATAAAATAAAGTAGACTATTGAAAAATAAAATAAAGAGAAAAGAGAGTGAAGAATTTACAAAAGTAAACCCACAAAACAAAAAATATGTATATATTTTTTACTTTTCTAATTTTAGTTTTTTTGGTATTTTTAATGAAAGATGTTTACAAATTAAAAATAAAATACAATACTAGAAATAAAACAAAATACAAAAATATTTTTTGTATTTTTAATTATTAACAAAAAAATGAGAAAATGAAAAATATGTACAATATATACAATGTACAACTAGGTCCCAAAACCCAAATTTTGCAAATGAGCTCTGATTTTTAATGAAATGACTTTCATTAGATAGATGATTTTCTAACTTAAACTTTAAAAGTGAGTTTGGCGGATTTGGAGTTCATACGGAGCGGGAATTCGGTCGGGAAGTTGGACTTTACGGCTTTTTCTTTTGGGGATCTATAAGTATTTAGTTGAGGTAAATTTTGTTTTATATTTTTTTATTTTATATATTTTTTTATAAATAAGTTAGAGAAGAATTGGTCAAAAGGAGTTGAAATGGATTTATTAAAAATACATGAAGTTTTGGGTTATTTATAGGTGGAAAACTCCTTTATTTTACGGCTTTTTTATTGTTAATTTATTTTGTACAATATAATATACAATAATTAGTGTATTTTATTTACAAGAGTCATTTTATTAATTTGTTGATTTTATGGATATTTATTTGATATTTTACTCGAGGATTTTGTTAAGATCAATATATTGAGATGATGAATCGCGGATTTATCAGTGACATCAGCATCTCTAGCCATCACTCACAAAGCCACCAGGAACATGCTCCCTAGCCCGAACCCTTGTATGAACCTACAAGAATTGGTTGACTTTTATGGGGATTCATCTGACGAGGAACTCACAACTGTCACACCAGTTACTCCTAGGGAGAAATACTCTAACCATCTTCCTTCCATTGCTTCTAACAGAAACAAATTGACCAAGAAAGTCACCTTCGACCTTAGAAATCGGGTGATTTCTATAGAGTCCCCGTCCAGTCCTGAAGTGGTGCATCAGGTAAGTACAATAAGTGTAGCTGTGATCAATGGGCACTTACCTCTTGTTGATAATAGTTGGAAATCCTATGTGTATGACAACGACTTTTCTAAGGATGACTCTGACGATGGCTGGACCTCTTCATCCTCCCCCTCTTCACCACCTTCTACATCTCCATGCTCCTCCCACCACACTTCCGCAAGAAGGTTCGTCACAAACCTCCTTGACCATGTACATCCTTTCCAAATCTAATAAGTCTTCCACTTGTAATTATCCGATCATACTTAGGCTAACTTGAGCCTAAGTATAGGGGGACGGATACCATTGTGTACACATCACTTTTATTCTTTTCTTCTCACCCTTGACTGCCCCATTTCATGCTTTTTTGTTATGCTTAGGCCCTCAAAAGCCTAAGTATAGGGGGGCAAATCGACTTCTTTTTCTTTTTCTCTCAACTATACTTAGTACGAGCTATGTCTATATTCCACTATGTACCATGAGGACATAGCACAAACTAAGTATAGGTTTTGTTTTGTATATATTCTATGTACTTTATCCATAACTCGTACTTTAATTATTTTCTTCAAAAATCAAGTATGGGTACAAGTCGTGTATATTATGTATATTATACTAAATTTCTTGTGTAAATAATACATGTTTTATAGAAAAACTCTTTTTTATAAAATTAGGGGATATATCAAAAAATCGAAGAAAAAAACATTTTCAAAAAAAACTTTTTTAGGGGGTATATCAAATAAAAATAAAAAAATCTTTAAAAAAGACTAATTTAAGGTTTTATCCCTGGCATTTTCACTATCACTCAAGACTTGAGGAATGAAAGAAACTCAGGTTTTTAAGGTCCTTTGATTCATAGTTAATCGACCTTAATCATTAGGGTTTGAGACTTAATAATCCACATTTCCATAATTTGAAAGATGTGAGTGCTATATTGTGTGCTTAATCTCTACCTTTAAGAATATGATCATCACATCACTTACACAAATGCACGAATGATGAGATGAGTTGAGATTTCACTTGAAGGATTGGGACTTGAGATTTGAGCCTAGACCTGATTTTATGATACTCAAGATTAGGATAAAGTCGTTGAAAGCTTCAAGAAACCTAAGTGTCAGCAAACATGTACAGTATGTGAACAAGTTCACATGCTATCTCTTGATATTAACTTATGTGCCCAGGTGTGATGAAACTAAGTAATTGTTGATGAGTGTGTGCCAACTCTAGGTAAAAGTAGTGGAGCTAGCCAAAAAGAAAAGAAAAGAAAGAAATATTGAAAGAAAAGAGCTCTCAAACACAAAGAAAAAAAATACAGATAGCTTCTATCAAAGGTGGGCGCTCCCAACCATTTTCAAAGTGTCCAATTGGATTAAAGCTAATTAGGACCAATGAGTCGGGCTAGTACCTCAAAAAGGGATCTGCATCGTAAGCGATACAAGTCTGGGTGTAAGTATATTAGATACTTAAAGAATGCACATCCCGGTGCACTCTCAGGAAAACAAGTACAGACGACACAATTGCTCTTGACGGACACACTGGTCAACACCCAAAAATACATATGTTGAGTAATAAGGCACTCGAGAAGATCCTTGTTCCAATGAGAGGAAGAGAAGAAAATACACAAACCTATGTCCTCCATCATATGGCCTGCCATTTACACTTTCAAGTCTGACGGACTACCGAGACAGTAGACTGAACACAAGAACCGATTTATTACCTAGTGCTGAAGATTAGGTCTTGAGGAGAGTCTCTTGGATCAGGACTTTGAGTGACCTTTCAACTATACTCTCGTGATTGCAGTACACATCAGATGTCATATCTTTATACTATATGTGTAAACAGAGAGTCTGATAAGTACATAAGATGGATTCCTTTTGACTAGAGCATGGTTGAGCTAAGAATTTTAGGACCACTAAAACTAGGATTCTTAATGAGACAAGTCTTGAAATTCACACAAGCACAAGTCAGGGATTCAACTTTCTAACTCACTAAAATTTGCTTGGTGACAAGCAAAGAGCTAAATATAGGGGGTCTAATGAATCCATGATTCATCTACTTTATATGAATGTTTTAGCAAAATCCCCTTAATGATTCACTAATTAAAATCCATAAAATCAATTAATTAATATTCACTAATTGTGCTAAAAATAGGGTTAAAATCTGTAATTAAATAACTCTGATTTTAACCCGAATTGAGATTATTATTTTATGTGTAAATATTCACTATTTAACCTAATTATTTATCTAATTTATTCTTTGATTAATCAACTACCTTTGCATAAAGAATTAAAATCCATAAAAAAGCAAAATCAAGAGAAAACACAAAAGTCTGATATTGTATTATTTGTACATATTTTACATTTGTCAATTTTATTTTACCTTTTTCTAAATCCATAAAAATCCTTAAAAATTAGATTAATTATGTACATATTGTATATAAATTAATCCACTAATTACAATTAATCAAAAAGTAAAAAAATACAAAATGCAAAAATACGATATTTTACTATCTATAGAGTACCACCAAAAATATGTTTTGTGCAGGTGACCTCTTTTAATTTTGGATCCTTCACAAAAGTTGTAGATCTCGTCGACACGAACACCTTTTTTGTTGACCACTTTTTGATTTGACTTCATTTACTATCTCTTTTTTCTTTTTCTTTTATTATTATTATTTTTACTTTTACTTTTCCCTTAATTTAATTTAATTTAATTATTATTAATTTTAACTTTAACTTTTATTTCATTTTCCCCTCTTCTTTCTCTCTTCCCTTCTCTCTCTACCCCTCCACCCTAGCCCAGGTCACGTGCCAGGCACGTGACCTCGCCACCCTCTCCCCTGGCGCATGCGTCGTACGTGCCATCTCCTTCCTCCCAGGCACGTGTTGCGCATGCAGCCCCCGTCCCTCTCCCTTCATGTGCCCCGTCGCCTCCTCGCCACCCAAGATCACCACCTCACGTCATCGTCCCTCTGCCTCCTTGTCTCCAGTTGTTTCTCCTCCTCTCCTATTTAGCCTCCGTCGATCCTTCTTCATCCCCCATCCGCCCTTCAACCTTTGAGTGTCGGTGACAGTGGTAGCACACTGACCGACGAGATCCATAGTTTATCCTCTGTTGCTGCACCTCGTTAGCAGCCAACCCTCTACTCCCCTTCGCCAGAGCAGATCGAGCGACAACTAGGAAGAAGGCCTCCGCCATCTCCAACTCATAGGTGACTTCCTTCGCCTACACTCCACATTTCCCAGATCTCCTTTATGTCGCTTGCTCAAACTCCCTCGATCTCAATGCCTCCACACCACCTCTGAGACTCCAACCGCCCCTCGACCAGCGCCAGCTCGCCTTGTGCTGCCCTTCTTGTGTCGCGCCTCGCGACTGTGCGGCCGTCGCACCCTTCTCCAGACGCAGCAGCACGTGGCTATGCGACCCTACGTTCACTTATGCCCCCGCGCTCCAGTAGTCACCTCCACACACCTTGCAGCCTCACCTCACATCAACCAGCTGAACACCTCGCCACGTGCACCGTCTCCAGCCTTCGTGTGTGTGGCGCGCGACCATGAGCCTCCACTCCACCTTGGCTCGTGTGCCCGCCTCGGGCCACGTTCCCACCCTCGCCAACCGCCCAGGTCCATTCATGTGAGAATCACGTGATCTAGGGAGGCAATTTGCATCGCCCTCCCAAAGATCATCTATATACACCAAAGCCCCCACCCCCCCTCACATCAGGCATGTGATGCATGGAAAAATTTCCTAAAGCCCTCAAATTTTTCAAAAATTACAGATAAGTCCTCCAGGGACACATTTGAGAAGCAAACATCTAGTTATATTACATTTTAGTCCCTAGATCTTTATTTTATGATATCTGGCTGATTTGAACTCTGATTTTTATGCATAATATGTTGTTTTGAATCTTGTTAAATGCTCTATACCTTTCTATGCTTTGTGGATTGATCAGAGAATATTTATTGATGATAATTATTTGAGGAATAACTTGACATTTACAGGTTGAATTATTGATATATTTGTGCCATTTCCTATTGAGAAAATCTGACTTTATCTGCAGGATTTGAATGTGGGGACCTGAATTCGATTGATTCACTTATATTAATACTGAGGATCTTTGAGGATTTAATCTTTTCAGGGGACTCAAATGAGGAGAAATAAATTTAGTTCTCGATGTTTTACATGATTAAATTCCATTATCTTGAGGATTAACTGAGAGAGCATTTTGAGATTACAATCCAATTTATTTGAGGATTATTTTTGATCTCTTTAAATTGCAGGATTATTCATAGATCTATTCACATTCTCGCTTGTAGCTTGGATTCAAATTGAATACATTTTTTGACAACAACTATTTGATCTGTGATTTCCTTTTAAGGATAGTGATTAATTTATTTGGATTAAAAATTCTAGTCACAGATCTTGTGCTTATTTACCCACTCCGTTTATTTCGCATAGCATCTCTTATGAAACAGGTATTAACAAAATAATGAATTGATTATTAATATTAATTTAGAACCACGCAACTTAAAATCATCATTCCCTATGTTTGACCTCAGTACACTTACCAAGTAAAAATTGTCCACAACATTCAAAGATTGTGGTTTTTGATAACTCGATTCCTGCCTCCTATACTACGATAATACGACCATATTAAAGAGGTAGATTTCGTAATCATCATGTATATATTACATATATACTTTACCCATAGCTCGTACTTTCACATATTTTATGTATATCAATAGTTTTCTGTCGAGGTCTATCCCGTGGAGGTACTCTAATTGGATCAGTGATCGATTTCTAGGTTTCATCGTATATTCAATAAATACGTGATTGGTAATTTGGATGTAAAAATATGCGTGTTTTTAAAACATGTAGAACACATGTAAATTTGTATAATGTGCATAATGTATACAAGTTGTATAATCATGTATAAACTTTTGAAAATAATACTTATGTTGTAAAATTGTTGTAATTTTTTGTAAATAATACTTGTATGTAAATTGTTATAAAATGAGGTGTATAAGAAAAAAATTCACATAAAATTTGCTTCTCATTAAGTCTTGCATAAAAAAATAATCATCATCATTCAAAAACTTGTACTTCATTCATGTGCATTTCATGCATCTGTATTTCATTAGCATATCATGCATATGCAAAGTGGAAAGTCAGCGGGTTCTGAACCGAGTCATGAGTAAAAATCGAGAATGGAGTTGACTTGACCTTAATCCGCTTAATTTTTAGAGGAAATTCAGTGAAAAGTAGGATTTTAGAAACTTCAGGTCATAGACTCAATTCTCCAATTTCACAAGACAATGTCTAGACTTAGACTCTTAATGTCTAACCTGGTCGCCTCATTCTGAGTAGACTCTTGGATAAGGAACTAATCTGTACTTTACACCGCGTGCTTAGTTCAACTCAGATGAGGTGTTGGAAGATTGTGTGTCTTTTTCTTTGGTAGCATGGACATCTAAAGACCGGAGTACTTGGTTGAAATAAAGTTTCGGACGTGGGATGCACTACTAGCATAATTTTTCTAAGACCCTAAAACATGGGTGGGATAAAATAGTCTATATCTGTCGGGGCATAAAAGATCAATGTAGAGCCACCACGAATCCTACCAAAAAGAAACCAATTCCAAAAAGAATAATATTTGACCACAATGATCCAATCTACAGATGGTCTGCAGATCTGGTGGAGACTTGTCTACACTAGCCAAACTCCAAATGAGAGTTGATTACATTGGTTACCCTCCACTTCTTTTCCCCTTCTTCTATACTACTCTCTCCACTCGTTGTGAACAAACATGTTCCTGAACTTAGAAGGAAATACCTGACTTCCCGAGGACAAGTTACTAGAGGAGGAGTTTGCATGGTGGTTCAATATCTTGGATGGGAAGAGCTAACACCCTTCACACACCAGACACCGTTATTCAGTGTTCTTGTGGGATACTTTGGGATGGGATTGATATAAGATGACTTTTGAGTTGGGCCTGGATGATGATTTGTATAACTTCGAGACTATTGTTCTTAAAACCTTAATTATCATAAGAAGTTCTGACACAGTATTAATCCAAAGATCAAGTCAAGCTCTATTTTTGTCTTTTATTCATTCCCATGGTATTGAACCCAATCTCATTTCACTCATGCATTCATTTTAGTTGCTCGGGGATGAGCAAGGTTTAAGTATAGGGGGTTGATGAATATGTGATTCATCACTCTAAAAGATGAAAGTAGATCTTTGTTCCCAAGTAATTAATTGAATTTAATAATCTAAATTGCATTCTTAGCATTCATGGATGTGTAAATAATATCCATATTTTAGCATTCATAATTGCATTAAGAAGAAGCAAAAAATCATGTGTATATTATCACTCGTATATTCCCATGACTCCACCCATTTTTAATTATTTTTCACTAACTCCAAATCAAATAAAATCAACTTTTTTGTGTACATATTACTAACATTAACGAAGGAAAAATATCAAAAAGTACTAACTTGTATATATGCTCAATAAAACTAAACCTCGGTTTGGAGACAAAAAAACATAAATGTGAATATCTCTCTCATACAGTCTCTTATAAACCCCTACTCACCTTTGAATTAATGTACATTCAATTATCTACAAAACATGACTAAATTCAAAAGAATCAGAGTTCATATGTGAAACTTGGGTTTGGGGACCTCGTTGTCTATTGTATATATTAATTTATTTTTACACAATTATTTTATGTACAAAAATAATTCTTTTAAATTTAATTTCTTTTCATTTATTTTCTTTGATTTATATTTTAATAAAAGTGAGTAAAAATCCAAATCAAAATTGAATTAAAAATAAAAAAATAAATCACTCTGAGTCCATATATATAGTATGTATATAAGTCCCTTTGATTTTATTTCTTTATTTTATTAATTATTAAAATATCAAAAAAATAGATTACTATGTAAACATTTATTTTATATTTTATTTGAATTTAATTTTTAGTTTTATTCTATTTAAAAATTACAAAAAACTGCAAAACCCAAAAATCTGGTATTTTATAGATATAACATACCACTAAAAATGCACTTTGTACATATGATTTTATTTAGTTTTGGTCCCTTCACGAAAGTTGTAGATCTCGTCGAGGGAACAACTTTCATGAAGATCACTTTTTGATTTGACGTCATATTCTATTTTATTTTAAATTTTGTTTGCTTTTTATTTTTGATTTTTCTGAGAGCGACACAAGACATCTCTTGGAGCCTCCACGTGTCACCCCCTTTAACCTCTTAAGTCACCGATGGTTTGGGTCGTTGGGTAAGGGAGCTTGATCCAATGACCCATGTTAATTCACCCTTTTTCTTTTCTTTTTCCTTTTTATTTTTAAAGTCGCCACGCGACGCCTTGTACGTCCTCTGATCTGGGCCAATCCAACAACCCAGATCTGGTCATCCCCTCCATTTCCTCTTACCGTCCCACGTGCTCCGCCGCTCCTCGCCCAACCACTACTCCACGCACCCACGACCTCACCGTAACGACCACACCCCTCGCCTTCTCGCTCCACGTCCTCGATCTTCTTGCTCGACCTAATCACCCTTAAATCGACACCCCCATCGACCCATCGACCTTATTCGCAACTATAGGAGCTAAGGAAGAGGATCATCAGCATTTCCATCCTCACCGGTGACAACGTCGAGGAGCAAAGCTAGAGGGTGTATTGCCAAGCTCGTGCTGAGCTTCATCGAGCTTCTGCTGAGCTTCGAAGCCCTCTTCTTTGTCGGCTTCTTGAGGCTACAAACAGAGATGCCAATCAGCGCTCCACCCATTCCGGGGCAAGAACCCCTGGGTAACCCGTTCCTCCTCCTCCTCCTCCTTATTTTTCTTCATCTTCTTTCCTTCTCGCTTTGCTCCTCTCCTCCATCACACTTTCACATCGAGCTCTGCTCCTTCGCACCATATATCACTCACCACCACCTATCCTTCATGCCACTTCGCCACGCCATCAACTTCTCTTCTATTAGTCTTATTCTCCATCGTGCAAGGAGAAATCACTCCGCACCCTACTATTGCTTATGAATTTAACTATGATATGAAGCAATGGGAAAAGAAAATTCCCTATACACATCCAATGCAAACCATGATAACTCATCATGTCGTTGCGGGTTGCGACTACCTGGGAGGAGGAGAGGAGGAGCAATGGGCTGCTGGCCGTTGGGAGGAGGAGGAGGAGTCCTGCAGGCTGCTTGGGGGAGGAGAGGAGGAGTGCAACCTGTTGAGAGCAGGTTGCGGGGTGCGGTGGGCTGCTTGGGGAAAGGAGAGGAGGAGCGACGAGCTGCTGATTGCTGGTGGGAGGAGGAGGGATGCGGCATGACGCTTGGGGGAGGAGAGGAGGAGCGGTTGGCTGCTGGGAGGATGTGGGGGTGTAGCGGACTGCTTGGGCGAGGAGAGGAGGAGCGACTGGTCGTTGGGAGGAGATGCGAGATGCGACAAGCCACTGGGAGGAGGGGGGTCTGGTGGCTGCTATGAGGAGGGGTGCGGTGTAGGCGGGTGTCATGTGGAGAATAGAGGAGAGGGAGGAGGCGTGTGTGGGTGGGTGACAAGAGGGTTAGGGTTTTGACTCAGCAACAATTTTGGGGGAAATTTTGGAAAAATCCCATATTTGTCCTTTGTTTTCTGGGTATCGAATGTAAATCAAGATATAAGGGTTGTGAGTTTTGTACGAGCTCATAATTCCCAAATCATAATATTATGTGTTCATTTGTATCAAACTATTAACGAACTAATCTTGAGAGAACCTACCATTTCAAGGTTCGTTTCGTTTATGTAATTGAGCCCAAAGTTATGTTAAGGTTCGGTTCATTTATGATCGAATCGAATTCGAATCAGACTATTATCGAATCGAACTTGAGAGAATATCGAACCTAAGATTTTTTGATAGCCCGACACATCTCTCCTCTACTTCTCCCATTGCCCTCGCCTTGGCACAGAACTCCTCCTTGAGAAGCTCCAACTGAGGGATGCCTCCTTCTCCAGCCATCGGTTGTGTGTCGACTATTCAAGTCCCCTTTGAGCACCGCCGACCACATGTGGATTCACACTCCAGCCACCCCCTCAGTCGCAACTTCACCCTCTCCAAAAGCATCACGACCGCCTCACTGAGCTTAGCCATCCACACTCACCGACAAACACCACCGCCTTCGCCCCTCGGCCCTAGGGTCGAGCTCCAGTTACTACATGATTCTCATCAGGCGGTCAGGGTTGCTCCACGTGCACTGATTGTGTTTTCCACTCCCTTATCTGATAGCTCGGAACTCCCCATCAATCCTCACTCAATGCCTCTAGATTTGGAGCCACCGAAACTACCACAGGTCGCCACAGGGAGGCTCGGTGTCATGACCCTGATTCAGGGTCGTCGGATCCTCCCATATCCGGATCTGGTTACTCAGCAATAATTTATTTAGCAATCACAACTAACATTCAGAAACAGACTGCAATTAAAAATACTCAGAAGGAAGTATTTCAACACTTTTTCATTCACAAATAAAGTCCACATGATACATTGTCTCACTATAACCAGTTACATGCACATCAGCTAGAAGGAAATACAAAAAAAAGATTACTAATTATCTTACATAGTAAAGCTACTGTGGCTGGTTGAATGACTATGTTAGCTGGTTGGATTATTAAAGTCCTTGCGATGGCTCACCGACACCTGCTGGGTTTTCCATAAATCATAGGATAACAATTAGCGAGTTCTAAGCAATGAAGAATAGAAAAGTAAACAATTGTGTAATTTTTCAAAAAAATGTTATCACAAAAAGTTTCATTCATTCCACATCAGTTCAAAGTCCTATTCCTTATATTCCACATCAGAGATTAGTCCAAGGGAACCCCACCATTCATGGACTCTGAAGCTGTGGGCACTCTGGGATTGGAGAATGCGTTGATCTGGTGAGCTTATAGTGCCGTACGTCGCCTCAACCAATCCTCCAATACTACCCTTAATATATCCTTTTCTTTTATTAATTAGGGTCTCAAAACCTCAGCCTGGCAAACAAAGAAGCACACCGTCCTCGAGAACCCGATTGCTTGAAACCTCAGGCTAACCTTTAACCGCATAAACTAACAGTTTCAAATACATGGTATCATGACCCAGTTGCTATTGAACCACCCGTATCTCCACATGGCACGACCACATCTTCCGTCGTTCAACCCGAATATATTGGCTCCCAGTACCACACATTGCAAATCATTCATTTCGTGCGCACTTATCATAATAGGGAAACCATGTACCACCTAGGTAGGGTAACGTCAATACGGGTTCCTTCCGACAAGCCTACAGGTTATATGCCCGACCTGTAGTTCTACTCCCAACCATTCTTAACATAAGAAACAATCCTTTTTAGGATCCAACTCAAAGCACATCAATTCATGATGTAAATCCTCCGTTAAGCCTTAGATTTTCTTAAACATAAATACTGAGTATAGACTTACATATATATTAATTCTATACACACACACACTCACTCACTCGTATTTATGCTCATTTTAACTTCCAAGCCCTAACATTTCAAGTCACTGCATCCGTTCGATGCTTAGACCTTGTTTTAGTGGGAATCACAAAGCAACTTTTCATATTTCTCAAAAATAGCCAAATGAGGGTTATTCGTAGAGAAGAACATAAAATCAGAAATTTAAACGACTTCATATGAAAACCCAACAGCAAAAGGAAGGATTTTGTTACCTAATCAAGCTCTCTCTCGCGTATGCAGTGCTTTATCGTATTTCATTTTCAAAATGGATGATTTAAGGCTCCTGAAACGATTAAATTTCATTTTCGTATCAAAAATGCTAAGAATGTGCCAAGAACAAACGAAGAATGCGAAGAACACACGAAGACACGAAGAACGCGAAGAACATATTTTCTCTTGAAATTTCGGCAGAGCTTCCCCTTATACGGGTGATATTTCTAGGAAAATTTCGGTAGAGTTTTCCCTTATATCGGGACATATTTCTAAGAACATTTCAGCAGAGTTTCTCCTTATAAAATCATCGAAAGGAAAATGGTAAGGAAACTGAACATGAATCCAAAAACCTAGCTCACGAAGAAAGCTAAGAGAGGATCGTACCTTCCTCCTCCTTGTTCTTCCGGCAATGCTTCGCTAGTGCCCCTTCTCTACTTCTCACTCCTCCTCCTGACCTCTCAACCCTAGCCCTTGGAGTGGTGGTGGTAGTGGAAATCGTAGAGAATGAATGGGTAGGGGGTATTTATAGGTTCCATAAAACTGCTAACCATGGTCGGTAAACCATGGTTTAGACCTTAACCGCGGTTAGCGGCCCATGGTTTTGGCACATGGTTTTGACCAAAACTTATCTGAAACTTATGTCCTAAGTTAGAACATTCCATAGGATTCTAGATTCGCTAATGGCGTTTAATTAACACTGATAGTTATTAACTTTTCACTAATCACGATTTAACTTTCGTGGCTTAAGATTAACTTTTTCTAACTATTGATTAGTGTTTGCTAATGGTCATTAGTGGTTTTCAATCCATCATTAGTTTCCTTAATCACGATTAATTAGTTTTAATGACGGTCATTAAGATTTAATGACATCTTAAGCTTGCTTACTTCTCTTTCTTCCGAAAATCATAACAAATCGAAACGAAGTCCAATTGACACGAAACGAATTCTGTTGGTTTCCTCTTGACGAGCAGGATCTTATTATTAAGGATCCGAGAAATGCCAAGTTCAAGGCTTTACACTCGGGAACCGAAGCTTCGCTCGCTGCTTGAGCCTCACACCCTTACGTACCTTGTTCGTGAGGCACATGGAAGATGGCGAAAAACCCTCGCAGGTTTTGGTAATTGCATTTTAGTTTTTTATGTTTATTCTAGCATCATGAAGTTTTATTTTGGAACCTCATTTCACATCATTTTATTTTTATAAAAATAGTGTGCTTTTGAGTGTTTAATTCTCCATGATATTTTGTTTATTTTTTGTGAGTAGTGGTTATTTTTTGAAAATAGAATTAGCAAAAAATTATATATTTTGCCCATTTAAGATTATTTAACTTGTAGTAAAGTTACCTTGCTCCAAAAATTCTCAAAAATTCATATTTGGTGGAAATAAGTGTTCTATACATAATGCCCTAAAATCATTTGATTTACACACATATTTTGCTTACAATAAATGAATTGGTGAAATTGGTAATTGAATTTTAATTCTCTGTAAACTTAGTATTTTAGGAGTTATAATTTTTCGGGATCATAATTAAACATATATCTAATAATTTTAATTCTGGAAAATAATTAGATTTACTAGTTATTAAAATTGAATTATTGAAAATCACAGTTTGTTTGTTTAATTCATAAAAATTCCATTTTGCATCTAAAAATTTCAAAAAAATACATAAGGTTAATTTCATCATTTTTATCCCAATGTCTCAATGCATGCATTTTATACCATAAAAAATACAAAAATGTGTTCTGGATTTATCATTGATTAAATAATTAAGGGAAAATAGCCTTCGGAATTTTTGAGCCTAATTGCACATTAATTCAGATTTTACATTCTAGGATAATTTAACCTTAAAATTAGCATTCTACATTTGCATTTCATCATTATCTGAATAAAAAATTATTAAAAAATTTCTCCTAAAAAATCTAGCATCTAAAATATCTGAAAAATCACCTAAGGAGATAGTTGCCTCCCTGAGTTCGACCTTGGGCTTGCCCAAGTAAAATAAATTAGACCACTTTCGCATTTAATTAAACATTAATTGAGTGGTCATTTTTATTAATATGAATTTGCTCGACTACAATCATAGTTGTAATTCTACATTATTAGCCAGGGTATTTTCGGGTTTTTTTCAGCATCCGTTGTTGCCTTGGAGCTATTTTTTGTGTGACTACATGGTTTACCAGTGGTAAAATACTTTTAGCATTTATTGTTCTTACTTTACTTGTAGTATCTGAGAGACATGTGATGTACCATGTATGTATGGTCAGTTGTTAAATGCATACGTCAAATATAATACTGTGGACATGAATTGTAATGAAAATGAATGGTAGACGTGCTATGAACAAAAATGAATTTTTAATTCCAGTCTCTTGTGCTATTTTCATTCTATATTGTGTATTTCGAATGTGGAATTGTATGTGCATGGAATTGGTTTGCTGAGTACTCGGATCTTAGGGTGATGGTCACAATACTTACCAAGTGAAATAAACAATCTCACCATACTTCATTGACTATTTTGTGGCTTTTGATTGACTGTTTTATCTTGTGCTAAAATAATTTGGCATAATTAAGAGAGATATTTAGTGATTCGTCAAATTACATAATCGTAGAATGCTTTATGTAAAATATGAAATGATAGTGCAATACAGTTTTATTGCTAAATGACTCACTAGGGGATTACACATCCACCATTATCAACAATATAATGCATCTACAACTGGCTGAAAGGCATATTTAAAAGAGTAGCAATGAGGCTTACAAAGAAAGTAGAGAAGTGAAGAACTCCACCACAAAAGTTATTGTTGAACAAAGAGGAAGATGACTCTAGCATCCGCCTCAAACAACTCGTTAATTACAACAATTTATAACTTTATTTCAAATCGAGAGGGATATCTCTAGCATCCATAATTGGATTTAGGTTCGATCTTTGTATCTTAGGATTTCTTTCTTTGTTCATTAGACGTAGAGTCACAACAAATTTATTAGATATGATTGCCTCGAGTTTCCCATTCACTTCATCACTATATCTTATCTTTGTAAAAGAGATTGGAGTAAATGAATTATATCTTTATGATGCATCTTTTCGCTCAAAATAATTTTTATATATTGGAACTAGTGATCCTTGAATCTCCAATAGAAACATACTTGACTATAGTCAATGCTCATGTACATGGTGCAACCTTTGGGAAATTAAATATATGGTTGCCTCAATTTGGTGGTTTATGTGAATGACCACGTGTGACTTCTCCTATTCCTTCTTTATCCACAAAATCTCTTTTTTAACCCAACATATGTGAGATAAATAAACTAAACTAGTGTTACCTTTTACTTCTTTAAAGTTCAACTAAATCCATTGCCATACAAAGTATCCAGGACAAATGATTGATTGTCGGGATGAACCTTTTCTTATATTCAAGTAATTTTTGAGGCCTGAGGAAGCAATGCGGTCCATTCTAGTTGTTGTACTATACTATTCTATACACTTTTGTAATATCATCTCATCCACTTCTACTTTTCCACACAATGATGATGGAAAACTCACGTAATTCTTGTCATCCCTATATTGCCGACAAGGTTGCTAATCAAAATGAATTGTAATGAATGAACCTATCATTGAATTCGATTTCACAAGAAAGTTTGAGAGTTTGCGTTCAATCTTTGTTTGGCAAGATTTGATAGGATATGTCCGGCTTTGAGTTCATTTAGAAAACAAAGTTTGAGTTAGTTTCAATAGTAGTTCATTAACTATTTAACTTAACTCAATTTTTTTAAATAAATAAGTTTGACTTAACTCAAATTTTTTAAATAAATAAGTTTGAAATTAAAGTTAAGAAGTTATTTAAGTTGAAGTGGTAAAAATCTCACATATTAATATCATAATTTCTTTAATCCAAAAACTTCTCATGTGTACAAATATGAAGTTATACACACATACGTAGACACATACACATATACATATATTGAACTCGAACTTTTGTCGAACGAACACATGCTATGTTCATGTTTGGTTCGTTAAGCCATCAAACTAACAATTAAAGTTCACATTTAGTTCATTGATAGAGATGAAGATTTTTCGAACTATTATCGAACGAATTCTAATCAAATAGGAACGCCCTGATTGACGATAGTCCACCTTCTTGACGAGGATGATATTGGTTTTTTTCTGAAAGCAAGCGAATAATGTTCCCTAAGGCCCCGTTCGGTAGGGGGCAACCCTAGGTTCAGGGATTCCCCCAGGGTTTAGGGTCAAAACCCTCATTTCCACCCTAATGGGTCCTATAACTATATTTTATCCTCTCTCTCTCTCTCTCTCTCGTAAGGCCCACTCAAAAACTACTCTCTTTCTTATTTAATTTACGAAACAACTCATTTCTTTTCATCCATTATAACAAAAAATAAAATAATATACATGAGATAAATGAGGCTGCCCCCATCCCATTTTTGGCTGTTTTTTTGTTTTTCGGAAAATACCGTAATATATTTTCATCAATATCCCTCTGATATGTCATTCCAATTTTGTCAGAATTATATTCTCATGTGTCCTCCATCTAGAACATGTAATTTTAGATGGTCTTAGAATTTATGTAATCGAGCTATTCTGTGTGACGAGCATATGAGTCTCTCTTTCTGATGAAATTGGAATGACATATTAGATGGATATAATGATAATATTTTAAAAAAAGCCGACAAAAAGGAGGCAACCATATGAGGCAACTTCATTTCTCTCAATACCCAACTTAATCACTTTTCGGCTTTTTTTAAAATACCCAACTTAATCACTTTTCCAACTTCAATGCAATCACGTACCTCCAACCAAATATAAAAAAAATCTACTCACCGAATAATCTACTTTTTCACACGATTACCCACGCCCTCCAACCAAACTCGCCATTTTGGAAATTTTCCTCTAACGCTAATTTCTCCGTGGACCCCCACACCAAAAAAACCCTGGCTCTCTAAGCCGCCACACCTCTCCCCTCACCCTCCGTCGTCACCCCCGCGATCGCCATTGCTTCTGAAGCATGATGGATCTTGCATCTACCTACGACATCTCCCGCACATCGGAGTTCATACGAGGCGGCAATTTCAGCCGAGTGGCCTTGCAGGTAACCTCTTCACCTCCTCTCCAATACCCAACATCTCAAAACCAAAGACAACTTCACCTCATCTGAGTTGCTGATCCTCCCCTTATGCAGTTCCCCGACGAGCTCCTCAAGGACTCGCCATGGGTGGCCAAAGCCCTGAGGGAAGAGGTAGGTCGTAGCGGCGTCCGCTTCTACGTTATGGCCGACACCGCCTACGGCAGTTGCTGCGTCGACGAGGTCGCCGCTTCTCATGTCGATGCTGATTGCGTCGTCCACTATGGCCATGCCTGTATGACCCCGTAAGTCTCCGTATCGCTGCCTCCTCCCCCTCCTCTTTCCACCACCACCAGCGCTCCTGCTGTTGCTGGATTTTTGTAATTCTCTCTCAGTGATAAATATCAAGGACAGTGCGCCATGCCCTTCCTCTGATTATGGACAACGCTTCAACGGTGCGAATAACTTATTGGGTTCCCTTAGTGGTGGAAATATGGCTGCCCATCCTGCTAGTGCCAATATTGGCCTTCCCAGTGCTTCTTTTTCACTCTCCAGTGCAACTTCTCCTTTCTCAAGTGTCGCTGCTTCCTGTCATAAATCAATCACAATAATCACTAGTATGACATTGTAGTCAATATAGTCCAATCTGACCAGAATTTCATTCTCGCTGAATTGATGAAGTGCCCCATGCCTAACTGGAACATACTCTGTAAGTATGGCCTTCCCCTCCCAGCAAGGAGCGATTTTTGGTTTGAAATCATTACCACCGTAGAGCCTTACTCTCACAACCTTTTAGTGATTGGGGATTTAAATGCTCTTCATATCATGTCAGACAAGAAAGAAGGTAAGCAATGCAGAGAAGGTGATTCCCACCATCTCAGTAACTTCTGTCATGTTTTGGGTTAATTGACCTTGGTCATGCAGGTCCAGTATACACTTGGACCAATAAGCAGCAAGGTAAAAAAACATTAAGGAAAGATTGGACAGGGCCCTTGCCACCGGGCCTTGGTCTTCTCTCTACCCTCGAGCGGGAGTTCTTCATCTCCTTCTTTATTCAGTGATCATAACCGTATATTTATAAAACGGAAAGGGAATTACAGAAAAGGTTCAGACAATGGCGCTTTGAACAATGGTGGACAAAGGAAGCCTCCTTTCATAACAAGCTCCATGAATTGTTCTCAAGAGAAAAGTATGCTGGAAGCATTCTGCGCATACTCATGAATATGAAGACAGACTTGACCAATTGGGCCAACCATGAGGTCAAACACTGGCGCAGAAGAAAGACGAATTTAGAAGCTCATCTTACTCAGTTTCAGGAGCTCAATAGTCAATACCACAGATGAGGTGCTGTCAAAAATTGACGAATTGGAAGCACAATATGATAAGGTCCTAAAAGAAGAAGAGTTGTATTGGTTCCAAAGATCTAGGCACCAGTGGGTTAGTCAAGGTGATCGGAATACCCGATTTTACCACCTTTTTGCAGTAAACAGGTGATCAAATGAAATTAATTGGATCAAATTACCAGATGTGACGTATACAGTGTCCCGAGAAAAAATCGAAGAAAACTTATGTCCACATTTTCAGCAGAGATTTTGTCGTTCCAGTCAAGTCCTTTACGCTAATCTTGTATTTGGAGAGCATGACCTGGCAAGCGGAGCTTAACTGGAATTGTTGAGTTCCATTCCTACCAAAGAGGAAATTTGAGACACAATCTTCTCCATGCACCCATCCAAAAGTCCAGGACCGGATGGGTATCAAGAGGGATTTTTTCAAGAGAATTGGTCACTGGTACAAGAGGGTGTTATACCACATCAGTTAAATAAGACCTTCATTGCTCTGGTCCTAAAAAGACAAAATTGTGAAGGTCAAGTGATTTTGGACTAACAAGCCTCACCAAGACACTTTACAAATTGATAGCCGAGCTGGTGGCCAGAAGGTTGAAGCATGTTCTTACATGGATTATTTTTGATGGGGTGCCCAACTGCTTAATAAACTAATATATACTTTTTGAAAGGGATATAATGAAATTCCTTGATTGGACCCTCTGAGGGGAAAGCAAAATTGGTTAATAGTTTACTAGGGAGTATGAACTCAGACTGATGGTGAAGATACGGACCGCAGAGAACTCCCACACCTCGACTACTGCCAATAATCCCAAATCAAAGCGCCTTTCTGGAAGATAGGCAAATCGATGATAATGTGATAGCAGCAAAGGAAATCATCCATTCTAGGAATAGTAGGAACCAAAGAGGATCCTACACAGCTATCAAATTGGATATTGAAAAGGTGTTTGATCGATTAGAATGGAGGTTTGTACTTAGTCTACTTTCTCAACTGAACATTCCTCCACTGCTCATTAACCTCGTTGCGCCATGTATCACATCCAACTCCATTTCCATGCTAATAAATGGCTCAATTACCCCTTCTTTCAATCCCAAGCGTGGAATTCGCCAAGGTTGTCCTCTGTCCCCTATCTTTTCATCCTGACTACTGAATTTCTATCTAGACAACTCTCGGTTGCTTGGCAGGTGAAGGTCATCTCTGGCTATAAAGTGGGAAGGAATAGGACTCCAATTACCCATCTTATGTATACAGATGATACAATTATCTTTGCTAAAGCATCCTGGCAGGTGACTAAATCTCTCATTGACATTTTTCAACACTATGGCTTCCTATCAGGTTAACTCATAAACTATTGTAAGTAAAAAATTATGTTCAGCAAGAATTCTCCAGAACTACTTCGAGCCGTTATTAACAACATTATGGGCATACAAGATACTCTCAAGGATGACCTCTATCTTGGATGCCCTCTAAAGGAAAAAAAGGAGTGGCAGCTCATTACATCAAATAGTGCTCGAAAAGGCTTCATCGAGATTAGCGGGATGGAAGCGTAAGACCCTCTCCCAAGCGAGTAGAACTATTATTCGCCAATCAGCGCTTATCTCCATTCCAACATATCTCATAGCCATGTCTCAAATTCAAGACAGAACCTGCAAGGCTCTGAACGTTATTGCATGGGATTTCTGGTGGGGTCTCATGGCCACGTGCAATAAGGTGGTTTGAGAGTATTAAATGCTTGCTATAACATGAATTTGGTGGTAATCTCTTCTCTCGTATTTAGGGGTCAAAATATGATTAATAACTTTATAGATGAAGGAATCAAAATAAAAATGATTTTTTTATTTCTGTTGTTGTACTTTGGCATGTTATGCTTAGGGCTGCTAATTGAACTGAACATGTTCATGATTGTTTAGCATTCGTTCGATAATAGTTCGAAAAATGTTCATTCATTGCACAATGAACTGGATATGAAATCCAAATATTAATTTGATAAACTTAACGAATCGAACTGAACTTAACGTACATTTGTTCGATAAAGGTTCGAGCTTGATTAGACTTTATATCTATATATATATATATGTATACACGTAAAATATTTTGAGGCAAATGAAACTAAGTATCAACAGAGGGATTCAACCTAATTTAACATGAACCCTTTTCTATTTTTATAAATGCCTATCAAACTATCGAAGTTTATTATCAAACTCTAGTTTCAAATTGTTCATTTAAATGTTGACCTTAAGAATAACAGTTAACGAACTACTAGCGAACTGAACTCTAACATTCATTTTCCAAACAAACTCGAACTCGAACTTGTGCTACCAAACTTATATCGAACCGAACTCGAACATAGGTTCGTTCTACGCAGTCCGGTTCGATTACCAGCCCTAGTTATGCTTAGTGATACAATGCAAATGCTAAACCTTTCAATATGAATTAAATGTCATAACATTTTCTAGTACGTATTCATGCATTGTTTTCTGTTTCTATTTACTTGTATATGAAATTAGATTACATGCATGTCAAATCTTTGATGTAGTTATGCTATAACTCCCTACACGAGAACATTTAGATAAGATCCGAATTAACCTAAGGTAGGGCTATTACACGTGTGTATGTAAATGTGTATGTATTGTATGCACATATATATGCACATATATATATATGTAATATGTATATAAACATAAATGTATGCACCTACATATACATGCATGTATGTAGGTAAGCATGCGCGCACGTACCTATATACGTTCGTAGGTATATAGATACATAGGTATGCATGTACATACGCATGTATGTACGTACATAGGTACATACATACGTATATATATATTCATGCATGTATGTAGATAGATATACACATTAGTTCAGATGTATGTATCTAATCGAATTGAGTCGAATTACTATCGAACAAATTCATATTAATTTAATTTTGATTCATTTGAAAATCGAATGCACGTCAAATTCATATTCAGTTCATTTTATTTGGTATCAAATTTTTCTCAAATTTTTATTGAATGAATCCCTAATCGAATTTGAATGATTCAATTCAATTAGCGCCCTTAGCTGGAGGTACGCACTAGGGTGACATCATGGGTTGGGGGCAGTCAGGGTTGTGGTGGGTGGTTGGGGACACAGTTGGAAGGAGGCATGGCTTGCTTGGGAAGGAGAGGTTGATGCTCGGTTGGAAGCAAGGTGCGCCTGGAACTGCAGTGAAGCTCTTCGGTGCAGAGTGTTGGACCATGAGGAGGGGGAGAGGTAGGCGACGTGGGTTGGGTGGGAGACCACACAGATACCAAGTCGAAATTAGAATGAGAATTACTTGACTCATATTGAGAACTCTAAAGCTCCTTATATAGGTGGAATTCTAGGGTTAGGGTTACGATAAGAGATGCCTCTCTGCTTAGAGGATCGGAGTATCCGAAGGGTTAGGTTTACGTAATAAAATTTAAGAAAGACTTTACCTGGAAATGGTTTATTTTTCAAAAAGGAGGTTCACTTGTTCTCTTATTATGCCGATGAATAGACAATCCATCTTTGACTTTGCTGTGTTACTGGGGGATTCTGAGATCTATTGGAAGAATAAGAAGTAGCACGTTATACTCTGATCCGACGTTGAATTGGAATATAGGGCCATCGAGTCTACACATAGATATTCCTCTACATATGCAGTTATAGAAAGGCAACCAAGCTACCACATAACAAACAACTTTTTTGTCATGAAAGAACCTAGCACATTGAGGTTGATTGTCGCTACATCAGGGACATGGTACAAAATGACCTCATCTTTACTGCTCATGTTTCCTTATCTTAACAAACTGCAAATATATTTACCAAAGCTCTCTCCAAAGGACCATTTCAGAATTGTTTATCTAAGGTGAGCATGATAGATATCTCTGCTCCATCTTGAGGGGGAGTATTGGGAGATATTTACTGTAATTCCTCAAAGGTATCTTTATCATCTATCTATTGAGATGTAACCTATGCATAATCTTCCTTATATAGGAGTGCTAGGGTATCCACTTATAATTTAGAAAAACAATCTTCTCTTTATTCTCACCCATATATTAGCTTGTAACCTAAGGGTACGTTTGGTTACCCGGTTACCCTGAGACAATGCGGTTTATCCCCCTGCATTCCTGGGTTAGAATTCCATCAGAAATTAATGTGACATCACATCACATTCCTTATTCCAACCCTCTCCCAACCCTCATAGCCATCCAAACAACTACTATTCACAGGAGGTTACCCCAACCCACCACATCTCAGTAACCAAACATACCCTAAGGGTAATGACTCGGTTCGTACTTGGCTCTAATCATTTAAAGCAGATTTAGTCAACGAAGTGGTCCACGGAGTTAAACTCTTTACCTTCTTGCTATACAATATAGAGAACACTCTGTCTTCTATGTTTCAGATTTGGAGCAAATACCATGAAATCATGTTTATTTGTTAGAACTATGCCAAACACTTTGGCTTAAAAGAAATGCTATGAATCTAAGAGAATTGGGTTGCAGTACATTACTTTGGGCTTGACATGGTCCAAACACCTTCAACGGATCCCTGCCTTTACTCTATACATAGTAGCTAGATCTGGACTTATACTAACCAAATTTTTTTAGAAGAGAAAGGGAGACATTTCAAGATTTTATTTCATCAACCATTGGGACCCATCACACTTCTATTTCATTGAAACAGAGAAAACTTACATGGCGCTATGATACAAGATGCAAGATACAATATTCACACTATGCTACATGATTCCAGAAATCACGCATCACCCTACAATGCTCAAGAACCTTTTCACAGTATAACGATTGCCCACGAAATGTTATCTCGTTTCTACCCCGTCAAATTGCCCATGAAATGGCGAACTTGTATGAACTATCAGCCTGACTATTGCCGCACACCGCTCTAATGCAACTCCAAAAGCTAGATGCACCGTCCAGTAAGCCACGGAATATACACCTTGCTCCAGACCTGCGTCGAGTGCACACAAGAGAAGAACAAATGGTCCAAGTCTTCCACCCCGGATTCGTATTTGTCGTAGTTATGGTCTTCAATACCAAGAAGTTGACCCCGACATCTCTTCGTAAGAACCATGCCAAGATCGAACAACTATAGGAAGACCTTGACATTGTTAGGCATCTTGCTCCTCCATATGATCCCAACATCCAGCATGATGTCCTTGTGCACCTGCTCACCATCATCACTGAAGAAACGGTAGGCCTTCTTCATCGTGAATCTAGCATCACCTCAAGTGAAACGATCTTTGCCATCCTCAGGCCCTTGAACCTCTATTAACTCCCAATGCATCCTGAGTAGGTCCTCCATCCTACCATCAGAGAGCTTGGAGGGGAACTTGAAGGCCCACATACTATGCTCGCACATATTGCACAACTGCGTATCCCTCCCATAAGCCAGGCTAAAGAGTCTAGGGAATCTCTCCTTTAGACCCCGTCTCTCGTCTAATCGTTATGTCAAAATCTAAGCCCCTCCCCATCTCCTAGGATAAGCTTCATCTGTTGACGCATATAGAGTAGTGCCTGTATCCATTACCATCTGTTATCGCCATCTCAGGTAATCGCATGCCACATCACTGAGGGGGTACGCATTCGTGTGACCTCCAAGGACATAGGAATGTTATAAATCCTCCTCATGAGCCGACACACCAAATCCTCCGAACTCCCCGTAACGGAATCACCCACTTTGCCACCAGTGCTTTGTTCATCTCCTCCAATATGTCACTACCCCCAAGTCGCCCTTCTTCTTCTTCGTAGTTGTGATCTTGCCTCAGTCCACCAAGTGCACTCCTTTCCTTGCCTGCTTCCCATCTGACCAAAAGAACCGCCTCATCAACGCCTCCACTGCCTTCCATCACACCAATCTTCCCTCAAGTCTTGCAATCACCGGCCTCCAATCACTGGCACACAACTGCCCTGCCACCGACGGGAGCCCCTGATACGTGACATGCAAACCACCGATAGGGCATCCCAAAATGGTGGCCGCCGCCTGTGCCTCCTACTCCAACACCCCAAAAGGTGCCAAAATCGATTTCTCTCTGTTGATTCGCAACCCCGAGATGTCCCAAAAATGTCAACTATGCGTGTTGTTCGCCGGACCTTATCCAAGTCTGCCCCAAGAACAACATAGTGTCATCCGCATACTGGATCAGAGGAATCGAGATATCTCCATTAGCATAACCGTCACACCAGTCCAAATCCATCACCTGCTGCATCAGAACTGCCAACGCATCTGCCACAATGATGAAGAGCAGAGGCGCAAGGGGGCATCCCTTCCTAACCCCCCTCTGTGGTTGAAAATAGCCTCCTTCTGGCTTGCCATTGGTGAGTACCACATAGGATACCGTTGTGATACACTGCATAATCCACAACTTAGGAAAACTCTCTTCTCCAGAGAGGTCCACATGAACCGTCAACTGACGTAGTCATATGCCTTAGCAAAGTCAACTTTCCAAAACAACCCTTTGGTCTTGCTCCTTCTCCAATCCAACACCAATTCAGATGCTAACACCAATCCATCCGCCATGAATTTCCCAGGGACAAAACCTGTCAGCTCCGGAGAGATGATAGACGATAACACCTCTTGAAGGCGATTGGTCAGGATCTTTGCAACAATGAAGTAAATGGCATTGGAGAGAGCTATGGGCCTGTAGTCCTCCACCTTATTGGGAACCTCCTTTTTTGGCAGAAGAAATGAGGGCTTTATTTAGCTTATCAAAACCCTTTGGCATCCCGAAATTCCTGGATGACCTCAACCACGTCAGTCTTGATCACATTCCAAAATTCCTTGTAGAAGAGAATGAGGAAACCATCCGGCCCCGGTGCCCCATCACTGTTTAGCTGGAACAAAGCTTTCTTGATCTCCGCTTCCGAAAACTCATGCAAAAGGGAGCTCGCCTGCACATCTGAGATCCTCGAGACCTCCCTTCCCCTCCATCCCCAGCCAACACGAACACCCCTCCTATTAAAAGCCTCAAAGTGAGACCGAAGTGCCAATCCCACAACCTGGTCACCCTGGACCGCATTATTACCAACCACAATAGAGTAAATAGAGTTTCTGCGCCTCCGACCACTCGCCATGGCATGGAAGAAATGCGTGTTGGCATCACCCTCCTTCAACCAACGCTGCCTGGATCTCTGTCTCCAAGCCAACTCCTCCCTTTTTTCCTCCAGATGGATCTCATCAAGGTGTTTTCCCCTCTCATCAAACTCCTCTACTGTTAGCACCCTTTCATCCTCCAATCTATCCAGCCTGCACACCTCCTCCTTGATCCTCAACCTTCTGGACCATCTGAACATCCAGTTATTCCTGTGGAACTCCACCAAATGCCACCTCAACGTAGTCAACTTTGCTGCCAACCTAGCAGTAGGAGAACCCTGATGGTTTGCACCCATTCCAGAAAGTAGCCACTAATTCGCGGAAACTATCCTCCAGAAGCCAAGCCCTCTCAAATCGAAAGAAGATCTAGACCACACATGTTCACTGGAGGACCAAAGCAGCGGAGTATGTCAGAGTGTGCTCTTGGAAGAGTAGACGCCCCCGCCAATGGAAAGCTTCCACCATCTCCGCAGAAATAAGAACCTGTCGATTCGGGATCTAGTTCCGCCACGTGTATCGACAACGCAAAGCATCCACAACTTGCATGCCTGCCTTACCAATGAAGTCCCACAAATCAGAGGACCCCACGTTACCGCCACTGTGGTCCCCAGAGCGGTCCTCCAGAAACAGAGTGGTGTTAAAATCCCCCGCCATGATCCACTGGTCCAAGGGAAATCTCGTTCTCACCAAACACATCTCATCAACTAGCTGTGAGAAGTTCACCCTATTACAGGACTCATACGCATTGGTGACGATGACCCTACACCCATCTGCCTTCCGCCTCATCACAAAGGTAATAGACTTCCCGTGAGGTTCTCAAGCTCCAAGTCGAATTTCTTACCATTCCAGCCTGTTATCAAACCCCTGGCTACCCCATTCGAGGCAATGGCACGAAATTCCCGCAACCTGCTCCCTCCGACATCCTTCCACATGTTCTTGAAATCAGCAGAAGTTTTGGTTTCCTGTAAGACAACTACATCGACATTTCGTTCCATAACCATGTCCCACACTGCCACCCTCTTCTCAGTCCTTCCTAGGCCCCTGACGTTCCAGGAAATAACATTCATTTGAAACGACAACAACCCTGGCCTTCGGTACCAGCCCCATATGTGCCCCGAGACCTTCTTCCAGCCCTTCATCCAGTATTTCCTCAACCATAACTCCCTTTACGACTTCCTCTACTACAGTTCTACCACCATCCAACCCTTCATCTAGGACTTCCTCAATCACAAATCCCTCTGCTCCAATCGAACCACCATCTAGCCCATTTTTGACCCCAATCGCTTCATCATCGCCCACCATCTCCACTTCTCCAGATGTTATGCAAGGCATCTGACCTTCAGTCCACAGAAGACACGGATGACCAGCCTGCTTGCTATCTCCCTCTTGTGGAAGACCCCGCTTTAGCATCCCTTGTGCCCATCCCACCTCCCTCGCTTCAAGCCACCAGTAAAACTCGAACCTCCTCTGCCTCCTATGTTCCTTGAGCCCTTGGCGACTGTAACTTCTCCCAAAATGCTCCAAGGCCAAAAGGTCCACCTCGTTTCAGAATCACCTAGGCTATTCCTCTGCCCATATCTTGACTTTGCATCTGATCGCCACAACGAAAGCCCCTCCATGCCGTACCTCGGAAAAACAAACGGGTTGTTTGGCTGCCGAAACCACCCTTAATGCATGCATAGCCACAAGCATGCCCGCTCGCCCCCCGACTCCGTGGTGCTGTGCGCGGTCGCTTCCACTAAACTCATAGCCCCTAGCCTCTGCACTGGCACCACCAAACCATGCCTAAGGCATTCTCCGCAGATGACGATTGGATCCTCCCAAAACCATTCACACGATCGTGGATCCGGGCCACATTCTCATCCAACGACCCTCTACAATCGAGCCAGCTATAACTGAGTTTGAGTGCTCGTCACCCCTCAGATCTGTTTTTCCACTAAGAGGATCCCTCACGCCCGAATGCATCGCTTCACAAAAACGCATATTCGGACCTTCTGCACTTGCCTGACCCACCATCACAAATGCATATGAAGCACTATTGCTCGTAGAGATCTTGCCATCCCCCTTGGGCCCCGTGCCATCGCGTTCTTTGGAGACATCCTTTCCCCTTTCAACTAACCCCTTCGAAAACTTTCCAGGAAGCACAATAGCTTTTCCATTCACGGTAAAGTCGTCTCTGTCTCCCGAGACGAGCTCCCTATCAGCTCCTCATCGGAGCTGCACGAGTCCGTCGACGCCTCCCGTACCTCCAGGCGCACCGCTCCGCCTTGAGAGCTAGTCTAACATGTTAAATAATACTTCTAGATGATCTAAACAAGCTCAAGGCTCTAAGATTGAATCTTACGAGATTACTCAACTTGCTTTAACCTTTTTTAACTGTAAATTCTACGACTGGATTTGTACCTAGCAGATATGCTCACCCTTGTGCTTTAAAAAAAAGATCGAATATTATGAAATAAACAAGAGAAAGTATTTGAATACATACACAAATATCGATGATAGAAGCCTTGTACACCTTTGCATGTCCCCCCTTTTATGTCTAAAAAGAGCACTCCCGCCTCAACAACAACAACAAAGCTTTTTCCTACATTAATTAGGGTTGGAATGTAAGGATTCGTCAACTTCGACAACCTGTTGGGCTTTGTCCCAACTAGAGCTGATAAACCGCTACAATGTGCTTCAACTGTAACTCCCAGCCGCGGGAATAGAGGTGAATTGTGGGGATTACTAGCCTGGACAACCTGTTGGGCTTGGGCCAAACTAGAGCCCTTAACCACAACCCAAAATACTTAAAAAAGATAAAATAAAAGCATTATGCATGTAAGGATCCATCAACTTTGACGACTCCCTGGCAATGTTCAAGAATGTGGCTGCATGAATTGCGTATGCATGTAGCCTCATATACCGATGCGATTAGTGGACCAAATCACATTCTCTACGTAGTGTATTATGCGGTCTAGGCTTCATATTCGATTTACATAACCATATATTACATGGTATACACTGTTTATTCAGTCCACATTCTTGATAGAGTTGATACATAGCTTAGACTTTAACATTGAATTAATTCAAAAACTCATTTATTTCTATTACCATTTTTAGGTATTGTATTAAGGAGACAAATGCTTCTATAGAAGCCATGTTTACAATTTTTTGTTATAAAAAATTATATTAAATCATCAAACTAATCTTATTTTTCAACATTGAATCGTGAATTCTACTAATTTGGAAATGAATATTAATAATGACTTGCCAAATATTTTCTTTTAGCAAATGCAAATCCGCACAAATGTGTATTTCTCTGTATACTCTCCGGCATACTGCATAGTCCTTGTATAATGACCTCTCTAAATGAAATCACATACTACATTTCTGGATTTTGCTCCCTGTACTCCCTTGATTATTGGCATATCACTTGATAGACCGCTACAATGTGCTTCAGCTGTAACTCCCAGCCGCAGCCCTCGGGAATGGAGGTGAATATGGAATCACTGGCCTAGACAACTTATTGGGCTTGGGCCCAACTAGAGCCCTTAACCACAATCCAAAATGCTTAAGCTCATGCTATCTAATAGTATTACCCACTACTTATACGCTATTACATACTTTGTGATTACTAGACATGGTATTATGTTTGTAGTGCTACAATTGCCCCTACTTATATTCGGCTCGCAACGTCCTTTTTGCGCAACGGCCTACACCTTACTCCTAGTAACATTGCATCTTCACCTCTTGGGTAGCCCTTTCCTCCTAACTCTATGGTAGGATGGCTCCATCTCTTGGATAGCCCTTTCCACTATTAGAGTGAACCTGACCTTGATACCATCTGTAACGTCTCGGGCCCTAGACTCGGTCTGTTATAGAGGATTACTGGCTTAGACTACCTATTGAGCTTGGACCCAACTAGAGCCCTTGACCACAACCCAAAATGCTCAAGTTCATGTTGTCTAGTAGTACCTCGCACCATTTATAAGCTAGGGTTTTCGTCACTTGTGCCCCTCTTAACTTCTGCAATATCAATTATGCCTCTTTTTTTTAGAATATCATTTGTGCCCCTGACTACTTGCATCGTTATCACTTATGCCCTTCCGTTAGTTTGGTCGTCAATAAGTTAAACTAAACCATGGTTTATTCAAACCATGGTGTGGATAAGAGGAGAATAAGTGTCGACCCTCCTTCCTCCTCCCCCAGTCCCCTCCATCCCAACATCTTCCGGTTGATCGGGATAACAATTGACGGCCCATAGTCGACGACTGATGGAAGTTAGGTCGGGATAGAAGTTATAGAAACCTCGGCTCACCCTGTTGGGATCTTTTGTAGAATACGATGCCCTTTAGATTCTCTAGGAAACATAGATCCATAAAAACGTGAGGCAAGTGTGATCTATGAGGATATAAAAATGTATGCCTACAGGATCCATGATCTAAGTGGGAGGGGTGAACTAGTTGAATGAAATCAAGCTGATGCTTCGTGAATAGATAGGCATACTAAATCTGAATTTTTAGATGGAGAGTCCATCAAAGAGGATGAAATGGTGGGGAAAAGATGTATATGGACTGCAGTTACCACGAGAGGGAAAGGGGATGTTCGTGAAAAGATTCTCTGATCCGTGTTGATTAGAGGATGAAAATTATGAGCACAACTCACTTGGATTTAAAAGCTAAACAAAATCAAACGAGAAAACACAGAACTAAGCTAAAAATAAACTTGTAACCTCTGCCAAGGTCCGACTTCCATCATCCATTAACGTTATCTCGACCAACCACCATCCTATGCGGCCAACATCCTCCACCTACAGATGCAACATCCGGACCTACCCTCTCGTTCGAGGCAAAGATGAAGGAATCAATGTTTATACTTCATAGTGGAGAGGGGTTGCGATTATTCGGAGGTGTATATGAAGAGCGTGACTAGTAATGGCTGAGCTTCAACAACAACAAGACGGACAATAGGGTTCATGATGTTGCCGATGTTCAAGGTGGGAAGAACGGTCATCTAGTGTTGTGTTTACTTGGAAGGAGAAGATGAACGGTTCTGATGCATTGTTAGTGGTGGAGTGAAGGGTTTGGGACCTGACTATGATATGTGTGTGGCGGGGAGGAGGGAGGCAAGGAAGGGGTTGGAGTGGTAGGGGCGGAAAGGAGGGTTGAAGGAGGAGGGAAGTAGAGGATGGGGTTGAAGTGGGAGGGGTTATAGGAGGAGGGGGTCAGAGGAGGGAGGTGGAGGATGGGGATGATGGGGGAGGGACAGAGGAGGAGTAGGGTGGGTGTGGGAAGGAAGAAGAAGAAAGAATGAAGTTACCCTTGTGTCCTACCTATTCAAACTAACTGGCCTCATGTCCCTAGAGTTAACGTCTGCTTGGGATGCGATGGACGACAACTAATCCAAAGGGTACAAGTGATAAACCTGCAACAAGTTAGTGGCACAACTGATATTCTAAAAACGAAAGGGGCATAATTGATATCGCAAAAGTTAAGAGGGACATAAGTGATAAAACCCCTATAAGCTACTGCCGCACTTTATGGTTACTAGATGTGGTACTATGTTTGATGCAGAATTTTTTTTCGAAAGAAAGAAGGGCATTCACCATATTAGTGTATGCCCAAAAACTTCATCATTTATCTCCAAAAAAAGTATTACAACCTAGAAAGTACAAACACTCAACATGGTGTTATAGATTCCTCCCATCACTCAATGCCTTAGCATTAAACAACATTCTTTGGATAAAAGCATTCTTGTTTAAAAATCACCTCGTTTCTTGCCAGCCAGATGGCCCAAAGCACCGCGATCCATCTTCCTCTCCTCCTTCGTGCCTCTCCAATCAGTAACAATGGCTTTCCAGAAGCCCGACGACATTCACCAAGCCATTGCGAAATATATCCCACATACTGGCAGAGAGCTACCACAAGTGAAGAAAAGATGGTCAAACCCCTCCACCTCGTTCGCGCATCTTGGGTAGTTCGGACCAACCCCCACTATGAGACACACGATGTCCTTCTTCATCAATCTCTCTATTCTAGCAAGCCACATGAAGACCTTCACCCGCAAAGGCACCTTCAAATTCCAAATTCTCCTCCAATCCATGTCACATCCCCCAGGATAAAAAATGGCCGGGCCCCTTAATGCCATGTAAGCTTTCTTGACCGAGACTGAGCATCACGTCAAACCCAGTAGTCTGCTCCCTCTGTGAGACCTGTAATGTTTTCCAGCTCCGCTAACATGATAAACATCTCCTTCACACGCTGCTTTGAAATATCGTCCCTAAAGCGGGGAAAATAAGCAAATCCATCCCATGCGTCCACCACATTGAACTCCTGATTTTCAGCCAAAGCAGTCAGCCTCGGGAATCTTGCGTTCAACGCCTCGGCCTTGCTCCCATTGTCCGTCCAAAAGTGGAATCTAGTGCCATTCCCCAACACAAGACACAGAAAGGGACACAGTTCCTGCGCCATACTGCAAATGCCTCTTCAGAAGAGGGCACCGCCCCAGCTCACCCGCGCTCGGGGGCGAAAGCCCAGGCCAATATATTGATCGGAGAAGTCCGCAAACCAAGCTATGACACTCTCCCCAAATACGAGAGACCCATTTGCCCAACAAAGCCTTATTTATCTCCTCCAGGCTCCGCATGCGAGTTCACCATCCTCCTTCGCTGTGGACACCTTCCTCCAATCCACCAAGGCGATGCCATTAGAGCGACCCTTTGACGACCAAAAGAAACGCCTCATGATAGATTCCATCCTCTTCCTAACGCCAGACGGGATCGGCCTATATGAAATGAAGAAAATTGGGATCGTTAACAACATCGATTTCAACAGCACCAACCCGCCTCCCCTTGAAAGGCAGACCGATTTCCAAGCCGCCAGTTTCTGCTCCAATTTCTCAATCACCGGTAACCAGTTAGATGCTCGCATCCTGCCCATCACAAGGGGAACCCCAAGGTAACGAATCGGCAGCTCCGCCCGCGATGATCTCAGCCAAACGACACTCTGCTCGACCTCCGCCTCCGATAAACCAACCGGAATGAACTCTGATTTGCCCCTATTAAGGTGCATACCAAACATCGACCCAAAGATATCCAAGACCATCGAAAAACCTCTGCAGCTTTCAGCTTCGACCTTAACGAATAGAATCGTGTCATCGGCGTATTGCAGAATGGGGATGGACAACTAGGTTGGACAAGGTGGAAGACTCCAGCGATTTGATGGATGAAGAGTTGAAGGAAAGAAGGGACTTTCTGAAGACAATTGCTTTAGAGGACAATAAGAGGGCAATAGAATGGAAGCAAAGGTCAAGGCAGAAGTGGATCAAGGAAGGAGATGCGAATACAAAGTTTTTTCACACAGTGGCAAGTGGGAGGAGGAGAAGAAATCTTATCCGTGCATTGGTTGTGGGGGAATCGAGACTGGAGGGAGAAAAAGAGATTGGGAGAGCATTTGTGAACTACTTTCATGGTATCTCGAGAAGGGTGATGCCGAGACCATGGAGGTGGGCGGGAACAAGAGCGACAAGACTCTCGTTAGAGCGTAGTGAGCGACTGATTAGAACTTTCACGAATGAGGAGGTAAAGTGGGCTAATTCTGCTTTGAATGGAGATGGAGCGTCTGGACCGGATGGTTTTCTGGTGTTCTTTTACAATGAGTTCTGGGATGTTGTGGGTGACGACGTGCTAGCAGTTCTGGAAGAGTTTAGCATTGGAAATGATGGTTTCAACAGAATTAACAAAGCTCTGCTATTTCTTCTTCCGAAAAAAGAGGCGCCCGATCGTGTTGAAGATTTCCGTCCTATCGCCTTCTCTAATGCCATCTACCTGATTATTGCCAAAATTCTTACTGAGAGGCTCGATGAGGTTATTGATGAGCTTATTTCTCCAGTGCAGTCTATTTTTAATTCAGGGAGACAGATTGGGGACAGCTTAGTGATGGCCTCTGAGATCATAGCAGATTGGCAGCGGCGACAGACTCGAGGTGTGATGTGGAAGGCGGATTTCTCCAAGGCCTATGATAGTGTGGATTGGCGTTTTCTATTGTCTGTGTTGTCCAAAAGGGGATTCCCAGATCTGTGGATATCTTGGATGAAGATGTGTGTTACTACTGCTTCTTACTCGATTTTAGTGAACGGTCGTCCCGAGGGAGGTTTCTTCCAGTTGCAATGGGGTGTTCGTCAGGGATGCCCTCCAGCGCCACTCATCTTCGCTCTGGCGATGGATGTGCTGCCTTATATGGTGAATCAGGTAGTGACCCATGGTCTAACGGCATGGTACTATTTGGGGGACATCTCCATCCCGATTCTCCAGTATGCTGACGACACTATCCTTTTTATCGAGGGTGGGGTTGCTGAGGTGAGGGGAATGTCGATGGTTTTGGAAATCTTTGGGGAGCTCTCTGGCCTTAAGCTCAACAGAGATAAGTGCAACATGATCCCTTTTGGTCTACTGGAGGAGGAGGTGGAAGTTTGTACTGTGATGCTGGGGTGCCCTTGTAGTCCGAGGTCGATAAGATACCTGGGTTTACCACTGGGATGTGGCCGGCTTAACAACTCTGATTGGATCCCAGTGGTGGAGAAATTAGAAAGGAAGCTGGCAGGATGGAAGGGTTCCCTGCTCTCTAGGGGTGGACGTCTAATTCTGGTGAAAGCAGTCCTGGCGGCAATCCCAACTTTCTTCATGTCGACACGAATTCTTCGGGTGGGGATTCGCAATCGTTTCGAGAAGATTATGCGAAGGTTTTTTTGGGGCAGGGTTGGTGGAGATGGTCATGCATTGCATCTGGTGGATTGGCAGACGGTCACTTTGCCTAAGGAGGATGGGGGGCTCGGGGTGCCGAGGCTGGAGCTGATGAATCGTGCCCTTCTGCTTAAATGGGCTGCGAGAATTTGGGGCGACAAGGAGGACGTATGTAGTAGGCTATTACGCAGTATCTATGGGGTCGAGGCTCGCTCTGCTAGTGGCCTTCGACACTTGCGGTTTGGGACGACATTATGGAAGGGTATTCATGCGATTCTCCCTGATCTTCCTCATCTCTTCCGTCGGTGCTTAGGTGATGGCTGCAACTTTTTATTCTGGACTGATGAATGGACGGACGGCGTGCCTCTGGCTACTTGTTTCCCACGCTTAAAAGTGCTTGTGTCGCTGACTTGTGGGATGACAGAGTCTGGAGACCTGTTTTCGCTAGTGCGCTCTCAGAGCGACGCATGCATGAGCTACAAGATCTGGTGGAATCATTATCTACGACCGAGGGCCCCACTTTTGGTAGCGATCATTGGGTCTAGAGAGATGGCAAGTTATCTGTCAAGAAGGCTTACTCATTGTTGATCAAGGGTGTTGAACCACTTCAAGAGGACCTTGTTAAGAATTGCAGAATGATTTGGGAGCTGAGGATCCCAACTCGCATTAGGGTCTTCTTGTGGCTTCTGAGGCATGGGAGGCTACTCACTAGAGAGAGGTGGACTCGCAATTTTCACAATGAGGTGAACTCATGTGTTTTGTGCAACTCTAGTTTGGTATCCGCTGAGCACTTGTTTTTGGGTTGCGAAAAGACGAAAGATTTCTGGCGTATCATGGATGTGGCTTGGTTAGATAATAGCAGCATGTCGTCTTTCTTGGGATCTCTCTTCAACTCTCGATTTCGTCCAAATGCTGAAAGATTCCTACCAGTAGTGGGTTTATGGGCTCTGTGGCTTGCTAGAAACGATGTATTTTTTCGTGCGGAGAGGTTCTATGTTGAGAATGTTGTACACCATGCTCGGACTCTCCTCGAGTCCTGGTTGTCTTGATCTTTAATTTTTCTTAATATATTGGGGCGGGCACCTACGCGTGTTTCCCCCTTTTTTGGATAAAAAACATTATGTTGAGATTATTGAGTGGGGCAAGAGGCAACCCTGCCTGACTCCCCTCTGCAGATTTATATGACAAGGAGCTGGTTATTTATCCTTCAAAAGAGATCCAATTAGTTTAATGGCCATAGATTTGTGCCATTGGGTGATTTTGCCCCAATGCACGCCAAGACCACACAATCACACCTTCTCATCGGCTTTTTTTTGTATTTTAGAATTACCTCTGCTATTACTCAAAATTTGTCTCCAATTATATTAGTCCAGGTTTTTTTAATGACATGCATGTAGGTCCAAGTGTCCCAATTAGGACTCATTTCCAAATTGAGTTTAGTTTTTAATGAATTTATGTTGTTTACATTATTCTATTGTATATGAGTCTCTATTTCAATTAATTCTAGTATGTTCAATTAGTGTGCATTATATTTAATTCAGCTATACTGGCCTCAATTAATTTGGAATTGAACTGGATTCTGGTTTATTCAACCTGATCTAGGTGTGATATTGGGTTTCCGGATCCGATATATCAAAGCTATTACTGTGTGTCTTGTATTCCTCCACAGGCATGTTCTTCTCTGGTAAAGTTGATTCAGATCATCATGTTAAGACATGGTGTTTGCCGATGCTTTCTTCTAATTACTGATATATTTGAGGAGAGTCTCTTCTAATTGCTTGTAATTCATCTGGCTGATTTTATTTAGACTGAGGATCATCTAAGGGTTACACCCATGACTTAAATCTGTGGTTTATTTCTGCATATTCAAATTATTTGAGTTTATTTTTGTTATTCCCTGTTCTTTTGGGGACAATGCCTTCAAGGATCCTAATCTTTATTATCTCTTTCTGTTCAATCAGGTTCTACTTTATCTTTTATCTGGTTTCTCATGTCTTCATGATGATGGGAACAATTTAGTTGCTTTTTTACTCTTTCTATATCCGTATTAGTTTTACGTGGAGGCCTGAGGTAGATTTTCTGTTATGCAGAACAACAACTTTGCCGGCACTTTATGTTTTTGGGAAAGAATGCATAGATATAAATGCTTGCTTGGAGGCTATGCATCAGTGTTTATCTGCCACCAAGAAGCCTCTTTTGGTGCGTTGCTTCTAGTGTGTACATTTCTGATCAATTTAGTGTTGCAGAAGAGACTTTGCTAGTCTCTAAAGATTTTCGGCTTGTGAGAAATGCTGATATTTTTTTGTAGTCACTTGTTATTGCTGCTTCTGCCATGGTTTCCAATACTCATGTTTGTACAGCAGGTTCTGCAAAGATACACTGCTTCATCTACGGGGCCACAAGAATACATATATAATCCCTCTTTCTTTTTTTCAAAGCGACAACTGATTAATCCCCGATGGACATGCTGCAAATATGTGCCCTGCACCTGACATTGGTTGAGCCACAAACTATTCAGGAATTACATTACCATTTTTCATCTCTTGTGATCTTTGTTTGCCATTTATTGCTCTGATTAGGGTATTGTTAATAAGGGCCAGTTGGATTGGGATTATTCCCAAGATGTTTACTCACTCGGATCTCATGATTAGCTAGCCTTCCTCAGATCCATATGATCTTCAAGGGGCGATTTCCGCTCTTCCAAGCACGAAGTCAAGGGTCCCGGAAAAGCTTGAAGAGTTCTATTTTGTGATAGGATCAGTTCTTAGTTTTAACTTTCATTCTAATAGACTTGTGTATTGTACTTAAGGTAAATCTTGTTGACTGCATACTTTATGCAACCATAGGTGAATGAGATGAGAGAATGTCTTATTGGAATATGGTATTGACGCAGCACATGATTGATAATTAAGGTCAAATTAGGCTTTGTCAACCGTTCCCGTCCAATTAAAGTCGAATTAGGGTTAATCATTTTATTTGAGTCATTGCGTTTTGATTTTTAATTTTTATTCCAACAAAGAAATCACATGTGATCTCTATTTGAGTTAAGTTATTTAGGGAGTCAAATTAGGGTTGTTAGGGTTTTGTTTTATTTTCCTTTTATATTTTGTAATTCCACCCCTCTGTATAAAGGGGTTATAAGTTATTGTTATGGGACAATTCCAGTTGAATCAAAGTTAGAGTTTTTCTCCTATCATCTCTCCTTTCTCTTTCTTCCTCCCACACACCTTTGTGTTCCTCTTCCAAAATCCCGTGCAATAGGCACATTATTCTCCTTCATCATCCCTTCTCCAAATTTCTTCTCCACCCAAAATTCTTATATGCAACAATTGGTATTAGAGAATGGCGTACTGATTGTCTCTATGATATGACAATCTTGCTGAGTATTGGCGATCGAAGTATGAAGTGTACCGTTTTGACTATGATGCATATCCTTCCCAATATTGAAAATGATGGAGTTCCGTTGCAAATCGAGTTCGAAGGTAGAAATATGGTTGGAATCAAGGATGCAGAAAGCGATAGTCGGTACTTGGTCGGCGGGATCACTGACTAAGGATTAATCGGCTGTCTGGCGACTAATCAGATTTAGTCGGTCATTAATCAGTTTTGATTTTTTAATTGTTTTAAATATACAAATCAATTATGGACAAAGTAAGAAGGGGCCGCATCTTGAACATGGAGGATACTAGCTGTGACAGATGCAACATCGACGAAGAAGACGTCGAGCACCTTTTCTTCAAGTGTGCGTGGTCGGCAAGGGTCTGGTCGGACTTAGACATTCGATGACTGCAATCAGATGGGTTGGAGGGTTTTTGGAACTCGATTCGAAGGGTGGCAGGAAACTCCAATGATGATTGCTCAAAACCGCTAATTGCCCTTTGGGCTATCTGGATGGGGTGCAACGAGCTAATATTCAAGAACCAGCGCTTCTATAGTGAAAATGTAGTGACACAATGTAACGCTTTGCACAACTTCTAGCTTTCACGATGATGTAATGTGATTTAAATTATTGAATATACAAAGCGGTGATCCCCGCAGCGGGGAATCACCCATCTTTCAATAAAAAAATACAAATCAATTTTTATACACATATTCTTATATATTTACATTGATTTGTACATTTTCTATACTATCATAATAAAACAAAGGAAGTATTTGTCTTTAAATATAACATTAAACATATTATAATAATTTTGCTTTCAAAAAAATCAAAAAACTAAAAAAAATAAAAAAATCTTTATGTAAAAGTCGGCCATGTAGTCGGCCAACTACAAGTAATATATTTGGTAATGTAATGGTTAAATATGAGCACTTCCCAACTAGCGACGTCTCTTTCAATGTCACCTAGCTTATAGATGCGTGCTTTAAGATCTGTATGAATCTATGTTGCATATTTAAGTAGAGGATTTTATGACCTTGTTGAGGACCCCACTTTTCTTCCATACCTCTTCGCTTACCTACCACAAATGGAGCCGTGAAGGTCTACTCCAGGAAAACACATCGGATAGGGGGATTGACAATTGCCTTTATCCCGCAACCTATTGTTTCGTATGTGACATTACAACCCTAAACCATGACAACAAGAGAGTTAGAGGTGGATGATGAAAAAAGACAGTGTTCGAGAACACTGTAGCACACAATAGTGGCATTATGAAGAGGGGACCATACTCGCCATTTTGTAGATTTGAATAGTCATGGCTGCATGAAGATGGATTCTGAGATATTGTAGGGGACCACTTGAGATAAACTGCACGCTCGGGCTCGACGACCTCCTGAATGGTTAAGAAGGTGGTTGCACTACGTACATGACTATGCAAGTATAAAAAAGAGTTCAGGGGGTGCAGAATGGTTGGCGAATCAACACAGAGTCGGAGATGATCTTGTAGTTGGATAAATTAGAGGATGATATAGACCTATCTACAGAAGAGTTATGGGAAAGATCTGGATTTTCGAAAGTTATTATGATGGATGATAAAAAATTCGTGACAAAATAAATGCAGAGCTCCAGGTAGAAATGGATCAAGGAAGGGGATGCAGACACAAAATTCTTTCAGTCGATGGCCAGTAGTAGGCAAAGACACAATATGATAAACGAAGTAGTAGTGGATGATACTTGCTTAGAAGGGGTTTAGGAAATATGAAAAGCTTTGGAAGACTATTTTTGCAAAATCTCTTGTAGAGAATGGATATGGTGTAGAAGATAGATTGGTTCAGGGGCCTCACCATCTCAGGTGCGCAGTCTACCAAGTTGACGAGGGCTTTTGAGTGATGAGGTGAGAACAACAATGACAGAGCTGAATGCAGAGGGTGCACCAAAGCTAGATGATTTCCCAATCTTTTCTACTGAATTTTGGGATAGGGTAGGGACTGATGTTGTGGCAGTGATGGAGGAATTTATTCATAGTAATGCATGCTTTTATAAGCTCAATAGACTAATGTTATTCCTACTGTCGAAGGAGGCATCTCAACACGTAGAAGATTTTTGCACCATTGCCTTATCAAGCACCATTTATCTCATAGTGACCAAAGTATTAGCTAACATGTTGAAGGGTATCTTGGACGACCTTATTTTGCCAGTACGGTCCGCTTTTATTCACCGCATGTAGATACTTGCCGGAAGAAATGAATGGCGTGTTTATTATGGACCATAATGCTCCATTTTATAGAGGAGAAACCCTAGAGGGCAATACATGAGAGGAGAGATATATAAAAAAGGAAATAACATATGGAAATATATAACACACACACACACACACATATATATATATAGGGTTGAGTGGATGTCTCATTTCGCAGAGGCGACTCTCAGGAGTTGCTCGAACCCTATCGGGAGTGACTTCTATCGCTCAGAGGATTGGGGAGGAGGCGGAGGCCCTCGCGTGCACCCCCTCTTTTTGCTAGGGTTGAGAGCCACGACATTGGAGGCTCTCGGGAGCCTTCTCGTGATTGTGAGGAGGTTGATGCTGGAGGTGATGAGCCCCCCAATCGTCTGGATGAGATCGTCGGCGGCAAAGCCGATTCTTCTTCGAAGATGCAGTTGTTAGAGGTGGTTGGGGCTTCTCCCGGATCTGAAAAAGAGGAAAAAGGGGATTTTGTGACTACTAATGGGGATGGGACTTCTTCTCTACACCCAATCCGGATTGTTCTACGGGTGTGGAACTTGAGGAAGGTGAATGGGTCAAGCCCTATAGACAGAAGAGGCATCAATGCTCATGGGAGTTTAGTTGATGGTGTTTTGTTGTGGGGTTGAAGGTCATATTGCAAAAATATGTAAGGGAACCTCATTTGCTTCGATTGCGGGGCTGTGGGGCACAAGTAGTTGAAGTGCGTCTGAAAATGTGTATGGAAGAAGATCAAACTCGAGCACTCCGTGTTGGAGGCAGTATTCATAGGAGTAGGTGTAGATTCTGGGTAGAAAATATGCTTTCGAGGTCGGCCATGTGGTTCATTGGGGATGTCTTGAAGTTGGGCACTATGATGGTGTGTCTCAAGGGCATGCCTGCCGAGCCTGGCATAATGTTAAACGGTTCGATAGATGGGTGGTTGACCGGTCTATGGTGGTGTCATCCAAGGTTCTAAGATGTATCCAATCTGGAGGTGGGCCGTTATTGCATCTACGTGAAGGGTCTACTACTGAGGTGCATGCGCTTTGAAGTGGTGCGACGGGCACTCTCAACTCTGGGTGAGCTTGTGAGTTGTGACTATGGTACATGATTGACTTAGGCTTGGTGGGCTATTGGATGCTTTGGCGGAGATCAAAGGCCCTTGCCGGTCTTTACTTGAGATGATTAGTTACTGGGTTGGCCGTAGTACTTTGAATATGTGATTATCTAATATTAATATCCTGAACTTGTAAATTCTTTATATTCTTACAAAAACATACATTCTCTTGAACATATGCCATACTTATTGTAGTGATACAAGCAATTGAATATCATTTGTTAATATAGAATTTGTTCATACTAACAACCAATATACACATACATGATTTCATTGATGCAATGATGGGTATAATGTAAATATATAATACGTATTTATGAAATAATATGTTCTGGAGACTGGAACTAACACATAATGATACTATATTAAAATTTATGAGTCTTGTGACTAATATATATATATACTCAAGGAAATGTCACTATCATATATAATTACTACTTGACATATAGGTTTGGTTCAATATACGAGGTTTGTTACTAGAGATGTGACTAACATTATATATTGTTATTATGACATGTTTGTTTGTGACTAACATATGGTTTATTTCTTTAATATTATTGTAAAATACATAGCTCAACATAATTTATTGTTTATTTGCCAAAAAGATGCCCAACAAACCTAGGCAACCCCTTGGGATCGCTTCGTCGCCTTGAGCGTCTCTTTACCGGCTCAGATCTGTAAGGCTTACTTCTCAGATATCCTAATTGAGGCTCCATCCTCAAGGCAGTTTTCTTGAAAAATGGCCTCGAGGCTTACGCCTCGACGCCTTGAGGCGCATTTTTTATGGTCCTAGTAACATCAAGAAGATGAAGATGTTTGCATTCTGCTGAGAAGCGTAGACAGAGGAGGTCTGATGTAGGATACCAATGACCCTGAAAGCTGAGAGTGATGAATAGTACAAAACTCCAAGACATTGTCAGAACGAACATACTTAAGAAGAAAAAAGCTCTTTATTTCAATAATGAAATTTTGCATAACAGAACCAACCTTAGTCTTGTTTTTTGATAAAAAAACTCAAGAAAGTCTAAAAAAACATCAATTACAACAAAGATAAAACCTGTATTGCTGGTGATCTAGAACACGACTAAGATCCCAAGTATCAAAATGCATCAACTCAAATAAAGAACTACTGCTAAGATACTGACGATCGGGGAAACTTGGTAGGATAATGCTTCTCAAGTTGACAAGCCTCACACTAAAAAGCAGACTGAGAGGTAATTTGCTGGAGGAATTTACACAACTTTTGCTGAGGAAGATGACTGAACAAAATGTGCCACATATACAGAGAGACTAATCCAATGAGAATAAAAAATTTGCCAATTTAAAGAGATTGGACCAGACTTTCGAGACCCCCTTGCTCATGACCACATTCGATCACCTTGCCTGCGAGGCTGCGAGTATATCTTGAAACCGAAGAGATGATGGGTCAAAAGTGGCACGATTGTTCAGATCCATTGTAATCTGATGATAGACAACAAGTTCATAGAAAAATCGGGTGCATTGAGCAAGATATGAATTGTGTCAATTGAATCTCTTCCTATCCTATAACAAGAGAATGCCTCCCATCAACAATTATTATAGACCTCGGTCTAAAAATGACTATCTATCTACCAGGATGAACATAACTGTAGGAGGTGAACTCTGCTCTGTCTTTGCAGAGATGGTGAAATGCTTCGAAGTGCATGATCCACTCGGAAGTGTCTGCCCCGTGACATGTGGTAAGTGCATAAGCTGTATGTGAGGTACTGGTAGAGGTTGCAATGAATGCCATATGGTGTTGGAGGAGTACTGGTAGAACTAATGGAGGGAACCATGATCTCCCTCAGATAGGAGGCACGATTGTTATAATTCTGATCAACAGAAGTAGTTGCACGCTCACCAAACTGTTCAACTACACGAGCAGATGCAAGGCGATTGTGCTTTTGTTAGCATGTATTCTCCGAGTGCCTGACACAGTTGTAGTCTGTGCACTATTGGTAAGGCTGTCCACCACTTTTGCCACTGACATCACGTCCTCTGAATTGTTCCGAACCTCCTCTACCGCGAGATGCGACCATTGTAGAGGATGTCTGAGTGATCGATGCAAGGGGCACCATGATCCTGCTTAACTGGCTGTAGGCCTCCTTCGTGGGAGATATAGACGCATCGGTGAGGAGTTGGTTAGAGATGACATCGTACTGAGGATCAAGAACCACGAGAAACACATCTACCATCGTGGCCTTCCTGTACGTCATATGCTGCTTGGTGGCCGCATTCAGAGGCATGGAGCTATGGAGCTTCTCAGATACGCCCCTGAGCCAAGAGTTGAAAGCACAGAGAGGACGGCCTTCAAGCTTCGCTATGAAGGTGCTGTACTGAAGCTGAAGAATCTTTGTCTCATTTCTCGCATGAGAGTATGTGGCAGCGAAAACGTCCCACATTGCCTTCGCAATGGGCTGGTGTAGAATGTTGTTGGCCATCTCTATGGTAAGAGTACCATAGAGCCAAAAACGGCCCCGTGCATTGTCTTGCTTCTACGAAGCATTTTCCTAGCCTTGTCGGTCGGCTCAGGTTACGTCAGGAATCTCAGGATGTATTCCTTGTTGTTGCTCTACATGTTACTCATGAATTGCATGCCCACAATTCATAGTTGGTCCATCCATCTTGATGATGGATGCAAGACCTTTGATATGGATTTTGATTTTTATTTCATATTATTTTTATTTCTTTTTATGATTTTTATTAGAAAAATGTATACAAAATGTGTACAAGTGTGTGAGAGTATTATCATTATATGTCTGGATTAAATGAACGAAGTCTAATCACTATACAATTTGGTCCAAAATCCAACTTTCTACATAGAACCCTATTCGCCCAAAAAATCACGCCCATTAAAAAGTGGATTTTTAGTGTTCAACTTTTAAATAGGGTTTTATTGGAGATCATTCCACTATAGATACATAGCTTTCAATTTATTCATATTGACAGTAGGGATAAGTTGTTTCTTTGAGATCTATACATCTTGTGCTTTTTGACTTAATTTTGTATTTTAATTTACATTTTATTGAACTAGTTCAATTGGGATCCAATCAATTAGAGATACCAAGTTCTCTATAGAAAATCAAGAATATTCGCTACTTACTCAATCGAGTTTGTATAAGTTGGCTTTTTATGTATAGACGAGTCTCTTTTTTATGGAGTTTTCTTCACTGGACTTATTTGTGTACTAATGTAGTATAATCACTATTTTATTTGCAAAGTGTTTTTTATAATATTATTCTTTTATGTGATTGGAGTGTATATTTGCACATGAATTTAGACCAAAAATTGAGTATAATGTAGATGAATTACAGATTCATCTACTCCCCTATTAGCTCCCTAGTGTCTTCTAGGCGGTCAAGCCTGAACACCTTCGCATAAGCTACAAGCTCCCTAGATTCATCTACTCCCTCTGTTCCTCTTATCGAACCCGATTATTCCTTCTAAAAGCTATCAGCATTTGATGCATGACCCCAGGTGCGCCTCCATGTCCCTTAAAACTGAACCTTAGTATTGAATACCCTGTTAAGAAAGAGCAACTCGGTCATGAAACCCCTATAACCACGAACGTTAGGATCGAAAAACACTGCGTATGTGTTCATTCTCCCCTACCTCTCAACAAAGAGGAGTATGGTCTGAATGCGGACGGGGCAAAAAGTAAACTAAGGCAAACAAAAAAGTCCAGCATATCCACTAAACCAAGAAAGCGATCAATACATGATCAAGACGACGAGTTCCTTCAAGTGACTTGGGATTGATGCCTCCAAAATATTTAGAGACGAGTTGCCCACAATATCAACAAAAAGTGGGGAGTTAGGATCCTGTCCCTATCATGAGGCTGATTTACAACCAACAATGTGATATTGAAGTTACCATATAGGAGTCATGAAAGCTTCGAAATCTCTTATATACCAACCGCAACTCATCCTACATGGCCAAGCTAGTCGAGGCGCCAGGAGGGCCACATTCCACAAATAGAAGATATTGACTAGCATCCAACTTCCATGATAGATCCACGTACAACAAGTGTCATGCCTCTACTATATCTACAAGTTCCTAAGAATCTCCATTCCGCCCAACCAAGATGCCACTAGAAACTCCAATAGACGCCACTAAGAAACTCCAATAGACGCCCTCACCTAATAATCAGATAGTCTAAATCCATCCACAAGCAGCAAAACAAATGTGTCCCATGACTCCATCTTCGTCTTCTTAAAAGAGCACATCCACATGTCATGCACCCATGAGAGTTATCACTTTGTTTGTCTGCTTGCCCTAACCCCTCAAATTCCATGAGATGATCCTCATTGGCACCCAAGGGAGCTTCCCCCGACAACTCTAACCCATACATCTAGCCACTTGCTTCTGGATATTCTCCTCCGAATCCTCGACATCGATGGACGCAACTTCCTCTAATAACCCAAGAAGCACTATTTGACATGTTGCTGTCAAAACTACTATTGACCTTTGGGTACACCAACAACTTCACTCCCCTTTGCTCCACCAACAGTTGCAGGTTCTTGAAAACATCCTACCGACTGTCAGCAACCTTACAATCGGCTAGTAGAGCCCAACTCGAAACCTCCAGATGTCATCTCTTGCGTGAGAAAACAACCTACATTATCGGTTGAGCTTCAACTTCAACCTTGATAATACGCTCTCCCCACCCTCACCAACCCCCTATTTCTTTTGCCCACTACAGTCGCCTTTGCAGGGTCCTTCCGTCAGCTTCACCACTATAAGACGTAAAGATTCATCAATCCTCCTCTAGCAGCATGACCACAATTTGCTGTTCACCAGTAGAAGGGTATTTTACTGCCCATCCGATCGACAACGATGACCACAACAACTCATGAGAAGGAACCAAGGCGCTAGCCAAGTGTATTATGGCGGGCCCTAATGCCACTACTGGAGCATAACCAAAAGATGGAAGCATTAGGCGAGGCCCAACTGAAGTAGAGTTCAAATCTAGAACTGGGATTGTTGAGTTGAAAGCCACCCCCATACTAGGTCCCACCATGAAACTTCCCACGATTAAGATATCCGGACTTGATGATGAGGTCCGGACCGCATCGCTACCTCACGGATCTGGGCGTTCCACTAATACACACTTTCCTTTCTCAAGGGTCTTTTCAGAACCATGTCCGGAAAAGGTGACTCATTAGGGCCAATAACAATGCCCTCTACAATCTCATGTGATGTCCGCTCCTCCTCTTTGGCAAGAAAGACTCCACTATTAGTGAACCATACATTACAACAACCTTCGGAGAGTTGTTCGTGCTATTCTTGCTTCGATCCCTCTACCATGACGTTAGTGACCTTGTCCTCTTGCATCATCGCCTTTGCGATCCCCATTAAATCTTTCGATGCACCCGACAGAGCTTGGAAGAAACCTTCGGCTCCAAGATTCCAAGGGTGAACTTCGTACGACGTATCATGAGAGTTTGGCAAGACGGTACCGACTTTAGTGGACCCAAAACCTTCACTACCACGTCCAAGCCAACCCCCGCCTTCAACCCATCATTAACTACTGCAAAAAAGTCACCTACAAATAGAAAAACTTTTTGGATCACATCGTGATCCCTACACCTTAGGGGGAGCTTGATTTAGGTGAGCAATCTCTGTACCTCCGGCCTAACAATACCATATTTGAAGTGCGAATGCCACTAGGGTTGAATATGAAGAGGTCCAACATCCAATAGGATCCTCTCCTCTGATTCTGATAGACCATACACACATAACCAAATCATCCACATCACCTTGAAAGCCGGATGCCAATAATAGCCAAATGTCTTCATTCGCTAGCAAGAGATCTCGGGCAACTGTTTCGACACTAGGCATCCATCCCTTGCGACAACTGTAGAAGTTGTCGTGGATAAGGCACTTGGGCGGCAGATCCCACAATATGGGCATGCACCGATGTCCCAAGCCATTGCAATGGAAACAAACGATCTCCCGCTCACATGATTTTGCAAAGTGGCCCTCATTTCTACACCCAAAGCATCAACAACTATTGATTGGCGATGTCGGCATCGTTTACTAGCAACTAGAGACCAAGTAATATCACCAGCCGCTGCCATTTGAACATCCACCGGACCCTCAACATCCCGGCATTCATTCTTACCTCCCCCCTCTTCCTCCTATGACCACAACTCCTCCTCTTCATCCTCCATCAAACCTATGTGCTAGCCTTATAGACCGAGGGAGGAATCCTGCAACGGCAATTAGTTTTGTTTCATCTTACAGAATCTGGAATCTAGTATTATGTTCACGATCTCCCTCATTAATGGAGGGTGAAACTCCTCGTTCAAAACGAGGGTCCGGCTACAAAATGTTAATGTTTTTTGAATCAATCACTTATAAGATGTATACATTACGATCTGTAGTACTGGGAGGCGTGATATAAGTTTTGAGATTATTGCTCTGTTATTACGAATCTCGGCCTTCATATAAGAGGAAGAAGACTCAACAGAGAAAGGACAAAAAAACCGCTTCAAAAAACATTGTAGTAAAAATAAGGTGACATTTACTAAGGATTTGTCATATTTTGATGAGATTGAGCAAAATTTGGCGATCACCACATTCGATATGGGGCAATACCTGGAAATTGAAAGCATACGTGGTTTCAAAAATGTTGGGCTAGCAAAATCATAATTTTGATGAAATTTCACTGAATTTCGACAAAAATAAATGTTGTGCTCAATGTAGATTTTTATTTTATATATTTTACTCTTTTTATAGTACTCTTTATATTTGATTTGTTCTTCGGCACTTCTTGAAACTTAACCGTCACCCTTCTATAAAAGAAGGCTTACGGACTCATTATCAAATAAAAAAGTTCCATCTTTACAATTTGTCAACCTCCATGAATCCAGTCAAGTTCTACACCTGGGTCTCTAACCGAGCAATTTTTTTTAAATATATGTAAATGCCATGAGTGCTTTTACCTTTTTACTTCAAGATCTTAGGCTTTGATACCACTTGATGCAATCTTAAAAGTCGTTGGTGAAAATTTGATGATGTTGGTGTAGCATTGATTGCATTGAGGCGGGGATTGACATATGAGTTTGGTATGATACCAATGATGTCGATGAGGTTCGAGGTGATAGGATATGCATCACAGACGGCATTATGAGGGAATGATGGTGGTTGCAAACTTGCAATGGAAGGCCGACATGTGATGATATTCATAGCTGGCTGTGGTTGTGGGCAACAATATGACTGAAGGGTGGTGACCAACATTAGAGGTTGGGAGCAAGATAATTTTTTTAAAGAAAAAAGGGTTTGCACTGTGGAAAGGAAAAATATTCAGTTGTATTCCATTGAGATCATATAGCTCTCTTATATATGAGAAAAACCCTAAGGGAAAATTACATAAGGATAAGTAAATATAAATAAAGAACAAATAAAAACATCTATCTCAACACTCCCCTCAAGTTGGAGCATATATGTCAATCATGCGCAACTCGGAACAACAACGATGGAATGGAACCCTAGCAAGTGCCTTGATGAACATATCTGCAGTATGATCTCCTGAAGTAACATGAGAAGTGGAGATAAATCCCATCTTAATCATATCTCGAGTGTAGTGCCAGTCTACCTCAATGTGCTTGGTTCTTTTATGAAAGACTGGATTATCAGCTATGAAACGGGAGGTCTGATTGTCGTATTGGAGGTCCATTGGAAGTGACACCTCAATAATCAGGTCTGTCAGGACATATCTGACCCACGTTATCTCTGTGCTCCCTTGTGCCATGGCTCTATATTCTGATTCAGCATTAGATCTAGCAACAACCATTTGTTTCTTGCTCTTCTATGAAACAAGTGAACTTCCTACAAAGACATCGATGCCTAAGGTAGACTTCCTGTCTTTGGGGCAGCCTGCATAATCTGCATCAACACATGTTGTTACTGCAAGGGATGTTACTCTACTGAACAAGAGTCTTACGCCTGGAGAAGTCTTCAAATATCTCAAAATTATGTGAATTGCATCCATATGTACCTGCCTGGGCTACTCCATAAATTGACTAACTCTACTCACTGCGACGGATATATCTGGTCTGACAATGGTGACATATAAAAGTTTCCCCACAAGCTCTCTATATCCGATCTAGTCAACCTCCTCTGTGTCATCACCATAGAGTTTCATACTCGGATCCATAAGAGTATTAGCATGCCTGCATTCTATCATGTCCGTCTTAGCTAGGAGATTAGTAACGTACTTCCTTTGCGTCATCACCATGCCGTGATAGTTCCTTGCAAATTCGAGGCCAAGAAAGTAACGAAGATTGTCAAGGTCCTTGGTCACAAAGTATTGTCCAAGGAAATCTTTAGCTACCTGAATATCTGGCTCATCATCCCCTGTAACAATGATGCCATTCACATAAACCAAAATAGCAACAATACCTCTCTGAGTTCTCTGAACAAAAGTGAGTGATCTACAATCGATCTGACAAAACTCTGCCGCTCGATCAACTCATAGAGCTTCTGGAACCAAGCCCTCGGACTCTGCTTAAGGCATAAATAGCCTTGTGAAGTCTATAAACCATATGAGACTCCCCTTCAGCTGCAAAACTTGGTGGCTGTTGCATGTAGACTTCCTCCTGCAAGTCACTGTACAAAAAGGCATTCTTGACATCCCTCTGAAAGAGAGGCCAATCACGTAAAACATCAATAGAAAGAAGAATCATCAATGTAGAATGTCGGGCAACATAAGAAAATGTATCCTGATAGTCCATCCCATATGTTTAGATGAACCCATGAGCGACAAGCCTTACTTGTATCGATCCACACTATCATCTGCAAGGTGTTTCACTGTAAACACCTCCAAGGCCTTAAATGTCGGTTTCGGTCACCATTTCGGTGGCGACCAAAACAGAATTTCGATGGAATTTCGATCAAATTTCGATCGAAATTTCGATCATTTCGGTCATTTTTTGTACTAGGACCCCCATATTTCGGTCATTTCGGTCATTTCAGTCGAATTTCGATTTCGACTGGATATCGATATTCGACATAAATTCGACCGAATTTCGCTGAAATTTGAGGCCATGCACCTACCTGCCCCCCAACATAAACACTAGGTGGAGCAGGAAGAACACTCCATGTGCCACGATACTGTAACACAACCATCTCTCCATAGCAAGGCACTATTGACTTAATCTGTAGCGCCTCCTCATATATCCATGGGTATGTCCACGACAGATAGTCTGACAACAAACCTCCGAAACTCCTCTGAGAGGCATGCAAGAGAAATATTGGAAGCAAGAGGGTATGTAGCGCATGTATGCCCTTGCTTTGGTAAAGCAGTAGGCACGTCAAGGTCCTCAGCCTCTCAGTGACCGATGCATGAACATCTGTAGCCACCTGCTCATCCTGTGGTAAATGCAAATCACCAACGCCATCCATAGAAACCAAATGCTCAGAACATACCTGGGACGTGCTGGATGATGGAGGAGGCCTATGAGCACGAGGTTGATGAGTGTAGACCTATGGAAAAAAGATGGAAGCAGCTGGTGGAGGTGGTGGATGAGGAGGTGGTGGTAATGATGGTAAAGGTGACGGAGATGAATGGACTGATAGATCTGGGGATGGAGTGAGAGGCGTAGTAGTCATATGCATGGTGGAAGAAACCGGAGGTAGAGGCGTGTATACCTCTTCTCCAGATTTCGAAGGAGCTATCACATGTAGGAGAGAAAAGCATAATAGACTCAAAGAAAGTGACATCTACACTAATAATATTTTCATCAAACATGATCAAAACAATGGTAGCCCTAGAGTCATAAAATACCCCACAAAGATGCATTTGACAGCTCGAGGAGAGAGCTTGTCATAACAAGGAGACATAGGATGAACAAAGGCAACAAACCCAAACACACGAGGAGTGAGGGAGAGAAGATCCTTATTAGGAAACACAATCAAGAACATAATCTTTTCTCCCAACATAGATGAGGGCACACGATTCACTATGTAGCTAGCAGTTAGAACTGCATCTCCCCAATAGGAATGAGGAGCGCGACTCTGAATCAAGAGGGTTCTGGTGACATCTAAAAAGTGACGGTATTTGCGTTCGGTCACCCTGTTTTGTTGGGATGTATAGGTACATGAAGTCTGATGTACAATACCAAGGGCCCTGAAGAATTGTGAGAGTTGTATTATTCTAATGCATTGTCAGAACTAATATACTTGACATTTGTAGAAAAAACGTTCTTTATTTCATTAATAAAAGACTGAATGTCAGGACCAACATCAGACTTGTTTTTAAGTAGAAATACCCAAGACAACCTGGAAAAATCACCAAGGTAAAATCTTTCCCTGATGGTCTGGGACATGACTCGGATCCCCAATGTCAAGATGAATCAACTCAAAAATACTACAACTCTGAAATATAGACCGATGGTGCTTCCCAAACTGGCAAGCCTTACACTGGAGGGTAGAAAGATGGGAAATCTGAGGAAGCATGTGACACCGCTTCTGCAGAGGAAAATGACCAAATCGGAGGTGCCACCCATAAGGAGAGACTGATTCAGTACGGATATAGATGAAACACCGACATATGGGGACTGGACCGGTCTATAGAGAGAGACCTTGCTCACGAGCAGATCCAATCACCCTACCCGTAAGAATGCCCTGAAACACAAAGGGAAGACGGATCAAATATGGCACAACAATGTAAGTTTTTGGTGATTTGACTAATAGACCGTAAATTTATAGAAAAAACATGAGCGTAAAGAACATTATGTATGCGCATTGTCGATGTTAACTGCACCTTCCCCTGTCTAGTGAGAGGAGAGTGGGTAGGGATGAGCATGGGCCGGGTCTGGGCCGGGCCATACAGGGCCCATGCCCAGACCCATTTATAATTATGGGCTTTGGGCCGGGCCTAGGCCCACTAATTTTTTTTGAAGGCCCAAGCCCAAGCCCAGCCCAATTGTTGTGGGTCGGGCCTGGGCCGGGCCGGCCCATGGGCCATAATATCTCAAAAATAAATTTGGCTTATACTGACCCAAAACTTATGAGTCTAGACTTGGCGGGCCCATATACTTGGCGCACCCTCATTTGGTTATTTTTATTGTAATCTTCATTGTGAACATGTCCAAATAATAGAGAGTTTCATAGTTATCCTATTTTTTTGGATGGATTTGGTCATATCTATGATTCTATAGTATCTAATGGAAAGAGTTTCATAGAGATATTATATAAACATGTCCAAATAATAAAGTAGAAGCAATCAACAAGGCTGCTGGCATGCAGCAATAATAAACAAACAGATTGAAAAATGTACCTCAAGGCTCAAGTGGATTAATCTGTCGTCAACTCCCTCATTAAATCCAGATGTATATATCAAAGTGAGAGATCACAGTCTAGACACCTATGTCGAATCCAATTTCTGCAATGAAGAAATAATTTCCAATCAATATGTGTATTATCGAGATGAACTAATGTGTATATCATAAGAATGACCTGAAAAATAGATACCTTGAGAAGTAAACATCTTGATCTTTCTGCTCCTTTCTGTCGGGTACCTACAAGGCTAATGACTACAAATACAACTCAATCTTTGAAGAAGGTGCAATTTGTCATTCGAAGATGCAAATAATGAAAAACAATAAAAACTTCCAAACAATAAAATAAGGATCCCCATAGTTCATATTTTATAAAAACAATAATGAAAAAATCTTCCAAATTGCTCATTGTTCGTAAAAACTTCAAGAAAGAACAAAACAGATGTTTCACAAAATCCTCTGAAAGATGAAGTGAGATTTTCACTCAATGATTCCATAGTTTCCACCTGCAAAAATATTTTAATAAAGGTTAGAAAATAAATAGTGATACCACTAAAACTTGTAAATATTTATTAACATCAAACCAAATGGATTTTACCTGGCATAGTCAGACTTGCTTATCAAATATGTTGACAAACTAGTTAGAAGGTTCATTGCATCTTGGATCTAAAATAAAGATAAATGTTTAATAGATATAGTATAATGGTAATAGAGAATATTGATTGAATGTTAAGTAGATACTAACCAAATTCATTCTCTTCTAGCTCCTCCTCGTCATCTCCTTCTTCATAATCGGGGAGGGGGTCGCAACCGCGGGGGGGAGGCGAGGCTGAGCAGGAGGGGGGGGCGAGGCTGAGCGGGGGGGAGGCAAGGCTGAGCAGGGGGGAGGGGGGGGGGGGAGGTTGTGCGGAGGAACGAAGGAGCGGCGGGGTGAGGGTGGGGTTTCGAATGGGGAGGAGGTGTCGGGTGCCCTAGCGGCTAAGTCCCCAAAATTCCCCGACTAAGGCCCGCCAGGGGCTATTTCGGGCCTAAATATGAGCTTGTAAGTGGGCTATGCAATCGGGCTAACGGGCCTAATCTGGGCTGTTATGTGGGCCGGGCTAACGGGCTGGGCCGGGCTAAGCCTGAGCCCGGCCCAATTATTAAATGGGCCTAAATCTTTGGCCCAAGCCCGTCCCATAAATAATTCGGGTTCGGGCTGGGCCGGGCTATGCGGGCCGGGTTGGGCCGACCCAGTCCAATGCTCATCCCTAAGAGTGGGTCCCATCTGATATAACTACCGATCTGCCTGGCTGAATCGATCTGTATGCACTAAACTGCTCTCTATCACCACATAGGTGGTGTGAAGCTCATGAATCCATAATCCATTCTGACAAATCTGTTCTGTACCAATTAGTAAAATCATATGCAGTACCTGATGTGGTGGCGGATGCTGACGCATCTACATCTGAAGATCCTGATGGAGCAGTAGACAACCCATGTGCTTGCATGATCTCTCTCAGTCTTGTATCTAACTCATCGAACCTCTGATCAGATGCTGGAGCAGTAGACACCAGATGGTTGATTCTGTTCTGCAACACGAGCTGAAATAGGAAAATCATGCTTAGAATAACATGTATCCTCAGAATGGCCTGGTTTCTGGCAGTAGGTCTACGACTGACGGGGTCGACTACCCCATTCCCTGCCACGAGTACTACACCCTTCGAACCATATAGAACCCCCTCTACCACGTGATGCAGTCGTAGATGATGAGGTATGCGACTGTCGAGTAGCACCACCAGGTGCTATAGAAAGCCTACTCAATATGCAGTATGCCTCCTCCATTAGAGGTATAGTGGCATCTGTAAGAATCTATGATCGAGCTGCATCATATTCAGGATTAAGGGCTGCTAGAAAAACTCCGGTCATCACCGAATCTTTGTAAGCCTTGAGCTGTTCTTGCGAAGCAATCAAGGGAATGAAACCATGGAGCTTCTCAAACATACCCCTGAGAGAAGTGTAAAGGGTATGAATATGACATCCATTCTGCTTTGATGTGAAGATATCATGCTGTAGATGCTGTATTTTCGACTCATTCTTTTCCTACGAATAAGTAGTAATGAAAATGTCCCACATCGCCTTTGCAGTGGGATGACTCAAAATATCATTGGCTATCTCCGCAGACACCGCCCAGTCTCAGACAACCAGACACGTGCATATGCATCATCTGCCTCTCACGAGGCATTACTCCCAGTTTTGTCTATGAGCTTGTAAGTGGGCTATGCAATCGGGCTAACGGGCCTAATCTGGGCTGTTATGTGGGCCGGGCTAACGGGCTGGGCCGGGCTAAGCCTGAGCCCGGCCCAATTATTAAATGGGCCTAAATCTTTGGCCCAAGCCCGTCCCATAAATAATTCGGGTTCGGGCTGGGCCGGGCTATGCGGGCCGGGTTGGGCCGACCCAGTCCAATGCTCATCCCTAAGAGTGGGTCCCATCTGATATAACTACCGATCTGCCTGGCTGAATCGATCTGTATGCACTAAACTGCTCTCTATCACCACATAGGTGGTGTGAAGCTCATGAATCCATAATCCATTCTGACAAATCTGTTCTGTACCAATTAGTAAAATCATATGCAGTACCTGATGTGGTGGCGGATGCTGACGCATCTACATCTGAAGATCCTGATGGAGCAGTAGACAACCCATGTGCTTGCATGATCTCTCTCAGTCTTGTATCTAACTCATCGAACCTCTGATCAGATGCTGGAGCAGTAGACACCAGATGGTTGATTCTGTTCTGCAACACGAGCTGAAATAGGAAAATCATGCTTAGAATAACATGTATCCTCAGAATGGCCTGGTTTCTGGCAGTAGGTCTACGACTGACGGGGTCGACTACCCCATTCCCTGCCACGAGTACTACACCCTTCGAACCATATAGAACCCCCTCTACCACGTGATGCAGTCGTAGATGATGAGGTATGCGACTGTCGAGTAGCACCACCAGGTGCTATAGAAAGCCTACTCAATATGCAGTATGCCTCCTCCATTAGAGGTATAGTGGCATCTGTAAGAATCTATGATCGAGCTGCATCATATTCAGGATTAAGGGCTGCTAGAAAAACTCCGGTCATCACCGAATCTTTGTAAGCCTTGAGCTGTTCTTGCGAAGCAATCAAGGGAATGAAACCATGGAGCTTCTCAAACATACCCCTGAGAGAAGTGTAAAGGGTATGAATATGACATCCATTCTGCTTTGATGTGAAGATATCATGCTGTAGATGCTGTATTTTCGACTCATTCTTTTCCTACGAATAAGTAGTAATGAAAATGTCCCACATCGCCTTTGCAGTGGGATGACTCAAAATATCATTGGCTATCTCCGCAGACACCGCCCAGTCTCAGACAACCAGACACGTGCATATGCATCATCTGCCTCTCACGAGGCATTACTCCCAGTTTTGTCAATTGGTTCATCCTACGTTAAATATGCTTCTTACCGTTGCACTACATTAGGCTCATAAATTGCGTAGCCCGTAATGCGTAATTAGTCCCATCCATCATGACATGGTTGTGGATGTAGACTCATAAAACTTCTTCCATCCGTTAGAGGCTTCTTCGGGTAGCGAAGGTGGTTTAGATGATCAAAACTACCCTAAAAACCTCAAAAATCAGAATGAACCCTGAATCAAATCGCTCTTGGCAGCGATTTCTAAGCCTTAATGGATGATGATGGTGACATCTAGGATGCCACAAGAGTTGGCAATAACCCCCGGGGCTATGTGCTGCAATAGAGACCCTCTTGGATGGTGGAGAGTCGTCGCTAAACAAAAGGGCGGGGTGTGGCGGTGGCAGTAGGTGGCTGTTGCGGTTGCTGCTACACTTGTTGGTGGTGGTAGCAGCCTGCGGCAGCTGCGACTGAGAGGGGAAATGTCCCCTAGGGCTTAGGTGGGGAATGGGCGGCTAGGGCACAAGCTCCAGTCCAGGACCGTCGCTCTGATATCATGTGAAGAGGAAAAGGATTCAATTGTATTCCATTGAGGCCCTATGTCTCTCTTATATAGGAGAAAAATCCTAAGAGAAAATTACATAAAGCAGATAGAAGGATAAATAAATATAAATGAAGAACAAACAAAAACATCTATCTCAACATGCACCGTATAGGTGTATGCCCAAAAACTCACCATGTATCACCAAAAATCAAGAAAGGCCGTATCGATATCGATATCGTTTTGGTTCGCCCGAAAATGGATATATCGGGATATATCGCCGATATATCGACGATATCGGTGGAAATGTCAGAAATGGCACAAAAAAGCCATTTTTTGTCGTTTATTTCAGTAATTAAGATCATTTAAGATATTAAAACAACAAATAACCTACAAATACACACTTATGTCACACACATTGGTCATTTATAGACATATATCGCACATATCGGTCATATCGAACATATCGCTGTTAATGTTTATTCCTAACCTATAGATATTGGAAATGGATTCCATTCAAGTTCTTATAACATTAAATAACTTACAAATATACACTTAGATGACACATATAGATCATTTATGAAGACTATGATCCTTATATTGCACATATTTATCATATCGAACATATCGTTGGTACTGTTAGTTGTTGACCTATATATATTGAAAATGGAGTTCATCCAAGTTCTTAGATCACTAAATAACTTACAAATATACTCTTAGATCACACATATCGATCATCTATGAAGCTTATGTCGCGTATAACGATCATTTCAAACATACTGATATTAATGTTGATTCTTGACATATAGATATTTTTTTTTGAAGAATTGACTTATAGATATTGGAAATGGATTTCATTCAAGTTCTTACAAAATGAAATAACTTGCAAATATACACTTAGTTATTCATAACACATAATTATAGATCCTCTATGATTCTTATATCACTCGCTCATATTAGTCATATTAGTCACATGACATAGTGAATGGCATTGATACGAGTCACTTGATTCAAAAAATGTACATAATGTTTAAGGAGGCAATGTTTCTTTGGTATAAAGATTTATCTATTTACAAAAATAAATGAAAAATATTTAAATCATTGTAATATTGTAAAAGAGATTACCTAAAATCAAGATTTCCTTGGAGGATCTGAATCGGCCTACTGCCCTGTTGTCTCTCATAGCGAATATAACATTTTTTAAGAGACATAATTTATAATATTATTCTCGAGGGGGAGGGGTGAATTAAAATTGATTGGATACTCCCAAGTTGAAGAACCATTGTACGCATCCTCCTGTCGCACCATACCCTACTAGTACGGGGGTCTCGCTGCCCGGTCAGCGAGCTTGGGGGGGCTAAGGGGGCCCAGGTTGGCCCCCTTGCGGGGGTGCGGGGACAACGCCCCCACCCGAAACAAAATATATATAAATCATTGTGTGTTTTAATACTAGGTGTAGCTAGATATGTGTTTGAATATTGGGTGTAGCTAGATAAGTAGGGGAATCAATATTGCATGAGTAATAACATTGATATATAGAGATATGGCGAAACATCGGTGAAATCGATCAATATCCGGGATTTTTTGTACTGAATCCAGTCATTTTTGACCGATATGAGCTGATATGGCGATATATCGCTATATATCGTCGATATCCCTGTAAAAGGATAGACTGGGTGATATCGGAACCCTTTCCCTGTCGAAACCGATATATCGGCCATATATCGTCGATATATTGCCGATACGACCTTCTATGCCAAAAATTATTACAAGCCTATTACATGTATTGATAAAAGAAGATTAAACGCATTGGCATGTGCCACAACATTCTCAGTATAGAACCGATCTTGGCGAAACACCACTTATTTCTGGCCAACCAAGGTGCCCAGATTACAGCCACACACCTTGATCTCTCATTCTCCATGCCATTCCAATCTGCCCCTATGGAGCTCCAGAAAGTAGAGACATTGTCAGAATTCATAGCTCTATTCCCAAAACGGTTCCAGATCTCCACAGAGCTTCCACATGTGAAGAAGAGATAATCAACATCCTCTACTGCCTCCATGCACCTAGGGCACTCCGTGTCAGCCCCCTTAACGGAACATGCAAATCTGTCCTTTGTTAGTGATCTCCCTCTTCTAAAGAGCCACAAGAATACCTTGACATGAGTTGGAACCATCCACTTTTAGATCTGCTTGCAGTTCGCCTCACAACTCCCAGGATCCAAAGTTATGGGAACTCTCATAGCCCTGTAAGCCTTCCCAACTGAAAATGAGCTATCATGCCAAACCCAGTAGTCCCGCCCTTCCATGGGTCCAACTACCTCCTCGAGCTCCGCAAGCATAGTTTGAAGCTCCTCCGCCCGTTGCTAAGAGAGCTCAGATCTAAATTGAGGAAAAAAGGTATGTCCATCCCATGCCTCCACCACAGAGCAGTTCGGATGTTCTGCTAAAGCCTTCAGTTGCGGGAACCTTGCGTCTAGTGGCCCACCCTCACTCCTATCGTCTGTCCAGAAGCAAAACCCTGTGCCGCCCTCAACCACAATCCTCATATAAGTATGTCTCCTACATTACACGGTAAATGCCCCTCCAAAAAAATGAGGGTGTAGTACCAAGATCCCTGGAGTCAGGGAATGAAAGTCCAAGCTCATAGTTCCTCCGAATAAGATTGCACACCCGACTATCACAATAGCTCTCAATGCGAGTGACCCACCTACCAAGCAAAACATTTTTCATCTCTTCCGAGCTGCGTACGCCACAACCCCATCTTCTTTCCCGCATGACATTGTCCTCCACTCCACCAAAAGAAAATCATTTAATTGCCTATTTGATGACAATGAAAAATACCTCATGATGGTCTCAAGCCTCTTCCTAACACCAACATGCACAAGCCTAGAAGACATGAAACATATCAAGATCGTTGATAGAATCGAATGGAATAGCATACCACCTCTAGATAGGCAGACAAGCTTCCATTTAGTCAGCTTTTGCTCCAACTTCTCAATCACCAGTAACCTAGTGCGTATCCGACCAGCCACCAGTGGCCCACCAAGGTAACAAAGCGGTAGGTCCTTGCGTAGCGATCGCAACCATCCATCACACTACTCAATCTCCACATCCATCAAGCCAAAAGGGACGAACTCCGACTTGTACCTATTCAGCTTCAAACTATAAGCAACTCCGAAAATATCCATGACTACTGATAGGCCTCGGCAACTGTTCACCACGCCATCTGCAAGCAATATCGCATCATTCTCCTACTGTAGGATGCGAATAGAGATCCCATCCTTTGATTAACCACTGCAGTAGCCTCCCTGAGTCAGCCCGCTCGACCATCGCCGTCAATGCATCAAATGCAAGAAAAAAAAGTAACGACGCTAACGAGTATCCCTGATAAATACCACGTTGATGCTGAAAGAAATCACCCTCCAACTGCCCCTCCACAAGAACAATGGAAGACACAGTCGTGACACACCTCTTCATCTATGAAATCCATTGATCCGTACAAAGAGGCCTAGAGGAAGCGATAGTCCACACAATCATAAGCCTTCGAAAAGTCTACCTTCTACAAAATACTCTTCACTTTCCTCCTACGCTAATCTACCACAATCTATGAAGCCAAAACCACACTGTCCATGAGTTGCCTGCAAGGCAAGAAGGTACTTCGAGCCGATGAGATGATTTTGTTCACCACCCCCGCAAACGAGTGGCCAACAACTTGGCCATGACTAAGTAAACCACATTGGATAGAGCAATTGTTATGTAGTCCTTAATTCTTGTTGCCACATCCTTCTTCAGGAGCAGGAAAATAAATGAACGTTTGAGCGGATCAAAACCATAGTTTCCCTCATCAAATTCTGCCACTGCTTCCAACACCTCCTCAACAATGAGATCCCAGAACTCCATGTAGGAGAATGCAGGAAAACCATCCAGCCCAAGGCAACCATCTGGATTCAACCTGAAAACGGCCTCCCGAACCTCCAACATCCGATACCCCCTCGTTAAAGACTACATCCAGGCCAGAAACATGACTCACCCCCATCCCAACCACCACGACCTACAATGTGGAAGACTCCTGCTCATGCCTTTGAAGTAATTTGTAACTTCCCTCTCTACTTCCCCCTCCCGGGGACCTCCTCTCCCCCACCTCCATTGAATGTATCATGTTTCTCCTCCTACCATTCGCCATTGCGTGAAAAAATCTAGTATTTGCATCCCCCTCATTGAACCACTTTTGCCTGGGCTTTTGTCGCCACTCATAATCATGCATCCGATCCTTTTCCTCTAAGATTTTCTGATCCACCCCTCGAATTACGAGATCCTTCTCGTCCAATCCCTCTCATCCTCCACCAAGTCTAACCTCCCCAGCTCCTTATCTCGCGTTCATATCGAGTGTCCCTCTTGAACTCCAAAAGTCTACGTCGTAGTGCCGCCAACTTCATCGCGAATTTCACTATAGTCGGCTCCTCCACCTCTAATTCCGACCAGAATGAACACACCATATCATGGAAACCCTCTTCCAACAGCTAACACTTCTCAAATCTAAAGTATAAAGAAGAATCCCTACCGGTGCAAGAGTCAAGACACAAAGGTGTATGATTTGACCTCGACCTGGGAACGGAAGTCGCAGTAGCCAAGCTGAATCTCTCCAAGGCTTCAACATATAGAAGAAAACGGACAATGCGAGATCAGGATGACGAACTTCTCCAAGTGTATCTACAATTAGCAACATCCATTACCTCCGAAGCAAGCTCCTCCACAACCTCGCCAAAAAAACCAGAGCCACGATCTTGTACGCCTCTCCCCCTTGATCTAATCCTCCGCATAGAGCGTGACGTTAAAATCTCCACCCACAAGCCATGCCATCTCCGGAAATCTTACTCTAATTTGACACAGCTCATCCCGCTACACCGCATTTGCGGATGCTCACGCAATATCGTACACCAAGGTAACCTCGAAACATGATTGATCAACCTTGCTTGCCAAAGCCATAGAGATCGAGTGAGCCAAGATCGCCTTGTTAAATAAATCATAAATGTATCCATTCCATGCAACAACAATTCCCCCCGAGCTCCCATTCGCCAAGACAACTCTAAATACATTAAGATGGGGGCTCGAGGTGGAGCTCCACCTCACAGGGTCCCAAGATTCAATTTTAGTCTCTTGCATGCATGCAATATCAGTATTCCACTTAACCAACATGGACCTGACCGTCAACTACTTATCTGGTTGGCCCATGCTCCTCACATTCCATGATATGACCTTCATTGGGAAATCGAGGGGGAAGTCCCTGCCATCCGAACCCCCACTGTTTATGCAATCTCCTGCTCGTAGTGCTTCTCTTCATTCTCTTTGTTCATCTCTGCCGCATTGATAGCCACATTCGTCACCATTCTTCCCTTTTCCACAACCCTACAAAGCACCCCTCTTCCGATCAATATCAACATTCATCATCACACTACCCTTTTCCGCATCAATAACAACATTCATCTCCACCCGGTTAATGCCGCTCCCCTACAAAGCACCCCCTTCTACCCCTTCTCGCGTCACCGCAAACCCCTCTTCCACACTTCTAACCCCGGCCTCAAAACTCTCTATGCCTTCCATAACCTGATCTTGCTCAAGCATGTTGGACTCCCAATCAAGCACATTTGGCCGACGACGCTTCCGTGAGAAGGTCGGCAACTGTGTGCAGAAATTGAATACCAACCCATCAAAGATCGGCCCATGGGGTCAACCCGACGTGATGAAGCATCCACTTTGCTTTGAGGGGCCACCCGCATCCGAGGTTTAGAGCCCTCCCCACCCCTTCCACTGCCACCGCAATAACCTTCAGAGCTCGACGAACTGCCAGCAACTCCGTCGACAAAGATCACAGCCGCCGTCCTGCATTCCGTAAATGTCACGACCCCCATGGGGTTAGCCCCCTTGACCGATAGGGACCCAAGCTTTTCTCCCGAGATCGGCCTTACCACAAGCTGCTGAAGACCCACATGCGCAACATGTATCGAAGCCCTCCTCGAGTCGACGCCATTTTCCGAATTAGAGATGGCTATAGATGGGCCCAAGACCGCGTCCTTGGCACCTTGCTCGGGTGGAGGACCACACCCGAGTAGTGCACCGTGACATCTGTAATAGGGGGTCCGAATAACGCATATTCGGACTCGCACTCTAAGTTCCCCTAATCTGGTTTGAGCCTATAACTCTTATTGGGTTAAGTTTATAACTCGAACCCAAATCCGCATTCGAACCACCAACCGGCTATCCGGAGGCGACACTAGGGTTTCCCTAAGGTGATCGTTGGGCTACGCCTCCCTTGAACGCGATGATCATCTGGCTTCTCACCGCCGATTGCAGCCGCTGACCTTCTCCGACCACCGACGACACCGACACTGGCACTCCCCCAACCTCTAAGACCACAAGTCACGGGGACATCGGTCTCCGATACATGGCACACAGAGGGGATTGTGGCCTCTTCCCCCTCATCGCGAGCACCACCTCTGAGCCTTCGCTCACCCGCATGCCTATTACTTCACCTATATACTTCAGTCATCCGCATCACTTCCACCTTTCTGCACCTCAACAGAACCCCAGCTACCGAAAGCTTCCACGTCAGTTCTTCACCCCATGCACCTCCATCAAGGAATCGAGGCCTTCGCCATGTGATTGCTTCCCTCGAATCCGATGATAGATCACTCTCCAGTGCCCCCAACAATTGCCTCTCTTGCACCCTCCGACGACAGACCCCTAATGCAGAGAGCTCCTCTATGCAACCAAATCGCGTCAACGCAAGTGCCTCTTTCCTTCGCCGCCGTCATCCTCCCATAATCTAAGCAGGTACTCTCATCACCTTCCCCCACCACGAGCCCATTCAATGGGCACTCCTTCGACGTGTTCTTTCGCTAACTGCAGTAGCAACGATCCCCAATCCACATCGGACATCAAACCCATTGGGGGGGATGTTGCCGCCTCCAAGCACATCGTAGCAGCCTCCACAGTTAAAGCCTTCGAGTTCGCCGATGTAGGCGCCTTCTTTGACCAGTTCCCCCTCATATCGCATTCAATTCATTGGTGCGTCGCTTTTTTGCAGCGGAAGCACAGTTGCTCACCACTTCACAAGTCATGGACAGATTCACGAGCTGTAACGGAGAAAGTAGAGAGATACGGAGGAGCATTGTAACCAAAGTTCTCTTTCTTCTTCTGTTTCTATAATGCCAAAACAAAACCCTACAGTCATTCGTCTAATATAATCCCTCAAGGCCTTATGTATAGGCCTTCCACTAGTTTGGAAGGAAAATCAAAACCCTCATAACGTAGCAATGAACTAATTTAAACTGATAATTCCAGGTCCAAAAACTATTGAACGTAACAATTTGCAAAATGACAATTGAATAGGTGGTTCAAGGTTGCTCCTTGCTTTCATCTTGAATCGCATTGGAAAGCCATCTTTGAATCCCTCATGTGAGAATGATCAATATTCTTCATGGTCCTCATCTGAAAGAGTACATATCTCTTTCCCCCTCATTTTGCCATCTATTTTCATTTTACTTCCCTTCCTGTCAAAAAGTCATTTTACTTCCCCTTCTTTTTCCGTTATCTACTTAATTGTTATACAAGGATGTGCATGGAGTCAGAGTGATTTGACGCTTCTTGGATCTTGCATAGCAGTATTTATGTGCAGGCTGCCCTTTTGTTGGCTGTGTTGCATACAAACATGAAGTTGGTAAATTATACTGTGTAAAAATACTGGTTGACGACTTGACGGGTTAATATATAAAAATCTATTAAATTAAACTTTTTAAGAATTAGAATGTTCTTTTTTCTCCCTTTGTTTTTGGATGGAGTAGTTGCTGTGTATGTTGATGTCCAATTTTTTCTTGCATTTTGGTGTTCGCAATCTTTTTCTTCTGGATAAATTACATACTGTAAACATATATAATAGGTGGGGTTGACCAGGCATTAGAAAGAGGGTTTTTTATGGAATGCATTGGAAACAACATCGAACTATTACAAACATGGTTATTGTTATTGGCATTAGAAAGAGAGATAACGGAGGCTACTTCTTGATTTGGGGGCGTTGAGACACCAAGCCTCAACTTAGTGTCACATATTGTCGAGATTTACAGGAATGTAGTATCCTCCCCTGCACTACTCCTGGAATTTCTTCCTTGAAGCTGAGGCAGGAATGGTTGGACACCTGTTGAACTGGTTATAGGTGCCTTTTGAAGACCTCAAGAAATATTTTCACAGGGCTTTGTAAAGTGCCAACAGTTCCATCATCTTTCCCCCTCAAAAAGGGGGATCTGTTGATTATATCTCAAGAAAACATCTAACTTGTACTTCACAAAACCTGAGTCTATCTTCTTTCTGGGGGATGAGAGAAAATATTGGTTGCAAGGAAAAAAGTATTCTTTATGGGTAAATATTATATTAGCTTATTTATTTTTAAATTAAGTGAAGTTGTGAGTTTGGTTTATCTAATATTTGACAGGTGTTTGATATGCTAACACTAAATTTGGAAAGATACAAATACCAACATCTCGTAAATTTCAGTTTTTTTTGAAATTATGCTTTCTAGTGCACCACTTCATTTTTACTGTTGCAGTATTTGTAAATTGCAGGTTCTGTTTGGATTAGAATATGCACATGCTATATCAACCATCAAAAGCTTAGTAACTGCAGATTCCTCAAGGTTGGGTGACCTCTGTCAACGTTTGCATTTTGCAAATATCACGTGTGATTCAATGATGCCGTCTGGCATACATTGGACAGACAAGGAGGTTAACTCTGTGGATGGCGTGTGTCTGAATGGTGAGCTCCACAAGCATGCTGATGACAGGTGCAATCTTCAGGGCAATACACACCTTTCTAATTATTCCCTGGGAGGATTGACATGTAGATTACCTGAAGATATGAAAATAGAGGATTGCAAATTATTTTGGATTGGGCTTGATAACTCAGCATATGCAAATGTTGTCCTCACCTTTAACAGCTGTGATATAGGTAAACTATTTTATATATACTTGTGGCATCTGGTTATCCTACATTCAGAGACTCTTTGGTTCTATTTATATGCACTAATAATTTAATTGATCCCCTTGGTTCGTGTATTCTAGAAAAAAAATGAGCATGGCAAGAAAGTTGTCGTGCAGTATTGGACTTGTTTTGTTTTCATTTGACAAAGACAACTATCCTGGTCAAGCATGGAATTAATGGAAATGATCAATATGCTTGCTAGAAGTCACAACAATAACGTTCAAATAAAGACAAATCATTTTGCTTGCTATACTCTATACGCTATTACCTTTATCCCTATTTGAAAAGTGATATGGATAATGACAGTTATCCATATACATCGTTGTTGTCTATCTCTTACGTAGAGATAAGATTGAACTTTTAGAATGGCCGCATGCATTGCTGATATTCCATATGTGGCTGATTCTTTCGAAATAATAAGAAAGGGGAAGTAGTTTGTTGTTTCAGTCACTGTTTGGTTAAACTTCTATTTGGACATCAGTAGCTATGCCAAAACTCACGAATAGTTGATGACTGCTGATTTCCATTCAACTTTTGATAAAGAGTGTTGTCCTTTGACTTTGAAAACAGCGTTTTCCCTTTAAAGTAGCAATACAGGTTACATCTGCCTTTTTGAAAGGAAAAATTGCATGTTTCACCATATTTTCAAGGTCTTTAACCTTTTAACTTCATTCAGTCAGGTTTGATGCCAGGGAGAATTGCTTGGTGGAGGACACTTCGCATCTCAAAAGGATCCTTAAGCGTAGGTATTATGGTGTACCATTTTGAAAATTTAGGGAAAGTTCACATGCATTACATGTTAGCTGTAAAAAATGACTCTGCTTGCATTTACAGGTATTATCTTGTGGAAAAAGCGAAGGATGCAAACATTGTTGGCGTTTTGATTGGAACCTTGGGTTTGGGTATGGCCATATTTTACAGGTCTTTATAGTTGATTCATATCCTAAGATACGATTTTGATATATTTATATAGACGTATATTGCAATATCAAATCAGAACCAATTTTCTTGAATTCTAAAAATGAGCTGCTTATCTGGATCAAGAGGGTCCTAGGCATTGTATACATGTCTTACTTTATGATTTTTCTTTGGATTTACTAAATTTGTCAAACAGAGTAAATCTCCATAATTAACTGTTTTTTAATACCATACATGATATCCTATTCGAAACTGTTGAGATATTATTTATCTGTCCACTGTTTCAAGTATTTTGTTTCTTTTTCGTATCTAGTATAATTTGCCAATCAGGAGTTCTCTCTCTATAAGAGAATACCAAGACTCTCTCATAGTGCAATTCATTATTTTCTCTTCATTATGGTATTAGAACGATGATCATAGACTGGAGTTCTCATACCCCGAGCCCTAATCCTACATGCCAGCCCCTTCTCTCTACGCAACCTCCTCACATCGCCGGTACCACCTCTATGACGCCACCAACTGCAACGGCTCAGCCTCCTGATCCCGCTGCGACATCGCGCAACCACCCAGCGTGCTCGCGTGTCTCATGCGGATCTAGGAGCAGCCACTGGGCAGTGTTAGGTGCCGCTGGTCACGGTCGGGCCCCCTTCGACGCATCATGTGACACTCCCTTGCTGCCATTCACCGTCGTCGGCTACCGTTGGGTGTTTGCAACACTGATTGCCATGAATAAACCCTATGCAGTCTCTCTTTGCAGCCATCAAGGTCTGATTTCATCATCAAACAACCTGATTTTTGGTCATTTTTGGTAAAATCAGATTTTGGGGTCTTCTTCGTGCGACCTAGAGCAACTCTTCTATTAATGGGAACAATTGTATGAGTCTACACATACAACCAACTCCCAGCATGGTCATACAGACACATCTAGATCGGTCTACAACCCCAATCGAGTTCAGATTCATCCCTCTTTTCATCATCTCAAAAAATAATCGTGACATTTTTTCTTCGTCCGGTGCCTCCAAGGGTCCCATTGTCAAGATGGATGGATTAACTATGAGTTATGGCCGATATAGCTTTTACCCTTATGCAATGCAATAACAAGAGCACATTTGACAGCTAGAGCCGACTGGTAAGATTGTGGAATATGCTTAATGGAATCAGGATGATGCGTATGCGCGTATCTGGCTATCCGAGACTCTCATCACATAGATAACTGTAGAGAATATTGTGTAGTCAATGTATCTTTTTCTCTATTTTTATTTTCCCAATTACCTCTTATTTAATTTACCCATGGGTCCTCTCTATATAAGAGAGCCTAGGGTTCTATGGAATAAACAGATTGCTCATTTCCACCAACATGGTATCAGAGCCAAAACTATAACCCTAAAGCCCTACCACCGCCGCCCCTCTATCTCTCTCTCCATCTCTCGGCGCCGCCGTCGCTCCTTCTCGTAGAGCACCGCCGCCGGCCCCTTCTTGCCGGCTCCCTCCACCGCCGCCGCCCCCCTCTCCTCGCCGCCGACCTCCACCGCCGTCGGCCTCCAACGTAGGTGACCTCCACCGCCGGGTCCCTTTCCTTCAACGCCGACGCTCCTTCCGTCAGCCTCTCTCTCTCCATGGATTTGAGTGCGTAAAGTCTACATATGCACTCAAATCCTATCAAGTTTATGTAGTCACTTATTTCTCGTCTACAATCCTTAGTTCTTTGTCTCCGACGACATGTCAGAAAACAAAGTCGATATGCCCTACATAGGCGCATTCAAAGGTCTGGCGCCAATAGTCAAGATGGATGGGACGAACTATGAGCTCTGGGCGATGCAGTTCATGAGTCTCATGAAATCGAATGAGAAGAAGCATATACTTACCGAGGAAGAGCCAATAGAGAAGACTGGGATTTATGTCTCCTGGGCGGCTGATGATTCATACGCTAAGGTTTGGCTATCAGACACGTACAACTCCAACATGACATTTTCACGATGAAGCAGAATGGGCGGCCGCTTCACTCTTTGTATACATCCCTGCGGGAGATGTTTGAGAAACTATATTGCACCATACCCCTCACGGCTACCCCTGAAGAAGACCTTCCGGAATGCTACTATGGTGGGGGTACTACTAGCAACACTTGATCCTGAGTATGAGACAACCCGGTCTTAGATACTTGCCGATGCTACCATTCCTCCTATGGAGGAAGTTTAACGGAGGCTTAGCCGCATCTCTGTTTCTTCCAGCACTTCTACTCCACCACCTTCGGCGATGGCTGTGTCACGAGGGAGAGGTGGTCAGTCTTCCTTTTGTGGACGTGGACCTCGTGGCTGAGGAGGTCGTTTTCGCCAACCATGCACTTTTTGCCATCGCACAGGTCACTTTGAGGATACATGCTATTCTAAGAATGTGTTTCCAGCATCGCATGTGTAGCTGAGCCAGTTACATCTTCGTCGACATCCACTTCAGAGCACCGGTTTGAGGAGCTTGTGGCGCGATTGGCTGATATTATGCCTCAACCATCTATAGATTCTCCAGGCGGATCTTCAGATATTGCTGCTTCAGCATCTTCCAATACTTCTGCCGCTGCCAGTACCTGAGGTAGTGCTTCTGCTTTTTATACCTGTCATGATCTCTTAGATTGGATTATGGACTCTGGCGCAGCCCATCATCTCTACTGTGACAGAGATAGACGAGTCATACAGAGACATTCCACCTAGACGCTCAGTGCTCATAGATGATGTGACTCATTCCCTCATTGTTGGACAGGGGGAGATCACCTTGTCACCGTCCATGCATTTACAGAATGTTCTACATGCTCCTAAGTTTTCCATGAATCTACTATCTATTAGTCAGATTACGAAGGTTTGCGCTGTGGGCTATATTTGACCCATCTTCTCTTATTTTTCAGGACATACTAACGGGCAGGGTGATTGGCTGTGGCTCTGAGCAGAATGGTCTCTATCATCTGGTCCGGAATTCATATGCTGGCGTCTCTTCCTGCTCAACCGGATCCAGTCTCTCCGTACACCTGGCATCCTCGCGTTGGTCACCTCCCGCTTCAAAAGATGTGTCATCTCTTGCCTCAGATCTCTCCAAGTTCGTCGTTTCGATGTGAAGCCTGTCAGTTGGGAAGCATCATCGTGCTAGCTTCCCTAGTCGTCAGTGTCGGAGCAATAGCTTCCCTTTTGAGTTATTTCAATGTTGATATTTGGGGTCCGAGTCGTGTTCCTGATCATCAGGGACACGGGTTCTATCTTGTCGTAGTTGATGACTTTTCTCGTGTATCGTGGTATTTCTTTTAAAGAATAAATCTGAAGCAGGGGATGTTATTAGAAATCTTATCATTGAAGTGCCAGAATGTTTTTTCCTCTCTTGTCAAATATGTTCGTATGGATAATGCGTTAGAATTCTGCACTCGCTCTTTCTCCCATTTCTTTTCGTCCAAAGGTATTATTCATCAAACCACCTGTGGTTACACATCTCAACAGAATGGAGTGACAGAGCGAAAACATCGTCATCTTCTTGATATCACTCGAACCTGCTTATCCAGAGTTGTGCGCCTATCACCTTTGGGGGGATGCTGTCCTTACGGCATGCTACCTTGTCAATCGTATGCCGTCCTCTGTACCTGGTGAGAAAATTGCTCTTTCTGTTATTTTCCAGAGAAGGAATTATTTTCTCTTACCCCTCGTGTCTTTGGTGCTGTTGCTTTTGTTCACCACTTATCTCCTGGACTTGACAAACTCTCACCTAGAGCTGTCAAGTGTGTCTTGGTGGGTTACTCTTAGACTCATAAGGGTCATGGTGTTTATAACCCTTAAAACAGGAAATATTTTGTAAGTGCTGATGTTACATTTTTTGAGTCCGTTATGTACTTCTCCCTTGCAGGTGACAGGTTGGCTTCTTCCACATCTAATGATGACTTCTATGTTCCTCCTCCTCCTAGCCTGAGTCCACCTTTGTCCATTCCTATCCTGGTCATCACGCCAACGTCATCTCCATCACCACCACCACCACCACCGCAACCACCTATCCTACCACTACCTAAATTCTATATACGTCGGTCAGGTCCTGCTCAGGCGGCATGTTAAGCATCCATTACACCTCAGGTATGTTCAGATGCTATTACTAACGATGGGTCGGATAGAGTGCCTGTGCAAGATTCTTCTTTGCATGAGGAGTGTGCACCATCGAGTACATTGGACGATGATCTTGATGTTCCTATTGCTATCCGAAAGCAGAAACGAACTTGCGCGTCTTATCTCTTTGCTTCCAGGTTTCCTTTCACCATCTCACAGGAGACTTCCAGGGATTTGCTGCAGCTTTGTCTTCCCGTGGAGATACCACAAAATTATCAGGATGCTATGAAAATGAACTGTTGGCGGTTGGCTATGGAAGAAGAAATGTCTGCTTTACAGTCCGCGGTACATGTAGCTTGGTTACTGCTCCCTCTGACGCATCTATTGTTAGCTGCAAATGGGTATTCACAGTGAAGTAACATGCAGATGGGAGCCTTGACCGGTACAAGGCACGACTAGTCGCGAGAGGCTTTACTCAAACATATGGTGTGGACTATTTGGATACATTCTCTCCAGTGGCTCGTCACTCTACTCTTCGCATTCTTCTATCTGTTGCTGTGGTACGTGAGTGGTCCATATTTCAACTTGATGTCAAGAACGCATTCTTGTATGGCGATTTGCAGGAAGAAGTCTACATGCAGCAGCCACTGGGGTTTGCTGCTGAGGAGGAGAATCATATGGTGTGTAGACTTCACAAGGCGATATATGACTTTAAACAGAGCCCTAGGGCATGGTTCTAGAAGCTTTCCACCTAATTGAATGACAAGGGATTCAAAAGATCAAAAGATTCAAAAGATCAAATGCGGATCTCTCATTGTTCATTCAGAAGACTTCAAGAGGTACGGTTGTCATCATGGTATATGTTGATGATATTCTGGTTACAGGAGATGATGTTTAGGGTAGAGATGGCAAAAGAATTTTTGGGCCGTCAGTTTGTCACGAAGGATCTTGGTACCCTAAGGTATTTTCTGGGGCTGGAGTTTGCCAGGATGCAACAGGGTCTGGTGATGACCCAAAGGAAATATATTACAGATTTGCTGGTTGAAACGGGCATGGTTGGATGTAGACCATCGAACACTCCTATGGATCCAAGTATGAAATTATATGACAACAATACTGAAGAGGTGGACAGGAGAAGATGTAGAGAGATGGTGGGTAAGCTTCTTTACATCACTATAACTCGACCTGATATTGCTTTTGCATAAGTCGAGTGAGTCAATTTATGGAGCAACCAAGACAGGTACATATGGATGCTACATACATGATACAAAGGTATCTAAAGTCCTTCTCTAGGCTCAGGATTGCTGTTTAGAAAGAACATAGATTTATCTATTTCGGCTTGTGCAGACGCAGACTATGCAGGGCGCCCTAAGGATCGTAAGTCTACTTCAGGCTTTGCAGTTTTTGTTGGTAGCTCTCTGGTTTCTTAGAAAAGCAAGAAACAAACTGTTGTGGCGAGATCCAGTGCCGAATTTGAATATAGGGCCATGGCACAAGGAAGTACGGAGATGATGTGGGTTCGAGCTGTACTAGAAGACTTGCATATAGATGTACCTCTACCCATGCAGCTACGGTGTGACAATCAAGCTGCTTTGTTTATTTCCAATAATCCAGCATTTCATGAAAGAACAAAACATATTGAGGTAGACTGCCACTACACTAGAGATATGATCCAGAAGGGCTTGATTTCTACTTTACATGTTTGTTCAGAGGAGCAGGCTATCAACATTTTTACCAAGCCATTACTCAGAGGACCTTTCCAGAGATGTTCTTCCAAGCTGAGCATGATTGATATCTATGCTTCATCTTGAGGGGAAGTGTAGAGAATATTATGTAGTCAGTGTATCTTTTTCTCTATTTTTATTTTCCCGATAACCTCTTATGTAATTTACCCATGGGTCTTCTCTATATAAGAGAGCCTAGGGTTCTATGGAATAAACAAATTGCTTATTTCCACCAACAATAACCAATGATATTGTGAATCAACTCATTGCCAATGCAATGTGGGATATCCTGTCAGGTTAAGAATGAGGCCAAGATCCTTTAGTTGCATTTTGACATCTTCACAACCGAACAGAATAATCGTCCTCTGCACAACTTCTATTTTTCGCATCATGGCATGTTCGAGAAGCTTCATAGCTTCAGGTTAGTGGTACATCTACTAAGCAGCAGATGGCGTACAAGAACATCATGGGGGTTGGAATTTTTCTAGCCGCCTTATATTTAGAGTACGAGGCAACATGCGACCAACTTCTCAATGGTATGGCTATCCCTCCTATAGAGGAGTCTTACAGTCGCCTTAGCAGGATCATTGTCCCATCCGTTGCCACCACACAAACCTCCTCAGCGATAGCTGTATCTCGCAGTAGGGGAGGAACTCAGTTCAGATGGCATGGTGTCCATGATAAAGGCGGTGGACATCAACGTGGTCCATGCACCTATTGCCATCATCCTGGTCATTCAGAGGAGTTATGCTATTAGAAGTATGGCTATCCCACATCTGCTCGCGTGACCGAGCATGTTGAGTCCATTGTCAATTCGACCCCAACTACATATCAGAAGTTAGATGATGTTGTCTTTTGTTTGAGGGAGATAATGACTCGTGTTGCCGACACTATTAGTGTACCTACAAGTCCTTCAGATGTTGTAGCTTCTGCTAGAGCCATGGTGTCAAATTTTGTTGAAATTCCGTTGAATTTTTGTTTCGACATGCAACTGAAATTCGACTGAAATGGCCGATATCACAGCTAGATGTGAGGCCTATATAACAAAACCTGACCGAAATGATCGAAATTTCGGTCGAATTTCGAATGAATTTTAGTTTCAGTATCGGTGACTGAAATCGACATTTAGGGCTTTGGCGAGCGCATCTTCTAGCTCGTCAGGTATAGCCTATGCTCTTACTAGTTCTCACCGTGGAGATGTGATCGAGTGGATCTTGGATCTGGTGCATCCCACCATTTATGTGGAGATATGACTCAGTTTACTTTATATAGATTTGTCCCTCTAGGCAGATCAATTATAATTGCAGATGAGAGTCATTCCCTTATTACATGACATGGAGAGGTCTATTTAACGCCGTCTATGCGCCTGCAGAATGTGCTATATGCACTAGAATTTTTGATGAATTTACTTTCTATTAGATATCACTAAGGACTTGCATAGTCGTGCCATTTTGACCCCTCTTCTCTTGTGTTTTAGGACATACTTATGCACAAGGTGATTGGATGTGGCCGTGAGTAAGTGGGGCTCTACCTGGTCCAGTCTCCATATGCTGGTGCTTCTTCTATTCGTACTGGATCAGTCTCACTTTATATGTGGCATCTACATTTTGGTCGAAAAACTTCTTTTAATAATATTATCTTAGTATGAACGCTTGGAGAGGATGAGGAGTGCGGAGAGGGTGAGGGTGCAGAAAAGGAAAGAGCACTTTCGTTGGGAGGTGCGGTGATGGGTACAGACGTGGGTAAGAGCTACCAATCACGAAGTGGGAGGTTCTTCGCGGGCTACCAACAAGGTGAAGAGATGAAGGAAGAAAGGTGGTCGGTTGTTTCTCATCGCAAATGGGGAAAATGGTGCTATCGATGCGGACTCTTCGGCCATCAAGCATCTTTCTGCACGCTTCCGCCCCAAAGTTCCAATTGCAACGAGTCTGTCACTGTCACACCACTTGTCTGTAGGAGGTCAAGGAAATGCGGTCCAAACCTCCTTTTGTCTCTTCAATGAGGGATGGAGTGAAGCTGAGAAAAGCAAATCGCTCCTATGCAGCGGCTACAAGGTTGGGGCCAGAACTTCTCCATCTGTGAATTGCGGTGGATGCCCTGCAAAACCATCTTCTTGCTTGGACAATAATAGATAAGCAGCTTCAGCAGGCGACAATCTCCTTGCACAACATATCTATTCATATAGAGGCACCACGTCTCTAGAGAACGAGGGTCCCAGACATATCCGTAGTAGCCCAGTTACCGAGTGGGCATCCAACGATGAATCGACACACACTCCAATTAGAAAAGTTTCTTTCGACGAATTTGAGACAATCCCAGAGACTGCTAAAGCATAGGAGCGCGATGTAGAGCGCATCTCCGTTCCAAACCTGTGCTCTGTGCTGACATCAACTGAATGCGAATCATTTGAAGCTTCACATCCATTAGACTTGCATTTTTTTGATGACCAATCTCTTTTCATCCAAAGCAGCAGGGAGGTGATGCACACTTGGCTGCCCTATGATCGTATTCTCCACACCTAAAGTAATGCTGGCTGCATTTGTGATGATATATAAACGTCCAACCCTCCTCTTCCCTCACACCTTCGTGGATGGTGTCTCTCCTCCCTCCCCTCTCCATTGATGGTGGCCCTCATCCTCAACCATGCCTTCTTGCCATCTCACTCCACCCATCGCACACGTTCTCTCTTTTTCCTAGAGCTCTCCATCTCTCTACTTCTTACAATGCTAGAAGTAAAGAATGTGAGCAGAAGTCAATTAAAAACACTCGAGAGTGGGGAAATAAACAAATAGAATAAGTGTAAAGTGTTGTGAAGAAAGAGAATGACTTTCCTTTTGGGGGTGAATGGATGTGATGGGTAAATAAAGTAGACGTTGTTCATTCAAATTAAGAACCCTTGCCAAATAAATTAGTTGATCGTCACTTTTGGTTAGTCGACTGAAACCCTAATTATTCGACCGGTCAATCTGGTTAGTAGGTTGGAAATGTCTTGAGTCTGCATGATTGTTTCATCCATTATGAGCTAGAACTCTGTCAATAAGCTTAGTGCCTTTCGTCAATTTGCTTCATAAGCTTGGTCCTTAAGCTTGGGCTCTTCTTTTGGTTTTTTGAATTCTGTCCTAGATACAAGCTAGTTTCACAACGTTTGTTATCACCAAAATATGCATGCGTATGTGAAGATTGGTTTACTCTAAAGTTGACTATGTAGAATGCCCTGTTGAAATTAGAGAGGGAACAAAATGAAATACTTTATTCAAGAGGTCTAGGAGTCCTTATATAGGAAGAAACCTTAGAAAGCTCAAAATCAAGAAAATACATAAGTACCCCTAGGTTTGGAGAGCGGTGGGAATTCCCTGGTTGCCGATGGACGACGCTGCGACGTTCTGGAGAGCGATCCGGACGGTTGGCAACAACTCGACGGATGATTGTGCCAAACCTTTTGCTGCCTTATGGGCAATATGGTTGGGCCGAAATGAACTCGTCTTCAACAACAAAAGATTTTCCGCCTTAAATGTTGCAAATCATTGTAATTCGCTCTACAATTTCTGGCTTTTGCGATAATGTAACTAAAATTTCTGGCTTTTCCACGCGAGGACTCAACCTCCTTCCCATAAAAAAACAAACGTAAATACATCATTAATACTCCCCATCAAGTTGGGGCATATTTTTCGATCATGCTCAACTTGGAAGTTATCCACGAGAGGCGCTTCTTAGGTAAAGCCTTCGTGAATACATCTACAAACTGAATATCCGTTGTGACGTGTGGTGTAGTAATCTTGCCTCGTACGCCATCATAAACAAAATGGCAGTCAATCTCTATATGCTTTGTCCGCTCACGAAATACGGGATTCCTGGGAATGTAAGTAGCAGATTTGTTGTCACAGTATAGAGGAATGGGAGTAGTGAGAACAAAACCAAGTTCCTGCAGGAATGCCAATAGACAAGTAATCTCACAGGTAGCCGGAGCCATCACCTTGTACTTTGATTTTGCACCCGATTTGGATACTACAATCTACTTCTTGCTCCTCCAAGTAACAATATTTCATCCAACCATCATAGCATATCATGTAGTGGAGGGATGCTCCTCAGGTGAACTCGCATAATTAGCATCAACATAAGCAATAACATCAATGTAGCCATTTATCCCATAGAAGAGGCCACATCCTGGTGATTCCTTCAAGTAGTGCATGATATAAAGAATATTCTGCCAGTGACTCTAATGCAGTTGCTCCATATGTTGGCTGGCTTTACTCACAACGTAGGATATGTCCGGCCTAATGACAATAATGTAAAGGAGTTTGCCAACCAGGCTTCTATATCGCGTAGTATCTTCGAAGACTAGATCAACAGAGGTAGAGTGTTTCCTCAAGTATGCAGTAATACTCGAGGGCTTACATCCAAGTAATCCCGCTTCGGTCAGAATGCCCAGGCAATATTTCCTTTATGAGATATGGAGTCCCTTTATAGTACGTAATATTTCAATGCTCAGAATATAGAGAAGCTGACCAAGATCCTTGGTAACAAAAACCTTCTAAAGGAAAGCCTTGGTCTCTAGTATACCCTCATCATCATCACTTGTGACAACCATGTCATCAACATAAACAACAAGTATGACAGTACTAGTTGGTCGCCTTCTGACAAACACAGAGTAGTCAGAGGTTTTTCTCTGGAATCCAAGAGTGCTGATCTCGGTAGTAAGTCTTTCAAACCATGCCCTCGAGTTCTGCTTTAGATCGTAGGTTGCCTTACAAAGTCGACATACACACTTCCCCTTGACTTCATAATCAGGAAGTTGCATCCTGTAAACCTCCTCCTCGAGATCGTCATATAGGAATACATTCTTCACATCAAGCTGAAAGATAGGCTAACCCTTGTTTGTTACCACTAAAAAATAGTCCGTATAGAGACAATCCATGCAAATAGGAGAAAATGTCTTAAAATAGTCAACCCCATATATTTGCGTGAAGCCTTTAGCCACAAGCCTTGCTTTTAATATGTCAATTGACCCATCTGGCAACTTCTTAGTTGTGAAGACCCATATGCATGCCACAGGTCTAGTCCCCTTGGGACATTGCACAAGATCCCATATTGTAACATCCAGATCCGAATGAAATGAAGCTCCTGTCAAGAAATGCAAGCAAGTTTGGATCTCCAAAGTGGAGATATTCAAAGGTATTTTATCTATTGTTGTATGTTAGATAAAGCCACAAAATCCCTCCAAACTTAGAGGATCAAAGGTACAATCATTCCCCCTCCTCTTGCTGCCTTCCATGCATGATTCAATTCCTTGAATTGCCTATGAAATTAGATGAGAATGTGAAGCTTTACATCGAATTCATCAAAACTTTACAACCATTATATATACTCTTGATTTCTTAAAATTTTGAGGATAAAAATTTGGATTTAGCATGCAAATTAACCTAAGTATATGCCATTTAGCCACAATTTTTAGCACAGAAGAATAGAAATTTGGGGGAAATTACATGCATTTTCTTATGGAATCCTGAGAAGGATGAAGCAATTCATAAATAAAGAATCTAATATAAGTAACCGAGCCTTCAAAATTTCAAAAAAAACTCAACCTCAAAACATGATGACTTACCTTTATAATTGAAAGCAAGACTCATATTAATCAACTGCATGTTCTTTACATCAAGGACATGCTCAATTACTATTTTCAATGATAAAGAGAGTCCTAAAGTCGATCATAAGATACTTTGATGCATTTATGGCTAAAGATGCATTATTTTTGGATGAAATCCTAATAAGGATAATGTCAATGCTTATAGATTGAACATAATTCATATCAAAATAATGTTATATCCCTCAACAGATGAGCTGTAGACAACAGCTCGAGATTGTGAGTTATTCTAAACATAACAAGCATTAGACCACACCAACCAAGAATTCCAACAGCTAACATGGAGCTTTACAGAGTGATTGTTATGAACTTGCTCGAAGAGATAATCATGTGCCATTAACCTCCATATGTTTGGTCCAAGGTGGATAACAATATTGTATCTATGAATAATGCAGTATAATATCATAATTTGGTTGCATGGGTAGAGACTCCTATAAGAACATATGCCCCTAAGGATCTATCCATATAGATTTTACAGTTGCTTGAGTCGCAATGTGATGAGGTTTCATCCAAGTTACAAATTAAAATTTGTCATGGGTTTCTTGTCTACAGGAAAACGTGTATAATATACATATGCACAAATGGTGAAACCCAGAGATTCCTTGCTGAGGAAATCATAATGTATATGTGTAGCATTATAACAATATCCTAGAGTGACCCATGAACTAATCTACTTTGTTATCTACACGAGCAATGTCCAAGCAATTCACAGTGATATGTAATAGCTTCTCGATAACCCCTTTATGTTATATAGCATTGACATCTTCTGAGAATTCATCTTTTAAAATATTAGAACTCTTCTCTCAAAGTCAACAAATGATTTCTCAAGATCTTTACGAATAAGAAATCATCAATCAATTGATCATTATGTATAGTCTACTATTCATACAATCTATTATATATATAGGATGTTATGGCAAATGATCAGAAAACACCCCTCCTTTGATGTCTCAACTGGAACTGGTACAATTGAGACATGATTCTTGTTTAGGTACCATATAAAACAAAATGATAAAGACTAGCTAGATCCATATCCAAAGCATAGATGGTGATCTTATGATTTTAGAAATAATAAGATGTGACCACAAAGACCGATCATCTTCATAAATTGATCTTTTAGGTATACTCTACTATTTATACATATCATCAAAGATAGGTAGTGACAAAATACCTAGAATTGTAAAGTCGACCATTGAAGAGATTGAGAAATGATGGTGTAGATGAATAAGTGAAATCAATGCTGAATCAGTTATATCAATAAGATCGTTGATAAAAAAAGAAATAGATCTGTATAGTCAACCACACCAGAGATTAAGAAAGGTTGAGGAATCAAGTCAGCGTTGGTAATTCATTGATGACTAATAATTAAGAGTGCCAGTCATGGTGATCTTTACGCCTGACTGTGCGAGGGTACGGTGACCCTCAGCTGGACGGGAGATTAGGAAGCCCAGTTAGAGCAGCGCCCGCTTAGTGCGCGGGTCTAGGATCCCAGTCTTTTACTCGGTTTTTTTTCGCGAGCGCTCGCAGTTTTTATGCCTCTATGGGATCCACAGGTTTTCTTTTAAAGACCAGTTCTGTTGACCCTTGTTCTTTAGGGTACCTAGGCTGGAGGGCCCTTGGTTTTAGTTTTTCGAGCTCGTTAGCCCGTACCGGTCGAGCCGGTTTTTCTTTTAGAGTGACTTTTCCGGAGAGTCTCTCTCACCCGTCTCAGTGGCGTAGTTTTGGAGTAGACCTATCCCTTTATTGGACCGCCCTTCCAATTAGAGCGCGAGACGGAAGAGCTTTTCATAGGCTACCTCACCGCTTGAGTTTTTGTTTACTTTTCACCAACAGACTTGGCGATGCTACATCTGAATCATCCATGTATACATCTGAATCCTCTATGACTACATCTGAATCAGTTACAATTGAATTTGGAGTTACATTTGAGATTAGATTGAGTCACAAATGAGTTTGGCTAAAGTTGAGATGAATTACAGTTGAGTTGGTTGTAGTTGAGCTTAGTTTCCATTAAGCTAGTTACTGTTTCGCCAGTATTTCCCGATGAAGAGAAAAGATCAATTTATGAAAATCATCCTTATCAGACTACGAGCTACTACTACAGTTGATTGAATTAGCTAGTGGACGTGTTGGGAACTTAGTTAGGATGCATTTTACTCCACCGCATGCCTACGGAGGCATCCCAACCCTAAGGCTTCCTTACTGCCTTAGAGTCACAGTATGAGGTCTTATCTAGACCAAGACCACAGACTATCCACTAAGCTTGAGAAATTCAATATGAAAGAATCAAAACATCAGACTCATCATCTACACTTACTATGGTCTATCCTCATGACTCACAAACATCAAAAGAGGCCCGAATCATCTCGACCATGTCAATCATTAAATACTCAAGATATCATGATCATTTCAATCATGATAGCCATTGAATAAATCATTGGAACATGAAATTGACGGGGAAAACGGAAATCATATACAGTTTGTACTAGAGTCACATCTTAGAATCATAATATGAGGTCACACTCAGATCAAGATCCCAGATTATCCACTAAATCTGATTGATTGGATAAAGACCAAGAACAAAGACTCAACATCCACATCTCAAGATCCATTAAACATGATTTATAATTAATTAAAAGGTGACAGTTTAAATATGGATCATATAATCTTTGTATAAAAATGATTAATATGGGTAATTAATGTAGGATGAGTAGAATGGGATTTTACATACCAAACAACTTGAAAGCCTGTTTCATTGCAAGTAGCTCTAAATTTTAATTGTCAAGCCCAATTTACTTGCTTTCTTTTGGAGCCACTAAATTTCCTATTATTTCTAATTAACAAGATTTACTCAACATTTGTTGATGTTCTTTTCTCCCTATTGTATGGATCGCAGGAAAAACACCTGCACCGTGGTATTGGGAGAGTTGAATGTCAGTTTCTGAAGCAAAACATATCAGGTATGTATGTTATAATTTTGTTCAAGGATATTATAAATGCTTTTATTTCTCTTTTGATACAATTGGGATGCATGTATATAATGCAATTCTGTTGTTACATGTTAAATGTTATCGAAATTTATGTAATATAATTGTGACATATTGTAGTTCTGTGGTTTGTTGGTTAATGTGAATGTCGTTCATAAAAAAAATTTCCCTAATTTTCAGTTCTTTAATGCGATCTTTAGCGAACATAATACTACGGATAATATGTAAACGGGTATCCCGGATCCGAGAAGGAGCGGGCCTCACACATATCCCTCTAGAAGTGAGAGCATCCATCTCCTCATTCATTGCATGTTGTCATCCGAGATCTTGCAAAGTACTATGCTGGTCTCTGAGAAAAGAAATAGTCATGAGAGCATCTACATATCTTCTATCAGTGAATGATAAGCTAGCAGTAGAAATGAAAAGAGACATGGGATGAAAAGTAATATGTCGCTTAGTTCTGCACAGAGCGATGGGAAGCTCTTGAGGATCATTCGAGACAATAGTGGTGGGGAACTTGAAGACGACATATCATCCTGCAACAAAGGGACATGTAATGGAATTGATGGTGATGTAGAAGTATGCTTGCGCTTATATACAATGGGTGAAGGGGGAAGGTTCAAAGGAATATCCGTGACAGGCTGAGTAAAGAAGCTAGTTTATTCAAAAAAATGTTACATTTGCAGAGACGTATTATTGATGCCCAACATGATCATAGCACCTGTAACTTTTCTGAGTACGAGAATAACCAAGAAAGACATTTAATCGCACGAGGAGATAGTTTGTCAACAATGTGAAAATTATGGACAAATGCTATACATCAAAATATCCGTATAAGTGTAGGAAAGGGTTACTCATTTGGGTATCATGTAAAATGGGTAGAATCGTTTAGAGATGCGGAGGGGACTTTGTTGATAATATGGATGTCAGTAAGTACGATATCTCCCAGTAGGTTTTAGGAACTTTCATTTGAGTGAGAAGGGAATGAGCAATGTTCAGTATATGCCCGAGTTTCCTTTCCACTACCCCATTTTGTTGGGAGGTATACAGACATGAGGTTTGATGAATGGTACCCTGGGAAGCAAAGATGGTTGTCAAATCATGTTGAGTGAATTCAAATGCATTACCAGAAGGAAATATTGGAACACTAGTGGAGAAAATATTTTGATATAGTGAAAGAAATTCTTAACAATATTATTAATCTCCGAACGCTCTTTTAACAAATAGACCTAAGAGGATCGATTGTAATCATAAAAAAACAACAAAATACTTATGACCCCCCAGAGTTCGGACTGTACAGGGTCCCCATATGTCGTAATGGACTAAAGAAAAAGATACTGCATGACGAGGCTCAATACGTGCAGGAAAAGATGCTCGATGGTGTTTCCCGAAGTGGCACGCCTCACACTCAAAAGGTTTGAGAGTAGATAGTTCAGGGACTATCCTGGAGATGGCCTTGGCAGAAGGATGACCAAGATGAATGTGTCAGAGAACAGGATCGTCGGAGATAGATTTCGTGCCAGCAAAACTAGAATCAGATGGGATGCCGAGGTAATAGATGACGTTCTTCTCATGTCCCCATAAAAAATCTGTCTCGTTCGGATGTCCTGGAAATATCAATAGAACTCATCAAAAATAACCCTACAGTTAAGCTCAGTCATAACTTCTGAACAGATAATAAACTGAGTAGAAAAACATGAGCACAATGAACTCCAGTCAGTCGGAGTTTGGAGAAAAACTCCATAGTGCCAACGACTATTACAGGTGAATTGGCTCCATTGGCAACCCGAACAGTCTTCACAAAGGAAGACGACATATGTAAGGAGGTAAGCAAACTACCTTCTCCCATTCAATGTGTAGATGCTCCTGAATCAATAATCCAAGCAATACTGGAGGCAATGACAGAGTTGGCTATTGTACCTGAGGCAGTAGCCAGACTAGTAGTGGGAGGAGAAGCAATACTGTCATTGGCGGAGGCGTTCTGCAAAAGCTTCCTCAGACAAGCATATTCAGAAGCCGTATAGGGTGTTTGTGTATCACCAGAAGGCTGATCGTGTATAACCTAAACAATATCATAGGACAAGGTTCGAAATCTCGATTTCGATCTCGTTTCGGTCACTTGTAATACCGAAATTTCGCCGAAATTTCGGGAAATTTCGACGATTTCGGTGGAAAAGTGGGAAAAGGCTCAAAAATCCGATTTTCGACCATTTTTTTGCAAATTAAGATCTTTCAAATTATTTACAACAATAAATAGCTCACAAATACACAATTTTATCATACATATTGCTCATATATGCCCCTTATATCGCACATATCGGTCATATCGATCATTTCGTTGTTAGGGCTGATTATTGATGGATACATATTGGAAATGGATATCATTAAATCCAAATTCTTAAAACAACAATAGGTAACAAATGCGTACTTATATCACAAATATCTCTCATCCATATGCCTTATATCGCACATATCGGTCATATCGGTCATTTCGTTGTTAAGGCTGATTATTGATTGATACATATTGGAAATGAATACCATTCAATCCAAGTTCTTAAAACAATAATAGCTAACAAATGCACACTTATATCACACATATCTCTCATCCATATGCCTTATATCGCACATATCGGGGCATATCGTTGAGCTGACTGACAGTGACAGATATTGGAATCGAAATTAAAATAACTAAGTTAAAAATACTTATAAGATGTCTTTTTGTTCAGAAAAATAGATGAGTATTTTTATTCTAAAATGTAGATAATGCTTAATAAGACAATGTTTAGTTCATATAAATAACGGTCGTAGGCGCAGTTCTAGTGAATTACATAATTAATTATAGACTTACAGCAAGATGATATATTTTTACAAAGACAAATGACAAAAGGAATGAAGTAAAAAAGCTATAGCAGATCTCTAGAATCTATAGAGTTGTTTCATCTCCATTCGCAAAGGGAGGTGAAGCTCCCTATGTTGAAGAAACATTGTATGCATCCCCCTGTTGCACCATACCCTACCAGGCGAGAAATTTTGAACTGAAAACATGAATTTTGACCGATATGGGTCGAAATGTCGAAATATCACCGATTTTTCGACCCATTTCGGTCGAAATCCGGGCATATCGATATATATAGGTGTTTCGAAAGACTCTCCCTGTCGAAACCGAAATTTCGGCGAAATTTCGCCGAAATTTCGCGAAATTTAATACCATGTCATAGGATGCCTCATACGAAGCTGTCTCATAAGCACTGTTGGCATTAGGTTGTATGCTAAACATCGTCCAACAACGTTCAGATGGATGATTCCAACGTCTACAGTGTATGCACGCTGGATAATGAGCAGTGATAGGATCATGTCCATGTCCTCGACTAAAGTCACGGTCATGGTCTGACTTGCGACCACGACCAAAGTCACAGCCTCGTCCTTTATGGTAGCCGTGTCATCCTCTGTTCCCAGGTGATGCATAATGAGCTGTAGTCTCCGCAGATGGAATAGTAGGAGGATGGTTAGTAGTTGAATCGAGTTCTTGCAGATGACCAAAGATGGTCTCAATGGTGAGTAGTACATCAGCTGTCAGTGTATCGTGGATGCAGTCATACAGAAATCGATAGACCTGCCATTCAGTATAATCTCCTACCTGCTTATCACAACAAGCTGGTTGAAAATTGAGGAGCTCCTCAAACATGCTTGTGAGAAGCATGCATTACTCAACAAGGCTGGAATCTCCCTGAGTAGCAGATCGGATCCGCGTGTATATATCCAAGAGCTGGGACTTTGTAGTCTTCTGGGAGTAGGTATGCTCAAGACTCTCCCACATCACCTTTACAGTTTCCTTGTAGAGTAGATTCGATGCAATATTTGGACTGACGCTGTTGGTCATCCAAGTAATGACCTGGCGGTTATCAACGTACCATGTTTTGTAGTCCCTTGTTTCTCTCCTTGGGCGGATGCTTGATAAGAATATAATTCTTACGCTGACCACCAATGAACACTCTGAAGGATTGAGACCGTAACAAATAGTTCTCGGAGCCCTTTAATTTGATAGAAGTACCCTGTACCATCACAGAAAAAGTCGGGTATACGGGCTTGATCTCAGCATATGTCGTGGTGATTGCCTACGTCAAGAAAAAGTGACCTAGAAAATATCTATAATTTTAGTCAAGCATAGTGGCGACCTAAATCACCGTTTCAGACCTTTGTTGGGTCTCTTCAGTAGTATAAAGTTGCTAGGATGCCACCGATTTTCTTGGCAAAGTCCGTTGAGGCCTTGGCAGGCTATTCAGAAGCTCTTGGCTGAGGAGCAAGTTGTTGGTGCCTTGGAGGGGTGCAGATCCCTCAGGCGAGGGTTGGACCCCCCTGACGAAGGTGTAGAAGCATCGTCGGTGCTCTGAAGGGAGAAGAGGCTCCTAGCGGCGGAGCTAGGGCTTCGTGCGACAGAGCTAGTGCTCCAAGCGGAGGATGCAGAGGTTCAGAGGCACCGCTGGTGCCCTGAATGGAGCAAGATGCTCCAGGCGATGGAACGAGTGCTCTAGACGACAGAGCTAGGGCTCCAGGCAAAGGGCCAGCCCTCTTTTAGAGGGTCGAGGATGCTTTGCGGGGGAGCTAAGGCTTCGGGCGGTGCTATACCACGGCTCTGGAGAACCTCTAGGGCACCAAGTGACGTCTTGGCAGAGGTCTAGAGAACCTCTAGGGCTTCGTTGGAGCCGTGTCCCCTTGCGCAAGGCCCTAAAGGTTGGAAGTGAGGGCCCGTGCAAGAGCTCCTTTGCGAGGAAGCGGTGAGAGGCTGGTAGTGGCGACGGGAACTAGGTCAAAGCACTGGTCTAGGACTGCTGCTTTGATATCATGTGGAAAAATAAAGAGGGAACACAATGAGACAATCTATTCAAGAGGTCTAGGGGTCCTTACATATGACAAAACCCTAGGGAACTCAAAATCGGAAAAATACATAAGTACCCCTAGAGGGGTTGTAATGAAATAAAAACAAAATACACGTAAATACAACATTAATATGCCTCAATGACATAAACTCCACAATTGATTTCTGTTGGAGTATTTGATTGTGCGCTACTTGAGTTGTAGGTGGGTAAATGGATCACTCCAGGATCCATTTACCACACCCATGTGTTTAGTCCCACATCTACCAATGGTGGGACTTGGAGGCTCTATAGATGCTATATAAGGAGTCTCAGACCTCCTGCATATATTGAGAAATTCAATAGAATATCTGCCCCTTTGAGGGCTTCTCCCGTGGTTTCATCCCGCTCCTTAGGGAGTAGGGTTCCACATAAAAATTATTGTGTTCCATGTTTCTTATTTATGTTCTTATGCTCTATTTATCATTCCGTTTTTGCATTTCTATTTTCTAATATGGTATCAGAGCGCGGGTTCGATTCTCGAGGAGTTCATGTTTTTTTCCGATATTCGATTATAAGATTCATTCTCGATTGTTCTTGAAAATTATTTTGAAGATTTACTCTTTAAGTTCTAGGGTATTTATCCAAAACCCCTAACAATATGCGTCGTCAATAGTCCTGAAGAATGCCAATTTTGGGGTTTTCTTTATAAAACCCTAGTGCTGCTTGTTTCCCATATCATCATCAACTTCTAAGCGGCACCGCGGCAACACCTCGCCGCCTTTAACTCCAGACTGTGACTCCAATCACACTTACAGCTACAGGGTTTTGGAAACCCTAATGGCGACAGTGCAACACTCAACGCGATCGAAACCTCGCTGCACTGTACGAGCCATATCTCAACAGGAAACTCCGCTATAGCCTTGCCGTCCCAGTTCTACTCGCTCGCAGCAACTCCAGGCAGCATCGACCCTCCCTCTCTTGCGCGATGGCGCACATAAGGTGGTGCTGCCCCGGTGTGCGCTCGCTCTTCCAGCCCAAGCGGCGCCCTGAGTGGCGCAACCTCCAGGCAGAGGTCGTGCGCGGTGCTACTTCTCCTTTTTCGATGTCCCAGTTGCCGATCCAACCACCCCTCTCGCCAGATCCAAGCGGCACCCGCTCGAGACCCATCTCCCTGTGCCATCACGACGCTCCCTCCAGCGCAGCCCCGCGCACCCCGAGTTCCTCTCCTTTTGTTCAGAGACAAGGTGGGTGACTCCGAACCCGACCTCCATCTCCCGCCGTTGCTCCTCGCGCACGTGCCTTCAGCGGAGATCCTCCTCCGCACGCAGACTGCAACCATCACAGGGGACCAGGCGGAGATCCTTCTCCAGCGCAGGCTCCAAGGGCGGAGTCCCTCCAGTAGTCGCCATCTCCTGGCAGTTTCCTCAATGCAGGCGGTGCTTCCGTCTCTAGCAATATAGGGTTCGAAGGAACCCTAAAATCAGGGGCCAAGCAGGTTGGGTTAAAAAAAAAGGTCTGCTCTTATTTGCCCAAGTGGGTAATGTTTAAAAAAAGGGGGGGGGGCAAGTTGCTGTTTGGGCCCAAGTGGGCCGATATTAAAAAAAAGATGCGTACAAAAAAATTGTACATGAGAACAAAAAAAAGTGGAGGCTATTACAAAAAAAGAGAGAAAGAGAAAATAGCCGGAAAAAATTTAAAAACATGGAGAAGTGAAAAGTCGGAAAAAAATTGTGATACAGCTTATTTGTTTTTTGTTTTCTCTCAATTTTATTGTCTTCTCCCAACATGGTCGATGTCTTCATTCTGACCAGTATGGGAGAAAGGGGGGGAGTATATATAGTCACAGGCAAGGTTTTAAAAAACGAAAGGCGGAATGAGGCGTTTTCCCTGGAAGCGAGGCGAGGCGTAGCCTCGAGGTGGTCGAGGCTTAAGCCTCAGTGTTGTATAGAAAAATAATTATAAAATATATAATAAATATATTTATTGGTGAAATAATATAATCTGACAAACATATAGTATATAACAATGTAATATATGATGATATTATGAAGATAAGAACATGAAAAAAGGATATGTCAATGACTCAATGCCATATACCTTTCTAAATTTCTACCTAATCAAAAGGAAATCATTGGTTATAACTTATAACTATCACTAAAAAATTATCTAAAAGGGATTGGCTATAGTTGCCATTATAAATATCCAAGTTGTTGATATGAATCATATGATTTGAATCGTAACTATATGCTCTACTATACCCAGATGAAGAACGGTTGTATGCATCCCCCCTGTTGCACCATACCCTACCAGAACGGGGGTCTCGCTGCCCGGTCAGCGAGCCTGGGGGGGCTAGGGGGCCCAGGTTGGCCCCCCCTTGCGGGGGTGCAGGGGGCAGCGCCCCCGTCCCAAAATTTTTTTCTTTTATGTGTATTCAAATTCGTATACACATTTTTATATGTTAAGGATGTAATAGTAAGCGTTCACTAAAATAATTTGGCATGTTAATAGTAAATATGAATATGAAAGAGGTCAAATTCAAGCATATGAATATGGAAGAGGTCAAATTTAAGCATTCATTTTGCGTAAATTAATAGTTAGACATAATTAATAGTAAATATGAAGCAGTTTGTTGAAATAGTTACACATAATTAATAGTAAATATAGAGTTATGGGTACGAAAGAAACATCATATTTAGGCATTTAACTTGTATAATCATTATCCTAAACAAGTATATATTTATAAGCTTCTCAAACCACCATGTAAAGTATTAAAATCATAAAAAAAATCTTCAAAAAAATAAAAACGCCTCGGAAAACGCCTCGAGCGCCTCGAGGCGGAACGCCTCGAGGCTACGCCTCAGCCACTCGAGGCGCACGCCTCACTGGACAAGGCCGAGGCGTACGCCTCGAGGCTAAAAAGGCCCGCCTCGCCTCGAGGCGTACGCCTCGACCGCCTCGAGGCGCGCCTTTTAATACCATGGTCACAGGTCTTCTCCAGATTTCAGAGATGTCAGATTCGTCAAACCAAACAGATTGTTGAGACTCTACAATTATTCAGACTCAACGTCAGATGTTTCCGGGTCTTCTTTTTCAGACATGCACATGTATGCCGTCTTTTCAGATGAGCACATGTTTGCCATCTTATTGTCGTGGTCCCTATCATTCTTATTATCGGCCAGAGTTTTCATGTAAGTCTTAGGGACTCCAGAGTAGAGGACCATTCCCTATGCTATGTTGGCAAGGGTTTTCATGTGGTTTCATAGGGACTCCAGAGTAGAGTACCATTATCTGTGCCAGATGGGAGAGACCCGGTTCTCCGATGAGAAGACTTTTCAGACTCCATTCTCCAACGACCGTGGAGAGGATTGCACTTCCATGGTCTTTTTCAATTTGGCCTTTTTTAGAGATGGAGCAGTTGTCCACATGTTGTGGCAGGCCAGAGTACTCCGATAAGGAGACTCATTTCAGTTGCAGTGACTCTGACAGGCGCAGTATAGAGCACATGCTCTCCGACGATGAGATTCAATTGACTCATGCTCCAGCCTCCAGCCCCTTCGTCCTCCTCACCTGCACGGCATGAGAAACAACGTCCCTGACATCAACCGACAGTTGTGCGCGTTGAGGTGATATTATCCGTTGTGTCCTTTTGCGTGAGTTGAGTTTCTTTCCGTTTGTCCAAGCTGAGCATTGCATGCTCCAGCAGGGGGAGTGTTGGAATATTTGGTTGTGCGCTACTTGAGTTGTAGGTGGGTAAATGGATCACTCCAGGATCCATTTACCACGCCCATGTGTTTAGTCCCACATCTACCAATGGTGGGATTTGTAGGCTCTGTGGAGGCTATATAAGGAGCCCCAGACCTCCTGTATCCATTGAGAAATTCAATAGAATATCCGTCCCTTTGAGGACTTCTCCCGTGGTTTCATCCCGCTCCTTATGGAGTAGGGTTCCACGTAAAAATTCTTGTGTTCCATGTTTCTTATTTCAGTTCTTATGCTCTGTTTATCATTTCGTTTCGCTTTCGCATTTCTATTTTCTAACAATTTCTATAGCTACATTAAAAGCAATCTGGTTACCATGAGTAATAAGCAAGTAGTTTTGCTTTCTTCGGTGTACGTAAATGGGGCAATGACTTAAGCTTTTATCGAGTTGATATGGATTATATCCTTACTTAAAGATCTACATCTTTTGACCCTAGTTTTATGAGCATGAGATTGCTATGTTTTTCATAACAACCCAACCTTCCATGTGCTTGCTATGCATGTGGAGGTAGGTTGTCATTACACTCGAGATATGATATGAAATGGTTGCATTCAAAACTTAACTTGTTATCCTTTGAAAAGCAAGACTGCTGACATGCTCATAAAACCCCCAAGTACTTTTCCCTTCACTAATTGCATTTATAAGCTTCACGTGATGGACATCTATAGTTTGAGGCAATGAAGGCTTTATTGATATCGATATCGTTTCGGTCCGCCCGGAAATGGATATATCGGGATATATCGTCGATATATCGACGATATCGGTGGAATTGTCGGAAATGGCTCAAAAAACCATTTTTTATCGTTTATTTCAGAAATTAAGATCATTCAAGATATTAAAACAATAAATAATCTACTAATACACACTTATGTCACACATTTCAGTCATTTATAGCCCATATATCGCACGTATCGGTCAGATCGAACACATCACAGTTAATATTTATTCCTAACCTATAGATATTGGAAATGGATTCCATTCAAGTTCTTATAACATTAAATAACTTACAAATATACACTTAGATGACACATATAGATCATTTATGAAGACTGTCATGCTTATATTGCCCATATCGATCATATTGAACATATCGCTGGTACTGTTAGTTGTTGACCTATATATATTGAAAATGGAGTTTATCCAAGTTCTTAGATCACTAAATAACTTACAAATATACTCTTAGATCACACATATCGATCATCTATGAAGCTTAAATCGTATATATCGATTATTTCGAACATATCGATATTAATGTTGATTCTTGACTTATAGATTTATTTGAAGAATTGACTTATAGATATTGTATAAAAATCTCGACTCTAAGGAGGGCCAGAAGGATATATTCAGGTTCGCCAAAGTAAGAGAAAGAAAGACCAAAGACCTTCTCAAGTGAGATGCATTAAGGACGAGGAAGGTCACGTGCTTGTTACTTAGAAGGATATAGAGACTGGATGGAAGCAGTACTTCCAGAAACTTTTCATTGGGGAAGGAAATAGAGAGATCACTTTGGGTGATCTAGCTAGTAGTGAAAGTTACTTGAATCATGCAAGCTATAGACGGATACAAAGAAAGGAAGTAGAGGAGGCTTTAAAGGTTATGAGACCTGGGAAAGGTGTAGGACCGGATGACATCCCTGTAGAAGTATGGAAAGTTTTAGGTGAGCGCGGTTTGACTTGTCTTACGAATCTATTCAATGTTATTTGGCGAAGCAAGAAAATGCCTGAAGATTGGAAGAGTATCGTGGTGCCTCTTTATAAGAATAAATGAGACATTCAAAATTGTTCAAATTATATAGGTATCAAGCTGATGAGTGACACTATAAAAATTTGGGAGCGTGTGATCGAGAGAAGGTTGAGGCATGTTTCCAACGTCAAAGAAAACCATTTCGGATTCATGCCAGGTCGCTCAACTATTGAAGCCATCTATTTGCTGAGGAGAACAATGGAGATTTATAGAGCTAAAAGGAAGAACCTCCATATGTTCTTTATTGATTTGGAGAAGGCTTATGATTCTGTCCCACGAGAGATATTGTTGAGAGTTTTGGAGAAGAGACAAGTACCTGTCCTATACATTAACCTCATAAATGACATGTATGATAGGGCTTTATCTTGTGTAAGGACCCCGTCTGGAAAGACTGGCTATTTTGACATCAACATTGGTTTACATCAAGGTTCAACTTTGAGTCCTCTTTTTACTTTGATTATGGACGAGTTGTGATGCAGCGTGACCCCAAATTATGGGGCCACATTTATTAAATTAAATAGTAGTCAATTTTATTTACGTTTTTAGCGGTCGTATTGGTCTAATTAAATAATCGAGATCGCCTGTGATCTCAACGTTTATTTCGTAGATTTTAATTATAATTGTTGGTCAATTAATTAGTTAGAGTCTAATTAAAGTCATTAAAGGTCAATTTAAAGTTGTTAGAGTCCGATTAGGAAAGTTGGTTGTCAATTTAATTGAGTTTACTATTTTTGTAAACCCTCTCTCCTATATAAAGAGAGGGTAGGCCCTTGTTTTTAGTCAGTCAATGATTATGAAAATTTGAGAGTTATCTCATTATCTCCCTCCTTCTCCTCTCTCCTCCCGCGATCTCCGCGTTCTTCTTCTTCCATCCCTCGTTACCGACGAGTTTTTCTCTTCTCAATCCCTCTCTTTCTTCCACCAAATATCCACCGCACAAATTATTTATTTTCCGACGACGCGCCGAATCCCGTTTGCATCATTTGGTATCAGAGCATGGCATTTAGATCGTCCTCACGATCTAGCGATCCGTCCCGGCGCTCGCACCGACATCATCGTTCGTCCGAACAAACACGACGAGCCATCTCCACCATCGACGCCACCTTCAACGAGACGGGGGACATGATACGTGAGTTACAGGCCAACCTCCAATCCATGTCTCGGAACCTAATGGCCTACTTTGAGGCCTACCGCGACGCCCAAGCAAAGCCGCCGACCTTCGAAGCCGCTACCGCCAATTTTGACGAAGAAAACGTCGCGAAAGAAGACCAAACGGTTGCTGTCCAGATCGTTGTGGATGGAAAAAAACGTCAACAACGATGATGTGCTCGCTGTCCACGAAGAAACCGCTGTTGTCCGACCGTGTTAGAAGGAAAAGACGACGAAATGGTGGCTGTCCAGCACGTCCCAGCACCAAATCCGTCGCCGGAAGCGACCCCGCTGCCTCCTCCAACCACCCCGGGCGCCGCTCCAGCCACCCCGGGAGCAAACCGCGCCACCCCTCGCAGCACCTGCGGCTCCAACGCCCGCCAACACCCACCCCCTTGCGCCTGCGCATCCTCCTCCCGGCTTCAATCCCACCCCAGCCCCGTGCGCCCTCCGCCCACCAGACCTCGCCGCCATCGCCCCTACCCCACAGCCCCAGCCCCATCAACTCCGGCGCCCCGCTGCCCCGTGGCCGCAACCCTCTCCTCTTCCGCGCGCGCCACCTCACCCAGCACCCCCGCGCCGCCAGTGCCCCCTCGTCCGCGCGCCGCTTCGCCCAGTACACCCCCTCCTCGCGACTCTTCCCGCGCCGTCCCCTCCCCACTGCCGCGCCGCCCTGTCCATCGCCCCCTCTCCCCGCGCCGCCCCCTCCCCATTGCCGCGCCGCATAACCCATCGCCCCCTCCCTCCAGACTTCCCTCGCGCCACCTGCGTGAGAGATCGAACGAGTTCTGCCGACCCCAAATGTTGCGCCTCCCACGGGAAGCCCTAACGAGAGGGGCGGATATCACGGGATGCCCATCCCGTGGAATGAGGGGATTGGAATTAGATGGGAAAAATTGCAGAAGTAAAATCCCAAATTTCTCTATTTACATAGAGGTCCAGAGCAGTATGAAAAGAGAGAAAAAGAAAGAGGTGCGAAAATTGCGCCAACGCCCCCGACGGCCGAAATCTTTGAAAAACAAGGCTGTAATTGGAAAATCAAGGGTTCCTCCTTATCCAAATAGGACTGGGACCTTGGGTTTTCTCTATTTAAGGACCCCATGGCTTCATTCCTTAGCCACATCTCCTCTTCTCCTCTCCTTGTGCCCTTTCTTTATTATGGCTTCTCCCAGGACCCTATTCTCCATGCCGCACCGATTTTTGAGCATCATGGGAAGAAGTCAACAGTCGAGACGCCGCCGCCATACGCACCGCACATGTTCTTCAACCACGGCAGCCGCGCCTCTCCCGCCCGCACATGGATTCCGCCGATCGCGCCCCACATGTTCTTCCAGAAGACAATTGAAGCCGACGAATCATCCTCCAAGCTTGCAGTTCACGCAATTCGTCAGGAGCCGAATTTTTAAAGCGGTGGAGAGTTGATGCAGCGTGACCCCAAATTATGGGGCCACATTTATTAAATTAAATAGTAGTCAATTTTATTTACGTTTTTAGCGGTCGTATTGGTCTAATTAAATAATCGAGATCGCCTGTGATCTCAACGTTTATTTCGTAGATTTTAATTATAATTGTTGGTCAATTAATTAGTTAGAGTCTAATTAAAGTCATTAAAGGTCAATTTAAAGTTGTTAGAGTCCGATTAGGAAAGTTGGTTGTCAATTTAATTGAGTTTACTATTTTTGTAAACCCTCTCTCCTATATAAAGAGAGGGTAGGCCCTTGTTTTTAGTCAGTCAATGATTATGAAAATTTGAGAGTTATCTCATTATCTCCCTCCTTCTCCTCTCTCCTCCCGCGATCTCCGCGTTCTTCTTCTTCCATCCCTCGTTACCGACGAGTTTTTCTCTTCTCAATCCCTCTCTTTCTTCCACCAAATATCCACCGCACAAATTATTTATTTTCCGACGACGCGCCGAATCCCGTTTGCATCAAGTTGTCAAGTCATATTCAGGATGAGTTACCTTGGTGTATGTTATTTGCTGATGATATTGTGTTGATTGACGAGACTAGAGATGGATTAAATGAGAAGTTTGAGGTCTGGAGACATGAGTTGGAGAGTAAAGGATTAAAGTAGGGCTAAGACAGAATATATGGAGTGCACCTTTGGTGGAAGCAATGGTAAAGGAATTGAGGTGAAGATTGGTGTGATAATATTCGGAAGAGAGATTCTTTTAGATATCCGGGATCTATTTTGCAATATGATGGGGAAATTGATGGAGATGTTACTAATAGAATAAATGCAGGTTGGCTAAAGTGGAGAGGAGCCTCTGCTGTTCTCTGTGATAAGAAAATTCCTTGAAAAATTAAAGGAAAGTTTTACAAAGCAACCGTGAGACCTGCTATGCTCTATGGATCTGAATGTTGGCATGTGAACCATAAACATGTGCAGAGAATGGCTGTAGCAGAAATGAAAATGCAAAAGTGGATGTGTGGACATACACACGTAAAGATCGGATTCGGAATGATGCAATCAGAAAGAAAGTTGGTGTTGCTCCGATCGAGGATAAGATGCGAGAAAACCGCTTAAGATGGTTTGGTCATTTGCAAAGAAGATCAGCTGATGCACTAGTTCGGAGATGCGAGTGTTGGGATGTTGAGCCGGCTAAGAGAGGGCGGGGACGACCCAAGAAGTATTGGAAAGAGACCATACGAAGGGATCTTTGTTTTGTAGATATAAGCTCGGGATTGACCCAAAGATAGATCTGAATGGAGGCGAAGAATCCATGTAGCCGACCCTACTTAATTGTGGGAAAAGGCTTTGTTGTTGTGACTTATAGATATTGGAAATGGATTTCATTCAAGTTCTTACAACATGAAATAACTTGCAAATATACACAGATATTCATAACACATAATTACAGATCATCTTTATCCTTATATCACTCGTTCATATCAGTCATATTAGTTAGATGACATAGTGAATGGCAATTATGGCATTGACATGAGTCATTTGATACAAAAAATGTACATAATGTTTAAGAAGGTGATGCAGCGTGGAGCTGAAGTATAGAGCCGAATACTTAGTTAACTCTAGAGTCGTCGGATTTTTTAATTAAATAACGAGATCACATGTGATCTCCAAATTGGTAGTCAATTTCAAAATTTGAATTTCAAACTAGTCGGTTGATTAGTTAGAGTCAATTTAGGATAATTAGTTAAATTTCTATTTTTGTAATCTCATCCCTCCTATATAAAGGGATGATGGTCCATTGTTTTTAGACAGTTCAGTATGTTATAAAATTGAGAATTATTCTCTATCTCCGCTTTTCCTCCCTCTTTCCACGCGTGATCTGCACGTTCTTCCTCCCTAACCCCTCGTGTTCCCGACGAGCTTCTTCTCTCAACCCTTCCCTTTCTTCTTCCGCCAAAAATCCACCAACGAATTTATTTTCCGCCATCACGCGATTTTCTAATTTGCATCAATTGGTATCAGAGCATGGCCTACAGATCGTCCTCACGATCTAACGATCCGTCCAGACGTTCGCACCGACATGCTTCAAGGGACTATCGCTCGTCCGAACGAAAACGACGAGTTGACGATGCCTACAAGGAGATGATGAGGATGCTACGTGATTTACAAATCACGTTCCACTCCCAGTTTCGCGATCTTCGCGATCTTATGGCTAACCTCGAGGCCCTACGCGCTGCCAAATCGGAGGCTCCAACGACACCAATCGACGACACCGAATTTGAAGACGAAAATCTAGCTGTCAACGGCGAACCGACCGCTGTCCAGGCTATTTCGGAAGAAAACAACGATGAAACGATTGCTGTCCAGGTAATTTCAGACTTGGAAAATCCTCTGAAACCGATCTTCGACCCATCCGCAGCCTTCTTGCGAACCCCTGCTGCAGCCCCATCCCCTCCGGCGACCCCCCTAGCCTCGTCAGAACCCTCCGCGATCTTCCCCTCACCCCCAACGACCCCAGCAACACCCCCAGCCCCTGCCCCCGCTAAACCCGCCGCAACCCCTCCGCGCACCAGCCCTCACAGCCCCGCCTCTCCAACCCTGACGCCTATCCAGGTCCAAGCCAAGCCACCAACCCCGCCAACACCCGCTGCCCCCATCGTTGCAACGCCTGCGGAAGCAACCCCAACCCCGACACCTCCCCAGGCCTTCCAGATCCTTGCCGCACCGCCGGCGGCCCCTCCCGCGACCCCCATACCCCCAGTCCCCCGCCCCGAAACCCACTCCTCCTCGCTGCCTCATTCCGCAGACCACCTCCCTCTCCTCGCCAGCCCTCCTCCACACGTGCGAGCCACGCCCCCTCCCTCCCCCTCCTCTTCCGGTACCATCGCTACCCCATTCCCCGCTACCCTCCCACGCCCCTACCCCCATACCTCCTCCCGCGCGCCAAGCCGCACCACCACCAACCGATGCCCCTACACCCCCACCACCCTCCCTCGCCCTCACCCCATCACAAGTCAAGCGCCCGACCCCTCCAACGCCGTCGATCTCCCCTCGTTGCCGCCGTTAGCCTAAGAAGGAAGAAACCCTAACATTTGAGGGTGTATACCCGATCATGTCCCTTGACAATCGGAGTCAAGAGAAATATTGGGGTAATTGCAGGAAAAGCCCCCCTTACAAAAGTTCTTATCAAAAGGGGCAATTGAAGGATGAGTTATGCTATGAAATCCTTTCAAATGAAGGGGTAGAAAATTTACAGCCGTACCCCTCAAATCAGAAAAATTATAAACGTAACATGGAAAATGAGCGAAATTGGAGATTCGACCAACAAGCCATCAACAGCCCGAAGATCAAGCAATTCGTCGGGAGACGAATTTTTAAAAAGCGGAGAGAATTGATGCAGCGTGGAGCCGAAGTATAGGGCCGAATACTTAGTTAACTCTAGCCGTTAATTTTATTTACGTTTATTTGAGTCGTCGGATTTTTTAATTAAATAACGACATCACGTGCATTGTTGTAAAAATCCCCCGACTGGCCCGACTAGTAGGTCCGACTAGTCTAGTCGGTGGGGTGGCCGACCGAGTACTGACTAATTCCGACTAAGGTCAACTAGTCGATGGATTTTTGCTTGGAGATACCATTTATTTTTTATTTTTTAAAGCAAACTTATTTTAATATGCTTAATGTTTTATTTAAATTCAATTTCTTCTTTTGTTTCATTATGATAATATAAAAATGTACAAATCTATGTAAATATATAAGAATATACATACAAAAATGATTTATATATTTAAAATAATTAAAAAATTCAAAACCGATTAAAGGCCGACTAAATCCGATTAGTCGTCCGATTGCCGATTAATCCTTAGTCAGTGACCCAACCGACCGAGTACCGACTACCGATTTTTGCAACCTTGATCACGTGTGATCTCCAAATTGGTAGTCAATTTCAAAATTTGAATTTCAAATTAGTCGGTTGATTAGTTAGAGTCAATTTAGGATAATTAGTTAAATTTCTATTTCTGTAATCTCATGCCTCTTATATAAAGGGATGATGGTCCATTGTTTTTAGACAGTTCAGTATGTTATAAAATTGAGAATTATTCTCTATCTATGCTTTTCCTCCCTCTCCCCACGCGTGATCTGCACGTTCTTCCTCCCTAACCCCTCGTGTTCCCGACGAGCTTCTTCTCTCAACCCTTCCCTTTCTTTTTCCACCAAAAATCCACCAACGAATTTATTTTCCGCCATCACGCGATTTTCTAATTTGCATCAGAAGGCAATGTTTCTTTGGTATAAAGATTTATCTATTTACAAAAATAAATGAAAAATATTTAAATCAATGTAATAATGTAAAAGAGATTATCTAAAACAAAGAATTCCGTGGAGGATCTGAATCGACCCACTGCCCTGTTGTCTCTCATAGCGGATGTAGCATTTTTTTAAGAGACATAATTCATAATAATATTCTCGAGGGAGGGGGAGAGAAGATGAATTAAAATTGATTGGACAACCCCATGTTGAAGAACCATTGTATGCACCCTCTCGTCGCATCCATACCCTACCAGTATGGGGTTCTTGCTGCATGATCAACGAGCCTGGGGGTGCTACTGGGGGCCCAGGTTGGCCCCCCCTTGCGAGGGTGCGGGTGCAGTGCCCCCGACCCGAAACAAAATATATATAAATCATTGTGTGTTTTAATACTAGGTGTAGTTAGAGATTTTTTTTGTCCTGAATCAAGTCATTTTTACCGATAGGTGCCGATATGGTAATATATCATCGATATATCATCGATATCCCTATAAAGGATATACTGGGTGATATCAAAACTCCTTCCCTGTCGAAACGGATATATCAACGATATATCGCTGATGCGACCTTCTATGGTTTGAGGCAGGGAATTAATAATAGCAAATTTCAGATCTAAAGAACCGTTTTATTCTTATATGTTTTGCTACCCCCTTTGGGTATGCTTGTTAGTCGAGGGCTTCCTTTCCCTCCAAGTATGGAAGGTAGTGCCACACTATATACAAAACAGCAAAAAAGCCTTTCTCACAATTAAGTAGGGTCGGCTACATGGATTCTTTGCCTCCATTCAGATCTATCTTGTGTCAATCTCGAGCTTATATCCAAAAAACTAAGATCCATTCATAGTCTCTTTCCATACTTCTTGGGTCGCCTTGCCCTCTCTTAGTCGACCCAACCTCTCAAAACTCGCATCTCCTAACTGGTACATCGACTGACCTTCTTTGCAAATGATCAAATTATCTTAAGCGGTTTTCTTACATCTTATCCTCGATCAGAGGTACACCAACTTTCTTTCTGATTGCTTCATTCCAATCCGATCTTTATGTGTGTCCACACATCTACCTTAACATTTTCATTTCTGCTACAACCATTCGCTGCACATGTCTATGGTTCACATGTCAACATTCAGATCCATAGAGCATAGCAGGACTCACGGCTGCTTTGTAAAACTTTCCTTTGATTTTTAAAGGAATTTTCTTATCACAGAGAACAACAGAGACTCCTCTCTATTTTAACCAGCCTACATTTATTTTATTAGTAACATCTCCATTGATTTCCCCATCATGTTGAAAATAGATCCCAGGTATCTAAAAGAATCTCTCTTCTGAATGTTATCATCACCAATCTTCTCCTCGATTCCTTCACCATTGCTTCCATTAAAGGTGCACTCCATATATTCAGTCTTAGCCCTACTTATACGAAATCCTTTAGTCTCCAGTTCATGTCTGTAGACTTCAAGCTCTCATTTACTCCATCTCTAGTCTCATCAATCAACATAATATCATCAGCAAATAACATACACCAAGATATCTCATCCAGAATGTGACTTGCCAACTCGTCCATAATCAAAGTAAAAAAGAAATGGACTCAAAGCTGAACCTTGATGTAAACCAACGTTGATGTCAAAATAGTCAGTCTTCCCAGACTGGATCCTTACACAAAGATAAAGCTCTATCATACATATCATTTATGAGGTTAATGCATAGGACATGTACTTGTCTCTTTTCCAAAACTCTCCATAATATCTCTCATGGGAAAGAATCATAAGCCTTCTCCAAATCAATAAAAATCATATGGAGGTTCATCCTTTTAGCTCTATAAATCTCCATTTTTCTCCTTAGCAAATGTGTGACTTCAATAGTTGAGCGATCTGGCATGAATCCGAATTGGTTTTCTTTTACTTTGGAAACTTGCCTCAACCTTCTTTCGATCACACATTCCCAAATTTTCATAATGTGACTCATCAACTTGATACCTCAGCAATTCGAACAATTTTAAATGTCTCCTTTGTTCTTAAGAGGCACCGCGATACTACTCCAATCTTCGAGCATTTTCTTGCTTCGCCAAATAACATTGAATAGATTCGTAAAATAAGTCAAACCATACTCACCTAAAACTCTCTATACTTCTACATGGATGTCATTTAGTCCTATTCCTTTTCCATGTCTCATAACCTTCAAAGCTTTGTCTACTTCCTTTCTTTGTATTCGACTATAACTTGCACGATTCAAGCAACTTTCACTACTAGTTAGATCACCTAAAGTAATCTCTCTATTTCCTTCCCCAATGAAAAGTATATGGAAATACTGCTCCCATGTAGTCTCTATATACTTTTGAGTAACAAGCACGTGACCTTCCTCATCCTTAATGCATCTCACTTGAGAAAGGTCTTTAGTCTTTCTTTCTCTTGCTTTAGCCAACTTGAATATATCATTCTAGCCCTCCTTAGAGTTGAGATTGTTATACAAAACTTCATAAGCTTTTGACTTAGTTTCGCTTACAGCCTTCTTTGCTTCCTTCTTCGTTATTTTGGAGTTTGTGACAATTTCCTCTGTTATATCCTTAGACATAGCTTTAAAGCATGTTCTTTTAATTTTTAGCTTTTCTTGCACCCTTTCACTCCACCACCAAACCTCCTTTTGACTTGGGGCTCCTTCCTTTAACTCGCCTAGTATCTCTTTGATTAGCTTTCGGATACAAGATGCTACCACCCCCACATCTCGTTTGCACTTCCGCTACAATCCCAAAATAAGTCTTCTAAAACCTTATCCATGAGGTTCGATTGCTTCAGTTGAAGTTTCCATCATCTAGTTCTAGTGATCTTGGAAACCCTCATTTTCTTTATCAACCCTTGTATTTGCACATTCATGACTAATAAGCGATGTTAGGTTGCCAAACTCTCTTCGGGGATTACTTTGCAGTCTTTACAATACAACCGATCTCTTCTCCTCAACACAAAGTAATCTATCTGTGTTCTCGTTGGGACATTCTTATAAGTAATTATATGCTCTTCCCTCTTCTTGAAAAGAGTGTTTGCTATGAAAATATCATATGTCATTACAAAATCCAGAATGACTTTTCCCTCTGCATTTCGATCCCCGATACTAGCATGCCCTGAAGGATCCTTTCCACATGTTCATTAAGATCTCCACCTATGCAAATCATCTCTCTTTGTGGGATTCCTTGAAAAATCTTATTCAGATCCTCCCAAAAAGCTTGTTTAGTCCTTTCATCTAAACCAATTTGTGGTGCATAAACTGAGATGATATTCAGAATTTCTTCTTCAAGCACCAGTTTTAGCAAAAATAATCCGATCTCTGAATCTTTGCACCTCAACCACACAATCCTTCAAATCCTTATGAACAGCCACTCCAACACCGTTTCTGCCCTTTTCTTTATCTGAATACCAAAGTTTAAAGCCCGTCTTTCCGATCTCCCTTGCTTTCTCTCCAACCCATTTAGTCTGTTGAAAGCATAGTATATGAATCTTCTTCTTTCCAGAGTAATATAATCAAATCCATTGAGTAATATAATCAAGAAAATTCTTATTCCAATTCTGCGAGTAATGAAAGCAGAAATAACCTTATATTAATTTGCAAGCCCATTTTTGTTTTCAAGGATGACATGCCTTCATGATTGAGAAGACTTCTATTATGTACCTGTAGTATTTAGTAGAAAAATAGTTTGGCAAAATTAAGAAATTTTGATCTCCGTTAAACTCTTTTTTAAGTTTTACTATGCAGTAATTTATTATTTCTTATAGTAGCTTTCCTCTTGTTTCTACCAGCTGATCATCTAAACACAATTCAGCAAATGAAAGAACTCATTGAGGGTGCTGGTAAAAAGACCTATACCCTTGTAATGGGGAGACCAAGCCCAGCTAAACTTGCAAATTTTCCGGAGGTAGCGATCTTGTTAATGATCTTCACTACTTCCGAGCTTCCTGTTTTGACAGTTTGTTTCGACAGTGTGATGTTTTCGTTTATGTATCTTGTGCACAAACGGCTCTCCTGGATTGCAAAGAATTCTTGGCTCCAGTAATCACACCTTTTGAAGCTATGCTAGCATTCGGCAGGTATGGTTATTATGACTGATTTTTCTATAACCAAGAGTCAAAGACATTCTCATTTATTTTCATAACTGTCACATCCTGCATCTCAAGTGGGATGCGTCTCAGTTATTACATGGTAGTCATTGATTTGTAAATGCATACTTTGAGCATATGTTGTTTTTTTCTGCACTAATAAGCTATGTTTTACTTTTTAAACAGCATGGATTCATAGGCATTGCAATTGAGACAATCACCTCCAGAGTGATTGACCTAAAAGTTATCTTGACTATCGAAAATCGTATTCACCAGTTAATGCTGAATATGGTGTTGAACATTTTAACATATTTGCAAAAGAAGAGAGAATATTATAAAACTGAGAGAAGAATTACTTGGTTATTGTGAGACCTTAGGCCCCTCTTAGATAGAAGAGATTGACTATGGGGTTAAATGGAAGATTACATAATTCCTTCTCCGAAAAACAAAGAAAGAAAAATAGTAAATGCATATACTTTCTTACCACTTAAGTTGTCATATATGTATCAGTCATGTCCAACTTGGAGATAAGAAAGGAATGTTGCTTCTTGGAAATGCTTGTGAAGGTATTGCCGATCTGAAACTCTGATCAGATATATATAGCAATCTTCCCTTGTCATTTTGCATCTATGATATTGTGGCAGTTAACCTTTGTGTGCTTGGTACACTCATAGAAAATTGTGTTGGAGGTAGCATACTTGTTGTCACAGTATAGAGAAATGATAACTTTGGTAGAAAAACTAAGTTCCTTGAGCTCACAACTCACAAGTGGCTTGAGCCATAGACATATACATGTATCCAATGCTAAATGAAGCAATGGCTTTCTTGCTTCACCAGGTAATAAGGTCGCCCCTAACAAAACTTGCATTTTGTAGTAGTATACTTGTCATTGAGAGAGCATGCATATTCCGCTTAAGAAGAACAAACATCCTAATGACCATATCATTTATATATGAACCATTTCCTAGACGAGTTCTTCAAGTAGTGCAGGATAAGTAGCACATCTTGATAGTGACTGTACCATATGCATGTTGACTTCATTATGAACAACTGCAAAATCTGGCCAGCTGACAGTCAGGCATATGAGTTTACCCACCAAACTCTCATCTGTATGATATTTTATCAGTGCAGGTTTTGATGATGGCTTGTGGCCAAATAGGTCAGCCTCCTCCAAGTTATTAAGACAATACTTATGCTATGTTGGCAAAAGTTTGGTTGAATATCAAGTTATTGCAGTCCTATAAAATAAGGTAAATGACCAACGTTCTTTTTGAGAGACCATTTGCAAAAATGATTTGGTTGCCTGGACACTGACTCCATCATCCCGGTAAGAACCATGTCTTCATCATAGTCTGCAAGAAGAACGGTGCCTCCTATTTGTCTCATGATAAAAACAAAGTGATCAAATGATGTCCTAGAAAATCCTAGCATAATAATCTCTATACCGAGTTTGTTAAATGAAGTTTGCAAAATCGATCGACTAAGATGACTAATAACTCGGTCCAATATTCAGATTGGTGGGGGTTCGACTAGATAAAGATTGACTAGTTCGTGGGTCGGTGGGGAGGTTGATTATATACAGGGTAGTTGGAGAAAGTTAGTTAACCGACTTGAGTTCTATGAAACTGCCCTCTTGTCTAAAAAAGAGATGTTTTGAACATTAAATTTCACCAGGATTCAATTGGATCGTTTGATTTCTGCAGGATTTCACTTACAAGTTCTAATATATAGATATCCCATCCGTGCACCTTAGATTATAAGGATATTTTAAGTAATTTTTTAGTTGTTATTTTTAATCTTAAATTCAATATCAGTTGTGAGTTTTTGGAAGTTAAATTCAAACATTTGTTTATACTACAGGAGAAAGAAGTACATCCATGTCTAATTCCCCTTACATTACTTAATTTTTCATGCGGAGTTTTGAATGTCACAACATGTTTCTTTAAAAAATTTAAAATACTGTTGCATGCATTCCACTATATGTTGTGGGGATATTAACATGAAATGATCTTTTATCTTCTTCTTATAGGCTCAATTAAGGTGGCCTGATTCCCAACTATATTTATACACGAAACTGCATATTAAACCCTATTTATGTAGATATATAAATCCTAAACTCTAAGTTAAAAAAGATAAGAGAATGCCTTATTAGATTATAGTACCCCAAAACTTCTTATAGAAGGAGAGTCCTATGGTTACGGTTACAAAAAAAGAGTCATCATAAAGAGAAAAGACTAGTGTACCTAAAGTATGTGGAGTTAAAAAATCTCTCTATGCACTGCTCTTTAAGCTGGACTATATATCTTTCAAAATGAGGGTAGCTAAACATATGAACAAAATGGAGCTGAACAACCCTCTTTGTATAAAGTCCATAATGTAATATAAGTCAACTTCCACATGCTTAGTGCGTTCATGAAACGTGGGGTTGTTGGTTATATACATTGCCACACGGTTGCCACATCTGAACTCCATAACCTTAGTAATTGGTTTATGAAGATTTGTAAGCATTGGACAAATCCATACTAACTTTACTGCCGCATGAGCTGTGCTCTGTACTCTCAACACTGGAGCGGGAATCAATTGTCTGTTTATTACTACTCCAAGTAACTAGGGTTCTTGCAAAGTAGGTGTAGAAGTCGATAGTGGATTTTCTTTACAACATACGACCTAATAATCCGCTTCAAAATGTGCTATTAGGTCAAAGGTGGGACCTTTATGAATACAAGTTCTTTACTTGGAGAGGTCTTGATGTATCCAAAAACCATATACACGCCCTCAAAGTGAGTTGGTGTAGTAGAGTCCATAAACTGACTTCGCTTGCGAACTACAAATGATTATCTAGCAATGTGATGGTAAAGTGTAGTAACTTCCTAAATATCCGTCTCTAAAAACGTATCTCTCTAATCACACATGGTTCACAGATACGTGCCTTGAGATCCATAGGAATCTGTGCTGGCTAGATCCTAACATCCCAGTTACTTGCAATGGGTCAGTGGCATACTTTCTCTAGACATTATCAGACTTCATCTGGAGGCGAGCAATCTCAATCCCAAGGAAGTATCTCAAAAGTACAAAATCTTTGATCGTAAACTGTACTGCTAGGTTTTTTACACCTCTATAGTTCTGTTGGACTCACCACCTTATCGTATATGTACGATGTCATCCACATAAATTAGCATGGTTACTATATTTTTCCTGGTCTTTCGTACAAACAACAATGGTCAAACAAAGACATAGAGAGTCCTTGATTTCCTAGGTATTCTGATTGTTTTTTGGAACCATGCTCGAGAGCTATGTTTAAGGCCATAGATGGTTTTTGTTTCAAAAGGCATACCTTCAGACACTCTCCTTGAGTATCGAAGTCGGGTGGTTGTTGTATAGATGACCTCTTGTAATTCACCATAGAGAGAGTCATTTTTCACGTCTAGTTGGTGGTTGGGCCAATCAAGTTGTACGATTATTGAAAGGATAATATGTCTTATCAAAAGACATAAGATCGTGGAGAAGGTGTGTCAAAGAAGTCAACACCATAGGGTTGAGAGAAAATGATTCAAAGTTAAAAAAGGTGATAGAATGGTTTTCCATAAACTGACTCACCTGGTGGATTGCAAAGGAAATAGCGGATTAACAATGGTAACATATTATACCTTTCCTAGTAGGCATATGTATTGTCTTACATCTTAGATGAATCTTCATTTACACATGGATTGGGGGTGCATGGGAACTGTTGGAGTATTTGCTTATGCGTCACTTATGTGAGAGATGGGTAAATGGATCACTCCAGGATCCATTTACCACATCCAAGCCTTTAGTCCCACATCTACCAATTGTGAGATGTGAAGACTCAGTGGGAGCTATATAAGAAGTCCCTCACCCTTGTATCTAGTGAGAAGATGCAATGCATTCATCATCCCTTTGAGGCGTTCTCCTGTGGTTTCATCCTGCTCCTTAGGAAGTAGTGTTCCATGCTAAATCCCGGAGTTCTTCATGTTTATATTCTTTTCTCTGATATTTGCTACCGCATTCCTATTTTCTAACATAGTATCAGAGCGGGTTCGTTTCTCGAGGGTTTTATGTTCATGATTTATTCAAGATTCGATTGTTGCTTGAAGATGATTATTGTTTGATTCAAGTTCTGTCCAAGTTATAGGGTTTCTATTGAAACCCTAATTTCTGTCCGTCAATTATCATCGGTAAATTCCCACATATATCTCCAAGTGGCGGAGATCAAGATCTTAGGAGGAGCAGTCATCGACCCCTTCTCCAAGGCACTCCTCGTAGTCCAAGCTGCGCTACTTCCAGGCACAACCACTCCTATCTCCTGGCGGCAACATCTAGTGCCATCTCCAACATCTTTCAGCAGCGGTGCTAGATGAGGGGTTCCTTCGGGAACGCTATGTTATTTATTTTCAAGGGGCACCCGATCCCCGCACCACTCCAGACAGGATGGCCACATAGCACTTCAGGCGAAGCCACGATCCTCTCCCGAAGGCGGCACCTCCGCCCTCTTCAAGCAGCTGGAGAACGATCACCTCCCTCGTGCGCGACTCCCCATGCGATGTTCCTCTTCTCCGCACATGATCTCCATTGGCAACCCATCGCTATCGTTGCAATACCTTCTCGCCAAGCGAAGGCCTCTCCAGATGGCAAAAATGGAGGCGCATCAGCCCCAATGCGCCACCCTTCTCCAGTCCTAGGCGGAGCCGCTCCTTTGCTCCGCACGATGTTCCAGGCAAGGTTGCAAAAGTCGGTAGTCGGTACTCGGTCGGTTGGGTCACTGACTAAGGATTAATCGGCAGTCGGGCGACTAATCGGATTTAGTCGGACCTTAATCGGCTTTGAATTTTATGATTTTTTTAAATATATAACTCATTTTTATACATATATTTACATATATTTTGTACATTTTTATACTACCATAATAAAATAAAAGAAGTAATTGAATTTAAATAAAACATTAAGCATATTATAAGAAGTTTGCTTATAAAAAAGCTAAACATTAAAAAAACATGGTATCTCCAAGCAAAACTTGGTCGATTAGTGTACCTAATCCGAATTAGTCGGTACTCGGTCGGACACCCCACTGACTAGACTAGTCAGACCTACTAGTCGGGCCAGTCTGGTGACTTTTACAACACTGGTTCCAGGCGGAGCCCTCCGCTGCCGTGATCTCTCCCCGACAACTTCCATACCGCCCTAAGGCGACGATCCCACATCTCCTTGCTTCTCGATGGCGTAGCTCTGCCCAAGCCCATCTCCTCTCCGATGAACCTCCATGGCGGCGGCGATCCCCAGAGAGCTGGTGGCGATGGACGCCATCTTCATCTCCTGCTGGCGGTGGCAGTGGCAGGTGGGCCCTATCGTGGGCGGCTTCTTGAGGAGAAGGGTTCCTTATCGGGAACCCTAATTAGGGCTTCTACCCTTTGCGTGGCCCAAGTTGTCCGAATGGATTAAAAAAATGAGAGAGTGGTGCTTCGTTTATGGGCCATGCTGGGTCGGGAAAAAAAACAAAAAAGGGGGATGTTCAAGGGCCTAATTAGGTCGAAGTTAAAAAAAATTAGAGAGGCCAAAGTTTTGGGCCTCGTTTGGGCCAACAGGCTACGACTAAAAGAAAAAGGAGGGTTGGGGCATGTCAAAAGAGAGAGAAAGAGAGAGGGAGAGAGAGAGAAGTGAAAAGCTAAAAATGTGAACGGCTTATTTAAATGCATGATTCATGTTGTCTCCCTGTCTTCATGTCTTCTTCCAACTTGGTTGATATTTGATTTTCAACAAGTATGGAGAAAGAGGAGTATTGTGTAGAGTCACAGGTCCATTCAGATGTCAGAATCTCCAGACCAACTAGTTGTTCATACTCTAGAGTTCAGTTTCAGACTTGACGTCAGATTCTGAGTCCCTAGTTTCAGACATGCACATGTATGCGGTCTTTTCAGATGTGCACATCTATGCCATCTTTTGTTTGTGGTCTCCATCTTTTGTGTTTCGGCCAGGATTTTCATGTGATCCATAGGGACTTCAGAGTAGACATCTCATTCCCTATGCCACGAGGGCAAGTGTTTTCATGTGGTTTCATAGGGACTCCCGAGTAGAGATCCCATTCTCTGAGCCAGTATGGGAGAGACCCAGTTCTCCGATGAGGAGACTACTTTCAGACTCCATTCTCCAGTGTTCGTGAACTTCAGTATGAGATCCTTCTGAGGTTCCTATGAGAGGGAACCCACTTTGAGGTTCCTATGAGAGAGGCTCATCTTCATAGATCCGTGTATGGATAATTAGCGACGTTCTTTATTCGGCCCTTTCAGAGATGAAGCAGTTGTCCACATGTTGTGACGAGCCAGAGTACTCCGACGAGGGAGACTCATTTCAGTTGCGGTGACTCTGACAGGCCTAATACAGAGCACATGCCCTCCGACGAGGAGATTCAGTTTGACTCACACTCCAGCCCGTTCGTCCTCCTCACCTGCACGCCATGAGGAGCAACGTCATCGACAACAATCGATAGTTGTGCACGTTGAGTTGATATTGTCCGTAGGGTCTTGTAATGTGAATTGAGATTTCTTTCTGTTTGTCCAAGCTGAGCATTGCATGCTCCGTCTTGAGGGGGAGTGTTGGAGTATTTGCTATACGTCACTTATGTGGGAGATGGGTAAATGTATCACTCCTGGACCTATTTACCACATCCAAGTCTTTAGTCCCACATCTACCAGTTGTAAGATGTGGAGACTCAGTGAGGGCTATATAAGAAGCCCCTCACCCCTGTATCCAGTGAGAAGGTGCAATACATACATCAACCTTTGAGGCGTCTCCCGTGGTTTATTCATCCCGCTCCTTAGGTAGTAAGGTTCCACATTAAATCCCGGAGTTCTTCATGTTTATATTGTTTTCTCTGATATTTGCTTCCGCATTCCTATTTTCTAACAGGAACAAATGCAAGTTTTTCTTCCAACTTTTCAATTTTTTGCAAGAGCTTTGTAAAACATTTCCTTTGTGGAATAGTTATCCCACGATTATTTCTGGAAATCTTGTTGCCAAGAAAGTAGCGAAATTCTTTTAAATATTTTGTGATCAAGTACTCGGCAAAATGCTTCTTTGTATCTGTATTTGCCGTGAATGTTATCACTAGTTAACGATATCGGCATATGCTAGCATTATAATGGTTCTCTTTTTAGTTTTCCTGATGAAGAGAGAAATGATCTCTCATGCATTAGCGACGGCGAGTTTTCGACACAATATCTAATGGTTTGGAAACCATGTTCTTGGCTCAAATCTAGGTTGTTGTTGCATATAGACCTCTTCATTTAGGTCATCGTTTAGAAAGTCATTTTTAACCTCAGGTTGATGAAGAGGCCATGATAATTGTAACATTAAAAAAATAGTATCTGCATTTTCAGAAGGTGATTTACAATGGAGGTCTGCAAATAATCCACTATATACGTCTTAATGTAGTCTTTTGCAATAAGCATGGCCTTGTATATTTTCGCAGAGCCATTTGGAAGGCGCTTGGCGGTAAAGACCCGCCTACTACTAATAATTGCAAAATACTAGGTGGTTCAACTGAGATCCATGTGCCTTGAGATCGAAGAGCTTTTATCTTTTCATGCATGGCTTTGCTCCATTTTGGGGCATGCTGATGTTTGACGGTACAATAACGGTTGAGATCCCTACGAAAAATGTCCTGTAAGCTAGAGATAATTTTTTACAACATAGTTTAAAATATGGTGTAATGTGCATGATCCTTTACCTTTCCAAAGTTCTATCCGAAGATTAAGAGATGTAATTACCAACCTAATAGGTTCCATGTGGGCTTCATGAGAATTGGACGGATCATAGCATTTTTATCCCTGAGAACCAAAAGTAAGGTAATAAGGAACATACCAAAAAAGGTAACATTAACACTTACGTTTAATAACAATTGGCCGGATCATAGCATTTTTATCCCTTTTGAATTCCAGAATATCCCACAAAAACACATTTTATAGCTCGAGGTTATAAGTAGAATGAATGCGAAAAGAAGTGCATCCAAAAAAGTTGGGATGGACATGAAATAGATTCTTGTCTAGGAGGAGCAGAGAATATGGACTCTGCTTTTCCAATAAGGTGGAAGGCATATGATTTATCAGGTAGGTGATAGTAAGAGCAATGTCTCCCCAGAAGAGATAAGTGAGGTAGCACTCTGAATAAGAAATATTCCAGCAACAGCCAGGATATGACATCTGCTCTACAATGCCGTTATGGTGGGATGTGTAAGCACACGATGTTTGGTGAATGATTCAATGTTCAATGAAGAATGAATGCGAGGAATTAAGTTCAGACATTTGCCATGAAGATGCAAAGCATTTTTCATCTTCAGTAAGAAGTTTTTCTTAATATTGCCCAATTTTCACTTATGATTTCATAACACACTAGAATCTCAAGTAAAATTGTCAAGAACCACAAGATAACTTTTGTCCAGAGTGATCTGGAGCACGACTGGATCTCCAAACATGAAAATGTACTAATTCAAAATTATACTTAGCATTACTATCAAGATTCAAGACACTTGGAAATGAGGTTCGATGATATTTTCCAAGTTGCTATTATTCACGCCAAAAGGAAATAGAAGCTAGAATATGATGTAGGAGTCTTATTTCTATTGTGGGAGATAACCAAGCCGGTGATGCCATGTGCAAGCATATGAACATCCAATAATAATGGATACATGATCGACAAACGGACATTGCGTCAAGTGGTAAACACATCATTCTTCACGTCCACAACCAATTACCAAATTTGTCAATATATCCTCAAAATTAAGGGATGGTGAATCAAAAATTGCTTGACAATTAAATTAAGGGATTTTTACCCGGCAGACCCTATAATCTTTGTCAATTACCTCCACGACCTTTGAAACAACCTAATTCCTTTCTCGACCTCGTAAACTTGCTTCGTCTTACCCCACAGACCCTGCCGTCAGTTTTAATTTTATTTGAGTCAATTATTTGGGTTAGTCTTGGGTTAATCTAACTAATGGAAATCCAACGGTGGATATTCCACCCCCATGATCTTTTCAAAGTTCATCCCCTCCCCTGCTCCTCCCAGGCCTCCATGACCCCCTCAGCGCCCTCCACGACCCCTTGAAGCTTCCAAGGGCAGGTTCCTCCTCACCCTCCGTGGCTCTTCTCCCTTCCATCCCCTCCGTTCTGCTCACCTCCCACCTCGACTCCGTCCCATCGACCCCCTCGGGCGCATCTTCACCCACGATTCCCAGGACGACAAGTGCCTCGCTGTCCAGCATCTCCACGCACTCTCCTCCTCTCCCGCGGCTTCCAGCCCCTCCGTACTGTCCATGTTTCCGTCTTCCCAGATGAGGAAATCGGAGGCGCCGACGGCATGGCCCGCCTCGTTTCCCCCTCTGAATTCGACGATCTCAACATCGGCTTCGTGCTAGACGAAGGACACGCATCCCTCGCCGACGAATTCAGGGTCTTCTACGCCGAAAGGACCCCGTGGTTGGTGGTGATCACTGCACGTGGGGAGCCCGGCCATGGCGCAAGGATGTACGAGCCGTCGGCGATGGAAAATCTTATGGAAGCAGCAGAAGCGACGACAAGGTTCAAGGAGGAGCAATTTGCGAAGGTGAAGTCAGGGGAGAAGGCTGCATTGGAGGTCATCTCAGTGAATGGCGTCTACATGAAGGCCGGGACTCCTTCACCTCCTTTGGGCTTCGTGATGAACATTTAACCTTCGGAGGGAGAGATGAGACTAGACATGCACATTCCTCCCACTGCTGATCCCAATGTAGTGCGAAGACGGATAGCTGAAATCGGAGCGTGGGAGGGCAAGGGAAGAGATCGACCGCTGATGTCGGGGAGATGGAGGGCAAGGGCGACGGAGGTGGTGGGTGCTCGGTGGGAAAGGGAGATGAGGAGGAGGTGGGGGGGGTGGCACTCAATGTAAATTTGATTAACAAAATGGGTATAATGTAAAAGAACATACTGGAATCCGGTTGGTTTTAACGGGTAAATGGAAGGGGGTTAACCACAGGGTCTGTAGGGTAAAGGTTAGCAAGTTTACAGGATCGAATGAGGAATTAGGTTGTTTCAAAGGTCGTGGAGGTAATTGACAAAGATTATAGGGTCTGCCGGGTAAAAATCCCTTAAATTAAGTACTTGGTAATTCTTGAAAGAGGTAGTAAACTTATATGAAGATTAGGAGCTGAGGGCATTCTCTAGACAAATATGTGGGACAACTTGAATTCACCCTGACTAACAATCAGTGACTGTCCCCCATCCGCGGAACCTCACGTAGGAAAGAAACTAATGTCTATTGCCACAAATTTGTCGTGATGCACCTGAATCCATTAAAGATTCGATAAATTGCTACATATAAAACACCTTGAAGGTATAGCTGAAGGATCACCAAAGGTTGTCATGTCTGGCTCTCTGTGGGATTCACCTGAAGCGGAGGGGGAGGGGCGCTTAGATGTCATGTATTTAAGCCTCTAAGGCACACCGTCATACTCTGTTTGGAGATGGTGGATGCGGTTTCATTAGGCAAAGCAGAAATTGCATGATGACTAGTTGGAAGTTTACGGTGTTTTCCCCTACAATGATCCTCAATATGACCAATACAACCACGTAACCAAGTATATTATGATCATGACCCCGCCCTGTAAAGAAGGTACCATGACCTCTCCAGGATGAAGCAACCATGGAGGTGGTCTCTAAAGCTGATATGTAGGCAGAAAATGAAGACTTGATTCAACCTTTTGGAACCCCCCCCCCCCCCCCCCCCCCCCCCTGGAAGGATCCTTAGATGTCATAATCATGCGAGATCGAGCGACCTTATATTGGGGATCTAAACATCCAAGAAATAGTCCAACCATTAGATGATATCTTAAGAAACATTGATTCTCGCAAGTACAAGTCAAAGAATTTACTATTTCAGATATGGTTATGGACCATATCAAGGCATAAAAGCAGTGTTGATATTGCCTACTGACTATTTTGGGCATATTTGATATAAGATATACCGATTTTCCAATTTAATGCTGATTTTGAGAAAACTGTGATGAAGAAGAAAGTAAACCCTAGTGGAGGTGCCGACAATACGAGCATTGTGAGGTATTGTTAGTTGTGGTGACTCTGCTGGAGCCTGGAGGTGAAGGTAGTACCACAAACAAGGTGGCTCATCTAGTATTATAGACAAGGTGCTGCTGGGCATTGTGAGGTGATGTTGGATTGTAATCAACAACAAGGTCTTGTTGGGTGTTGGTGAGACACGTCCTAATGGTGGCGATGGCAAGCTGTTGCTGTGGGTGGACAAGAGTTAGATGGAGGTAGCATGTGACAATGAAAGGGTGGATGCAAGTGGCACGAGACGAGATAACGTACGGCAATGAAGGTGATGCTGGGCAATGGAGGTGGTGCTGGGTGATGGAAAGATGGCACAGGGAGATGGAGAAGAGGTGGCATGGGGCAATGGATGTGGCGTTAGGCGATGGTGTCAGGGGCGATGACGCATTGGAAGAGGTGTCCGGCAATGGAACCAGATTAGCAGCCCTCTCTTTTTCATGAGAATGTGCCCTAGGGCACCAATTACTTTGATACCATGTGGACTTCGTGTTGAGCCTCTGTGCTAGGGCTGCTAATCGAACCGGACTGTAAATAACATACCTATGCTCGTAATACCACACCCAAACAAAAAAGAAAGAACTGAAACCAACATAAAAAACATTTTCTCTATTTTACATTTTTTTTGACGTGCCACCATTCCTCCCAAATTTCAGTTTCTCATCACTGATAAATTCTTCACCATCCATTTTCTTTTTTCCCCCTTTTTAATACTTAAAGTTGGAACAGATTTGGTTTTTGTTTTGCAGCTCCGATTTGATGTGATTTTTCTTTCATACTTTGCATATGTGAAGCTTCAAATTGGTTTTGTAGGAATATGTCCTTCGTGACTGTTTGTAAGCCATTGCAAATTTTTTCCATTTGTGTTAGTCATTTCGTACGTAATTTAGCAAAGAATAGGGGAATCAAACTATGAAATTATTGTATCTTTATGATAAGTAAGATTTCTTTTATTATAATAATGGAAAAAGCTAGAACGATAAGTTTTGTAATCGTGGTTGCCATTGTGCACCATGGCTGGAAAATGATTTTCATATTGATATCATAGTAGCATAATTCAATTTTTAAATTTGACAGTTGTGAAAATATCGATAGATATTCCATGAGATGAGTTTTATTGTACGTTGTTAAATAGTGAATCATGGCCAATTATTTTGTGGCTTGTTTCAATTTTAACTTTCAGAGGCTGCAAGTGGACAGGAGAGTATGTTATGGACTTTAGGGACATGGGGGCATCTTTTATGCGTGGAGATAAGTGTAACATAGAAGAAGCACGTTTCTCATTTCTCAAAGGAGGTTATGTTGAGTATACAGAACATCAAGGTATTTTTTTGCTACTTTTTATGTCGTGATTGGAATGGTTGTTTTCCAGTCACTAGCAGCTTCTGTATGAAATTAGTGGATTGATTCATTGCATGTGAAAGGGTGAGATATAGGCTTAGTTGGATTTGATTAGCTTCATATATGCTCTTGTGTTCGTATGAGTGGAAGCAAAGGTACATGAGAATTCAAAACAAATAAAGGAAAAATTAATGTCAATTATAAATGAAAAACCATTGACCCAAGATAGATCTGAATGGAGGCGAAGAATCCATGTAGCTGACCCTACTTAATTGTGGGAAAAAGGCTTTGTTGTTGTTGTTATAAATGAAAAACTATTCAAATATCCCTACTGGAGCATATGTATCGATCTTGCTTGATGTCAAGGCAATTGCAGAGGTAATGTTGAAAGGCAACCTGTATATTTCTCAACGATGAAAAGTAAATGCATATTAATCATGGACAAATATGCCGAGAAATTGTTGTTTGGAACATACCATAATTTATTAGCAGCTCATTTAATGAATAATATGATGGATACCATTGCAAAATGACTGAAGATGTGTGGGAATACTATATAGATCCACCCATTAAACACAATGACTCAAATCTACCCAGTAATTAAGGAGGTCCAAACTTTCAAGGAAGGCTTCATGACTTGAAACTACTTCATGACTTAAAACTAAGGTAATGAGATGACGAATAAAAATAGGATGAACAAGACACGTATCAACAAATTAACGTTGATGTTCCTCAGATAAGAAAACAATAACTTTACAAATACACTTTTTTGTTTGATTATTGCGGTAAGCAGATTTTGGGTGCGGCTTTAGTCCAGCCTTCTTAATAAATAATGTATGCGCCTCACCTTTTCTGGAATAAATTGAACAATTCTAGTCACTGTGAGAGGCTCATTCTAGTAGTTCGCTCTCTTCCATAGAAAAGGATTTATTGGCTTGCACAGAAGATGGGTTCGCATTAATCTTCGCAATGCATGCTGTGCTTGTTTTCTAATTGATATCAGACCTCAATTTTGAGGACTTCTCTGCATTATAGGGACCCTCGCTCTTGAGGATGATCAACATTATTGATGTTAAGACCTCGCTTTGTGGGGATTTTTCTTTCTCTAAGAGATTTGTCGTTGTGGTCATGTTGTGAAGACCTTCCCATGTCTCGTGCTTTTTCACAAACATCTATTTATCTCCACTGTCATAATGCTTTGAAAGTACCTTCTTCCCTAGGACACCGATTGTAAGGTACTTTGTGGACCACCAAAAATAATGTTGTGGTCAATAAGCAATTATTGTAGATAACAATCGAAAGTACCTTTTTCCCTAGGACACCGATTGTAAGGTACTTTGTGGACCACCAAAAATAATGTTGTGGTCAATAAGCAATTATTGTAGATAACAATCACCACATGTTGAAAAGGTCCGACTGTCATGAAGCAACTTCATAAATAGTATTTTTTTAAATATATAAATAATCAATTCATATAATAGAGACAACCACATGAATCAAGTATCTTAACATGAAAACGTACTGGGTAAAAACCACAAGTCCCCTGACTTAGAATTATTGTCAATCAACTATTCCACTATCTTGAGTTATTTCCTCTTGAATAACTCAACCTTTGAAAGGTGATAAAAACTTTCCACCAACTTGGATCACACACCAAGTTCATTGTACAAATTGGGTCAAACATCAAGTGCTACAATCAATAGTAATGTAAATGAATACTACAACAATCCTTCAAGCCTGGAATATAAATATGTAATGAATAATGAGGTTGATGCAGCAGGATAGCAACTTAATTTGAGTAGACATTTATTTGGTCTAATTAGTATTTATTTTGGTTTATTTATTCCCTATGTAAAAGGCTCATTATAAAAGGCCTTGTTATCCTCTTTTTTATTTCCTTTTTATTTTTCCTAGTTTTTAGGAATAGCTGTTATTTAGTTGAGGGGGAATGACCTCTATAAAAGGTCCCCTTATTTTGTAATTGAAGGAAGTTGAATTGAGATTAAATTTTCCCCATCCCTAATTTCTCTCTCTCTCCCTCTCTCTCTCGGGCGCAGCCCTCATCCCCGACCCCTTTCTTTCCCAGCTCTTCCCGCCTTCGTTCCCAAACCCTAACCCGCCACCCCACGCCGCCGCCATTCCCCATCCCCCTCTCCTCCCAACTCCGACCAGCCCTCCCACCCCCGATTCCTCTTCTCCACCCGATTCCGCCCCCTCCTCTTTCTCCTCTCCCCTAACTCCGCCCACCTCTACGGCGCCGCCGCCCTTGGCTTTCCTTCCTTCATCCCCTCGCCGCTGCTCACCCACGCCATCCCACTCGCCGGTCGACCACGCCTCCCCATCGGTGTTCTCTCGCCGCCCTCTTCTGGCCAACTTCCCCGCGCCGCTCGGCGCCATCCACCAGGCGCTAGCCCAGCCAGCCTTCGGCCTCGCCTTCAAGCTGCAGCCTCCACCCCCATGGCCCCTTCCGACTGCGGGTTGACGCCAGCCCTCCTCCAGCGACCCCCCAGTTGACGTGCTACGCTACGCTTGCTCCAGCATCCCCGGACATCGCGGAAGCAAGCCACTACTACGCCCGACCAGATCTGAAGCGACACGAAAGATCCTTGCCGGTTGTGGTATGAGCGATATTTTTCCCATTTTATTCCACCGCATAATATAGTTTGTGGATTGTTATATTGTTGACTTGGTTTGGTGAATCGTTGAGACCCCTAGTACTGCATTATTGCGATAAATTTTCTAATCCTCGTAACTCATCTATTTGCCCTAACTTTTGTGGATCACAATCGGTGCTAATACGCGAATACTTGACCATTATTGTTGCTGATTTTGGCCTGTCGTGCATCAATTCTTGTTCATTCGTCGTTTGTTTCAATAATTCCATTGCTCGACCTATCATTTAGGTTATTGAACACTTAGGTTGCATCAATTTGGTATCAGAGCCACACGATCTTGCACCTCACTTGCACTTCATTTATTCATTGCAAAAAAAAAAGTTCATATTGCACTTGTGAGTCCCTCGATCCGTGAGAACCAAACCTCTATGGCTCGCCGTCCCGATCCCATGGCGCGGTTGGAAGCCATGATGGCAAACTTGGGTGAGGAAATCCGTCGCACCAACACTTGTCTAGAAAATATAGAGAGGACGGTAGCCAACAACACCCAACAATTGGAAGTCTTGAATTTTGACCGAATGGATAGGGAGTACAGAAGGGAACAAGGTAGAAGGGACTCTAGCCGCTCTTCCACGTCAAGTGGGCGACATCAAAACCCCCGTAATCCCCGACATCATGAACGTGACGCGATTGTCTTTGACCCTAGCTCTGAAAGCGATGTCAGCAATGAACCATCCCTACACTTGGAGTCGCCGCCATCTTCAGGTGGCGAGGAGAGTGAGAACCAAATACCTCGTCGGCGTCGACATGAAGAACATAATCGAAGGAGAGAGCATGAGTTGCGAGGGCGACCACACAATCAAAATCAAGATCCTAATTGGGACCGGGGAATAAGGATTGACGTTGCCGACTTTGATGGGCGACGCGATCCGGACGTCTTTCTTGATTGGATGGATCAGTTAGAACATTTCTTTATTTGGAAGGAACTGCCGAGTGAACGGAGAGTACAGTTCACCACGTTAAAGCTGAAAGGATTTGCCTTACTTTGGTGGAAACATCTCCAGGAGGAACGCCATCGTCAGGGAAAAGAACACATCTATTCTTGGACACGGATGCAACGGAAACTTCGGGATAAGTTTCTTCCGGAGGAGTATCGACAGAACTTGTACAATCGCCTACAAAACCTCCGTCAGGGAACACGCACTGTTCGGGACTACACGGAAGAGTTCCAAGTTCTGATAGCTCGGAACAACTTGAAAGAAAGCGATTCCCAACTGGTGGCCCGATACACACATGGATTACGAACCAACATCCAGGATGAATTATACATGTGTGACTGTCGAACAGTAGACGCTGCCCATGATAGAGCTGAGAGGGCTGAAGCGAAATTATCCAGGAACCTCACACGACGCACGACGATCACCTCTAGGCTCTACCTCTACTACCACACCCTCTGCACCAACCATCTCCACCGGACAAACTAAGGTGGGCGCACAGTCAAACATCAAATCGGGAATCCCTATATCCCGCACTACTACTGGAAACACAAGTTCACAACCCCGACCAGTTTATGCTGGGTCAGGAATTCTCGGGGCTCGTCCTACAGTTGGATCCGATACTTGTTTCAGATGCCTTCAGAAAGGGCACCGCGCAGCAGAATGCCCAAACCCTAAAGTTAAACCCGCCCACTTATGCACCGTCGACGACCCGGAATACCCCGGCCCTGACCAACAGGAATTTCCTGAAGATGATCCGACCACGTTGACTGCTGACACCATGGGAGCCGATGACTATGAACCTCTAGGAGTGGAAGGAGACGAGTCCGATCCGTTCCTTGTAATCGAACATGACAACTTTATCGCCCCCGACAGCGCACCCACAAGCATTCTGCTCACCCCCGCTGTCCACGAGGCTGATAGCTGACTACGACGCAGCATCTTCCGAACCACCTGCACCTCCGGAGGACGACGCTGTTCACTGATCATTGACGGAGGAAGCGTTGAGAACTTCGTTTCACAAGAAATGGTAGATAAGTTGGATCTGCCAACACAGCCACTCGAGAAACCGTACAGCGTGGCATGGTTTCGAGGTGGTACCCAAATCCCGATCCACCGTCAAAGCCTCGTTAGCTTCTCCATTGGTCCTTCATATAAGGACGAGGTGTGGTGCCATGTAGCCCCTATGGATGTATGTCACATACTTCTAGGGAGACCGTGGCAATTCGATCGGACACTGAACACCGAGGAAAACTGAACACTTACACCTTTCTCATAGACAAGGTGTGGGTAACCCTCAAACCACAACGTGAAGCCCTTAGCCCCCGCCAAGTGGCTACCCTTCGCGCCACGACCGCCCAAACTAGTATTAAGGCTACACCTTCAAAGACTGTGACCTCGGGCTCCGTATTGTTGATGGAAGCCCAAACGTTCCAACGTGAAATTCAAGAGAGCTCTACCATCTATGCGTTAATGGGACGTGAAGTGGACAACCAAGAGACCACTACACCTGAGGTACCGCCTGAGATTAAGCCCATAATCCGAGAGTTCGCTGACATCCTGCCTGAAGAGTTGCCCGAAGGATTACCCCCGTTGCGAGACATTCAACATCACATTGATCTAGTTCCTGGAGCCAGCCTACCTCACTTACCCCATTACCGAATGAGCCCCAGCGAGCATGAAGAGATGAATCGGCAGGTTACTGATCTGCTGCGACGTGGGTATGTTCGAGAGAGTATGAGCCCCGTGGCGGTTCCTGCTCTGCTTACCCCGAAGAAAGACGACACATGGAGAATGTGCGTGGACAGTCGAGCTATCAACAAGATAACGATTAAATATCGTTTTCCCATTCCACGCCTCGACGATATGCTTGATATGTTATCAGGTGCCAAATTGTTTTCCAAAATGGATCTCCGCAGCGGGTACCACCAGATCCGCCTGCGACCTGGAGACGAATGGAAGACAGCTTTCAAAACCAAAGAAGGCCTGTATGAATGGACGGTCATGCCCTTCGGCTTGTCGAATGCCCCAAGCACCTTCATGCGAACTATGAATCATGTATTGCGGCCCTTCATTGGCAAGTTTGTGGTCGTGTACTTCGATGATATCCTGATTTACAGTTTGACCAAAGAAGACCACCTATCTCACGTGCGACAAGTCCTGGAAACCCTGAGAGACCAAAAACTGTACGTCCACCTCAAGAAATGCTCCTTCATGTCTGAGACAGTCCTCTTCCTAGGATACATTGTCACTGCGGATGGACTTAAGGTTGACCCCTCAAAGATTCAGGCCATTCAGAGCTGGCCCGTACCAAAAACCCTCACTGAAATTCGCAGCTTTCTAGGGTTAGCTTCTTTCTACCGACGTTTCATTCGGAACTTCAGCACTTGTGCGGCACCGTTGGTAAAATGCACGCGGAAAGGCGCACCCGCCTGGACTCGTGAAGCAGAAACGAGCTTTCAAAATCTGAAACATCAATTGACGCATGCTCCTGTATTGGCACTCCCCGACTTCACCAAGATTTTCGTGGTCGATTGCGATGCCTCACATGTCGGGATTGGCGCTGTCCTAAGCCAAGAAGGACGACCTGTCGCCTTCTACAGCGAGAAATTGAACGATGCCAGATCACGGTACTCCACTTATGACGTTGAATTTTATGCTGTGGTCCAAGCCCTCAAGCATTGGAGACATTACCTGATCCAGCGAGAATTCATCCTTAACTCTGATCATGAAGCCCTGAGATATTTGAATTCCCAAAAAACTCTTAATAAGCGTCATGCCAAGTGGGTTAATTTCCTCCAAGAATACACCTTCCACCTCAAACACAAAGCTGGGACCCTGAACCGTGTGGCCGACGCGTTGAGCCGGCGAGCGCATGCCCTGACCACAATGACCGTCAGCACGACCGGATTTGAAACTCTCAAAGACCTCTATCTCACTGACCCTGACTTCGGTCAAATTCATGCCGACTGTGTTGGTACCGGGCAGGACCCAACAGCCACTTTTGTTCTTCATGAGGGTTTCCTATTCAAAGGCCACCAACTGTGCATTCCTGCCACGTCCCTTCGTGAGAGCTTAATTTCAGAACTACACAACGGAGGTTTAGCTGGACATTTTGGACGAGACAAAACTTTGACTCTACTCCAAGAGCGTTTTTATTGGCCACAACTGCGCAAGGATGTGACGAAATTTGTACAGAAATGCCAAACATGTCAAAGATTCAAAGACCACCGACAGAACACTGGACTATACACACCCCTGCCCATTCCTCTACGGCCCTGGGAAGACATTACCATGGATTTTGTGCTAGGATTACCCCTCACTGTGCGAAAAGTTGACTCTATTTTTGTGGTGGTGGATCGATTTTCCAAAATGGCCCATTTCATTGCATGTAGGAAAACCTCAGATGCATCTCATGTCGCCGATTTGTTTTTTCGTGATGTCGTCCGTTTGCATGGTGTCCCTCGTTCTTTTACCTCGGATCGCGATACTCGGTTTTTGAGTCATTTTTGGCGCACTCTTTGGTCCCGTCTTGGTACTCGTTTGCAGTATAGCACCGCTTATCATCCACAAACAGATGGGCAAACTGAAGTAGTTAACATGTCATTAGGAAATTTGTTGCGATGTCTTGCAGGGGACTCTCCGTCCAAGTGGGATCTAATTCTTCCCCAAGCTGAGTTCGCATATAACAGTTCCACTAATAGGTCCACCGGAAAATCCCCTTTTGAGAGTGTTTACGGCTTTCCACTTACTCAATTCCTTGACCTAAAACCCACAACCGTGCAAGGGAGAAGTAGTGCAGCTGCTGAGGATCTGGTCGAACATCTAACCCACATCCATACTGAAATCCGAGCCAAACTCCAAGCTATGACCCAGAAATACCAGACCCAAGCCAACCTACACCGAAGAGGGAGCGAGTTCAGAGTTGGAGAGTTAGTGATGGTCCACCTGAAAAAAGAGAGATTTCCTTTGAGAGTCCACCAAAAATTGAGCGAACGAAAGATTGGCCCATTCCGAGTCCTCAAGAGGATTGGGACCAATGCGTATTTACTCGACCTGCCGCCAGACGTCCATACATCGCCAGTATTCAACGTATCAGACCTCTTCTTATATCATGGAGATGAACAGACGGATGCCACTACTCCAGCCATTCCTGATGATGACATGCGCCACCCGCCAGCCGCAACCGATGCCGACCAAATTGAAGATATTGCAGATATCCGAGACATGACGACTAGACGTGGTCTTTTCCGACGATATCTAGTCAAATGGAAGGGACGACCTCTTACCGATTGCACCTGGATCGACGAAGACGAACTCCAACAACTCCGCCCCGATATACTTCAGAACTTCCACGAGGCCATCTCGACGGAGCGAGATTCTTTTCAGCAGGGGGGAGTTGATGCAGCAGGATAGCAACTTAATTTGAGTAGACATTTATTTGGTCTAATTAGTATTTATTTTGGTTTATTTATTCCCTATGTAAAAGGCTCATTATAAAAGGCCTTGTTATCCTCTTTTTTATTTCCTTTTTATTTTTCCTAGTTTTTAGGAATAGCTGTTATTTAGTTGAGGGGGAATGACCTCTATAAAAGGTCCCCTTATTTTGTAATTGAAGGAAGTTGAATTGAGATTAAATTTTCCCCATCCCTAATTTCTCTCTCTCTCTCTCCCTCTCTCTCTCGGGCGCAGCCCTCATCCCCGACCCCTTTCTTTCCCAGCTCTTCCCCCCTTCGTTCCCAAACCCTAACCCGCCACCCCACGCCGCCGCCATTCCCCATCCCCCTCTCCTCCCAACTCCGACCAGCCCTCCCACCCCCGATTCCTCTTCTCCACCCGATTCCGCCCCCTCCTCTTTCTCCTCTCCCTGTATCTCCGCCCACCTCTACGGCGCCGCCGCCCTTGGCTTTCCTTCCTTCATCCCCTCGCCGCTGCTCACCCACGCCATCCCACTCGCCGGTCGACAACGCCTCCCCATCGGTGTTCTCTCGCCGCCCTCTTCTGGCCAACTTCCCCGCGCCGCTCGGCGCCATCCACCAGGCGCTAGCCCAGCCAGCCTTCGGCCTCGCCTTCAAGCTGCAGCCTCCACCCCCGTGGCCCCTTCCGACTGCGGGTTGACGCCAGCCCTCCTCCAGCGACCCCCCAGTTGACGTGCTACGCTACGCTTGCTCCAGCATCCCCGGACATCGCGGAAGCAAGCCACTACCACGCCCGACCAGATCTGAAGCGACACGAAAGATCCTTGCCGGTTAGGTATGAGCGATATTTTTCCCATTTTATTCCACCGCATAATATAGTTTGTGGATTGTTATATTGTTGACTTGGTTTGGTGAATCGTTGAGACCCCTAGTACTGCATTATTGCGATAAATTTTCTAATCCTCGTAACTCATCTATTTGCCCTAACTTTTGTGGATCACAATCGGTGCTAATACGCGAATACTTGACCATTATTGTTGCTGATTTTGGCCTGTCGTGCATCAATTCTTGTTCATTCGTCGTTTGTTTCAATAATTCCATTGCTCGACCTATCATTTAGGTTATTGAACACTTAGGTTGCATCAGAGGTTGAGAAATGCACGCTATAGCAAATAATATAATTGCAAACTAAGTGTGTAGATGAATTCTCAAGACGTAAGCTTGAAGTAGAGGGCCATGGAGATTGTGTCGAATGGAGCTTTTGAGAGAGACTAGAGAGGATGTGTTGAGAGGCATGCTTTTAATAAAGCATCTGGGCTCTATTTATTGCGAAAAGAAATGAATAACTTAATTAGTCTGTACCATAGGACTCCTTTACATAGAGGAGAAAACATTAAAGGACAAATAACCAATGAGGAAATTACATAAAAAAAGAAACAAGGAATACATATGTTGGAGTATTTGGTTGTGTGCCTATTGAGTTGTAGATGGGTAAATGGATACCTCCAGGATCCATTTACCCATCCATATGTTTAGTCCCACATCTACCGGTGGTGGGACTTGGAGGCTCTGTGGAGGCTATATAAGGAGCCCCAGACCTCCTGTATCAGATGAGAGAAAAGCAATGAAGCATATGCCCCTTTGAGGGCTTCTCCCGTGGTTTCATCCCGCGTACGGAGTAGGGTTCCACGTAAAACCCGCTGTTCTTCTTATTGTTCTTTATCTTTTTCCATGGTTCGCTTCCGCTTCCTATTTTCTAACATGGTATAAGAGCTGGTTCGATTCTCGAGGATTCGTATTATATTTTTTTATTTAGTCGAGTTTCGATTCATTTATTGTTCGTGGATTTGTTCTTAAAGAATGTTCAAGTTTCGATTCAATTCTAGATTTTCATTCTGAAACCCCTAGTTCTCCATGGATTCGAGGCTTCTGTCCAGATCGACATTGCTAGGGTTTCATTCATGAAGTTCTGTGATTTTGAAGTTCCAGAACATAGGGTTTCAGCCTTAATTTTGTCACAGCAGCATTGTGCCTTGTGCAAATTGACCAGAGACGGCGCCTCGCAACCTCGCAAGCCCTATCGCAGATGCGCCTGGCTCACACGACCTCCAGGCTCTAGGCGGAGTTTCCCTGCTCCAGGCTGTGCGCCCTCGTCTTCTTAAGCACAACCGGCCCCTGTGTCTTCTCCTGGCTAGTGCGTACTCCCGATCTGGGAGTCTTCCTGTCGGCAGCATTTTTTTTCCTCCAGCATCCCGTCTCTGCGAGATCGAGCCTAGGCCGCACCTCATCTCCTGGCAGCGCGACATCCAAGGGGGGCAGAGTTGCTTCTGTCCTCCAGGCGGCGTACCCCCGCACGCCTCCTGCGACAGCAACATCATGCGCGTGCGAGGCTGCGCATCTCCAGGTCTCAGCGCCGATCGCGCGCTTCTCCTGCAAAGCTGCACATGCGGCAATGGCTTTAAAGACCACCAGGCGGCGCCGCTTGGTCCCGAGCGCAAGCCTCGAGCGCCTCCTGGCGGGTGGTGGCGACACCCCCTCTCCGCCAGACCTCGGCGGCAGCATCTCCATCAACCCCGAGCGGCGCAACCCCCAGGCGGAGGTCACGCACACCTCCGCCTTCCAGTGCTCCTCCTTAGCGCGATAGGAGATGCGTCATGTCCCCCCGCCTCCACTTCTTCGACTTTGGGGCCTGCTAGAACGACGCACGCGGAAATCGGAGATGCAGATCCAGGCGAAACTCTGGAGGCGGCGGTCCCCTTACGATTTCCATTGCAGAACCCAGGCGGCATTCTGTGAAAAAGGGGTTCCCATCGGTGGGGAACCCTAATGGGTCGTGCTAGATTTATTAAAAAAAGGTGGGGAAATGTTGTGCGGGCCAAGTGAGCTTGTCGAGTTCCAAAAAAAATAGAGAGAGAGAGAGTCCAAGGTGGGCTTACGGTTACGACTGTTGCACTAAAAAAAGAGGCCATGCTCCAATCGACCCAAGGTTAAAAAAAAGAAAAAAAAGAAAGAAAGAGGCGCTCGCAAGAAAAAGCCGTACGCAAAAGTTAAATTTTTTTGATTTGAAAAGCCGTTTTTTTAAAAATGGCTTAAAAAAATTATTTAAAAAATGATTTGAGAAGCCGGAAAAAATTTGAAATCGGCATTTGAGTATGTTTTATTTTCTCCCCATTTATCTTGTCTTCTCCCAACTGTCGATGTCTTCATTCCGACAAGTATGTGAGAAAGGGGGATTATATGTAGAGTCACGGATCTTCTCCAGATTGCAGATTCCTCAGACCAGCTAGATATTGTTTAGACTCTACAACGGATGTTCAGACTCGACGTCAGATATTTTTCGAGTCTGCAGTTCAAGACGCACATGTATGCGGTCTTCAGTTTCGTGGTCCCCATCATTCTTCTTGTTTTGTCGGACAGAGTTTTCATGTGGTATCATAGGTACTCCAGAGTAGAGCACCATTCTCTGAGCCAGATGGGAGAGACCCAGTTCTCCGACGAGGAGACTCCAGACGCAGTTTCAGACTCGATGGTCAGATTCTGAGTCTTCAGTTGACTCACACTCTAGCTCGTTCGTCCTCCTCACCTGTACGGCATGAGAAGCAACGTCCTCGACAACAACAGTTGTGCGCGTTGAGTTGATATTGTCCGTAGTGTCCTGTAGCGTGGGTTGAGTTTCTTTCTATTTGTCCAAGCTGAACATTGCATGCTCCAGCTTGAGGGGAGTGTTGGAGTATTTGATTGTGCGCCTATTGAGTTGTAGATGGGTAAATGGATACCTTCAGGATCCATTTACCCCATCCATATGTTTAGTCCCACATTTACCAGTGGTGGGACTTGGAGGATCTGTGGAGGCTATATAAGGAGCCCCAGACCTCCTGTATCAGATGAGAGAAAAAGCAATGAAGCATATGCCCCTTTGAGGGCTTCTCCCGCGGTTTCATCCCGCTCCTCATGGAGTAGGGTTCCACGTAAAACTCGTTGTTCTTCTTATTGTTCTTTATCTTTTTCCATGTTTCGCTCCCGCTTCCTATTTTCTAACATAAATACTATTTCTTATAACACTCCACCTTAAGATGGAGCATATGTACTATCATGCTCAGCTTGGGAGAAAACTTTTGGAACGACCCCCCTGGATAAAGCCTTGTTGAATATTTTTGCACTATGTTCCCCTTAGTTGGCATGGGATATAAAGATGAAACCCTTATGTATCATGTCTCTAGTTTAGTGGTAATCCACTTCGATGTGTTTGGTCCTATCATAGAATTTTAAATTGTTGACAAATGAACAGTGCTACCTGATTGTCTCAAAGTAGTTGCACGGGAAGATGTGTCTCAATAACCATGTCAGTCAAAACAGATCGAGCCCACATCATCTCAGTGCATCCTTGCACTATGGCTCTATATTATTGTTTATCATTTCATCTATCCATAATTTGCTTCTTACTTTTCCTTAACTCCTAATAAATACTGCAAATCTAGAGGTTGAGTTCTGTTTTTTGGGCATCCTGCATACCCAACATCTGTACAAGCCATGATCTCAAAAGATGTCCCTAACCATATACTTGGTGAAGAGTCGAAGACCTAAGGTACCTTAGGATCATGGAGATAACTTTCATATGAGCCTGACATGATCGCTCCATAGACTGGTTGATTTTGCTTAATGCAAAAGAGATGTCTGACTTGATGATCGTCACATATAGGAGCTTCCTAATGAGCTCCTTGTATGTCCTCTTGTCCACCTCATCTGTACAGTCATCATAGAGCTTCATACTGGGATCTTTAAAATTAGTGACATGTTTGCAATTTGCCGTCTTAGTCTATAGAAGGAGATCATCGATGTACTTCCTCTGAGGCATCACAAGTTCTCTCTGATTCTTGGCAAATTCAAGCCTAAGAAAATATTGTAGTTCTCAAAGGTCCTTGATTGCAAACTGCTATTTAATGAATGCCTAAGGCTCATTGATCTTTTGTAGATCATCTCCTGTAATAATAATGTCATCAATATATGACATAATAGCGATAATACCTCGTGATGTCCTGTGTATAAAGAGCGAGTAATTATGCATTTGATGTCTTGAAGCTATGCTACTCTATCAGATCTGAGAGCTTCTAAAATATGCTCATGGACTCGGCTTAAGGATATAAATAGCCTTATGAAGTCTGCATATCTTCTAGCACTCCTTGTCAGCAGTGAGCCTGGGTGATTGCTGAATATAGACTTCCTCTTATAGATCACCTTATAGAAAGGAATTCTTGACATCAAGTTGGGAGAGCGAGCAATCTTGTACCACATTAATAGAAAGGAGGATCTGTGAGTGACATGCCCCAAGAGAGAAAGTGTCATGATAATCCACTATAAATGCCTGAGTGAATCCACAAGCCGCAAGTTTGATGTTGTAGCAGTCAGTTGTCTTATCTTTGGAAAACTATAAAGACCCACTTGCAACCAACTACAAAGTCCCTGCTGGACGGGCAGTAAGCAAGCTCCATGTGCCTTATGACTGGAGTGCAACCATTTCTTCTGCATAGCAAGATGCCATTGACTGTCCTGCATAGCCTCCTTATATGTGCATGTGATCGTACAAGTGACATTCTCACCACAGACTTCCTAAAGCACTTTGACAAACTCCTTAGTGAAACATGTCCTGCGAGAGGGTACATTGCATATGTACATCTCCTCTTCTGAAGTGCAATGGCATGGTCAAGATCCTTTGAATGATCCACCTCTTATACCACAATCTCCTGAGGAGTTGCACTCTCATCATGTGTAGTCCTTTACTGTATAGAAATGTCGACAATGGCATTAGAAGGAACCAAGTGTTCATGATTTACCTGGAGTGTGTTGGATGATGGGGAATGCATAAGAGCATAGGGTCTAGTAGTTGTCCAATGGATGTATACATAGGGCAAAGTTTGAACCACATAATGTGTGGTAGGAGCTAGAAACGAAGGATGTGGAATATAAACCTCCTTATTAGACTCAAAAGATGTTATCGTGTCATCTTTGGGAAAAAGTGCATAATAGATTAAAAATGTGATGTCAGCACTTACAAAGTATTTTTGTCTGACATGATCAAAGCATCAATACTCTTTTTAGGTCCGAGAATAATCAACATAGGTGCATTTGACAAATTTGGGGGAGATCTTGTCATGGCTAGGAGTTCGGTAATGGACAAAGCCACACAACCAAAGACGAGAGGTGGTAGAGAGATGTCCTTTTCAGGAAATGCAATCGAAAAGGAATCTTTTCTCCAAGCACAAAGGATTACATACGGTTGATGAGGTAGCAAGCTGCGAGGACAACATCTCCCAAGTAAGAATTAGGTGCATGACTCTATACCATGAGAGCTTTGGTAGCATCTAAGAGATGGTATTTGGGCTCAACAGATCATTCTGCATGGAAGTGTAGTCATACAAAGTCTGACGGAGAATTCCAAGAGACTTGAAGAATCGAGATAACTGGCCAGTACAAAATTTTAAAAAGCATTATTGGAGTGAATATACTAATAGTAGTAGAAATGAGATTCGTAAATGTTTACATAATTGAACCATCCTCATATGTATTGTTTAATAGGAAGTCCCAAGAGATTCTAGAAAATAACCAACAACGATAAGACAAAACATGTGCTCATGGTGATCGTGAATACTATTGTGACCCCGAATATTAAAATGCAACAACTCAAACAAAGAATCACTGCAACGATTCTGACGACTGGGAAAACTAGTATGATGATGCTTCTCAAGATGGCAAGCCTTACACTGGAAACTGGACTGAGACAATATTCGAGGGAGGACTCTACACAACTTCTATAGAGGACGATAATCGAACACAAGGTGCTACAAGTTTGGAGAGATTGATCCAGTAGGGCTTCAAAAAAAAGAGATTGATCCAATAGGAACAGAAGATCTGCCAACATATGGTGACTAGACCAATCTGTAGAGACCTCCGTGCTCACAACCACATCCAATTACCCTGCCATGAGTATATCCTGAAATACAAGAGAAGAGGGGTAAGCAATGACATGACAATTCAGATCCTTGGTAATCTGACTAATAGATAATAAATTCATGGAAAATTCGGACTACAGATAGACCCGAATGAATGTTATTTTAGGATGTGAATTGTTCTCTATCACCGCAAAGATAATGGGATTCTCTAGAGTTCATGATCCATTCTGAAATATCTGCACGTTCGCTGGAGGTAAGAGCATAATTTGTACCTAAGGTACTGGCGGAGGCAGCAATATTAGATAGGTAAGAGGAGCACTAGTAGAATTGGTATAATGACCTATACTCTTACTTAGACATAAGACAAGATCATCATACTTTTGATCAACAAGAGTGACAGTAGGCTCAAACTTCTTAGCAACATGGGTAGATGCATGGAGGCCATGCTTCTTTTTGAAGTACCCTATATGATTACAATATGTACACTGCAGGCGGGGCGACAACTTCCTTTAACGCAGACAACACGTCCTCTGAACTATGTTGAATCTCCTTTACCGTGAGATGAGGCCATAACAGAGGATGTTTGAGTAGTAGAAGCACGAGGAATCACAACCCTGCTCATACGACTATAGACCTCTTCTATGGGAGGGATAGAGGCACTTGCAAGGATTCGAGTGCAGGTAGCATCGTACTGAAGATCAAGGGTCACAAGAAAAATGCCTACCATTGTCGTCTTTCTGAGGTCATCAATTGCTCAGGACTAACGCTCAGGGGTATGTAGCTATGAAGCTTCTCGAACATGCCATGCAATCAAGAGTAGAAAGCATGCAGAGCACACCCATCTTGATTCATTGTGAAGATGTCATACTAGAACGGGAGGATCTTTATCTCATATTTGCCTGGGAGTATGTGGTGGCGAGAGTGTAGCACATCACCTTCATAGTAGGTTGATGTAGGATATTATGGAGAGAAAATAATGAATTGATTATTAAATCTAATACAGAAAGGAGAAACCCTAAAGGGCAAATTATATAATAAAAGCATAATAAATACGTAAATACAAGATAACTCTCAACACTTAAGCTCAAGATGGAGCATAGATGTCAATCATGCTCATCTTGGAGTAACACCGCCCCCTGGCTAGGACATTAGTAATGCATCTGTTGTCTATTCCCTTGAGGAGATGTGGGAAGTAGAGATAAAGTCGTTATGTATCATATCTCATGTGTGATGGCAATCTACCACAATGTGTTTGGTCCTCTCATGGAAAGCGAGATTGTTGGCAGTAAATAGAGCAGCTTCGTTGGCACAAAGCAACTGTATAGGAAGGCACGCGTCAAGTCAATAGCTAAGTCTGTTAGAACAGATTTGACCTACATTATCTAAGTGCTCCTTTGAGCCATAGCTATGTATTTTGACTCCGCACTAGATCAGCAACCACACTCTACTTCTTGCTTTTCCATGAGACAAAAAAACTCCATATAAAAAATCGTAAAGCTAGAGGTAGATTTCCTGTCTTTAGGACATCATATATATTCATCATTTGTACATGTCGTGATAGCAAGAGAAGTCTCTTCATTAAAAAAAACAACCCTATACCTGGAGACTTCATATACCTTATGATCATGTGGACAACTTCCATATGAACTTGTCGTGGCTGCTCTATTAATTGATCGACTTTGCTAAATATAACAGAGATATCTGGCATGCTAATAATAATATAGGGGAGCTTCTCAACATTCTCCATGTACCTGCCTTGTATTCCTTATATGTACCTTCATTATAAAACTTCATGATGGGGTCCATGGGAGTAGTAGGAAATCTGTAGTCTGCCATCCTTGTTTCTAGGAGATTTGTAATATACTTCCTTTATATCATCACTAGACCTCATTGATTCCTGCAAACTCAAGCCCAAGGAAGTATCGTAGTTCACCAAAGTCCTTGGGGACAAACTATTGTTCAAGGAATGCCTTAACCTCATTGACGTCATATAAATCATCTCCTAAAACAACAATATCGTCAACATAAAGTAGAATGATAACAATACCTGTAATTGATCTTGTAAAGCCTTGCTTCTTTATCAAGTCCGATAGCTTTTAGAACCATGCCATAAATAGCCCCATGAAGTATGCATATATTCTGATACTCCCCCTCAACAACAAACCCAAGTGGCTGCTACATATATACCTCCTACTACAAGTCTCCATACGAGAAGCCATTCTTGACATCAAGCTATGAAAGTGACCATTCCTAAACCACTGCAACAGGGAGGAGGATCTTGATTGTAGAATGACGAGCCATGGGGAAAAAGTATCCTGATAGTCCACCCCATATGTCCGAGTGATCCCACGTGCCACAAGTCTAGCTTTGTAGAGATCAACATTGTTGTATGCTCTATGCTTCGTTGTACATTTACACCACATGACTGGAGTGCAGTCATCTCCTCTTCTATAGAAAGATGTCAATGATTGTCGCGCATAGCCTCCTGATATGTGCATGGGATATCTATGTCTGACAATCTCGCCACAAACTTCCTAAAATCCTAAAAAAGGCGACCCTAAGAAATATGGACTACAAGGATATGTAGCACACTTATGCCTCCATTTCTGAAGAGCAATGGGATAGTTAAGACCTGTGGAGAAGAGAGACAGAATGTGATGTCTATTCCATAGGGCTAGGGTCTCTTATATAGAGAGAAAATCCTAGAGAGTACAAGAGGAAAAATACATGAATACCCCTGAGGGGTTACGGAACCCGAAGGGTTAAAGGTTACGGAACATGAAGGGTCAAGGGTTACGGAACCCGAAAGGTTACAAATATAATTGTAGTATAATAATTCTAACACTCCCCCTCAAGTTGGAGCATATCTGTCGATCATGCCCAACTTGGATACTAAGTACATTAGACGCTTCCTTGGAAGAGCCTTTGTGAGGATGTCTGCAAGTTGAAGTTCGGTGGAGATGTATGGAGTGCTGATTCGTCCTTCTCGTACCGCATCACGAATAAAATGGCAATCAACTTCAATGTGTTTTGTCCGCTCATGGAAAACTGGATTGGTGGCGATGTATGTGGCAGACTTGTTGTCACAGTATAAGGGTACAGGAGTGGCGACTGACATGCCAAGTTCTGTTAGGAAAGAAACAAGCCATGTGATCTCACATGTGGCCTGAGCCATTGCCCGGTATTCTGCTTCCGCACTAGATCTGGATACCACTGTCTGCTTCTTGCTTCGCCAAGTGACAAGATTATCCCCAACAAACATGGCGTATCCTGTAGTGGATCGGCGGTCCTCAGGAGAGCTAGGATAGTCAGAATCTGTATAGGCGGAGATATTAGTGTGTCCATTCACCCCATAGAAAAGTCCACGTCCGGGAGATTCCTTCAAATATCGAAGGATCAAAAGAACATCCTGCCAGTGACTGTAAAGAGGCTTCTCCATATATTGACTGGCTCTGCTCACAGCATATGATATGTCCGGCATAGTAACAGTGAGATAGAGTAATTTTCCCACTACGCTTCTGTATCGTGTTGCATCCTCAAATGCTGGATCAGTAGATGCTGAATATTTTCTCACTTCTGCAGGGATGCCAGATGGCTTGCATCCAAGAAGTCCTGCCTCAGTCAGAATATCGAGGCAATACTTTCTCTGTGAAAGATGGAGCCCCTCTGTAGTGCGTATTACTTCGATGCCAAGAAAATAACGAAGTTGGCCGAGATCTTTCGTGACAAAGACCTTCTGGAGGAAGGCCTTGGTCTCCTGAATACCATCTACATCATCTCCTGTGATAACCATATCATCAACATAGACAGCAAGGATGATCGTGCCAGTAGACCGTCGTCTAACAAAGACAGTAGTCAGATGTTGTCCTCTGAAAACCAAGTATGTTGATCTCCGTAGTGAGCCTGTCAAACCATGCCCTTGGGCTCTGCTTCAGGCCATAAATGGCCTTGCGTAGTCGACATACATGCTCCCCCTCGACTACATACCCCGGCGGTTGCATCATGTAGACCTCCTCCTCAAGATCACCATAAAGAAAGGCGTTCTTCACATCAAGTTGATAAATGGGCCAAGCCTTGTTGGCAGCAACAGAGAGAATGGTACGTATCGACCCCATTCTGGCAACGGGCGAGAAGGTCTCAAAATAATCAACTCCAAAGGTTTGTGTGAAACCTTTGGCAACAAGTCTGGCTTTCAACCTATCAATAGAACCATCAGGCGACTGTTTGGTCGTGAAGACCCATCGACAAGCCACAGGGCGAACTCCCGGGGGACACGGCACAAGATTCCACGTACCCCGGGAGGTAAGTGCATCCATCTCCTCATCCATGGCCTGTCGCCAACCTTGATCTTGCATTGCACTGAAATGATCTTTTGGAATGGTAATAGCATTAAGAGCATCTGCAAATCTCTTGTCACAACTAGATAAACCATCTGTAGAAGTAAAATGTGACATGGGGTGATACGTACATTTCCTTTTTTGCTTGCGTAGAGCTATAGGAAGCTCCCCAGGTACATCCGGGACAGCAGTGGTGGGAGCACTTGAAGTGGTGATATCATCCTGCATAAAAGGGACAGGCAAAGGTACAGACACTGGTGTAGAAGGTATAGAGGTACGCTGGCGAGTATAGACGATTGCTGGAGGAGGGAGGTCCAGAGGAATGTCACATACAGTCTGTGTGAAATAACTTGTTTGCTCAAAGAAGGTGACATCAGCAGATACATAGTATCGACGTCCAACAGGATCATAGCAGTGATAGCCTTTCTGGGTACGTGAGTACCCAAGAAAGACGCATTTGATGGCACGAGAGGATAATTTGTCAGCTGCATGAAAGTTATGGACAAAGGCAATACAACCAAAAATTCGCAGAGGTATAGGAAAAGGAGACTCGGTAGGATAAAGTAAGGAAAATGGAGTTGCCCCTTTGAGAACTGATGAAGGAACACGGTTGATGAGATACACTGCAGTAAGGATAGCATCTCCCCAGTATTGTTTAGGAACACTCATTTGACTAAGAAGAGATCTGGCAATATTTAGCTAGTGTCGGAGTTTCCTCTCAGCTATACCATTCTGTTGTGAGGTATATGGACATGATGTTTGGTGAACAGTTCCCTGGGATGCAAAGAAAGAGGTCAAGTCATGTTGGGTTAACTCAAGAGTATTGTCGGTACGAATGATCTTAACAATGCAAGAAAAGTAAGTTTTAACATATTGAAAGAAATTTCGGACAATTTGATTAATCTCCGAACGCTCCTTTATTAGATAGACCCAAGAAGATCGACTATAATCATCAACAAAAACTATAAAGTAGCGATGACCACTTAATGTGCGGATCGGACAAGGTCCCCAAACATCACAGTGAACAAGATGAAAAGCAACAGTACTACGAGACTCCGTACGAACAGGAAACGAAGTCCGATGGTGTTTCCCGAACTCACATGCCTCGCACTGAAAGGGCTTCAGAGCAGAGAGTTCAGGAAACATCATGGAGATGGCCTTGGCAGAGGGATGTCCAAGGCGCATATGCCATAGGAGTGGATCTTCGGAGATAGATGCAACACCAACAAAATTGGAGTCTGAGGGTATGTCAAGGTAATATAGGCCGTTCTTCTCATGACCCCCACCAAAAATCTGCCTCGTCCGAATGTCCTGAAAATAACAACAAGACTCATCAAATATCACACGACAATGAAGCTCAACACAAAGCTTGTGAACTGACAACAAGCTAAGAGGAAAATTAGGAGCATAGTGAACCCCCGAAAGTCGGAGCTTGGAAGAGAATTCCATAGTTCCGACAGTAGTAATCTGTGATTGAGTCCCATTAGCGACTCGAACTGACTTCATAGAGGTAGATGGTATGGAAGAGGTGAGCAAACTACCTTCTCCAGTGAGATGAGTAGAGGCGCCGGAATCAATAATCCAAGCTGGAGTAGGAGTGATAGCAGAGTTGGCTATTGTACCTGAAGGAGTGGCCAGAGCAGCAGTTGTAGTATTACTAGTGGTAGTAGGCCCTGGAGTCTGAAGGATCTGCATTAGGCGGGAATAATCTGCATCATTAAGATGGACAGTCTTGCCACTGGAGCTAGGCGATGCTTCTTCCACATCATAAGCATCCTCATAAGCATTATTGGCGTGATAGGAAGGTACGCCAAACTTCTGCCAGCATCGTTCAGTCGGGTGGTTCCACCTACCACAGTGAGTGCATGGGGCAGTAGAGTCTCGCCCACGACCACGACCAAAGTCACGGCCTCGTCCAGATTCCCGTCCACGACCACGACTTGGATCGCGACCGCGTCCTCCTCGCAAGCCGTATCTGCCTCCTCGCCTAGATGAGACGTTGTGTGCAAAGTTCTCCGTTGAAGGTAAGATAGGATGTCGGGCAACGGATGTCTCGAGCTCCTCAAGTCGGCCAAAGAAGGCCTTCATTGTTGGCAGTGTGTCTGATATAAGAAATTGCTCCTTTGCTGCATGATACCTAGAATGCAGGCCATCAAGGAAGTGGTATACCTGCCAGTCAGAACGCTCTTGTATCTGTTTGGTGCAACATGAGGGCTGGAATATTGCAAGCTCCTCATACAGACTGGATAGATGCCTGTAGTACTCGATGAGGGTGGAATCACCCTGAGATGCCGACCAGATTCGCCTGTAAATATCTGCAAGGCGTGACTTCGTCTTCTTCTGGGAGTATGTTTGCTCGAGATCCTCCCACATTTCCTTGGCCGTATTTTTGTAAAGAAGATTTGAGGCAATATGAGCCTCAACACTGTTGGTCATCCAGTTGATAACCCAATAGTTGTCAGTCTGCCAGTTGTCGTACTCTTTGTCCTTTTCATCTAAAGGATCTTTAGTCAAAATGTAGAGTTTCCTCTGACCACCAATGAACACCATAAAAGATCGAGACCAGAGCACGTAATTTTCTGTGCCCTTGAGTTTGATAGTAGTGCCTTGTGCCATAACATTCGTGGCCAAGGGCTTTGTCTCGGTAGAAGAAGGCGTCATGGTGGTCTTAAAATAGAAAACGATCCTGTGATCAACTAAGGATGCATATAAGAGCTAAAAAAAATGCCCTAAAACTCACGTTTGCCCTTGAAGAAGGGCTGAAAACCCCCAACGGACAGCATAATCTGGATTCTTGGAAGCGATCCGTGATGAGTTTTGGATCTCCAAAGAGTCCTACGGTACCCGTAGAGGGTTGCTGTGGGGCTAACGACCTTCGTAGGAGGTCCTGAAAGCGCAGAATAGCGCTAGCGGGAGGGCTGCTGCACTGGAGGTGATTGGAGGGCCTTGCGCGGGGCCTAATTCAGGGAAGAGGGCTCGCGCATTCTTTTACGAGGCTTGAAGGTGGCGGTGGGGATTTTAGGTCAGAACCCCGGTCTAGGACCGTTGCTCTGATACCATGTGGAGAAGAGAGACAGAATGTGATGTCTATTCGATAGGGCTAGGGTCTCTATATAGAGAGAAAACCCTAGAGAGTACAAGAGGAAAAATACATGAATACCCCTGAGGGGTTACGGAACCCGAAGGGTTAAAGGTTACGGAACATGAAGGGTCAAGGGTTACGGAACCCGAAAGGTCAAGGGTTACTGTTGGAAAAGAAAAGAGCCCACCCATGTGTTTAGTACCACATGGGGGAGCGATCACTGTTGGGTCTGTCCGTGGGGCTATATAAGGAGCCCCACACCCCCTGTACTCATTGAGAAAAGCAATAGCAAAACACGCCCCTTTGAGGGCTTCTCCCGTGGTTTCATCCCGCTCCTCACGGAGTAGGGTTCCACGTTAAAATCTTTTTTCTTATTGATCTACCTTTATTTCCGATTCCGCTTCCGCATTCTATTTTTCTACATGGTATCAGAGCGGGTTCGATACTCGAGGATTTGTTCTTGAGACTTTTTTTTTTCGAGATTTCGATTCAGTTGATCTTGATGATTATTTCGGAGAATACTGTTCTTAATATTTATTTTCAAGATTCCACGGTTTTTCTGAAGATCAAGGGTCCATGGGGATCCTTCGGCGCATCCTGTGCCGCATCATCCATGCGGCGATCCCCGCGGCACCAGCCTCAGGTAGAGGCACTAGATCCAGGCAGAACTCCAGGAGCGACGAGAATCTCCAGGCGCGCTCGTGTGCACAGCCGCTTAGCCGCATCTCCAGGCCGATCTAGACCAGCACCAGTAGTCGCTCCTCGCACAGACGTCAGGTCGATCATGGCGGCATTGTCCAGACCAAGCTTCAGGTCGCGCACCCCCGAGTCCCCTCCTTATATGCAGCAGCTCCCTCCTGGCGGCATGCCCAGCCGCATCCCCCCTTCTGCTCAAGTCGGCGCACAACTCGCGCCCCACCCTGGAGCTCCATCATCGGCACACGATCAAGGGCGGCGCCTTATCAGGGCGTTTTCAAAAATAGGGTTTTCCAACAGGAACCCATGACTGCCTTTATTTTTGAGTTTTTTTTTAGACCTGCCGTTATAGATATTAAAAAAAACAAAGACAGAAAGAGGGGGGCAATGGCCCGTCATTTGAGAAAAAGGGGAGAGGGGGGATAAGGAGCGTTAAAGCCCAAGAGGGCTATTCGTTATTTAAAAAAATGGCAAAAAAAAAATTAGGGGAAGAGAAGAGCCGTATGGTTGGGCCCACCGTTGAGCAACTTTTTTTTTGAAAAAAAAGGAGAGGGAAAGAATTCCAAAAAAAGAGAGAGAAGTTAAAAAAAAGGAAAAGAAAAGAAAAGGGCGTACGCAAAATTTTCAAAAAAAAAAGAGATGAAAAGCCGAGAAAAAAAAAGAGAGAAAGAGAAAGTGGCGCGTACAAGAAAAAGCCGTACGCATATGTTAACAAAAAAATCGAAAAAAAAAGTCGTGTACAAGGAAAAAGTCGTACGCATAAAAATAAAAGTGATTCATGTTTGCTTCTCCCAACTTGTCTTTATTTTCATTATTCTCACAAGTTTGGGAGAAAGGGGGAGTAAAAGCCATATGCATCCTATATCGTTGATTGACAGACCAAACACTTCGGATTTCACAGAATATCAAGCCATCTTCACTGTGCATCGATCTTCGTCGTGGTGTCTCTATCCTCGACATCGACTCCGCACTGGATTTGTTTTCTTCAAGGCACGACAGAGACAAAGTCCGGTGACCCGCAGGCACGACTGAGACAGAGATACGTTCCGGTGACCTGATATACCCGTCAGCAAGCGGGTTTGTCAACCAGTTGCGGATACATACGTTTATTGTGGTGATTTCAAGTGAAGATGTAATGATGTATATTTTTCTTTATTGTTGCAAGTTGTAGTTGTCCCAGCTACCAACTTGAGGGGGAGTGTTGGAAAAGAAAAGAGCCCACCCATGTGTTTAGTACCACATGGGGGAGCGATCACTGTTGGGTCTGTCCGTGGGGCTATATAAGGAGCCCCACACCCCCTGTACTCATTGAGAAAAGCAATAGCAAAACACGCCCCTTTGAGGGCTTCTCCCGTGGTTTCATCCCGCTCCTCACGGAGTAGGGTTCCACGTTAAAATCTTTTTTCTTATTGATCTACCTTTATTTCCGATTCCGCTTCCGCATTCTATTTTTCTACAGTTACGGAACCCGAAAGGTTACAAATATAATTGTAGTATAATAATTCTAACAAGACCCTCTGGATGATTCATGTCTTGTAGAGTAGTCTCCTGAGGCACAACTTGCTCAGCCTGTAAAATCTCATGCTGTACAAACAAATCACCAATGCCATCTGTAGAAATCAATTGCTCAGATTTTGGTTGGGGCATGCTGATTGATGGGAGTGCAGATAATGCCTTGGAGTGTGCAGATTATGAAATATGTACAAACAAATCACCAGCGTACCTACTTAAATGATCTGGTTGTAGTGCAGTGTGCCTACCACTTAAAAGACCATGGTTCGAATCCCCCTTGTAGGGGTTGTGTTAGGTAGTCGACAGCCAGCGTAAAAAATAGTCGAATCTTTCAACATTGATTTGAGAAAGAATCCATGTACTCGACCCTACTTATAGTGGGAGAAGGCTTCACCATGCTGGATGATGGGAAAACACATGAGCAGAGGGTACAACAGGTGACCTGTGAATGTAGTATTTAGGCAAAGTCTGAGCTACATGAGGAGGTCGTGGAGGAGTCACAGGAGGAGGAATCAAACGAGGAGGTGGTGGAGGAACCACATTGAGGAAGAGGTGGTGGTGTTAGCATAGGTGGAGGTGGAATGTAAACCTCTTCACTAAACTCAGACATGGTCATCCTGTCACCTGTAGGATAAAAGTACATGACAAACTCAAAGAATGTGACATCAACACTAACATATTACTTTTGTCTGATAGATTCAAAGCACCGGTGCCCTTTTGGGTCCAGAAGCAGCCCACAAAAACACACTTGACAGCTCCAGGGGAAAGCTTATCACGACCAGGAGTCAGATGATGAACAAAAGTCATAAAAGGTCTTTATCGGAAAATACATTTGAAAAAAGCATCTTTTCTCCTAATATGGAGTACAACATACGGTTGACCAAGTAGCAGATAGTAAGGACAAAATCATCACAAAAAGAATGAGGAGCATGACTCTAGATAAGAAGAGTCCTGCTAACATCAAGAAGATGATGGTGTTTGTAATACCATTTTGTTGAGAAGTAAGCATAGGACGTATGATGTACAATGCCAATGGACTTAAAGAACTGAGAGAGTTAAATGGTACAAAACTCCAAGGCATTATCTGAGCGAACTTACGTAACAATAGCAAAAAATGGTCGTTACTTCATTAATGAAATATTGGATAAGAAACCTAGCGTCAAACTTGTTTTTTATAAGAAAATCCAGGAAAGTCTAAAATAATAATCGACAACAACTAGATAGAACATGTGTCCTTGTGGTCTTGAGCACAACTGGGTCCCCAATTAACTTAACTAAAGAACTGCTACTAGTATAACCGTTAGGAAAACAGAAATGGTGATGCTTCCCAAGCAGGCAAGCCTCGTACTGAAAAGTAGACTGGGGGTGGATCTGTTGGAGGACTCTATACAATTTATGTAAAGGAAGGTAACAGAATCAAAGATGCCACATGTACGGTGAGACCGATCCAATGGGAATGGAAGATGTGCCTGCGTAAGGAGAGTGGATTAGTTGGTAGAGACCCCCTTATTCATGGCCACATCCAATCACCTTACTTGTGACTTGTGAGTATATCCTGAAACACTAGAGAATGGTCAAATATGGAATGACAATGTTGATCCTTGGTAATTTGAATAATAGATAACAGTCTTTAGAGAAATTAAGTGCAAGTAGCACATTCTGCAGGCACATTTATAGTGTCAAACAAAATCTCCCCCTATCCTATAATACCTTATTTTTTTAATAGGATTTCAAGGAAATGCCAACGAAATTTCATCAAAATTGCATGTCGTTTCGATTAAACAACTAAAATAAGGGAATCTATCCTTCGGTTTCATCGAAATTTGCATATATTAATGAGTTGTTTGAAGAAGTTTCTTTAGTTAGTTTCTAAATTTTAGATCTAAAGCCAAACCAAATCAGTTAGACACAAGATTTAAGAGTTAAATTCAGGTTTTGATTTATGAACATTACATTTTTATCTTTCTTTATTTTGATATATATGTTTTGATTAGTAGTTATTATATGTCACTTCATTCTTATTGAAGGGGTAACTATCACGGCCTTTTACTTTCAGCTTAGTATACAGTTTTGACTTTGGGCAACACTTAGCTCTACATATCAACACGTATACGACCTCAAAGCTTATATTTACAATTCTATTTACAAATAAGTGCGTATTTCTATTTTTTATTAGCTTAGGAATATTAAAAACATTAGTTTTTGGAAAGATTCAAGGTTAGAGTAACTTCCAAGATTTCCAACGATTTCACCGAAATTCTCTGAAATTTCTCTTTCCGGACTTGTCGAAATGAATCTGAAATCAAAATTTAAGGTCTTTCTTTCTTGTGGCTTCTCTCTACTACGAAGAGTACATGCGGTTGTACGAGTGCTAGGTTAGCAACCTTCCAAGTCTTGTGATTATGAGTATTTGCTTACTATCTGGTTGGATATAGATTGTACTTGTAAATGCTACACGGTTTCTCGGTGTTAATTGATTTGTTTGTATCTTGTATATCATATACTTACGATCACAAGCTATATACTGCATCTATAGACATACATGTTAGAAAGATTTGTGTTTGTCTGCATACAAGTTTTATGCAATCATTTCGATTTTCAATTTCTTATATAAGATATCATTTTGTCAGTACTCTTTGTTGGCCTATGTTTTTAGCTATTATAATTGTATTTGCCACCGTTCTCTTCATGCTCTAGAGGTGAAACTAATGGTTTCTAATTTGATTCCAAATCTGGTTTTGGTTCTAAGCAACATACTACTTTTTTGACTCTTGGAGCAATTGATGGAAATGTTATGTAACATATCATGTTAATATCTTATTATTAGCAAAAATATTGTATATTTCTATCTCATTTATTGAGTTAAAGAATTTTAAAAATCTTCATTTTAGAAAAAACGAGTTTTCAAATAATTTCTTCAATTTCGTCATTTCACCAAAATTCCACTGAATTTCTCTTTCAAGCTTTTTCGAAATGAAAAAGAAATCCGATATTTAAGGCTTTGCTCTATAGGTCCATTCGAGACGTATGTTCGAGTTGAGCATGATCGACACCCGTGCTTTGTCTTGGGGGAAGTGTTGATATATTTACCATACCAATATAAACCCTGGCACTTGGTCAATGGGTTGACTTGCTAAGATAATAATGGTCATCCATTCATTGGATAGCGATTATGTGAAATAGATAATGAGTTACCCCAGGATATGGATATATGCGGCTATAGAGAAATATAACCTATGTATGACAAGGGAAAAAGTTTAGAAGCAAATTGTAGATAAAGATCAATACAATACACATCTCTTATGCCTGGATATTCCTTCATTTGCATATATCATTTGACTGATTCTTTTGAGTTTGAAGAGCATCATCTTAGAAAGTTGCAAAAGTTTGTACTCAGTAGGCCGGGTACTGACTAGGTATTAGTTTTTTTGATACTAAGGATTAGTTAGTTGTTGGGTAACAAAAGGATTTTAGTTGGGCTTTAGTCTTGTATTTTTAATCATTTTAAAAATATATACATACACTCTCATATATTTACATAGATTAGATATTTTTGATACTATATTACTGAAATAATTGTAATAAAAGAAGAAATTTAAACAAAAGAAGGAAAAAGAAGCAAGCTAAGAACAAAATATTTGGTGGAAAACAAGAACTAATGTTTAAGATCGAAGACATGTTAAATCACATAATCGTTTAGCAAAAATAAATTTTAATAGTAAATGACATTAGTTGTCCTTATTAATGCCAGCATCATCATCCAAATCAAGATCTTCATCATCATCTTCTTCGTCAGTGCCTTCAGACTGGAATTTCCCGTCTTCCTCATTTATCCACACAATAATTAAGCCACATTCTCCTCGTTGGCTTCTTCTCGATTCCAAAATCTCATTAGCACCACTTGTATTTGCCACTGAACACGAAGTCAAACTCAAAGATGAACGCCATGAATTAAAAACATTGAATGGTATACATGGATTAAAATTATCATCATTTCTTGATCATTGTCTCACGACTAATGGATAGCCAACTTTCCGTGACTATGTTTATATGCAAGAAACTCTTTCATGTGATGTTGTCGTGTATGCCCAAATCTGGATAAACATTTTTCATACAATTCCTATTTGTCCGAGGAGAACATCAACCTCAGCTTGCCTTTTTCTTTAAAATACTTTCAAGCTTGGTAAAAAAAGTTGTAAGCCTCGGTTTCACCATGTCTGGCAATTTCTCTCGCTTTAGTGAGCTTCTGCATCAAACTTAGAGTTTTTGTATGAGCATAAATGAAAATCATGAGTATTTTTCCTTTGTAATTGCACTCTTCTCCTGTGACTTTTTGTTTATCTTTTCCAAAGCCAAATCATTTGAATGAGATGCACACAAATCACCATATCTGTGGATATCTTGTGATAAACGATCTCCCCGCTTCTACATTGGCCAAGGCATTATCCACATCAATCTGAACAAAACTTTGTACTCCAACTTCCATTCATGAACTGATTAACAAAGCTGAAAGATTATTCTGCATCGTGTCTTATTTGATCATCTATGGACTTCAACTGGAAGATCCCAAGGAGTTATTGACAAAAAGTTCATGATGCTCCTTCCTCGCATGTCCGTCCATACATCAGTCATTATAGAACATCATGGGAGGCTTGAGACTAGGACCGTACAACGCAATTGTCTCCAACATCTACAGAATGGTTTCATAGTTAATGCATTCAAAAGGATTGTTGATGTATATGCTCAGTTGCATATATAAGAGACAACCCATTTTCGACGATCCTTGGTAAATACATATTTTTACGATCATCTGGTGTGGTGTTCCTTGCATTGACACATTTTACAATCGATCATTTTATATCAATTTAAGATTTATTTTTTGTACATCTATTTAAGATTTATTTTTTGTACAGATGTTAATGTTAATTTATTGTAAGAGCGTGATATAATATTTGTAAAATAATAAATATTTTGTTCAATTTACAAGTGTATACAATCATTTTAAGCATAATATTTATTATTTTGAAACATGTTCTTACTATAAATAATCTTTTTAAAAGCTCATCTTAAGTTATTACGAAATGATCGTATCTTTATTTGTATCACAAATGTCTTCTCGTTTTTTTTTGTTTTTTTTATGATTGATCATTTGATATTAATTTAAGATTTATTTTTTTTGTAAAAAAAATGTTTGTTTGGTGTAAGAGTATGATATAAAATTAGCATGCACGCACACACATAAATATAGATCATACATGTTAATATGTTACCAGTTCCTACTTAAACAATTACTAGTTGCCTACTAATAGTGATCCGACAACTCTAATTGACACTGATCATCATTGATTTAGGCGAGGTTTCAATTTCTTATATATTTTAGTGGGTAAGATTTTATTTTCTTATTTATGTTAATGCAATCCGATCGAGGATAAGATGCGAGTAAATCGTTTAAGATGGTTCCTACTTAAACAATCCGAATACGTAAAGATCGGATTCGGAATGATGCAATCCGAAAGAAAGTTGGTGTAGCTCCGATCGAGGATAAGATGCGAGAAAACCGTTTAAGATGGTTTGGTCATTTGCAAAGAAGGTCAACTGATGCACCGGTTAGGAGATGCTAGTGTTGGGATGTTGAGCCGGCCAAGAGAGGGTGAGGACGGCCCAAGAAGTGTTGAAAAGAGACTATACGAAGGGATCTTAGTTTTTTGGATATAAGTCCGAGATTGACCCAAGACAGATCTGAATGGAGGCGAAGAATCCATGTAGCCGACCCTACTTAGTTGTGGGAAAAGGCTTTGTTGTTGTTGTTGTTGTTGATTTATGTTAATGCAGCTCCTTTTCTCTAGAATTAGTTGTTTTATAAATGTACTATGTAGTTTATATGCTATTATTGCATTTTTTTACTTTCCTTTCCGATATCTTCGAGGCCACTGTGTAAGTTTAGTATATGATGTAATCTATCCATTGATGTCCTAAATACACTATCTTCATGCTTATAAGGCTATGTTTGTTACTCATTGATCTAAAAACCATGGAAACAACACTTCACAAGAGAACTGAATTTTTTAGCCATTCCAGTGCTATCTATATTTGCAATACTTCATGATATTTCTCTTTGCAGACTTGTCGAACTCAAACCTTGAACCCCTATGCGGGAAGAAGCAAACACAGTTCGGATAACCAGGATGGCCAACTCAACAATAAATGAAACATCTTGTATTAGAAGTGTTCACTGGTCACGTAATCGACCCTTTCGTTCGTGACCTGTCCTGACCCATAATTCCAAGGTCATGGGTCGACTCGCTCCATTCCCAATGGGTACCCGTTTTAACGGGACTCCGATTATTTGAACTGGTCATGTATACCTATGGATACCTATCGAACATAATGTATGAGGCAATTCCATCTATTATGTTTAGTTCATCAAATCATGCAATTTCTCGTGCAACACATGCATATTACATATATCGATTGATCTGACCCATTCCAATGGATACCCAATTCTAACGGGTACCTATTAGCTTATCTGAATGGGTCACAAACTACTCGTGAGTATCCAAGTTATTTGACTGGATCATAGGTTCCTTGATTACTTAAATATACCTAGAAATGCATTTATAGTTGGAAGCTCGAAAATTGAGCAGAAAGGCGCGACACATGAGTGGTAGAGATGCAAATGGATACGATATATGCATATCCAATCCGCTGCGGTATCTATTTTATACAAATTATGACATTTATATGTGTCCTTTTTACAATGGTTAAGGATATTTTATAGTACTTTGATATCTATGTATATGTATCTGTATTCATATACATCTTTTCATATATAAATATAGTTGTAGATACACTTTTAACTATAGGTAACATAATTTTAGTATCTTCTCACGTGTTTGATGTAATTATTATGAAGTATGCTTATATCATACGTAATCTATCTAGTACATACATATTAAGTTAATCTATAGAGTATCTCTAATATTACCTGTATCCATTTCGTATATGGATACAGGTATCTATATTTGCAATACTTCATGATATTTCTCTTGCAGACTTGTCGAACTCAAACCTTGAACCCCTATGCGGGAAGAAGCAAACACAGTTCGGATAACCAGGATGGCCAACTCAACAATAAATGAAACATCTTGTATTAGAAGTGTTCACTGGTCACGTAATCGACCCTTTCGTTCGTGACCTGTCCTGACCCATAATTCCAAAGGTCATGGGTCGACTCGCTCCATTCCAATGGGTACCCGTTTTAACGGGACTCCGGATTATTTGAACTGGTCATGTATACCTATGGATACCTATCGAACATAATGTATGATGCAATTCCATCTATTATGTTTAGTTCATCAAATCATGCAATTTCTCGTGCAACACATGCATATTACATATATCGATTGATCTGACCCATTCCAATGGATACCCAATTCTAACGGGTACCTATTAGCTTATCTGAATGGGTCACAACTTACTCGTGAGTATCCAAGTTATTTGACTGGATCATAGGTTCCTTGATTACTTAAATATACCTAGAAATGCATTTATAGTTGGAAGCTCGAAAATTGAGCAGAAAGGCGCGACACATGAGTGGTAGAGATGCAAATGGATACGATATATGCATATCCAATCCGCTGCGGTATCTATTTTATACAAATTATGACATTTATATGTGTCCTTTTTACAATGGTTAAGGATATTTTATAGTACTTGATATCTATGTATATGTATCTGTATTCATATACATCTTTTCATATATAAATATAGTTGTAGATACACTTTTAACTATAGGTAACATAATTTTAGTATCTTCTCACGTGTTTGATGTAATTATTATGAAGTATGCTTATATCATACGTAATCTATCTAGTACATACATATTAAGTTAATCTATAGAGTATCTCTAATATTACCTGTATCCATTTCGTATATGTTTTATGTCTGTATCTGTTTTTAAAGACGTGGTAACATTGTTTTCACATCTGTTGATATCCGTATTTGCATCCGTATTTGTATTTAAAAATAAATAAAGATATGATAGCGCCCGTATTCGTATTCGTATCTGTATCCATATCCAACCATTTGCATTCTTATTAAATGGCTACTGTCTATCGGGTTGGAGGGTCAAGAAGAAAGGGTTTCAAAAGGTCAGGCCATGGATCGAGCATTCGGGTTGATCCACGGGTACCCATTCACGATAGAGTCCGAGTCCCACATGCTGCGGGTCATTAGTATTGGGTACCGGATCCGAGATACTTTATTGGATATCCATAGGTTTAGGATCGGCACTATGGAGGATACCCATGTGACCTACTAACAATGCACACTCCTGGAAGTTACAACTAGATACGGTGTTCGTTTATATACCTACCCACTTATTATGGCATTTTTGTTGTTTAATCAGATGGTGATAAATATTGTAAAGTTATACTTGTATAAGTATACTAAACGACATGCTATTTTAGTAAGAAACTATAATCCCATATTGGCTTGTGATTTTATAGAATTTTATTTTATTATTTTTTCACATCTCCTGCGGCTCATATAATATTGTTTACTCGTGGTTTACAGAAAACGGAGACCAGTCCATCATATTGGCTGAGGCCACAGAGGAAGGCTCTTAGTCTCGATGGTAGCAGCAAGGACGCGATCTTATTCAAGGGAGAAGCAAAATCAGGAGGGGAGTACCTTGCCGCCAGATGTTTCCGTGGACTTGAAATCAACCATGAGAGTTCAGCTCCTCAGTCCATCGTCATCGGCCGATCTGGACGAGCTTCTGGGTATGCGAATGAGAAGAACCAGTAGATGTCTTGGAAGAGAAGCTACGAGTCAAGGCACCATGAATAGGGAGGAAAAAAGGTTTCTTTTCCTCAACTGAAACCATGGTATTCAGGAAAGTTTGAAACTTATTTTTTGCCCAGCCAAATTCTACAACACATTTGTTTGTTGTGTTGATATATCCTCAACTCTTCATGGGCTCCTGAATGCTAGCAATCAGCCGCCACGGTTTGATGGAGATTTTGGTAGTACTCGTAGATTTCTGGCTACTTTTATATCAGACATTATTTCTGAGTTTTATGTAGGTAATATAATTTTTCCACTGACGAGTCATACATGGCTTCTAAGTATATGCCATTTTTCGTGTGATTTTCTTGCCAAACTGCTACTTTGGCAAGAAAATGGTGCCGCCTTGCCGTATGTGTTACGCAGTCACCTACTAGTGTCAGCCTTGCAAATTTATTGAAGAGGGTGAAGTTGATCAGTACCTCGTCGAAGAGGAGATTGCGTCGGATGTGAAATCAACTTCCAATCTGCTGGGTGGGCCATCGCAGTTGGGGATCGTGCTGCCAGAGGGAATGGAGAATGGATCAGTTGTAGTAATGGTGAATGGAGTGGAGGAAGGAACAAAAATTGGTTGCATTTGCAAGTTACGGGAAGAAAAAAGATGCAGCCAACGTAGAGGGATGTTTGGGTTCCCCATAAAGTTGGGACTTTTGGTTTTCTTGGTCTGGTCCAGTTCGGTTGAACTGGTCCGAGTTAAGTGGGTTTTTTGCGATCTAATTCTTTTTGTTTCAAATGTATGAACTGGCTGGACGGATCTAAACATCACCAGTTTTCTCGGTTGAACCGGTTGGACCGGCCGGTCCGGTCTGATCTTTGAAACATTGCTTGTCGTAGGCTGCATATGCCTGTCAATGTTGGCCCTTCAAACACAATTTGATGGTTACGATTCATCATCCACAACTTTTGTTCATCGACGTAGGTGAGGGTTTCCCTGTAAAATGTTGTGTGACCCTACATCTCCTGCAGCAATATTCTTCAAAGCCCACGATTGCTAGTCCCTGTAGATGGAGAATGTGTCCTATATTCTTAAAAAAAACAGGATAATGCATATTTTTGCTATTTCCGGTCTCTGTTTGGTTGGAGAATAGGCCCTGGAATAAGTGGTCAATTCTCCTCCCGACACGGTTCTCAGTGGTATGACTATTCTTCGTTATTCCATCTTATTTCACTCTTATTCCTATCTTTATCCCATCTTACCTATCTTTATTTCACCTTATTCTCCTTATTCCTATCTTTCAGCTAAACAAAGAATAGATCCTTATTCTCCATCCTTATTCTTGTTTATTCCCGAATCGAACGCTAGAATTCCTTTTCAAGTAGTTAGTCACTGGCTCCTGCCTAAAGAAAGTCTTCCTTCGAGGGATGGGTGGTTGGACTTTGGAGCGAATGGAATCGTGTGCCAAATATTCCAACTTATGAAGATGATGAAGGAATATTCCACGAAAGAGACGGAGGTGCGCGTCCACTACTAAACCCATTCGACAGTAGGTAATAAATGATGATCTTGTCCTTTCTTCCTGTTCCACCGTCTCCACTATCATAAATCTTTAGGGCATCTCTTTAATGTCAACAAGTCTCTGATCCACGCGTGTCAGAGAAAAAAAATGCCCAAAATGAGTACGGCTGGGAAAATATTTCTCAGAGTAGGCATATATCGGCAAACCGTTTACCGCTTCGTGTTCCGCACGCGGAAAATGGTTTGCCGCGCCACATGGAAGGACGGGAGGGGGTAGGGAATTTAAATTTTGCCTTACACGTGGCACGGCAAACCGTTTGCCGCGTGCGGAACACGAAGTGACAAACGGTTTGCCGATATATGCCTACTCTGGGAATAATTTTCTAGCCGTCCCAACCATGCAAAATGCATGGAGGATAGCATTTGAATTTGATACCATTGAATGCAGAAGATACCATTGAATTTGATAAAAACAATATCGTGATTTCTATACATTAATAATTACCATGCAAAATGTATGGAGGATCATATTAAGAAAATAATAATAATAAAATCAACAAAGCTCTATGTGTTCAATAATCATAATAAAATAATATAATGGATTAAAATGGAATTCTTTATTTTACTTGTTCTCCAAGTAACAATAAAAATTGAATATTTTATAAAAATTGAGTGCATTATTAAATAACTATGAAAGTACAAAGAATAGTCCTTTAAATCACGTGTCACGTTAAAAGTGAATGGTATTGATTCTAAAATGAATAAAGAAATATCTCATCTAAATTTTCATTAATTAATCAATTACATATCATCTGTAAACAAACTATCGAGTTTTATAAATGATGTTAACATTAAATATTATTTGATTTTAAAAGGCAAAAGCTGGTGACATTATTGCCATTAATTTTAAAAAAATCTTAATACGAAAAGAGGTAAGGAAGGGATATGGGGAGAGAGCATCAATTATGGGGAGAGAAGCAAGGTTTTTAAGTCCAACATGCCAGTTCAACCAGTTAAACCATGATTTGGAAGAAAAATAGTTCAACCACTGGTTTTTATTTAGAAAAAAAAATCAATCAAAATCCGGTTGGACCACTTAAATTAGGTTAAACCAATTGATCCAAATTACCCATTCAACTATCATTTTTTTACAAAAAATATTTTTAATAATTTAATAAAATGCAAAATTTTAAAAACTATTCATAATATAATGTCATTCTAACTCATAGTGTAGTGCTCATTTATCTCTTCTCCTTCCATATGTGCCAATGACTCATTATTGTCTCTCCCTTCCTGCCATTACGAGCATTACCACTATCTTCCCCATATTGTGCATGAGGTTGTCAACTTTCGAGAATAATAAACGAAGACATTGCCATAATCTTACTACGAGAAGTGTAAATTAACAAAATTATGTCAAACATTCTCATTGAGAAGAAGCAAGGGACTAGTGTGAAGTCCACAAAGATAAGAAAGAAGTCGTGTTGCAAGTTTGACTACAAGACGAAGCCCATGTTGTATTCTAGATTGGAAGAATTTCCGTCGCCCTTCTCTCTGCAAAGTTGAAAAAAGTCATCATGGCTTGCTACTATTTTAGAGGTCAAAGCTCAAGGACCATTGATTGCCCTAATATATAGTTCGGCTACCCTGTCATATAAATATTACAAGTAGTTGCGAATTTTACAAAATTGATTATTATGCCATTTTGAGTTTTTTTAATAACATTTACACCCCTAACTTTTAAGTTGTGATCCTATATTCTTAAAACTATCACAATATTATCCTTATGTTGGTATGATATAGAAGCACACATGTACTGATAAAAAATCACTACTATGCATTTTGTAAAAATATAGGGACATACCTATAATTGTAAAAAAATAAGAGTATAAGTGTTATTGGAAAAATATGGAATGACACGAGCGTATGAGTCCGACACAAGAGTAAGGGGATGGATTACACAGTATACATTATCACAACAAAAATACCCAATTAAAAACAATTCAGAAATCACAAAGAGAGGAATATTAAATCAGAAAGACACAATGATTTTTACGTGGAAAATCAAGCATGTGAAAATCACAACTCATAACCCTATTTTAGGATTTCCCCTTCGCTCTCTTGGCAAAGTTAGTTTCCACCATTCTAGTGCTACTTTAACCCAAGGGTATCACAACCTACCATACAACATGTACCCTTCTTGGGACAACTCCCAAAGGAGAATTCTCTCTCTCTCCCTCTCACTCTCTTAGAGAAAGGAATCCACAACTCGGATACATAGATAAAAATGCTAAATAAAATATAGTTAAGAAATGAAACTTGAATTCACAAGCTACAGACTTTAAGCATAGAATATGCTTCATGTGATAATGATGATCGCGAACTTCGTACTAGAACACAAAGAGCACATAAACAAATTTAGTAGCAAGAAGCTTTGGATTGAAGAGAGATCAAGAGCATAGAGATGCTGTAAAAACACGAATATCACACAAAATGACCACTCTTCTTTTGAGAGTAGAAGATGTTTCTCTTGGTGCATTTCAAACAATGAGCCATAGGATCCCTTATATATTTTTGGCCTCAAAAATGCTGTTGGTGTCCAAAATAGAAGTCCTATGATCTGATTTTCAAAATTTATGAAATGATCGATCGTGTAAACAAGGTGATCGATCATGGATGATCGATCATTTCATAAAAGCGATCGATCAGATTTGTCCATTGGTCTAAAATTTAAAAATCTGATACATTTTAAAATAGTTTGATGTATGCTGACTGTAAAAAAACATAAGAGCTACCTTTCGGAGCTCAGGATCTTGTTTTTGTTTTGGGGCTTTCGTGCTTAATAGAAGAGAGAGGCCCAAATCTCATCCACAGAGAATCTTGCTTCGAGTCCTAGCCCTATGGAAGTAGGGAGGCACTCCTCATAGAAACCTTCTCATGCATCACTCGACAGGTTAGAAAGGAAGCCCTATAATCTAATATTGAGTTATTTTATTTTAAAGAAGGACTTGGTCTGAGAAACTATTCTCATTCAAACTGGAAAAATGGAAAAGAAGAACTTTGATGGGGCACTTACCGAAGATATCAAAATGAGCATGGAAAAACAATTTTCAGAGGAGCAAGGTCTGCAAAAGTTACGAAGATTGCGTGAGAACTTTCCACGCGGAAAGAGAGCTGAGAGGGAGCCTTATAAGGCTTTTGATAAAGAAAAAGAGAACCTTTTTCTTGTTCATTTTTTGATTAATTTTGGAGAGATCATGTGAGAGACAGATGCATTTGAGTACCCTGACTGTGTCAAAGCAGTTGATTCCAGATTTGATCGACCAAATTATCAAATGCAATACTTAGAAAATCACCCAGTTTGGTGGTCTGAAACTACAGAGGATCATGACCAAGGTGCAGGGTCACGCGATTTCACTCAAGTAGATGATGCCCTGTGGTTTCAGGGTCGATTGTGTGTACTGAGAATGACAAGAAAGGGCTAAACAATACATAAAAAGACATTGTTCAGAGTGAAACTGAACTAAAGAACCTCTCTATGTAGGACTTGCTATCTATACCACAAGGCTAATCCGCGACAAGTTGGATCTCTGTATAAATTCTCATTCAAGAAGTGCCTCTTAGGTATAGACAAGATATGGTACCACAAAGCTAGGGACTACAATAGAGTATGCCTAATTCTTTCAGTGAAAAGCTTCGACGCTAGTCTACTTGGCGACTCTCCGAGAGGGTTCAATATCAAATTGCAGAAGGTTTGACCTCGAAGATCTCAAGGGTTTGGGGTTAAAGATCGATCATGGTCAAAAGGATGATTGATCAGGGTCGATCGATCACGAGTAACAAGATGATCGATCTGAGTTGTCAAGGTCATCGATTATATGTCCAAAAATCGATTTTATGAAAATGATGATTCTGGCATAAGTTTGCTTGTTGATCGGAAAAGGCAAAAACTGTAAGACTATTTTAGCATAAAATAGAAACTATACAATATGTCATATCAACATCTGAAGTCTTCAAAACTTGAGTTTTGTAATTAAGTCTTTCTTTTATTCTTTCATCAATATGATTTTGAATCTTGAGCCTTTTAAGCCGAGTCTTTAAGCGTCACTTCTGTCTTTGAGTCCACTTCTACCTTTTCTACATTTTCCATCGAAGAGCTTCTGTGAGTTTCTACTTGGAAAGTTAATCAAGCTGCAAAACAAATATGCAAACAAGTCATTAGCAAAATCCAAGTCACTAACAGAGTGTACAAATCCACTAAAAATATGATGTAGCATTTTCATGTTTAGTTGTATGATATATCAGTCTAATTCAGTTCAATCGGTTAAACCAAAAAAATCAAACCAACAATACAAAGGTTCAACTATTTCTGATTTTTATGAACTATTGATGTCATCAACTGTTCGACCTGTCAAATCATTGGTCCGGTTATAAAAATAAAAAATGATACCGACCTGGTTCGATGCTCCGTCGATTTTTAGAACCTTGAAGAGAAGAGCGGTGGAACTACGCGAGAGAGGAGAGATGATCATGTGTGAATGGGGAGCATTGGGAAATGAAATGAGAGAGTGTATGTTACAACTGTCAAGATGAGGGAGTGGGGGCATAAAGCATGGGATGACCGTGCTTTATTATGGCATGATTCTCGAGGGAGACACCTGAGGCGTGACACTTGTAGCCAACTTGGAGGAGTTGAGAAGAATCAGACTTTAGGGTGTGTTTGGATAGTGGGTTTAGGTGGGTTAAACTGGTTGCAGGTAACCCATTTTGGGTTTTGGTGTTTGGATAGAGTGTTAAACTGGGGGTGGGTTAGAAATGGATTTATTGTGATATGATTGTATTGAAGTTTGAAAAAGTGAGTAGTTATTGTGATGTGATTGTATTGGAGTTTGAAAAAGTGAGAAGAAGTGGAGTGGTTTATAATTTTTATATGATATGATGGTATAATATATTATTTTTTGATGGAATTGATGATGGAGATTTGATTTATTTAATTTTTTAAAAAGATAAAAGTGGGGCCCACTTAGAAAGAGAAAGGAGTGGGTTAAGGAGGGTAAACCACCCCAAGGGAGGTTTACCCCCCTAACAGAACAACCCCTTAGCATATTATCCAGACTTGGACTGGACTAGACTAGATATCGATACAGAGACTTCTTGGCATGATGGATTCTCCCACCATGTCCCACTTCGTGTATACAAAGTTGTGGTTGATGCACAAGATGTAAAAACCCGGAAGTTTCAAATCATATCACAATCCCAGTGCCCTTTTCTCTCTTTTATCCAAGATTTTAAAATTAAACTAGACATCAAATCGGCCGGATATCATTCTAAATTTTTTGTTCAGACTGTGAGACCAACCATTCGAATCGATGATGACGTCAGCAGTTCATAAGAATAAGAAAAAAAAATGAACCATGTTCTCGTGTCACGTTGAGGTACTACAGAAGAAAATACTACAAAAAGATTGGCTTATCAAAACCATACTCTGAAACACATAAAAAACCATTGGCTTATCAAATTATCCGTCGGGCCATGAAAAATATTTAAGAAAATACAGAAACAAATCAACTATTGGTTTTACTTCAAGCAATATGTGGAGTAACTCCTAATGTAGCAGTAAGCAAGACATGTAGGCGGATTAATTCAAAAAATCCAAAAAAATAGTTTTCTATTCTATATTTTTATATATACATACTACTTCATACTAAAAATAGTTTTGAGTAGTTTTGAACTTATTTCTTATAGTTAAATCTCAAAACAATTCAGTCTATTTATTTATTCCCTAATTTGGACTATTTTAGATTTTAAAAATACATATAAATTAGAAAAAATCATCAAAAAAATTCACAAAATAGAAGAAAATATGAAAACACAAAAATACTTTATTTTACAATTTTTGAATATATATCTATATTTATAAATAGAATATCATATATGGTATATATTTATATATTTAATACTACTTTTAAATACTTGATATTATTATTAATTATAAAAATCTAAATATATTTTTAAATTCTTTTAAAAATAAATAGGGATGAATCTTTATATTCATTATATATATTATATAGCTTGTATGATATATATTATTACATATAGTTATTAAAATAGACCTATTATATATACTAAAAAGAAAAAGAAATAGAAATAAGAAAGATAAAAAAGTATAAAATATAAAAATAAAAAAATCCTTAAAAATTAAATATACCGAAAACCCACAAAAAACTAAGTACATAGTAGAGATATCTACAAATATATTATTTAGAAATAAATAATAACCTACACCCGTTTGTTCTCTTTGTTCAACACCCTACACGTACTTGACCACTATACACTTATTTGTAGGGTTATAATAAATTTTAATTCCACACTTACATTGCATTGTTTCATCATTATAGTGGGTTTATTGTTGAAAATTCATCAAGTGTCACATCTGGTTGCTTCGACGACTATGGCCTCGCCTTGTGAGACCACATGACCGCTCTGTGTGCATCTCTAGTGGATATTTCACTCAACAAGTTCCTATTGAAGATATGGTCGACAAAAGGAAAAGTACTTGCCATTTGTTGGTTATCAGGAGCACCCCAAAAACATGTATTGTTGGTTTGGTCGTATGGTCCAATCGGATAAAACCGAGTTAGACTAGTATTTTATACAGATAAATATGAATAATGTTGCATCATATCTTTAGATTTTTCACTTGTTTTCTTCTAAAATTTTCCAATAACACTCTTTCATTCCAAACTTATATCTATGTGCTTCATTTTACCTCTATTTTTTACAGCTACATGTATGCCCCTGTATTTTACAAAATTCATAGTTGTACCTTTTATTAATACAATTGTACTCATTATTATAGCAACATAAGGACATATTATATTTTTTAAGAATACAGAGCTTCAAATGTAATTGCAAAAAAGATGGAGGTATAAATGTTATTAGAAAAAAAGAAAGAGCAAAAAATATTCATACAAATACATATATGTGATGTCTAAAATTAACCATTTTAAAACTATTTAAACTCTAATTGATGACAAATGTTGTTAATTTCCAGCTTCTTCAGTTGGGTTTTTAAAATCTATATACTAACTAAAGTTGGATTTCTCCAGCTTTCTTCTACAATCTGCCACGTGGAGCCACCTCCTTCTTCCCCCTCCAAATTCGTCCACTCCACTTTGCTCTCCAGACGTGCTCTCTCTCTCTCACACACACAAATGCTTTCCTCTCTCTACCTATTTCTATATTTAGAATTTAGAGTAGGTGGTATGGTCTCTCTTTTTCTCTCTCTATATAGTAGATAAATTATCTTTTTACACCAACTCATTTCAAATTAAAGCCATCCATTTCAATGTCACTAATTAACGAGTTCTTTTGCTATCAAAATCTAGATGTAAGCATCGACCTTTTAGTGCAAATACTAATTTCCATAAAAAATACATTACACGAGTGTAACTACATCATAATATTAGCACATTACTTCAACGATTATCAATGAATCAAAAATATCATTTAATTTAGTTAAAATTAAATATACAAATCGGAAATATGTTTAATCGTAATGAATTTCATAGATAGTATACATCATAATAAGAGAATTCTATCATAGTTAAATATGTCCATAGTGTATGGATTTCTCTAAGCTATTTTTTGCTCTCATTTTTATATTTTTTTAAAATGCATGTCTACTATTTTCAAGTATTATAGAATTATATATTTAAAAAAAACAATATCTACATGTCTTAAATATAATATAACCTTATTAATGTATTTTAAATTCAAACACCTAGTGTTTAATGATTTCAAGATATCAGTGAGTGATAACTCATTCATCTTAATAAAAGAGAGATAAACTTGACTAATACAAGTGTCTAAAATAATACTTTAATATAAATATATATAGTTTTTTTTATGAAAGTGTTGTAAAGTTCTTGCTATCAAAACATTCTTTGTTACACTATTTTTTTACGTTATTTGCACTCAACAATTGATATGAGCTATGATAAATTGCATCATATTCTAGAAACAACCAACTAAACTCTTTCTTCCAGACTTCCTATGTCTATTGTCATATCTGTTTTTCATGGCAAATTTATTTCATGTGAATTGATGAAATTGTTTATTTGCCAACTTCCTTTCACACAATATTTATAAATATTCATATTCATGGATTTCTTGGGCTTGGATTTGACTTTAAGCTTACACACAATTGTTTCCTTGCCAACTTCCTTTCTCACACAATTTTTGTAATCTTCATATTCATGGATTTCTAGGGCTTGGATTTGACTTTAAACTTACATGCAGTCAACACAACATAAGGCCACATTTTTACTCAACGAAAAAATAGGTACACTCTATATTTTCATTACATTATAATTATTGTTATTTGATTGTATCTTATTTAGTTTTCGTATATTATATTTTGCTGAAGCACTCTCTGTCTTGACATAAATCTGATGATTTTGCTATTCAAGTAAGATATTTTATGGACAATTGGTTACCAATCATAAATGGAGGGAAAATTGTAATAAGATGATGTAAGCACACTAGAAGGCGTAGAATGGTGAAGTTGTGTGTGCTAACATACTCCAAAAAATAGCTTTAATTATCAGCTTTTGTAAAAAAATATTAATAACCCGTAATGAAAATAATATCTTAAGTGTATTAATAACTAACCGTTTTTACTTGGAAATTACGATATATTTTTGTTATTATTATTACAACTACGCACAATTGTTGTACACAATCAAGAAAGGAAAAAGATACCGCAGCGAAGCGCGGGTGAGACCATTAGTCTACTTTTATACTGGGTTTCATACTTCTACTTTTTCTATCTCTAGACCAAATTCTTTTTTATTCCGAACTTTATAATCGTATATGATGCATATCAATTTTAACTTAACATTACCGTTGATTTTCAAAATTAGATCATTAAATCGAATTCTCAATTTCCTTACCTACTTTAACTCCATAACATCTATTATCACGGGGGACCACCGACCACAGATTAGTTTTTTTGCCATTACATTCCAATTTTAACCCCTGCATCCGGCTATGGTTCCACTTCTGCCATGCACTTTTGGCCGGAATCCTACCCTCCTTTTGGCAAACCCTCTGCCGCCGTGCTCGTCTCTACTGACATCGTCTGTGACGGGAAGCGGGAGGTGTTGCCACCAGTCATGGACGGATCCAAGGGGAGGCATGGAGGGGCACTTGCCTCTCCTTAATTCTTAATATATAAAGTTCCACTTATATGTATTAGTACAAAATATTTTATCTTTTGTTTTATATATAAATATTTATATCTTAATCTATGAACAATGCAAAAAAGAAGGAAGGATAAAATTAAAAGATTTTTTACAATCACATACAAATAAGGATGAAAACGATCAGATTAAATATAGATATAATTATTATCATATTTTTATGTATTTAAAAAAATAAATATGTAGGTATAAATATTGATGAAAATGAAAAATGTATTATCATGTTCTTAGAAGCGGATACAAATGTAAACATATATTTATGTGAAGCAAATAATTGTAGAAGAATATGATGGATTAGAAATAATGTGAGATAAGGGATAAGTACGTTTATCCTTCTTTCTTGTTCAGTTGATTTATGATAATAGATAAGTAGGTTTATCCTTCTTTCTTTTTTAGTTGATGTAAGGGACGAGAAAGGGAAAAATATGGTAGATAATAACATAATACATGGTGTTTCATGATGTGACTACTTGACTCGGATCACTTATTATGAAATAAAGTTCCTTTTGCCTTTCATCCCAACGCTTGCAATAGATTAGCTTTACATACACATATAGGATGGTTTACACAATAAACAAATGTATTAAATGCATATAATTCGTAACAAATTATATCCAACATGGTGAAATAAATAATAGAATTTTGGTATTTAAAAGTATAATATAATAAAATAGACATATCAATATAGATAAAAATATTTGTAGATCTCAAAGTAATACTAACGTCCATACCCATTTTAAAATGAATACGGATGGGAATGTCAAAATCTATATAAAATGGATATAGTAGCAAGTCCCATATAGAAATATCCTTATTTGATTTCACAGTACATGAAATAATTGGTTATACATAATTGATGTGACTTTTAAACTTCAATTAATTTTCCATCTTTGGAATGTGATGATCACCCCAAGATATTCATTAACTAATCCATATATTAAAAATACAAATAACACCTTCATTATCTTGGAGTTAATTTATTAATCCATATTACCACATAAGAAAATTATAAAAGTTCTTTAGATACAAAGAAAAAGGAAAATAGTCGTTTTTTATATTTATGAAAACATGTCTCTTTGATATTTTTTAAGTAAAGTATGAAGCCTTCGTTACCCATAATAATTGGTGCCATTTATCCATTCATTGAAAAATCATGTTATTAAACTTATAGTTTTTGAGATCTAGGTATCAGTAATTATAGAAATTTGACTTTCATATGTAAATTCAAGTCACATATTAATATTTTTGAATTTGACTTACTTGAAGCAATCAAGAATCTTGTACATTTTCTAAATTATTTCGATGTGATTTTTAAGCTTTATAAGCTAGAGATGAAGATAAACAATAAAGAAAATATCATTTCAATTAGCTATTTTCTGATTTTTTAAATATATGAAAGTAAGCATTGATGGTTTTTAACAATTCAATTGTGCTAAATAATAACTTTTTAACGAAGGAAATTGAAATGAAACAAGATTAGCGCTTTTATCTTGACATTTAGCTTTCTATCCACCAAATTTTGTTATGGAATAAGATCAATAGACCTTGAAAGAATTTAGTAGTTTTTGTACTTGTTTTGTGTGTAGTAAGCATGTCTTTCCAGCAGAACAAAAGTTTCATTTCGTTGGTATCGTGTTTCTTGATGTATATATACTTCTACAATTTTAAGACTATTTTATACCCCGCTTTACATAATTTCCTCGCTCCGTCATTGCCACCAGTGATATGGCCCGGGGAGACGATCGTATGGAAGGGGTGAAATATGTTGGTGTGTGGGGGACGGGGGTTGAGGATTAGAAGGGATCACCTGCTGTGCAACAGACGCTGCTGTACATGGCAGAACCGTCCGAATATCGGCCCCTTATGAGGGTTGTTCGATAGGCCACCTTGATTACAGCACCTGCTGTAATTATCAATTACAGCAGATGATCCGTGCCCGGTTGAGGATAGCGGTGCCTGCACCGGTGGACCAGGTTTTCCATGCATTCCTCATTATGGATTGGGATCCGGTAATAAAACGACTTCAAGGTTAGGGGCTTCATGATCCATGTGTTCGAGGCGGTTGCTGAGGCAACTACCCTATACAATATTGTGGGATTACACGCCTTTCCAGACCAAGGACAACAAGAATGCAAGTAATTGCAACGATCTCAGCCGCAATGTCTCCACCGGGGTAGCATTTCTCCCTCGCATCACATTCATAATTTTTCTCTTATCGATTATTTTTTTCTGTTATTTACGGCAAGATTTGAAGAGTTTCTTCCAATTCCCACTCTAGCTCTGCATCCTAGCTACTCAACTTATTTGTCTTTCTTTCCTAAGTCAGGGAGCCTGACAGCTTGATGTATATAATGGAAAATCCGATTAGTTTTAGTACTTCAAATTGTTTTGCTACTGTTATACATAAACTACTTTTTCTATGATGCAAACTGGGGTAATAAATAAACGATTTTTTGATAATGAGAAATTTATTTCGCGTCTTTTAAAGATTATTAAGTTGTTTCAGTTTTTTCTTATCTTAGTAAAATCACTCCTACTCTTTCCCCACAATGTTCGACGATTCGTAAAGCACTCCACATTTACACCAAGATCGAAAGCCTAGGCATGCAGGGAGGTCGGACAAAGGTGTGCTCATTGTGACCAATAGTAAGCATGGATCGACACGTTCATGTCTTCCGATATGTGAAGGAAGATGTGCAACAATGACCAGAAAGGTTTATGTGATAATGGACTTCAATCTATGGGTTGTGATTTGGGATGTTTAAGTGTGTTTATACTTGACAGGAGAATGTAAAGATATAGTATGACGCTCGGATTTCTGATCTGCAAATTTGATTGATTTGAACAGAAAGCCTACTTAGTTTGTAACCATCAGTACCAAACAGTCGGCATGTTTCGTTTTGAACTCTTATCTTAAACCCTATGCTGCGTCGCTGGTAGTTGTAAGGAAATTCGATTAAGGGCTTCTCCCGTGGTTTCATCCGCTCTTCTTGGAGTAGGGTTCCACGTAAAATCATGGTGTTCCCATGTTGATGTTTATTGTTCTTAGCTCTGTTTTATCATTCCGCTTCGGCTTCCGATTTTCTAACATGGTATCAGAGCGGGTCGATTCTCGAGGATTTCGAGTTCTTTATTTTTCAAGATTCGATGTTGATATTAAGGATGTGTTTGTGGAGATCATTATTTTGTTCAAGTTCATGTTCTGTTAGAGAAATTTTTTTTGGGTTCTCTAGAACCCTAGATTTGTCATGTTCTTGTGTCGCATTCCGTGGCGGCGCTCATAAGCTCCAGTTTCTGTTCGGATGCATGCAATAGCAGCATGCAACGTGCTCCAGGCCGCCATCTACTTCGCGCAGCCCCATTAGATCCATCAGATTCAGGAGATGCGCAGTCCCATAGCTCTGCCCGCACAAGGAGCCCAGGCTCCAGGGGACTCCTTCAAAACCCTAGGCGGTGCAGGCAGCATCCTCCAAGCCTCCATCGTGCGCAGGCACGCACTGCTCTTCTCAACTCCTGGCGGCCCCTCCTCCGAGCCCCTTATCCAAGCTATCGTAGATCTGCTCCGCGTGCGACGCCGCCTGGCCCGCAGCCGTAGCGCTAGGCGGCGAACCCTCCCTTCCGACGACGGCATCTGCTCTCCGCCCTAGCCGCATCTCTGACAGCATTATTTTGCAGGAGGCGGCATCAACAACATCACCCCTCGGAACCTCCTCCAAATCTCCAGCGCGCAGAAGGCTGGGCTGGGGTCCCGTGGAAGCCGCTCCTCTCCGATGTAGGCAGCCTCCAGGCGGAGCCCAGTCCCCGGGCACCCCTCGTACGATCCCCAGCGAAGCAGTGGCCCTTCTCGCGCACCACTTCCAAGGCACGCTCCTTGTCGCTCCAGCATCGACGTGCTCCGTGCTCCTTCGAGGCTAAGGCGGAGGCTCCTTCATGAGCCCAGGCACGCACCTCCTGCCGCCGCATCTTCTCTCTCCATGCGCGCAACTCCTTCGCAGCCATCGGCGGCGTGGACCCGCGAAGCCTTCTCTGTATGCTACAGGGCAGAGGGAGAGACCCATCGCCATCTCAGGATGCGCGAGAAGCAGGAGTTTCATCGTGGCGGCGCGCGTCATGCAAATTCCAATCGAGAGGGTTGGGGCTTCCTCGATTTTGTGAAACCCTAAGGGCCTGTTTGGTTGCCGGGTTGGATTGTGTTGGGTTGAGTTGGGGTACCCCTGTGAATAGTAATATGTGAGGAGGGTTGGGAGGGTTGGAAGGAGGGGTACACCGGTGTACCCCAACCCAATCCAGCAACCAAACATGCCCTAAAGTGGAGAGGGCTCTTAAAAGAAAAGTGGAGGTTAGCCCAAATAGGCTGGGCTGAGATTGAAACCAAAAAAAAATTGAGAAGGGACGAGAGTTATTTCAAAAAAAAATGAAGAGAGATGGTAAAAAAAATGAGGAGGAAAAGGAGATGTATTTTGTAAAGCTCAAACGGGCTAAGGTTTCTTTGGGCCCAAATGGGTCACGTTTGTTTGTTTGAACAAAAAGAAGAAGAAGAAGAAAAAAAAGAAGAAAGAAAAGAAAAAAAGGCGCGTACAAGAAAAAAAGCCGTATGCAAATTAAAAAAAAGGAAAGAAAATGAAAAGCCGTAAAAAAAACGGCTTAAACAAAAAAAATTCAGACGGCTTAAAAAATGAAGAAAAAAAATGAAAAGCCGCAAGTATGTTTTGTTTTAACCCCTATTCATCTTGTCTTCTCCCAACTGTGTCGATGTCATTTTCCGACAAGTATGGGAGAAAGGGGGAGTATATGTAGAGTCACATGTCTTGTATTCCAGATCCAGATTTCAGATGCCAGTCTCCAGACCAGCCAGATGATCAGACTCTACAGTTCGGTTTCAGACTCGACGATTGTCTTCCGAGTCCAGTTTCAGACACGCACAAGTGTTCGGTCATTGTCAGATGAGCATATGTTGCCATCATTTGTTCGAGGTCCCCATCATTCTTGTTGTCAGGCCAGAGTTTTCATGTGAGCCATAGGGACTCCAGAGCAGAGGACCATTCCCTATGCCATTGAGGGCAAGGGTTTTCATGTGGTATCATAGGTACACCAGAGCAGTGCACCATTCTCTGAGCCAGATGGGAGAGACTCAGTTCTCCGACGAGGAGACTTCAGGCGCAAGTTCAGACTCGACGGTCAGATTCCGAATCTTCAGTTGACTCACACTCCAGCCCGGTCGTCCTCCTCACATGCACGACATGAGAAGCAACGTCCTCGACTGCAGCAATGTGCGCGTTGGGTTGATATTGTCCGTAGTGTCTTGTAGCGTTGAGTTGAGTTTCTGTCTGTTTGTCCAAGCTGAGCATTGCATGCTCCAGCTTGAGGGGAAGTGTTGGAGCATTAGTTGTATGCGCCTATTGTGTTGTAGCAGGGTAAATGGATCCTGGAGGAGATCCATTTACCCCAACCAGTGTTTAGTCCCACATCGTCCAGTGTGGGACTTGGAGGCTCTGGAGAGGCTATATAAGGAGCCCCAGACCTCCTGTATCCATTGAGAAAGTCAATAGACAAACATGCCCCGTTGAGGGCTTCTCCCGTGGTTTCATCCCGCTCCTCTTGGAGTAGAGTTCCACGTAAAATCATGGTGTTCCCATGTTGATGTTTATTGTTCTTAGCTATGTTTTATCATTCCGCTCCTGCTTCCGATTTTCTAACAAGATCTAACCTTGAGTTCCCATTCATGCCATCGGCAGTGGCGAATATCTCTCAATAATATGGATAAAAAAATGAAGAGCACCAAGTAAAGGATGGGAATTATATACAAAGACCAGCATTCTTGTTGTCTGCATGCATATCCTTGCGTATTTATTGACACAAATATTACTTGAATTTTCGCTGAAGCATTAATCAAATGTCAGGATTTCTCATTCAAAAGCTGTGGCCTCGTGTGAGCTCAACATACGTTTGGCTTTGTCCTAGTATTAGTATTAGTATTACGGTCTCTTCCTAGTTGTCGGGCGATCGGACAGGACGATGATTTGGGGGCAAATATTCGAACCAGGCAGCAGCAGAATTTGAACTCAAGCAGCAGCATATGTCAACCTGCTGCGACAAAGACCTGTCGACTTGCATCCACCTATCTCGTAGCCCGTTGGATCGAGACTCTTTGGTATTGACAAGCTTGATAGACTCAAACTATAAACTATAAAGCAAAGCGAGTCAAGTCAAACTTACCTTCTCACGCATGCATATATGCCATGGAAAGCCTCCTTTATTCAATTAGATTAGCTTTTTAAAAAAAAACAAATGAACATCTTTTTAATATCAAATTTTAATATTGCATAGAAATTGATGGGAGATGGGTAACAAGCTGCGCCGACAAACTTTTGGATGGTAAATCCAATTCTTCGAAACACAACATCCATAGACCTGGGAACTATAACATTGCTATGCATAATTTTTTGGACCCTCTTAAGGAGCTCTACCGCTTCTGTTACCAAGAATCAAAGGTATCAAACCCAAAAGGGATGAATATATGTTGATTGTCAATATAAGCCTTCTCATGCTTAGTAACTTTAGCTAAGTCAGCTTTCTGTGCAGTGTATCCCGCAATAAATCATTCCTTATCAGACCCACTCATGGAGAAACTCCAATCAAATCAACACATGCATGTTTCCCTCCAGCCTATCCAAATATTAAAACATCTACTAGTCTAAGTGTCGATCACCCCTCTTTTGGATCAGTTGGAAATTTCACAGGTGCTTCTTTCTTTGAAGCGTCCCCAACATGTCTGAGTACATTATAAAAGGACATCCCTAACAAAATCATATCTATATTTAAAACCCGGGAGTTCACGACAATGAACTTCATGTTCCCCAAAAGCGTCTAGGCATGATTTGTGGCATAGTGGACGGGCCCAATTGTTGGGAATAAAGGAATCATAAGACGATACTTGAGAATAGTACGATATTCAATAGGTGATATATGCATTCCAAAGCCCTCAATAGGAATGGCAAGAAGGAAATCTTGAGTATGGTTAGCTTGTAAACAACAAAAAATTATTTTATATCTATCAGTCATGTCAAACTCAACTTCTATTTTTTTAACGATTTTGCTAAAAAGGGAACTCTCCAAAGCATTCTAGGCTTTAGGGGGGATGGTATCCTTGTTAGCAAAACATGTAAGATCGAGAGATGGAAGTGTGACACGTAGGCCCTCCAAAGCATTTATAAAATCAGAATCCATACCATGTATGCCACTTTCTCGTAAAATATGATCTTGAAGCATTCAAGATTGATCTTAGAGGCCATGAAAGCACATGAAGAAGCCTCAATAACTGAGTGCAGATCTAAGACACCGAGTCTGATGGGTGGTGACACCACCCGCCATTGAAGATCACCAAAGAAAGGGCCTCCACAAACTACAATATCCTCAATAGCTCTGTATAGTCGTTTATCAAACCACACAGCAACTCGTTCCATGTATACAGGTTGACACATCCTTAAGCCAAACATGAGCTTGGCAGTACCCATACAAGACCGTAATAAAAGAAGCTCACTTTAAGGATCATCTAACTGAGGAAGTAAATGCATTAAGTCAACAACTTTGGTGGCCCTCATCATAATCGGGTCATCAACAAAGTCTTTGTCCATACTCACTGCTCCTCCAAGTAACCTCACACCTAGCACAGGCCTCCCAATATCCACGAGAAACAACCCTTTGCAGATCTTTTGACCATCACATGAATGTCAGAAAAGCTCTGTTTTTTTATATTCACAATAAGCTCCATCTCTGGACCCGTGCATTGTATAATGTCAAGTGCCTTAGCCACCTCCAATGTGTCCCCAATAATAGTCCCATCATCAAGATACCGGGCATTTAGAAGGAGTTTACAATTGTCTCTGATCTCATGAATAAGTAGACGCAATGCCATAGAAAAAAGACGTGGGCCTAAAGGATCACCTTGCTGCACTCCGGTGGTTGACCGTATATGATTATCTCCAATATACAATCTGGCGGCTTGAGAATATATAAATACCACCCATGAAGAAATAGATGGACATCTCTTCCTAACTTTATAGAGTATCAAAGATCTATCTGTCATGTTGAAAGCATTAGAGAAATATGTTTTTGAAATCAATAGAGGCGCACTGAGCGGTCTTAAGGCCTCATAAGGCGATACCTCAGTCATCGAAGTGACCGAATGATACACTTGATTAAGTCAACAATTAACCCACAAGATGAATGATCTATCAATGTAAAGTGAGGTGAGCTAAAATTTATTATAATCCTACAAATAAGTGTATAGTGGCAAGTACGTGTAGGGTGTCGAACATACGAAACATACTAATGTAGGATATTAATTATTTCTAATTAATAGATATATGTAGATATAGTTGATATTTACTTAATGTTTTTGTGTATTTTTAATATATTAATTTGTTATGTATTTCTAATATTTTATTTTTTTATGTTTTTTTAGTTTTTTAATTTTTATTTTCTTTTTATGTTTTTTTGGTTTTTAATTTCTTTTTGTTTTATAAGGATATAATAAGTATATATATATCTATATATAATAATATGTATGTTATAAATACTATATATGTTATAAATACTATATATGTTATTTATATACTAAATATGTAAAAATTCATGACATATAAATAAGTACAGTCCTCTTTATGGTTTTAAAATATATTTAAGGTGTTTATAATAATAATAATGAGTATATAAGTATATATAGTCTATATAGGATTTTATATTTATAAATATAGTATATATACTTAAAAATTATAAAATAAAATGGTTTTTGTCATTTTTTAGATTTTTCCCTAATTTGTGATTTTTTGGCGATTTTTGCCCATTTTTGTTATTTTGAAGTCTGAAATACTCCAAAACAAGGAGTTAATTAATAAACCGGATTGTTTTGGAATTTAAAAATAAATAATAAATTCAAAACTTTCCAGAACTAATTTTAACATATGCTCCATGATATAAATAAAAATAAGAAATAGAAATTTCGGATTTTTTAGAATTTTATAATTTTTATAGGGTTAGGGGGATTTTTCAATTTTAAGGTTTTCTTTTTATTTTTTTTGTGATTTTTGATTTGGAGTGATATTATATAGTAATATATAATATCTATGTTTTGGTATTTTTAAAAGAAGATTTACAATTTTTTGTACTTTTATAGTTAAATAGGGAATAAATAGCTCTTAAACTATTTTTAATAAATAGAAAATGGTAGAAAATGATCCAATAATAATTAGGCATGAATGGACATGCAGTGAGGCATCTTCAACAAATTTTCCATAATTTTTAGCGAATAGGAGTTGTTTATAAAAATAGAGAAACATACAAAATAAATACACCAGAAGAGGGACTTGTTTGCAAATAAAATAAACTTTTAAAGCATTTGATAACAGATCCCAAAAACCTAGGGGTACGCATGTAATTTTACAATGCCTCACGTGGTGCTACACATGCGGTGGGAGGACTAAAATGCAAATATTTTCAACCATGAGGTCCTTCATGCAAATTTCATGATTACATTTACAAAGCAATAAAATATTTAAAACTTGCTAATAATTACAAAAAATGAGGCTTCAGAGCAAATGATCCAAAAGAGGGCTCTCATCAATGACAGAGAAAGCGCCACGTTGGCACACTTAAGTTGATCCAGCGGCTGCAACACACATTGTTTCGCGCTTGATCGGACAACCGTGAAAGTATCTGGTAGTTGATTAAGATCCACAAGAACACGAAGCATGGCCTCCTTTAGTCATTGATTCCATATAGTTCCAATCTTCATTCTCCTCTTTGATGACATCGACATCTTGCTTGAGAGCCTTTGCATTTGCAGGTGGGTCCGAATGGGTCCAGGTCCCACTGCTGAGGACCTAGAATGTCGTCAAGCTCGGGCGACCTGGAGCTGATGTTCCGCATTGATTCTAGGATCCATGTGGTTGTTTAGACCTTGTTACTGCACAAGAATAATTTGTGGCTCGAGGCTAAGGTCCTCGACCAGTGGTTGAAGATGGAGACCCAGGAAATGAGATGGGCGACGCCTTTGATTCATTAGATCCATGCAGTATCTAGATGATGAATCCCGGATTCATCTATTTATTCTCTCATAAAATCTTTCTAGTTAAGAAAACCAATAAAAATCACTAACAATTAACATTAATTAATTAATAATGTGTTGTAACTAATTACCTATAATTATTATATATTACTCCTATAGTGTGCCTATATTTTATGTGTTTATTTATTTATTTATTAAAATCCAATAAAAAAAGATTAAGCTTGTACATAATTAATTTAATCGAATTCATAAAATAAAAATCCATAAAAATAAGAAAATAAAATAAAATAAGTAATTCATTATTTTAAATTTTTTGTAAAATATTTTATGTATATGGATGATTTTGTTTCCCTTTTAGTTCTACATGAAAGTTGTAGATCTCATAATAGAGATCTACAACTTTCATGTTGGATACTTTTTCTAATTTTAATCATACTATTTCTTATTTATTTTTATATTGAATTTTAACCTCTGAATTATGATTAGGTAAGGTGGTGCCTCCTCCTTCACCGACATGGCCTGACCTTAGCTTGCCATTAGCCTCTCCTGTAAGTAGGGATGTCAATTTGGGTCTACCAATTGGGTACCTGACCCAAACCGCCCCATTTAAGGACTCGAAACCCACCCCATTTACTTTTGGACAGGTTTGGTTTTGAATTGACTACCCTTGTGGGTATGGGTATGGGTTTGGGATTGCCTTGTGGGTACTTGAACCCAAACCGTCCCCAAACCCGAATAAAAAAAATATATAAAGATAGATGTGTGTGTTGCATTTTAATCAAACTAACCCCAAATCCATTTCATATCTAATACGTATCGATCTACATGTATAAATTTCCGACTCGATTTTCTCATCTCTGTCCATTTATTCATACTCAACAAACTTTTTATATCTTTAATAAATAAAAACTATCAATACAAAAGAGTTAAATACTTAACATATATAAACCTTTATTATTCTCTATACATTGCACATTTTTATGAATCACCATATTACACGATCTTACTCTCTTTCGTCTATCTGTGAAAATTATGTATACATTTATAAACAACTTAAGATTTACCATGCCGAAGATATGGGTACCAATTGGGTACACGGGTATCCGATGGGTATATGGGTACTCATAGAAATTACCCGCTTAATAAATGGGCGGGTATGGGTAGCGATATTGTAAATGGGTATGGGTTTGGGAATAGTAGTACCCGCCCCAAACCTGACCCGTTGACATCCCTACCTGTAAGCCCTCTGATCATTTGATCAGACAGCCTGGGTTCACTCACACTCACGCATTCTCTAACCGTTTGATTGTAACCTCCAGATCATCTACACAGCTCAACTACACCCAAACCATAACCATCTGATCACAAGATCAGACGATTCCACCTCATCGTCAACCTCCCTTTCTCATCTCCAAGAGGCGCAACATGACTACCCTTCTATCGCATTCATATTATCTCATCGCATTCCATCGTCATGTCCACCATCCTCCATTAGAACCCTCTAACTCCCCCAATCCACACCAATCCCATAAACTCCCATTTTGGACCAACTGCCACATAACTATAGGCACTTTCATTCCAAGTAATTGTTGATTGACCCATGCTACAATGAGAGCATACTATTTTAGTCGATTGACGATTCATCATTAGTTGGAAAGTTAAGCAAAAGATGGAGCACGCGATGGGAATTGAGATGGAGGTGATTGTGGGGGGGGGGGGAGGCAGATGCATGATGGATTTTGGATTGGAGCTCAAGCTCCAATGAACAAATGATTTGGAAATTACTCATTCTACTCACTAAATGCATACATTAAAGATTAATCTACAATGCAGGAAAGAAAACAAACCTAAAGATACTAGAGAATGGCCTCGACCGGGTTCGAGGACACCATGAGGCAGAACCACTCGTACGGGCTTCTAACGATGGTTGGATCATCTACTCCGTGCCTCCTCCTCACTGCAGACCAACATAACTTCCTCCTATCACTAGGTAGAAGCTGTATGCTTGATATGAAAGGATAAGAAACATGAGAGAGGGATCGATATCAAAAAGGAAGGAGGAAGGGATATTTATAGAAGTGGGTTTCAACCAGAAGGTAGAGAGTTCGCGTGCGGGGAAATGGTGGTTGGTGGAAGGCATGGGATCAGCGAGGTAGAGGGATGTGTAGATATCAGAACAACGGGGTGCTCGAGGTTTAAGGAGTTGAGGAGGAGGCATAAGAAAATGGAGAAGAGGGAATATGTGGAGTTCTGACAAGGTTAAAGGGTAGGGTAAAGACAATTGACTAGAGGTCAACTTTCCTTAAGCCCTGGTTGGTCTACGTGGACCAACCAGGAAAAAGGAATCCTAAAATCTTTTATAAAATTGATAGAAAATGATAAATGACTTGTTTATTTTTTGGTTAAACCATAAAAAATATTTATACTTTTATGTAGTATTTTATTCTGATTTTTATTTTATTTGATAAGACCACTTATTATGTGCTAATATTTGCATGTAGTGTTATAGCTATAAATACCTGTATTTAGAATATTTTATTTATATTTTGTAATATATTTTATTATTTTATATACAAAATTTATATATTTATAACTTATTGATTACATATTTATATATTTTTATGTATTTTTTTAAGTTTATTTATAAACTTAAATAATTATGTACATATATTGTAGGGTTTTTATCACTTGTGCACCTCTGAGATATCGCAATATCAGTTATGCCACTTATCTTTTTGGTAATATCAGTTGTGCCCGTCACTTCTTTCGCCGTTATCACTTGTGCCCTTCCGTCAGATTGACCGCCAATGAGTTGACTTAACCATGGGTTTTCCAAACCTTGATGCAGTTAAGAGGGGTATTATTGTCCAGACTTCTTCATCTTCTTCCTCATCCATTTGTTCTTCTTCCTTTCTCCTCATAATATCTCTCTCTTCGTGACACCTTCATGCATCCATTGAATCTCTAAAATTTTTGCATTTTCACGGATATATCATCATTACGGATCAAACGATGAATTTTATTGAATTTTTTGATGAATTTTTATGAATCAATTAGTCAAAAAATTATCTTAATTTAACAAAAACTGAAAGCTCTGTAGTTTTAGGGAGAGGAGGCACGGGGGCAACCTGAACGCGGGGGGGGGGGGGGGGGGGCAGCAGGGGCAGAGAAGGTGTGGGTGAGCACGGGGGGCGACCTGAGCATGAGGGAGGAGGAGGCACAGGAGGCGGCAGGGAAGCAGCGGAGGCAGGGGAGATGCGGGGGAGCGCGGGGGGCGACTTGGCCGCGGGAGGGCGGCGGGGGCAGGGGAGGTGCAGGGGAGGTGCAGGGGAGGCAAGAGGAATCGCGGGGGCGACCTGGACGTGGGGGAGGAGGAGGCGCGGGGTGCTACCTGGGCACGAGGGGGGAGGAGACACAGGGGGCGGTGGGGAAGCGGTGGGGGCAGGGGAGGCACGGGGGAGCGCAAGAGGCGACCTGGGCGCGGGGAGACGGTGGGGGCAGGGGAGGAGCGGGGGGGTCACGAGGGAGTGCCGAGGGTAACCTGGGCACGGGGGAGGTGCAGGGGAGAGGGGCGACTTGGGCGCAGGGGAGGAGGAGGCACGGGGAGCGGTGGGGAAGCGGTGGGGACTGGGGAGGCGCGGGGGAGCGCGGGGGGCGACCTGGGCGAGGGGGGGCGGCGGGGGCAGGGGAGGCGTGGGGGAGGTGCAGGGGAGCGCGGGGGACGACCTGGACGTAGGGAAAGAGAAGACGCAAGGGGCAACCTGGATGCGGGGGGCAGCGGGAGCAGGAGAGGCGCGGGGGAGGAGCCGTACCCCTCATGCTGCTCGATCATCGGCGGCAGCAGGGACGCACGGCGCGGGGCGGAGGAAGAGGACATGTCAGGGGTGGGGGAGGAGTTTCGGGCGGAGAGGGAGGAGGAGGAGGTTGGAGGAGGAGGAAGAGGATGGGGGAAGAGAAGGAAGAAGAAGAGGATGAGGAAGAGGGTATCAAATGACCACTAAACCCTTTTTCTAAAAATTATTTCCGCTTATGTCCTCAAAGTTAACGTCTGTTTGCATTGTGGATGGACGGCAACTAATCCAAGGGGCACAACTGATAAAACGGCAAGTGAGGGGCACAACTGATATTACCAAAAAGATAGGGGCATAACTGATATTGCGATATCTCAGAGGGGTACAAGTAATAAAGATCCTATATTATATATGTATATTATAGATATGTTTTACCTTTATATTAAAGTACACTATTTTATTTTAATGAATTTCTAATGGTTTTATTTTATGTTATCATGTATATGTATTTCAAATAATATTCACAAATATGTGAAACTATAAGAAAGTGAAAAATATAAAGAATAAATAAATGAATATTATATTTAGGTACCTTGCACAATGAGGGCTCACAAGCCGACTTTTCCATCTTGACTCCAAATTGAATGAAACCATCTTCATTAAATAGATAATTTAATTTTATGAATAGTAAAGGTGAGTTTCATCAATTTTGGATATGTATGGAGAAGATACATGTCTATATAGTTTTCTTTGTGGCTTTTTATTATGTGTGTCTCGAGCACACTGTGCACATTTTTGAATGAAATAAATTTTGTATTTTTCTTTGTATTTTTATGTGCACGTTTCATGTTGAGAGTTCTATTATTTGAGGTATAAAAATGAGAAAACAAAATAGGTCCTAAAAGTCCTACTATTGCGATATAAAATTAGGGTTTTTGAGATGTTTTATGTACAGTTCCTCTGCCCTATTTCTCCTACTTTATTCCTTGTCAATCAAGTCATCATGGTGACTGGGTCTCGGGGTCTAGGGTCACTCAATATCCTTGATACTTCACTATTTTTTTCTTTCCTTTATTCTTTTATTTTGGAATTAAATATAGTATTTTTTTACATTATTTTATATCAATTATTGAGTGTTATTTTGATTAAATTAATGACATGTACATGTATTTAAGGCAAAAATGAAGAATAAACGTGACGAAATGGAGATTCATCAACTGTAAGCATAGAGAGAGACCTGTCACCATGAATCTTGCTCAAAAGCCGGTTGGCGCTACGTAAGATGGCTTCCGCTCCTCCTGATACACCAATCCCAAAGTGAAAGTCATTGAGATACTTAGACATCTCTTTGTCTACCCCTGCCATAGCAACTTCAGATACAAGGCACCTCCTGATAGTGCCTACAACAATAGAATGTATGCCGTTGTCAAGTTTGAGTACTGGAGTAAGAGGTGCAGGGGCTACAAACTCGTCCGAACTCAAGGGGAATCTCCTATCTAGCCATAAATTAACTACCAAGGAGATAATATGTAGGAGATCAGTGGCAACCATCGACCCCTCCCCATATAGGGCATCTAAATGTGTTGAGCTCTCAAGCCATCTCTGCCACATGATGTCCCTTTAGGAAAAGATTTTATAGCTCGTAAAATAGCCTCGGCATCAGTTGTAAGAGAAATCTTTGAAACCAAGATATCTAGTATGGAAGGATGTGGCTATAAGTATGTTTGGCCTCTAAGGCCTTCATAGTGTCTGATGAATTTGTGATTCATCACTCTAAAAGTTGAAAATAGAGCTCCGTTCCTGAGTAATTATTTGCATATCATCATCTATTCTGCACTTTTACCATTCATGCACTTAGAATTAACTTCTGCATTTTAACATGCATAATTGCATGAATAAGAAGCCCAATTTCACGTGTAAAATATCACCTACAAATACAATATCTTTTCCTATTTTTATCTATTTTTCACTAACTCAGGATTGAATAAAAACAAATATCTAGTGTAAATATTACATGCACTAATAAATGAAAAATATCAAAAAATACTAACTTGTAAAATTGCCCAATAACAGTCAAACCCTAATTTGAGACTAAAGGCCTTAAAACATGAATATCTCTCTCATATAGTCTCATATGGATCCCTACTCAATTTTGAATTGATGTACGTTCCATTACCTTCAAAATAAAATCAAATTCAAAAGAGTCGAGTTCGTATGTGAAACTTGGATTTTGGGCCCCTATTGTATACATACATATTGATAAAATTGACCTTATTATTTTATGTACAAAAATAATCTGTTTTGATTTATTTCTTTTGCATTTATTTTCTTTGATTATTATTTTATTAAAATGTGTAAAAATCTATATAAAAGTTGAAGCAAAAAATTAAGAAAATAAATCACCTTGAGTCTGTGTAATTATTCTATGTCTTCCTTATTTTATTTCTTTATTTTTTTATTTATTTAAATTCCAAAAAATAGATTAAGATGTAAATTTGTTTATATTTTATTACATTTTATTTTGATTTTATTTTATTTAAAAATGATACAAAAAATTGGTAGAATACAAAATGTAGTATTTTATATCTATAGGATACCTCCAAAAAGACTTTTTGTACATATGATTTATTTTGATTTTGGATCCTTCACAAAAGTTGTGAACATGATGTTGACTACTTTTTTTGACTTTATTTGTTATTTCTTTTCTAATTTTCTTTGGATTTAATTTTCAGATTTTTTAGGAGTGACACATGGCAGCTCCTAGAGCCACCACGTCTCACTCTCTTTTTATTTTATTATTATTTTATTTTATTTTATTTTATTTATATCATTATTATTTTATTTTCTTTTTATTTTATTTAGTATTTATTTATTTATTAATTTTAATAATTTTATTTATATATTCTATTTACTCATTTTATTTATTTATTTACTTATTATTATTCTTCTTTATTTTATTTTCTATTATTATTTTGATTTTAAATTTTAAATTTTATTTTGTTATTTCTTCTGCCACGTGGTCGCCCCTTCATGTGCCATGTAGTGCCCTCTCTCTCCCCTCTCACTCCCTCTCCTTCCACCCACGTCCGCCTCCTGTGGCACGACCCGCACGATGAGCGCAACAACCCGCCCATTGCGGCACCGCCCGCTGCAATTGCAGCCTGCCACCCCCTTGACACACTCAAGTTCCCTCTCTTCTCCTCCAATCTTGGCTGTAACTACCACACCTCCGTGTGACTCGCAACCATTTAACCACTTGCCCCACCTCTCAGTGTCTTACGCCCCATCACCAACCATCTTCGAATAAGCGTCGACCACCCCCATCATTCGGATCCTCCATTGGTGACATCCATTCCCCATCCCAGACAGTGACAATGACTAGTGAGGGCTCTTGATACGAGGATGAGAGTGGAGGCTTCACCTGTGTGATCCGTGGCTGAGATACCATGTAACAGAGTAGCTTCATGCTCCGTAGAAGCTTCGTCGTTCCGCATCGACGACTAGAGGTGAGAACCGATTGAGGTCCTTCGACCAAGACCCCAAGGCATCCTTCATGTATACATCTCCTTCCTCCTCCTTCCTCTGATCCTCCCACTTCTCCTTCTCCTTCTTTCCTCCTCCTCTTCCTTCTATTTTCCTTCTTTTTCTTGTTCTTTCTATTCTTCTTTTCAGTCCTTTGCTACAACCTTCTTCTCCATCACCACTTAGACCTCCACTGACTCACCATTCACCTTCCGCCTACCTCGTCTGTGACTTTGGCCACCATGCCTGTCATCACCCTATGCACCACCACGCACACCCATTCTGCCACCACATTCGGACTGTGGACCTCCACCTTCGATCGAACGTCTTTCCAACACTGTTGCCCTCGACCCACGTGTCCACGTGCCCACCAACGACCATACCATGCCTCCTTGGCTCCACCATGTGAATTCCATCATTTACTCCCAAGACCCCCCATCACGTGAGAAACACGTGGGGAGGGGTGAAATTTGTATCGAACCCCCTTCTTTTCCAGTGAATCACAGTAGCCCCCTGATGAATCTCCCTTTTATTACCTTTTTCTTTCATTTTGGCCGTTAAACCCTTGCTAAATGCATGTAAATATCATTTTTTTACAAATTAACATTCACTATTTATTGTATAAATACTGTATAAAATACATTGTTTAATGTCAAAATAAAAGAATAAAGAAATAAAATTCCAAAGGTATTTCATGACCCTAAACCCTGAGACCTAGGTATCTTGGTGACTGGGTCGACAAGGAATAAAGTAGGGGGAGATAAGGGTCAAAGATACAATTCAAACCCTAATTTCCATTCTCCAATGTTGCATTTTGGGGACCCATTTTATTCTTCATTATTTATACCTCAAAAAAAGAAATTTTGTACATGAAAGTTGTAGATAAAAATACATAGAAAAATACAAAATTTAATTCACACAAAAATAATATATTGTACTTTTTATGCTCAGAATAAAAAGCCAAAATCCAAACTTCCCAGACCCACATCTTCTCCATATGAATGCAAAATGTACCAAAATTAATGTAATTGTATATAACTTTTTAATAGCTATTTAATGAAGGTGGTTTCATTTAATTTAGAGTTAAGATGCAAAAGTTTGGTTTTGGGCCCCTATTGTGCTATATACCTGAATAAAATATTCATTTTATTTATTCTTTATAATTTTTATAATCTTATATTTTCATATAATTTTGTAAAAAATATTTATAATATATGTATATATTTAGAATAGATGGAAACCATAAAGAAAATACTACAACAAAACAGTATATAAAAATACATTGATGATATACTATACTTATAACTATATAATTAGTACCCTTGTTTATTTAAGTGCACAAAATACATCAGAAAATTCAATAAAAATAGATTTATGTATCTTTAAATAAGTTATAAATTTATAAAATATGTATAGAAAATAATAAAATCAAAAATACAAAATAAAAACAAAAGACCTAATTTATAGTTAAATATACCTGTAAATGATCTCTCAAAAAGTAACTTGTAATAAATTAAGTCATAAAAATATATAAAAATCACAATAAAATACTACATAAAATAATAAATATATTATGTTTTAATCAAAATTAATAAAATCATTTAATTTTTATTTTTATTTATTTATATATTTTGAGCATGTTTTGTCCGCTAGTGCACCCACGTGGACAAACAGGTGCTAGTCTGACCTCAATCAACTCCTCGCCCCCAAGGTCTTCTGCATCAGGTCACTTACCACCTCGATTTCCCCAACTGAAACCCTATCTTTACATCCTTTGAGAATGATTCCTTGTTGACTTTTATCCCTTGTTCCATGCACTTTTACACCATTATGATTCCTTGGACGACGTGCCACTAAATCGAGCCCAGCACCCCAGTCAAGCCTCACCTATATATATAGTTTCGCCTTGCACCTCCATTCAATTTTGATCCTTCTTCCGCCCATAAACCCTAGGTTTGAGCTTCAATTACCCTTCCTGGTGACAACAGGAGTCTTGTTGGGTATCGAATCGAGGTGATCCAGTTCGCCGAAGCTCCTCTGCCTGAAGCTCGCTCCAAGTGTGCTCCCGATGATCTTTCTTCTTCTTGTCTCGTGTTTTCCATTCCTTGGCATAGCAGTAGTGTAGGACCAGCTTTTTTTGTTTAATTTTGTTTTGCTTTTGGTAAAATCAAAACACTACCTTTGTTGGAGCTGCAGCTCCGCCACTTGTTCCTGACCAACCCAACTGCCCCCAGCTTCACTTCCACTACCATCTTCTTTGCCTTATGCTCCTCGACACTCAACACACTTTTATTCACCTGGATCTTGCAAAGGTCCAAAAACCCATCCTCCTTCTCCATGGATCATCAGGGGACACCTCCATGCTCCATCTCCACTTCCATCTGCCAATTGAAGCTCCACTAAGCTTTTCCTTTTTGTCGCTAACAAGTTCATATAGGAAACAAAGAGAATAGACCCCTTTGCTTGGGTCATCGAAGCAGGAGACCACCTCCCAGGTCTCGAGCCTTGTCAGAGCTCATCTGGGGGTCTTGAGCCATTTTGAAGCTTCCTCGGGCTGCGGTTTGACTCCATCAGTATTCTCCACACCTCAACACTATCGGAGACCTCCGGGGTTAGGAGATTCGATTGGATCGAAGCTCGCCCAAGCTCGATTCTTGGTTTTTCTTCCAGAGCTTCTTACCACCGTCAGATCCGAAGCACTCCGTAGTTGAACAAGAGCCATCCGATCGAGCTCCCCAGAATTGTTGATCTCCGTTGGATGATATAATCTCAGCAGTTCATCATCGAAGGGGTACCCAACAATGGATGTGTGACACGTGGATTAGTGAGGCACATCGCATCGTTCGATCTACGCCTTGAGGGGGTATTTTGCACCTTCTTCCCCCCACTTTTATCTATTTATCTTTTAGTCATGTAAGTTTATTATTTAGTTTAAAACTTCTAGTGAAATTTGCATCCACATCCCCCTGCACCATCACTATTTACATCTAGGTCCAAGCCATGTCACCGCACGTGCTTGTGTGCGTGGGGGGTCAGGTTTTTTGCAACTAAGCCATTAGATTTTGTGTATTTTGTTTAGTCTACTTAATTCACAGAATAGTATAATATTTTCTGTAACAATTGCATTTGGCCCCTCAAAGTTGTATTAAATTACAAAAATACCCCCTCCGAGTATATATTATTGGATTTTTTTGGAGAAATTGTGTGTTTAGCCCCTGTATTTCTCTGAGGTGTTCGAAGTAGTCCCAGAACTTTAAATATTCACAAAAATACCCCTACCAGTATTGATTTTCTTTTTGTGGTTTTATTTTGTGAAAGATAGCTCCAAGTATTTATAAATTCGTAGAAAAATCCCGTAAAAACCTGATATATATTTATGTCACATATATTTTTGGTTAGTTATTTTAAGGGTTTTCTATTTATAAAAAAATCAAAAAGTGAGCTTTTATTCCTTGTTTGTAGTAAAAACCCATCAAAAATATAAAACCTTTTTGTAAAATTCCAAAAAAATATTTTCTGTATTATTGTATTTTATAACACCAGACTAAAATCCACTAACAATAGAAAAAGAAATAGGCTAAATATTTAAAAAGATCCAAAATCCTTTATAAAAATATAAAAATTCATAAAAAATTCCAAAAATATTTAAATCTATCTCTGAATTTTATCTATATTATTATCTATATATTAAAAATAGTTTTGGAAAATTTTGGAGCTTTTAGATATTTTTAAATTCCAAAATGAGTCGGCCTACTTATTCAATGTTTCACATTTTTTATTTTAAAAATACCTTAACATTTGCAAAAAAAATTCCCAAAAACCACAAAAATAGAAGAAAAAGGAAAATACAAAAACATTTATTTTTTATATTTTTTGGTTATTTCTAGTTGTATTTATACATATATTTCTTTATATTGCATATATAGTCATATATAAACCTATATTGTATATTAAAAAGAAAAAAAGAAATTAAAAATCAGAAAAATATAAAAAAAATATAAAATTAAAAACAAATTAGAAAAAAATATAAAAACAAATATCTATAAAAATATATAATTTAAAACCCACAAACATTCAAAATACCCTAAAAGCCTAAAATCGTTTATTGTTTTTCTTTGCCAATTTTGATTGTTTGGTCTCCGTTGTTTCATGTGTTTGACCCCTACTTTACTTGTCCATTATACATTTCATTGTAGGGTAGGGTATAATAAATTTTGATTCATACATTGTGTGGGTTAATTGTTGATTGACCATGTGGTCTTGTGAGTTGTCGCCTCAGTGACATGTTATCTTCCTACTCCGTGAGGATATTATTTTAGACCCTCATAAAACTTCTGTCATCAAATGGCGTTGTTGCTGGGGAGCAACACATAGGATAGAATTTTAGGTCATTTTTGTTCCATTATTTTTCTTTATTTATTTTCTCTTTCATTTGATATTATTGTTCATTATGCTAACATTAATCTCTTTTATTTTTCTTACAAGGGACTTTGAGACGATGACGACCGCTTAGGTAGTCGAGGCACCCGTGTTCGGGAAGACTTGGTCATTCTACCTATTGACCAAGAGGAGAGAGCGAGAGAGAGAGAGAGAGAGACTTTGCAAAGAATTTTGTTTTCTTTTGTGAGAGAGTGATTTATTTTTGCACTTATTAATTTGTAATAATACATGTACTTGGACACTGGACACTAGGGCCCAATTTTCAAGTGTTTGATCACTTCAGGGCTCACTATTGTTTTTCGTGATTTCTACCACTTTTATTTTCTTTGTTTCCTTATTTTGAGTTTTCCACCTTTCTTTTCTTTCTTTTCTGTGATTGAGCCCTTAGATCTAGGTGTGCTTGCTCATTAGCTAGGTCCACATCCCTAAGGCAATTCATGTTCCTATAGATTACTTTGCGATTGGACATAGCTCAAATTAAATTGTTAAAACATAGATTGATCATCGAGCGTCGAGAGAGGCACCATAAACTCTTGCAAGACCCGTTGTGGTAGGCATCGAGGCTGCCTCCAAGACTAGATTTTGGGTGATCCTTCTAGAGTTTGACATTTGTTTCTTCACGCTAATAGCATTGCTTGTTCATAGGAAGATTTCATCATTGCATTTGCATATAGACTAGGTTTAAAAATATCTGCCTTGCATCCCACATGGAGAAAGTTGGGAATCACTGTGAGTCTTCTAACTGAGCATTCATCATTATTTTTCGACTTGCATTGCATTTCCCCTTCTCCCTCTAATTTTGACAACCTAAGCAAAAAGAAAATCAATAAAACGTTAGGCGCTTGTATTGTATCTACTCAAAGCAAGTGTAACACAAAAATGTAAAAAGGGACTACTAAAAATACTCGACCATAATAAAATTGATTAATTGAATCCATTGCATTAGGTGAGCAAATCCCTCAATTTTTTCAAGTACCATTGCAGAAGGTTTCCTTCCCAAGCGAGTGAGCGCTATCGTAAGGATTAAATCCAAAAACCTAGTCTATAACTGCCTTGTGTAACACCTAGATTTCTGAACTATTGGCGCTTCTATTGTACGTGGATGAGTAGGGCCTAGTCAACGATGATGTTCTCTCCTTGTGTAGAACGACGACCTTGTCTGAAGGACTGAGCTTAGGCCACGCCTTCACGGGTATGTCTGTCTCATCGTCTTGCATCTGACTAGGTCCTTGCACACTCAGGGTAATTAAGTCACGATCAAGGTATGAAGTAGTGGTTTTGCCTATCGGCTTCCTCTCTCTCATTCTTTGGATGAGTAGGGATCCAGGAAGGGTTACAAGGACCTCAAAAAGTGCAAACTACAGTTTACAAAGGAGGAGGACAAGTATGTGATACTTTTCCAGTAGTACTCTTGCTCCTATAGGATTAGCGCTTTAGGACTCGTGCAAAGATATTGCCTGGAAATCAATCTATAACTTACAAAGATAATTGCTGAACCTTCACTGCTTCATGGGTCGAGTTGGTGAATTCATTATATTGTGGTTTGATTGATTAGTTTTGTTAAGGTCAAGATCAAAAACATCGCGCCTTTGTGCCATTTTATCTCATTTTCTATTTTGAATATTTTCTCATGAATCCCCACTCGCTTTGAGTTGTCTACTATTTTGCTCTCTTTTTATTTCTTATCCATATCATATCTTTCATCCATCATCTATCTACTTTTGACCCTCTAAAGATATCGACCCACAAATGGTTTAGTCGAAACTCTGCCGATACCCACATTGATTACATGTCGCCGACATCTCCAATAATGTGGGGCGATCTCCAGGACACCGATTTGGACTTTGCAGACTTCTCCTTGGAGTCCATGATCCTTTCTTCTTTCAACACCTGCCTTTCTCTGATAAATCCGTTATTTGGGATGGACTCGTAGCCAAAACTAGTGCTTCCTCTTCAAATAATTCGAGATTTCTCTTGTCCCAGAACCAACCCCTTGTGGATGGATATGTATTTTAGTCAACATCTTATGATCCAGTCACAACCATTTGGGATTGACCTTAATCCCAGATTGATCTCAACAGTTGTTGTTCAGATAGAGAGTGATCAGGGTTTGTTCAATTATACAGATCAACAAACTGATCCAGAGCCAGAGTTATAAGCAGAATGTGAAATGACTCTACATGAAGAGGAATGGGACCACATACCCAACCAGCCGAGCATGCAGATTAGGGGGAAGGACACTATACAATTCAAAACGATGTCAACAGTCATCTCCTCACTTCCATTCAAGCCATTCAGCAGCAGTTGACTAATCAAGGATTGGCCCAGGTCACCTTCCAAGAGATACTTAATGATCTGAGGAGGAGGACCGATGAGAGGGATGTCAGACGAGAGGATGAGAAGAACAGAGAAGATGAGATGAGCATGGAGGATGCTGAAGACAACTATTCAGTAGGTGGACCCTGTCATGGAGGAGGAGAGGCAAGACCACCGCAGCCCAAGTCCACACTGAAGCAAAGCTACAACCTTGGGGTTGGTCACGTCACCGAATGGATCCATATTCCACCTATCCATGCCCACTTCGAGATGAAGACACAGTTCTTGTCTCTGCTCCCATCCTTCTACGGGAACACGATCGAAGAGCCATACATCCACCTACAACAATTTGGTTGCATCTGCGCAACTACCCACTACCCCAACATTCCTATGGAGGTGGTTAAGATGACTTCCTTACCCTTTATTCTCCACGACAAAGTAACGACATGGGAGGAGTTGAAATATGCATTTCTTCATAAATTCTACCCTCTCGGTCACTTGAACCAGATGTGCGCCCGGATCTCCAGCTTCATCCAACAGCCCCACAAGACCATTCACAAAGCATGGGAAAGATTCAGAGATCTGCAGAAGAAGTGTCTCCATCACGATTATGAAGACTAGCCTGGTTCAACACTTCCTTGGTGGGCTGACACTTGAGAGTCAATGATTGGTTGATGCCTACTGTGGTGATTTGCATTTTAACAAGGACAAGGATGTCGTATGGGAAATCTTTGAGGAGATGGTCGAAGTAGAGGCCACTCAATCCTCATTGCGAGCCTACATGAAGGTGACTCTAGCTGGCCACAAGTCTGTCAATACGGTGGCCAATGCAGAGGACAAGATTAGAGCTCCAACTTGAGCATCATAGGGAACCGCTTGCCCAAGGTGGATATCATCAATAAGAGGACACAAGACCTCGAAAAACTTGCCGTCATTGAGAAGAGAACCCATGGTTTGGACAAGCTTGACCAGATCACCACACAGCTGGAGTTTCTTGTTAAAACCATCAACGCCTACAACTCAGTGTCCACTACCACCGATACTCCCACTGAGCAGAAGGAGCCTGCACCGACACAACCTCCTCACCCGAGTCCTCCACCATCTCATCTCATCCAGCACATGTACTACATGCGGGCCCTTGAGAAGCAATCTCAACAATAGCAGACCCAGATGGTATTGTACCAGATCGAGCTCCAGCCTATGTATCAGGAGCAGTTCTGTCCCAGACGCTCATCCAAGAGATCATGGTGTGTGGGATACTGAAGAACAACTGACCCATCCTCAAGGACAATTCTAGGGTTAGAACTAGGCCAACTTGTCATACGACCAACAATGATAGGGGGGAGGAATATCCAGCCCTATCAGTCCTAGTACCAGCAGCTTCTACAACATGGGAACAATTGGAGGAAGGGATACAATAGTCCAATTATCGGGCATCATAGTTTCATCAGCAGCAACCGGCTGCTAATTATTAGAATTCATATCCCTCTCAGCACAATCGACAATACTATTCTTGTCTCCCTCCTCACTATTCTTCTCAGGGATGCCAGCATTAGTCTCCACAGCAATACTAGAGTCAAAGGCCCCATCTGGGCGACTCTTCTGAGGTTGCGTCGGTAAACCTGGATCTTGTTTGCTTGGAATAATTATGAAAAACATGGTTGAAATGAGCCAAAAGATAGACGACCTGATGGCTGCCAAGACCGTCATTCCAGCCCAGGTCGAGGAAAATCCAAATAACTTCCGATACAAGGAGCAGGTAACTTGCGGTGTTCTACCCAATTCAAATGAAAATATTGTGTTTATATCTAATGATGTTACTCTCATGAGCGGTAGGACACTTCGGCCATCGGCATCTGCAAAGGGAAAGCATCATGCATCATGATGGCGAGTCATCATCCCGATCAACAGTAGGAGCCAAAGAAATTTAGCACCATCTGTAGAAAATTCACAAAAAATGAAGAAAATACAAAAATACAACATCAGTACAAGACCCAGTGGAGACCAACCAGTCTTGGAGACATCAGCACTTGAAACAGAACCAGAGCCAATCAAGGGAGCCGAGCATGAATTTTTTGGTTTACCACTAGTAGATGATTTTGATTCTTTTTCCATCTACATGTACATAATGATATGTACAAAGTTGTGAATGACAAATTTCTGATTCTGTACATATTCCATTTCCTAAAGTAATGAAAAAGACCAAAAATCAAAAATTTGAAAAATTCTTTGTCTATTCCTTTAATTGTGGAAATAATTCAAAACTTGGTCTTGCATATGCCTTTTATTAAAGCCATGAAGTGCATGCCCGTAGTGAAGAAAGGACTTAAAGAAGCATGTACAACAAGGCGTTGGCATTGCCCCACAATCTTAGAAGTCAGAGTGCAAAGAATGAGAAGAACATCCTCACCATGGCAACTGTCAATGCCATCAAAAATCTACCGGACAAGAAGAAGGACAAGGGAGTGCCACTCATCCGATGCAACATGTTCAATCAAGAGTTTGAGCGAACACTGCTCGATAGTGGGTCTTCTGTCAACCTTATTCCAGCTTTGTTACTCATAGAATTTGGGCTAGGACCACTTAAACCTACCAAGATGATTCTTTAGTTTGCAGACAATTCAATCAAGCGGTCTAGGGGCATGTTGGAGGATGTGATTGTCACGGTTTAGGGAGACCAGTTCCCTATTGATTTTGTTGTACTAGACATGGACGTCTCTGCACCTCTGCTCCACACCCCCATCATTCTTGGCCGGACATTCCTCTGAACAACCGGCACAGTAGTGAACTACGACACTCGAGAGATCACATTCAACACTAGCAACCACAAAGTGCAGATAGAGACGATAACTGAGCCGAAACTAGCAGAGGATACATATGAGTTGAGTGTGCTAGCACCTAACGATCAAGAATAATGTGACTTTCTTGCTGAAATTCAAGATACAAACTTATTCATTGATGACATCGAGATCCATGAATTCCTATTCCCTGAGGAAGAAGTGGAGACAACAGTCAAATTTCCCTCTATCAATGACGATGAGATCTTTGTTAATGCACTTGATAAGTTCTGTGTGGGCCCTCTGAGCCTCGAAGAGCAAGAATAGATTATTGAGGAATTTTGCAACCACAAGGATTCATTGAACAATTCTTCGAATCATTGAGTGAAGGAGCTGAACAGACACATGTGGACACTAAACCGATGAAAGAACCCACACCTATTGTGATTGTCGAAGTCACAATTGAAGTAACTCCCACTCCGCTAGAGATCAAGCCTCCACCATCTAACATGAAGTATGCCTTCCTTGCAGGAGAGCCGAATATGTATCTGATCATAATCAATGCTCATCTGACCGAAGACCAAATATCTTGTCTGATGGAGGTTCTTGAACGAAATCTCAAGGCAATAGGCTGGAAGATATCAGATCTTGACAGGATCAATCCATCCTTGTGCTCGCATCACATCTACCTCAAAGACGACAATAAGACTTCTTGTAAATTCCATAGGAGACTGAATCCAAACCTATGGGAGGTTGCTATGGAGGAAATTCAGAAATGGTGTGATGCGGGGTTCATACATCCCATCTCCGACAGCAAATGGGTGAGTCCCCTGCACGTAGTGCCAAAGAAGTCCAGGATCACCATAGTAACTAATGACAAAGGAGAGAAATTTCGACCAGAGTACCAACCTCCTAACGAGTCTGTGTGGATTATAGACAATTGAACCTCGCCACAAAGAAGGACCACTTTCCATTACCCTTCATTGATAAGATTCTCAAGAAGCTGGCCACGAAGGAATATTTCTGCTTCTTGGACGACTATTCTGGATACAATCAAGTCGCCATCGCTTCTAAAGACCAAGAGAAGAAGAAGTTCACATGTTCATTTGGGATGTGCACTTTTCGACAGATGCCGTTCGGGCTGTGCAACGTCCCTCCTACGATCCAGCAATGTATGCTAGCCGTATTCTCCGACATGGTGGATGGTTTTCTAGAGGTATTCATGGATGATTTCTTGGTCTACAAGGATTCCTTTGATCAATGCATGAACTATTGATGAATCTCCATTTCATCACCTTTATTCTATCATTTTGGCCTTAAAAATCCCAATTAATGCATGTAAATAACATTAATTTGTATAAAATATCATTCATTATTTATTCCATTTATTGTGTCTAAAATACTGTTTTTAATATCAAAATTATAGAATAAAGAAAAGAAAAGAAAAAGAATAAAATGCTAAGGTATTTTATGACCCTAAAACCCAAGACCAAGTCAAGAATTAATTTGGTCGACAAGGAATAACGTAGGAGGAGATAAGGGTCAATAATACATTAAAATTACATTCTTTATTTAATCACTAATTTATTTTTGGCACATATTTTATTTTCTACTTTTTATACATCAAATAAAGAAGCTTTGTACATGAAAGTTGTAGTTAAATGTATAGAAAAATACAAAATTGTTTTCATATAAAAATAATACACAATGTACTTTTTATACTCTAAATAAGATTCCAAAATTCTAACTTTCCAAACCCATATCTTTCAAATAAAAACTAAAATGTATTAAAATCCTTTAATTATATATACTTTTAGTGACCTATTTAATGGAGGTGGTTTCATATTTTTTGGAGTTAGTATGCGAAAGATAGGTTTTGGACCCCTATTATACTATATACCAGAATAAAATATTCATTTTATTTATTCTTTTTTTATAATTTTATATTTTTTATAGTTTTGTAAATATTATTTATAGAATATGTACATATTAAACTAAAAATAAAATCATAAATAAAACCCTAAAATTAAATAATATACAAACATACATAGATGAAATACATATACTTGTACATATATTATATATATCTATTTATTTAAGTGTAAATAGTATATCAAAAAAATATAATAAAAATATACGTATGTATATAAACATAAGTTATAAATATATAAAATAAAATAGTAAAATAATAAAATCAAAAATACAAAATAAAAATAAAATACACACAACATAGGTAAATATACCTATAAAGAAAACCCTAAAAATAAACATTTAATATATAAGTTCAAAAAAATAAATAAAAATCATTAAATACTAAAGAAAATAAGAACTGTTTTTATGTTATAAATAAACATTAATAAAATCATTATTAATTTAATTGAATTTATTTCGAAATTTTAAATCTGGTTTTCTTGTACCGGATAGGTGGACCAATTAGAGGTGCGTGACAGTTGACCCTAGGTCAACTGTGTAGCCCTTTGATGCACATCGACCAGAGCCTCTTCTCTGATTTCTTCCATCTTGCACCCTGCTTGAAATCAAGCATTTCTTTCACCAATTTATCGATTGACTTGTCTTCATTCACTCCATACCTCCTCCGAGGTCAAATCTCTCTCGATCTGATCGTAAACCCTAACGCAAGTACCCCCTCTCTGCATGTTCATTAATAATCACCTTCGTCAAACCTCGATGGTTTGATCCCTCTTCCGCCCCTTTGCCCGATATCTGAGCCTGGAGTTCACATCCTGGTGACAACAGGAGGTGATCCAACCCCTTGGCATGAAGTCTGGTGTTGAATTGAGGCTTGATCTGCTTCTCGTCACCACCCTCACTAAAGCTCCGCTTCTGGTCGCGCTTCGACTGTAAGCTTCTATTTTCTTCGCTCTTTCAACTCTTTAGAATAACAGTAAGATAGATTCACTGTTTAGTTCTCTTTATTTCATTTGCTATTTCGTAAAATCCAAATCTTCGAACGACGGAGCTCCAGCTCTACCGCCCTTTTTCGACCACTCCAGTACCACTCCACCTTGCCTAATGCGTCCATAAGCGTCCCCCTCATCTGCTTCTCGCGCATCTCCATTCACCTCGATCCTACACCGATCGAGGAATCAGTTCCTCCCACTCTGCCTCTCGTCGGAGGAACCCATCTTGACGCATTTCCCATCCATCTTGACCATCGAGACCCCCCGGAGCTTCGCATTTTTGTTGTGCATCTCTCCCTGCAGGGTATGAAGAGAAACACCCTTCCCCCAGAGGCTATTGAAGATCGAGTGGGAGCTCAAGGTGTCGAATGTCGTCAGCTCGCTTCCGAAGATGCCTGGCTATTTTGCGGGGCTTCATAGCTGGAGGAGGACGTCAGGAAGCTAGGGTTCACTTTTGAAGTGTCGGAGGAGGCTGGAGGTTCGCTCCCTACCCGATCAAAGCTCGAAGGAATGGAGCTTCATCCTCGTTCTTCTAGGCTACCCCAGAGTCGTCTGATTTCCTTCGTGTTCCAGAATCAACAGTAGCCATTAGATGTGTGAAGCTAAAGCCATCGATCTCCCATAGGAGATCAGATATGTTCCGTCCAATGTCGACTGGTCATCATGAGCCCCTGTTGCGACACATGGATAAGTAAAGGAATCACCACCGTTGGATTGCGTAGAGTTTGGTACTTTGCACTTTCAACCAACTCATTTTTATTTATTATTTAGCACTTAAACATTCATCTGCCATGTTATAATTTTATAATATTTGCAAAAGGAGTCTCATATTTATTTTATTTGCAATCGAGTCCAGTCCACATCACCTCACGTGTCGCCCACGTGAGGTGCGTTTTTGGCAATTTTGCAGGCAAGCCACCGCTGCTTTTTGTATTTCGCTTTGGTCCAGGAAAATTAATTTGCTGTTATATTATTTTATACAAATTATATTTTCATCCCTGGACTTTATTTTAATTGCATATATGCCCCTTGCTAGTTCAATGATTTTTGGTACATTTGCTCCATTTAGTAAAATATCATTTATGCTCAGAAAATTCTCAAAAAATAGGGATAGGCACCTGACATGTTGTAGATTCAGGTATAAATTTAAATTTGATTTTAGGCACTCTTAATATTTATTAGAAATCAAAAGAACATAGTTTTTGCCTAGTTTGCAGTATAAAATACAAAAAATATAAAAATTTCAAAAAATATAAATAATATGTATTATGTTTATTTATTTATTTTACAACTCCAGAACCCAAAAATCCTAAAAATAGAAAGAGAAAACTCATAAAAATTAAAAAGCCCCAAAATCCTTTATAAATCTAAAAAATTCCTAAAACTCCGTAAATATCATTTTCTGTTTCTTCTCTATATTATTATTTATCTTTAAAATTGATTTGAGGAATTTTGGACCTTATTTGATATTTTTAAGCTTCAAATTAACTCTATCTATGTAATTCATTCGTGATTTGGGATATTTTGGACTTTAAAAATCCATAAAAAATAAAAAAAAATCCTAGAAAAAATAGAAACACAGATAAAACCCAAAAATCTTTAATTCAGCATTATTTATTTATTTTAAGTTATATTTATATCTATATCATCCTATATTGTAAATATAGCCTACTATATTCTATATTATATAAAAAAAGAGGACATTAAAAATCAGAAAAAGGAAAGTAAAACAATATATAGATTAAAAACAATTAAAAGTTAAAAATTAAAAATTAAAAAAATAAAAAAAATCCACAAAAAAATCCACAAAAAATCATATTTTGGCTGTGTTTGAGAGACATATTGTGCTTTAAATTTCTATCTCATATTGCTCCACACCATTGCTTCCTGTGTTCGATCCCTACTTGCGTGTCACTATACATCTTTAGTAGGGAATAATAAATTTTAACTTATGCTATTAATTGATTAATTATATGTGTGTGTTAATTGTTGAAATAGTCGAGAGATTTGAGTAGTCGCGTCAGCGACAATGAAGTTGATTTGTCAACTCATTTTAGCGGCTCTGATTTTTCCGCTTTTCAACTATGTAGATCGAGTATTGCAGAAGTGTTGCAAAACCAATCTCGTGCTCTCGTTGGAGAAGAGAAACTTCATGGTGACAGAAGGGATCGTGCTGGGTCACATTGTATCAAAACGTGACATGGAAGTTGACCCAGTCAAGGTTGAGGTAATTTAAAAATCAATCTATCTACCAATCTCAGACAGGTCTGATCATTCTCAGGGCACATCGTTTCTACCAATGATTCATTAAAGATTTCAGTACGCTCGCCCGAACACTGACCGGATTGTTAGGCATGGAGACATATTTTATTGTTAATGACCGTGTGCTCCAAGTCTTTTCACAGTTGAAAGTGTTGATCACTCACACCCCTGTCCTGCAACCACCAGACTGGACACAACCAATTGAAATCATGACTGATGCGTCAGATTATGCCATCAGTGCTGTGTTGGGACTGAGGAAGGATAATGTACCATTTTCTATTCTCTGAAGGATATTGAGAATCCTCAAGCGCAGCATGGAAGCATGACGATCGCATCTTATGTGATCGGGGCGATTAGTCGCACTAGTTTCAAGATACAGCGGAATTTAAAATTTTTAAAACTTGTGATGAAACCACATGATCACAAGAACATTTCTTGGATTGTTTCTTCAAACCACAAAGTATTAGAAATACCTCTCGAAGCGTGGTTGCGATCACGAGATCTCTAAAGCAAGAGATCCTCCTGTCTCAAGTCCGATCCACAAAGACAGCACTTGCGGGCACGATGATGAGATGCGTGACTCCCGCAATCCTCGACGAAGATCCAAGCCTCGAATCCCCTGATTTCGTCCAACGAAATCCATCGTCTTCCTATAGAGCAAACAACCCCAAAGAAGATGGAGATCCTCGAGTAGTCGAAGGTGAGAAGGTCTCTCTCAACACATAAGATGGATGGCCACCTTAGAGAGAGAGGATGGTGAGAATGAGAGAGAGAGAGTAGGCGTGTACTATTGTGTCTCTTGATATGTCCTCAAAGGGCTAGGGTTGCCCTCCTTATATACTAATTTGGGACCCAATGGATCTCAATCCATGGCATACATAGATCCAATGGCTAGATTGATCTATGCATCAATCAACGACCATGATGTTTGTTGGTTAAAAACCGACAACATTAATTTAAATTAAATCAAATATATGCTGTATTATCATCAACATAATTTAATTTAACATAAACTAAATATTTAAGAGATAACAAGATAACAAAAAAGGGAGTCAACAAATCCCCCTAAAAAATAGGGGGCGTTACCTATGACTAAGTCATTGGTGATGCCACCCCTTTTTTAGGTGGTGATTGTCTCCTTTTTATTTTATCCTATTATTTCTTAATAAATTGCAATAACTTTTATTGCAATAATATTCACCAAATTAATTCCAAATTAATTTATGAATATTTCAATCATGTCATTGGAAAGTATGTGAATCATATTGACAACCCAAACTAATTTGTAAATTACATTTCTAATTAATTACTTAATGTGAATCCAATTCACATTATTAATTAACAAATGTTATCTACAAAGTTTCTCTCTCTGATATATATTACAAATCACATTTATAATATATACAGATATTATGGATAGCACTATCCACGATCTGCTTTTCCATGATAATTAAATCTCATTTAATTATCTTGGACAATCATTCTCATAATATGAATCTTATTCATATTATACTTGATAATTAAATATCATTTAATCATCAAGACCTTCTTGCTTGGATACAAAATTCATCATAGGAATTATTCATGAACTCCTTCAAGAATAATGTGCTTTCTCAACAGATACTTGGAGATAAGGACATGACGATTGTATTGTTCCACGTATATGACTTGGATGTTGAGATCTCATCTCAAATCCAGATCTAATGGACCTCCCATAGATGCTTGATTAAATCAAGTCCATATACTTAATCTTCACATTGCATCTGAATCACATTTAGATCAATGTCCAACACTTGGACTAAGATCAAGTTACTTCTCTATTGAGAGGAGTCACTAAAATCTAGACATGTTTCATCACTCCCTCGGACTGGAAGCGTCATGGTTATACAGTCGTTTATGATCACATCACCCTCAGGTATTCCCTAATACCTGCACATCCTGCACACTGGAAGACCAATGATCAACCTGAAGATGAAGATCAATTTTACACTATCTTCTTCAGGGTTTGATCACCAAGTTTCTCAATCTTGGTCATTGGGATTTGGTATCGATCATATGCTTTCCCAAAGCATATATCATACCTTCAAATTCTTGACATGCTTCCAAAGCACGGCGACCATGCATGGAATTTGATCGGTCCCAATACCTCATGAGTGAGCTCATGTCTTCCGGTTCATAAGTGAACCTGTATGATCCCTTTGAGAGATCGTATTACTCATATACCCTTACATGCACACCAGCTCGTCGGTGTATAGACCTTGGTTAGGTCATCAACCTAATGGTATGCCAAATGTACATACTCAGACATATAGTAACACAACTGTCTCCAGTCAGAGGATGTGTGCCTATGCTGTGACAGCATTCAACATAGGACTTTGGTTATCTCGATCTCGCTAAGTCAACCCTTTGACCTAACTAATCAGAAACCTCCAAATCACTATTCCCTTGCAGAGGACCTGCATCAAGTGGTCGGTCAGATATCAGCCTATGTGAGAAAGGATTGCCATCTCCTACTCAGGCTGGAGATCATCTCTTAATAATCATTTGACGGTGCTTGATGAGTCCTCTATCTAACTCATTAGATATTCATCCAAACACCAGCCTCTATGATTCATTTAATGAATCAACAGTTATATGATTTTCAAGATGGCCATGGTACATAACCCTAATTGTACAGAGGGACCTTATAGTTCATTCATTCACTTAATTTCAGAAAGGGAGTGAACAATCAATAACTTTTATTGATAAAACATATTTATTACAATAACATTTATTGTAAGAATGGTTCGCCTCGAGCTCACATGGCTAACAATCTCCCACTAGTCCTCAGAACCATTCAGGAACAGTCCTTAAACCCATACTCATAACATGCTGGTCGAAAACCTTCTGTGTCAGAGGTTTGGTAAGAGGATCAACAACGTTGTCGGCAGAGGCCACCTTGGTGATGATGATATCACCATGCTTTTGAATCTCCTGAATGATGTGGTATTTCCTTTCCACGTGCTTGCTCTTTTGATGCCATTCGGATTCCTTTTCCTGGGCAATGGCTCCCGTGTTATCGCAGAGTAACAGGATGGGAGTATCAGAGGAAACTACGCCAAGCTCCAAGATGAACTTACGCAACCACACCGCCTCCTTTGCAGCATCCGATGCAGCAATGTATTTAGCTTCTGTTGTTGAATCCGCCGTAGTGTCCTGCTTCTTGCTTCTCCAGCTCACAGCACCACCGTTCAACATGAATACAAACCCTGATGTTGACTTTCGATCATCAATATCCGACTGGAAGTCTGAATCTGTATATCCCAAGACTTGTAGATCACCATCTCCATAGACCAAGATGTAATCTTGCGTCCGTCTTAGATATTTGAATATATTCTTCACTGCATTCCAGTGTTGCTCTCCATAGCAGGATTGGTAACGACTTACCACTCCCACTACAAGGCAGATGTCTGGCCCAGTACACATCAAGGCATACATTAAGCTTCCTACAAGTGATGCATAGGGGCATCCAGCCATGGCCTTCCTTTCCTCAATACTTTGAGGAGCCATCCCTTTAGACAGATGGATACCATGTCTTAAGGGGAGGAATCCTTACTTGAAACTATCCATGCGGAATCGTTCAAGAATCTTCTTAATGTATCCATTTTGTGATAATCCCAATATCCTCTTTTCTCGGTTTCTGATAACTTCAGGCCTAAGATGTAAGAGGCTTCTCCAAGATCTTTCATCTTGAAGGTATGAGATAGCCAAATCTTTACACTGGTCATCATTCCTGTATCATACCCAATGATAAGGATATCATCTACGTAAAGCACGATGAACACAATGGCGCTCCCACTATGCTTCTTGTACACACAAGATTCATCAGGATTCTGCACAAAATCATAACCCTTTATGGTTTCGTCAAATCTGATGTTCCAGCTACGGGAAGCTTGTTTGAGCCCATAGATGGATTTCTTTAGCTTGCATACTTTTCCATCCTCAACTATGAAGCCTTGGGGCTGCTCCATATAAATATCCTCCTCGAGGTATCCATTGAGGAAAGCAGTCTTGACGTCCATCTGCCAGATGTCGTAGTCAAGAGATGCAGCTATAGCTAACAGTGTCCTGATGGACTTAAGCATAGCTACAAGAGAGAACATCTCATCGTAGTCGATGCCTTCCCTCTGTGTGTAGCCCTTGGCTACGAGCCGTGCCTTGAAACTCTCTACTTTCCCATCAGGTCCCCTTTTCTCTTGAAGATCCATTTACACCCAATGGATTTCACCCCTTTGGGTGGATCCTCTAGGGTCCATACACCATTCTTATGCATGGAGTCAATCTCTGACTTCATTGCTAGCATCCATCTATCCATGTCATGATCTGCGAGCGCTTCATCAAATGAAGTAGGATCATTGTCAGTCTCACTTGATACATGGAATCCATACCTTTTAGGTGGTGCAACCACCCTCAAACTCCTTTGAAGAGGTATGGGTGTTTTATCTTCATTTATCTCTTCAGTTTCTGGTTCAGGAATCTCAGAATCCTCAGGGGATTCAATGAGTTCCTCTACTTCATTTTTGTCTTGACTTTTAAGGAAATCATCCTCCAGAAATTTCACATCTCTAGAGACAAAAACATTTTGGGTTTCAGGGTCATAAAGTTGATATCCAATATCATCTTTAACATACCCAATGAAGTAGTACTCACAAGTGCAAGATTCTAGCTTACTTGCGTCCACATTCTTCGCATGAACCAAGCAACTCCAAACCCTCAAGTGATTAACACTAGGTTTGGTTCCATACCAGAGCTCATGAGGAGACTTAGGCACAGATTTGCTAGGAATCTTATTCAGGATATATATTGCAGTCTCTACTGCATATCTCCAGAAACCAAGAGGTAAACATGCTTTGCTCATCATTGAACGAACCATGTCCATGATGGTCCTGTTGCGTCTTTCAGCAACACCATTAGGTTGGGGAGTTCCAGGGGGAGTGAGATTGGAGACAAATCCATTCTCTTTAAGGTATCCCTTGAATTCATCAGAGAGGTACTCGCCACCTCGGTCAGATCGAATCCGTTTAATCTTCTTATCGGTTTGGTTCTCGACCAAAGCCATAAACTCTTTGAACTTTTCAAAGCTTTCAGATTTATGACGTAGTAGGAAGATTGTTGGACATGCGAGCCCACGACGAGCCATTATGCAATAAATGTTATTGCGAATATCATTCCCTGATCTGAAATGAAGAATAAAGAATTTGCATAATAGGTCCCTTAGTACAATTATGGTTGTGTACCATGGCCATCTTGATGATCATACATTTGTTGATTCAAAAATTGAATCATAGAGGATGGTGCTTGGATGAACATCTAATGAGTTAGATTGAGGACTCATCAAGCACCAACAAATGATTGTTAAGAGATGATCTCCAGCCTGAGTAGGAGATGGCAATCCTTTCTCAGTTAGGCTGATATCTGACCGACCTCTTGATGCAGGTCCTCTGTATAGGATTAGAGATTCGGAGGTGTTAGATTAGTTAGGTCAAAGAGTTGACTAAACGAGATCGAGATAACCAAAGTCCTATATCGTATGCTGTCATGATATAGGCACGCATCCTCTGACCAGAGACAGATGTGTTACTATATGTCTGAGTATGTACATTTGGCAGACCAATAGGTTGATGACCTAACCGAGGTCTATACAACGGCGCTATGGTGTGCATATAAGGGCATATGAGTAATATGACCTCTCAAAGGGATCATACAGGTTCATTACTGAACTGGAAGACATGAGCTCACTCATAAGATATTGGGAAGATCAAATTCCATGCACGGTCGTCTCACTTTGGAAGCTTGACTGAATTTGTAGGTTTGATATATGCTTTTGGAAAGGATATGATCAAGACCTAGGTATGATATATGCTTTTGGAAAGTATATGATCGATACCGACTCCCAATGATCGAATGAGAAACTTAATAATAAATCCCTAAAGTAGACAGTGTAGAATTGATCTTATACTTCGAGATTATTCTAGGTCTTCCAGTATGCAGGATGTACATGTATTGGGAATACCTGAGGGTGATGTGATCATAAACGGTTGTATAACCATGACGCTTGCATTCCTAGGGAGTGATGAAACGGGTCTGGATTTTAGTGACTCCTCTAAATAGAGAAGTAATCTGATCTTAGTCCAAATGTTGGACATTGATCTGAATGTGATTCAGATTCAATGAGAAGATTGGATTTGCTGTCTTGATTTAATTAAACATCTATGGGAGGCACGAGATCTGGATTTGAGATGTGATCTCAATATCCAAGTCACTATACGTGGAACAATACAATCGTCCTGTCCTTATCTCCAAGTATTCGCGAAGAAAGCGCATTATCCTTGAAAGAGTTCATGCATAATTCTATCGTTGATATATGTATCCAAGCATTGAGAAAAAGGATATTTAAATGTAATTTAATTATCATGATAATATGAATTTGATTCATATTACAAGGAGAGTTATCTAAGATAATTAAATGTGATTTGATTATCAAATATGTGAATAATGTGAATGTGATTCTTATTATTTGGGAACATGAGAATAGAGAACCAAGATGATTAAATGTGTTTTAATTATCATGGATATAAATAATGTGGATAGTACTATCCATATTAATTATATATGTTATAAATGTTATTTATAATATATAAGAGAGAGCTATTTGTAATTTACATTTGTTAATTAAATGTTAATGTGAATTGGATTCACATTGAACATTAAATTGAAAATGTAATTTGCATTTTATTTTGGGTTGTGAATGTGATTCATAAATTTCTAATGGCAAGATTGCAATGTTCACAAAATAGATTGGATTTATTTTTGTGAAATAAATTACAATAAAAGTTGTTGCAAATATTAGAGAGAATCATGAGATAATGCAATCTCATGTAATAGGAGAGAGGCATCCACCTTCCATATAGGAAGAGTGGACGGCCACAATTCCCATAAGGAATGTGGTGGTCGTCCACCCTCCTTATGGAAAGGAGGCTTGCCTCCTTCCTATTTCTCTAATGGAGATTGATTTAATATAAATCAAATTATATTCAATATATATTTGATTTTATTAAATTAATTGTTGTTGGTTTTTACCAACACAAATCTTGACCATTGAAAGAAACACAATCAATGAGAGCCATTGGATTTGTGTTGTCCATGGATTGAGATCCATAGATCCCAAAATATTATAAAAGAAGAGGCACCCCTTTGCTCTTCTTTACACCAAGAGAACATAAGTCTCTCTCTCTCTCTTTCTCTCTACATGCCTACTCTCTCTCTCCCTCTCATGGTCGTCCACCATGGATGCCCTAGAGAGGTTCTCCATCGCCGCAGCGTCGTCGTTATACTGCCCGATCGTCTGCTCGTGGATCTCCGTCTCCTTCGGTGCGCCTCGCTCGTGAAGAAGACGTCGAATCTCGTGTGTCGAGATCAGGAGATCCACCGCTTGGATCATCAACATGGACTGCGAGAAGCACTCGATTCATCCCCGCGCTCGCAAGCGTCTCCTCCGTCGGATCGGACTTGAGACAGGAGGTCTCTTCGTTTAGAGACTCGATCGCAACCACGCTTCAAGAGGTAATCCTGCTACTTGTTTGTGGTTTAGACAAAATGATCTGAGAAGTGTTCTTGGATCATGTGGTTTCGTCGCATGATTTTTTTTAAATTCCGCTACATCGAGCAACTAGTGCGACTAGTCGCTCCTCGTCGTATTCGATACGACGCTCACGCTTCCGTGATGCGCTTGAGGTTTATCCCATATCCTACAAGTGGTATCAGAGCCTTAGGTCGAAGGTTTTGGATACGATCCATAAAACCGAAGGCGACTTGGTTTTGTTAGGGTTGCAAAAGTTTTATCGTATTTCATTTTCGCATCTCTATTTAGTGTGAATTTTCGGCCCTATTTAAATTGTTTAAACACGAAAATAACACAATTTTGTTCCCCATTAAATAAGAAAATCATAGGATCTGAGTTTACGTACTTTGGATTCCGTTTGCTCTAGATATAGTCGTTTTAATGAACATGTATTCACTGTTACAGGAACTGTGAATCTTAACGTAATTAAGGAGTTAATTACTGTTTAGAAATACCTTGAAATGCGTGCAAATCACATAGATTCTGTTGTAAATCGAATTAGCAAACTTTGGAAATTTACTTTGCTTAATTTGGATTTAAATTGATTAAGATATGCTAATTTTAGTAAGTAAGGATCACTGCTGAAATTACTTTCCTAATCAAGAACCATGTGATTGTCAATTAGTGAAATTAATTGTTAATTTCATGAAATAATTATGGAAATTATTTGAGAAATATTTAATGATGATTATTTCCTTAATTGACTTGGCTTCAACCAATAAATTGATTAGATTTGATCTAGATCAAAATTGGAAACTTAATCAACAAACTCCTTGCTTGAATAGGATTGGGAATTTGTCTAGAAAATTTCCTTATAATAAAAAATGTTTTGATTATTACTATATGATATAATTTCGGTTGAAGAACCAATGATCATCTAAAGTACAAAGTGATTGACTCGGCATTATTTTTTCCCGAGGCGGATATGGTGTCTAGTCGGGGATCGTTGGGGTAGCGGGTTGCAACGTATGCGGTCCGTCCCACTCCCACCGGTACTAGCCATGACAGCGGGTAGGGAACGAATGATGCCTGAGAGATCATGATGTATTTTTCTAATTATTAAAATTCGAATTAATACTATTTTGAGATAATACCATATACTCAAGTAAAATCAAGTTTGTTGATTGAATTGGATTGAAAATTAATTTAATATGATTAAGTTAATTATATCCAATTAAGAACACTCTATTATGAATAGAGTTATTATTTTCCTTGAAAGAATTAATCGTAATGAATATGATTCATAATGATTAATTAGAATTTGAATATGATATTGAGGATCACATAAGTGACATCCATGGTCTCCCGTCAAGGCGAAGGGTTCCGTCACCAGATATTGTATGTAGGAGACGCCTGTCCGAAATGACAGCTCCTGCATACGATCCATTTGGATCGGGCTCGTCGCTTCTCGAAAGATAAGGACGTATGCGTAGTGACCCCAATATCGGGTCCTCATATTATTGGGGCGATATTAGATTGCACATAGCGAGTTGTATTCCTGTTGACGGTTGGTTCAATTAATGACGGGTCAACATCACCTTAGGGGTGGAGGTCCCGGGTGTTAAAGACCGAATTGGGAGATGCAAGTTGGACTTGCAAGGCGGAATGTGTTCCCGCTTCTTTTTATCCGAGTTACAGGTTCTCATATTATTGGGATGTAACAAAGATAAGGAAGGAGATCCCAGATCTTGCTTGAGATATAATGGTAAGTATATCTCTTACATTGAAAGTGATTAAGGGATTGAACTTTCATTGTTGACATGGAAAGACAACTTTGATATAAAAATTCCTAAATCAAAGTAAATTATATATTTATATATGTTTATGCAAATTCCTTATTTCAGATAATCCTTCTTTAATCCCACTCAATGTTATACTCAATAATAACCAGTGGAATATCATGGATTGGACCTATGATCCAGATATTGTACTTGCAATTGGACACATAATGTATGTGGTTGCAATGTGCAAGTTTCCTCATAATAATGAGGAATGATGATTAAATAAGACAATAGGACTAAAACCCTAGGGTTTGTATGTCTCTATAAGTCTTGATCTCATCGAATGTACTTTTGAAGTGACATGTCAAATAATCCTTATAGAATCTAAGAAGATGTTCTGGCATACATATGTGCTCTTGACATATATTCATGAATGACATGGTTCTTTGCATTATGCAGAATGGTGGCTCTATAGGAGATGATGTATTCAAAATGTTTGAGTACCTACCTGAACCTAAGTTTTAAGAGTTTAAATGGATGTAGATGCGATGAGTGTCATCAATCTACTATCTATACTCTAGTCATTCATGAAGCATCATAATATTCATATTGTATGAATTGAATGAAGCATGTATCAATGTTGAAATACCCTTATATTGAAATTTTTGATTTCAACCTAAGAGATCCTTTGTCTTGAGCAATGGTTGCTTATAGATAAAGGGAGCGCAGTGGAAGCATGGGTTGGACCCAAGTAAGAAGTATAGTCAAAGAGTTGACTTTATTTCTGTGACTTCCATATGGCATCCAAAGAGTTGGATGAATGCCAATACTGCAATATGTTGATGTGTTGATAGTATGACTGTCAAATCTATCTAGAATCCTTAGAGAAGGAATCGGATAGTACATCAGAATAATCTACATATAATCATTGAAATTGACTTACTTATTTGATAGGATAAAGTCTAAAAATTGTATCTCAATCTTATAATGACACTTGCAATTGGTTGCATATATATTAGAATATTAGAAATTTGATCTTAAGGTTTAATGGTCATCCATGTTGGAATTTATGCAATTGTTGAAACGATTTCCACCGGATGAATATACTTCATATTTTCAGTGGGAGAGCCCTTAGTCTTAGAGAATGTCTCTATGACCTGGATATTAAAATACAAACATAGTTTATTTCTAAATGTTGGAAATAAGCATGAATTCTGGAATAAACCTATCATAGAGAGTTATGATGGATATATTTCAGATAGTAATCTAACATCTAGTGGACTCCGCTAAATTAGAAAATTAATGAATGGTTCATAAGATTTCTAATACTGAAAATTAAACCTTTAAAGATCAATAGGAGGATAAAGATTATTTGACAATGATCTGGCATCATATTTTGGACATATGTCTGTTGATGAGATCAATGGACAAGTAAGAGATGAAACTTTAGAATGTCTAAAATTTCAAAACTTGCATACTTATGAATATTGTATTCAAAGTAAAATATCCAATACACCCTTCCTTGGAATGGTGAAAGATGTCAAGGTATTCAAGATTTCATACATATTGATTTATGTGAATCATCTATATCATAATAAATATTATGGATATGTGATATCTATTGACGATTATTTGTGATATGAGATTTCTTCTTGTTAGAGAATATTCTTTGTGGCTATTTATTATGAGAATATTCTATAGAGAATATGTTATAGAATATTCTCCCTTGAGCACCTATATAAGGATCGCCACACCTCCTGTACTCATTGAGAAAAGCAATAGAATATCCGCCCCGTTGAGGGCTTCTCCCGTGGTTTCATCCCGCTCCTCTCGGAGTAGGGTTCCACGTTAAATCCCGGTGTCCCTAATGTTTTCTTTATCTTTATTCTCTGATACGCTTCCGCGTTATGTTTTTCTACATGGTATCAGAGCGGGTCGATTCTTGAGGAATTTATGTTTATCTTTTATTCGAGATTCGATTTTGATTTAGGAAGATTGTGTTTAAGGTTTGTTCATCGATTGAGAAAGTTCTAGGGTTTCATAGAAACCCTAATTGATACTCGCAGAAGCATGCTCTTCTCCTACTGCAGATTCCCTCTAGCAGCGAGTCCCTGCAACTCCTCGGGAGGATATCTCTCTCCAGGCGATGTAGATCTGCACCCCCTTCCGGCCACGTCTCGTTCCAGGAAACGGGTCATCCGACTGCATATGATGAAGATTGGCCTTCAGCAGCACTACTTGGTGGCGTTCCTCCTTCTCTCTCATCACTTCGAGGCAGCACTCGGCGGTGATCCCAGCACCTCCAAGCGGAGGCTCCTCCCTCTCAAGCCCTTCGCGTGAGCCGCAGCTCCAGACCGCCCTCCACTCCTCGATATCTTGTTCCCAGACTTCCTTTAGCGGCAACATGAAGCTGCCCCCCTCGATATCAGATCACCGACGGTGCCAAGCTGCTCCTGGCGGCGCTCCTCCTTCGGCGGCACCCTCCATCGCGCCCGGCAGAGCCTAACGCAGGACCTCCACGCTCCTCCATCCGTGCTCCTGCTCCTGGCGGTGCGCCCTATTCCCCTGACTCATCCAGGCGCGCGACTTCCTCTCAACGGAGCTGCTCGGTCTCCTGGCGAGCCCTAGGTGCTGCACCCGCATGCGCTCATCTCCTTCTTGCGCGCGAAGCCCAAGGAAGGTGGCGATGCCCCCCAATCCCTCCAGCCCTCAAGCAGGCGCCGACCTCCAACACAGGCAGTAGCGATGCACGATTGCCCAGGTGCAAGGCCACCAGACGCTCCGATCTCTCGCGCGCAACTCATCCTCTAGCAACATCTAGCAGGCGATCTCGCCTCCTCCCATCTTTGGCAGCTGCTCCTTTAACGCGATGGAGGCGCGCCTATAGCGGCGGCGGTGGTGGTTGAGAACCCTCGAAGGGGCACCGACATCAAAGGGTTCTCGTAGGAACCCTAGTGTTATGAAGGCCCGATGGCCATCATCATTTATTTTTTTTAAAATGTAAGAAATTCAAGTGGGCTGAGTCAATGTTATAAAAAGAAATGATGAAAGCTCAACAGTGGGCTAAAAAAAGAAAAAAAAGGAGAAAAGAGGGGAAGAGAGAAAGAAAGCTCTTGGGTTGTTACATGTTTTTGGACACAAGTGGGTCGAGTGAAAAAAATGTGTTTCAAAAAAAATATATGGGAAAAAAAGAAAAAGGTGCGTACAAAGAAAAGCCGTACGTAAATTTGAAAAAAAAAGAATAGCCGTAAAAAAAATGTATCAACGGCTTATTAAAAAAATTGGTGGTTATTGAGAAAAGAAATGGAAATAACCAGAAAAAATATGTTTTTGTTTCTCCCAACTTGATGTTCCAAACTCTTAATTCTATCAAGTATGGGAGAAAGGGGGAGCAAGAAATGATATATTTTCAGGTCTTCTGACCATCACTCCAGCTTTCTACAGATCATCCGTCTTCACCGAGCATCAACTTCTTCGTCGAGGCGTATACTTTTTCTTTTACGACCCGATCAGTTCCTGCGCTGGACTTCTTCTGAAGCGATTCTTCTCCAGGCATGACAGAGATACGTTCCGGTGACCTGCTGATGAATCCACGTTTCATCATCTTTATTCTATCATTTTGGCCTTAAAAACCCTAGTAAATGCGTGTAAATAGCATTAATTCATGCATTTTAGCATTCATGCATAGGTGTGTAAATACTGTATAAAATGCGGTTTTTAGTGCCAAAATAATAGAATAAAGAAAAGAAAAGAAAAAGAATAAAATATTGTAAATATTTTATGACCCAAAACCCCCGAGACCTAGGCATCTTGATGAATAGGTCGACAAGGAATAAAGTAGGGGGAGATAAGGTCAGAAATACAGATAAAATACCTATACATTTTATACATTCTTTATACATTTTGGGACCTATTTTTGGTTCCACTTTTTATACATCAAATAAAGAAACTTTGTAAATGAAAGTTGTAGATAAATTAATAAAGAAAAATACAAAATTGATTTCACAGAAAAATAATGTACAGATAAAAAGTTATGGTCTGAATAAAAATCCAGAATGCCAACTTCCCAGACCCGTATCTCACAAATAAAAACTCCAAATGCAGCGTACTCACCTTTAATTGTATATAGAAGAAAATAATCTAATTAATGGCGGTGGTTTCGCATTTGGCGGAGCTACGGTTTGAAAGTTGACTTTTGGACCCTCATTGTATACTTGTACATATTAAAATATTCAATTTATTATTTATTCATTATTTTTATATTTTTATATTTTTACAATGTTGTTAATAATACTTATAATAATTATGTGCATTTAAATCAGAATAAAAACATAAATAAAATACAAATAAAAATACTTGTATATATTCAATACATAGATACATACTTATACACATACCTGTATAAACTATACTTATATTTTATTAATTATACAAAATAAATCAGAAAAATAAAATAAAAATATATTTGTGTCTATAAAAGTATTTTATAATTTTATAAAATCATAAATAAAAATAATAATATTAAAAATACCTAAATAAAAATAAAATACATTAATACATAGATATAGATACCTATAAGGGTATAAATGCAAACTTGTAAAAATATACTCCATAAAAATAAATAAAAATCACCATAAATTAATTCATAAAATAATAAATATTTTTTATTTTATAATCAAAAATTAATAAAATCGTTTACTATTTTTAAATGATTTTAGAATTATTTTTTCCAGGCTTTTTCCTGGTTGGTCCACGTGGACCAACCAGGGGGGTTGGAAAGTTGACCCGCGGTCAACTCTCTGACCCCAGCCTGCTGTGTGTCAGAACAAGTTTTGGACCATCTTCGCGGCTTTTTCTAGGACGATCCTTGCATCGTTTGACCTAGATCTCTTCTGGGATTTTTCTCCCCTATGATTGGTCATTCACGCCCACCTATTGTCTCGGGGATTGGATCAACGGGCCGCCCGTGATCTTGCCTCGAAGGTTGCTCCAGGACCATGCTTCAAAACCAACCCAAAACCCCCCTTTCACCTTTGAACCCTTCTTTGACCTTGCTGCCCCCTTTCTTCTTGTGTTCTGGACGGGAGGCCGTGACAGGGCCTCCTCCAACCATCCAGGAGGGACGCGCATGGCCGGGAGGTGCTTCCACCATCTCCGGCGGTGAGCCGCCGTTGAGGTCCAACCTTGGGTCTTTCAACCTTCGAGGTCTGTCTTTGTTGTGTTTTTTCTTGCACCTTTTTATTCTCAATAGTGTTAGGACCACCGCTCACCTCTCCATTTCGATTCAAGCGCCATTTACACAATCAGCCATTCCCTCGCCGGAGCTTGCTTCGGCGAGCACTTATTCGCATCAAACGCCAGCCATCCACCCTCGTTTTACTCTGGAACTCCTCCTGCTGCTGTGTGTTCATTTTTGCAGGGATCCTGGTGCCAAAGACCCCCACCTGGGGGTTGTTTTTGTTGACGCCCGTGCAACCTGAAGCCGTACTCCCCCGCCAACTCCGCAGCGGAGCTCCGGCCGTCTTCGGCCATTTTGAAGCCGTTGCCCACCTTGAGGAGGCTCCAGGTAGCTTTTGGAGGCATTAAGGAGGAGAAGGAAGCGTCGACCGTGGAGTTTTTGAAGCTTCAACGTCATTTGGGTCGTGTCCGTGCCGTGCTCGTCCTCCACGCTCCTGCGCCGTTGATCTCGACCTGTTCTTGGTGGCGTACAGCCACCGTCAGATCAGATATGGCCCCCGCCGTTTGATCGCAGATGAAGTTCTAATCGTGGCCGTTGGGACGCGAAGGGGTATCACCCTCCAGATTCGCGCCACGTGTTAAGTGGGAGGCCCGCCTCCGTTCGATCGCGCCAAGGCTGTGGGGATTTTGCAGGGTACACCCCAAGCAATTTTGCATTTAAATATTCATGCTAAAACATTTATCTGCCGTGTATAACTTTTGTAATATTTGCAACTGTGCCCCGCGCGTTTTTGTTAATTGCTAGACAACCCTTGCCAGACTCACGTGCTCAGCGCATGAGTTGAGGCATTTTTGTAGGATTAACCTTGGCTTTTGGGAAATTTGCATTTAGTCCGCGAATTATTTTATTAGTTAAAATCTTTCTGGAAATTTTGCGCGCAGGCCCCCTGGACTTTCTGCTAATTACACTTCTACCCCTGCACGCATGGTTTTTCTTTTTGTTGTTTATATTTTATGCACGCATCTAGAAAACCCCAAAAAATCCCCAAAAATCACATTACGTCTCTGTTACCTAGTAGATTAACGCTATATTTTTATTTTTCATAATTATTGCATTTTATTATTTATAAAAATTCAAAAACACCTATTTTCAGCACTGTTTGCACAAAAAATTACTAAAAAAATATAAAAACTTCTCAGAAAATTCCCAAAAAAATATATTTTGTGTCTTTTAGTTAGTTTTAACTCCCAGCCAAAAATCATTAAAAAAATATAAAACCAAACTCCAAAAAATTGCAAAACTCTAAAAACCTTCATAAAAATTTATAAAATCCATAAAAAATCCAAAAATAGTATTTTCTTTTCCTAAATTTTCTTTGTTTCATTATCTTTCACTGAAAATTAAGTTGGAGAATTTTTGCCACTGATTTCTATTTTATTTCTCCATTTTAAGTTTCAGCCTTGCTTTTTGCCACTGTTTGCTTTATTTTGATAATTAAAAATACCAAAAACATTCTAAAAATTACCCAAAAATCACAAAAACAGTAAAAAAGTATAAAAAGACCAAAAAGACTTTATTTCCTTATTTTTGAGTATTTTTATCTATTTTTATAAATACCTTAGCTTGTCTTTTATTACCTTGTCTTTATTTTCCAATATTGAAAAAGAAAATATAAAAAAATATATATAAAATATAAAAAGAAAATACAAAATCAGTAAATTAAAAATCAAAATACAAAAATATAAAATTAAAAATTAAATAAAAAAAATATAAAATTAAAAACCCACAAAAAAATAGCATAAATAGACTCTTGATCACATTCACACACTTTTGTGCAATTTTGCCCCGTTCTACCTGTCTGCTCCCTGTGTTCGACCTCTACAATACTTGCACTATACACATCTTTGTTGTAGAGTTATAATAAATTTTAACTCCGCACATTTACTTTCATTGCTTGATTTATCTGTTGTGGGTTAATTGTTGTTTGAATCACGGTTTTCGTCGGAGGTCAAATCAGCGACTGTTGACTCGCCTTGTGAGTCGACACGACCTCTGCGATATCCGTGTTCAACACCTGCAGGCACGACAAAGATACGTTCCAGTGACCTGATATCGCAGCGGTTCTACAGGCATGACAGAGATACGTTCCGATGTCCTGAAAGCCACAGGCCCGTCCTCGAGCGAGGTCTTCTACCAGCAGCAGACATATTCTTCTTGTGATGTATTGGGTGAAGATGTGATGTATACTTTCTTCTTGTTGCAAGCTGCAGCTTTCTCAGCTCCAGCTTGAGGGGGAGTGTTAGAGAATATTCTTTGTGGCTATTTATTATGAGAATATTCTATAGAGAATATGCTATAGAATATTCTCCCATGAGCACCTATATAAGGATCACCACACCTCCTGTACTCATTGAGAAAAGCAATAGAATATCCGCCCCATTGAGGGCTTCTCCCATGGTTTCATCCCGCTCCTCTCGGAGTAGGGTTCCACGTTAAATCCCGATGTCCCTAATGTTTTCTTTATCTTTATTCTCTGATACGCTTCTGCGTTATGTTTTTCTACACTTCTCTTCACTAAGAAACCTTTGAAATGTTCAAAGATTCCACAATTTTGGTTTAGAACCAAAGTTTGAAGAAAGATGAAATGAATTTGATCTAACCAAGGTAGCTTGTACCTATTAGATGAATTCGTAGAATACCTTATGGAGATATGTCTTATCTCACTCCTCCTGATAAACCTAAACTCAATAGAGTTGTAGGGAGATAGAATTGATCATGTGTGACATGATTTGATCAATGATGTATTTTAGCATAATTACCTTTTAGTTTCCAGGTATATATGTAGTAGAGACTGCAATATATATCCTTAATATGGTTCCATGCATGTAAGCTGGAATCTAGCACCAGAGAGTGCTACTTCATTAGGAAAATAAAGGATGGTATTGGATACCTACTTTATGACCTTGAGATTCTTAAAAGGATATCATCTCTGATAATGTGATTCTTAGATGATGAGACTCTCAAGAATCAAGATGAAAAAGAAGTAAAGGAACTCATTTAATCTTGAGAAGATAATGGGGCTCCTGAAATCGGAAACTAAAAGAATAATTGAAGATGAAACACTAATACTTATTCAAGTAGGTTTTAGGATGTATTCCACGTGTCAGTTAAGTCTGAAAATGATCGGACTTCATATGATGAAGTCCTGAGGATCATGATATGGAAAGATGGATGTTAGCAATAAAAGTCTAATGTAGACTTCATATACAAGTATTGTGTATGGACCCTCGAGGATCCACCTATAAGGGTTAGACCCATTAAGGAGTAAATGGATATTCATAAGAAAGAGGGAACCTGATGAGAAGGTAGAGACCTTCAAAGAACGATTCGTAGCCATGAGCTACACACCGAAGAGAAGACATCGCTTGCGATGGGACTTTCTCTCCAGTGACCTTGCTTTAACCCATCAGAATATTGCTAACTATAGCTACAAAACTTGACTATGACATGTTCATGATGTGAGTCAAGATTGCATTCCTCTATGAATACCTCTCTAAGGATATTCATATGAAGTAGCTCTAGGGCTTTATGGTTGAGGAAAGCAACGTGTGCAAGATAAAGAACTCCATCTTCAGATTCAAATAAGCTTCTTGTAGTTGGAACATAATCTTTGATGAAATTATAAATGTTATGATTTCAGATAAAATCTTGATGAACGATGTGAAGCTTAGTGGGAGTGCCATTGTGTTCATCGTGCTAAATGTGGATATTATTCTAATCATTTGGAATGATATAAGGATAATAATAAGTGTTTTGTAATTTGGTTGTTCCATACTTTGAGATATGATCTCAAGGATACCTCTTAGATCTTAGTTCTGAAGTCGTTTAGAAGCAAAGAGAAGAAGGTATTGGGACCGTCACATTAGTAGTACACCTTGGACTTATTCCATTTTCGGAGAATTCCAAGAAAGGCTTCCTTCCCTTAATATATGGTAGTGACCTATCTAAAGGGATAGCACCTCAAAGAGTTGAGGATGTGAATGCAAACTGCTTGCCCTTGTGCATCAGTTCCAAGAAGCCGGATGTATGCTAAATGTGTACAAGAGCCAGATGTCTGCCACACAGTGGGAGTAGTAATCTGTTACTAATCCCACTATGGAATAAAACACTTGATTGCAGTAATAACAATATCTTCAAAGATGATGAAACTTAGAGATAGTGATCTCAAAGTCTTATCCTCAAAAGTTTAAGACCTTGTAGATAGTGATCTACAAGGGTCTTAACTGTTGATACATTAGGAGATAGAGATCTCTGGGAATAAACGTATTCTGACGATTAAAGACATACTGGTTATAATAATTATCGAGCTATAGTGTCAAGGACACTATAACAAAATTGAGTATTGGTTGCATAAGATGCAACATTCGCATTGGATGCGAGCACTGTTACTAGGGGAAATGCACGTGCCGTAAAAGGACTTGGCATAGTCTCTTGGGAATAGAGTGACTGATCATCTGACCTAGCTATTTTCTAAATAGCCTATGATTGTCACATTAGTGTGGGTTTAAATGATTAGACCATTAATATCTCTTTGGGCTAGTGGGAGATTGTTGGACATGCGAGGCCACGACGAGCCACTATGTAATAAATGTTATTGCGAATATCATTCCTGATCTGAAATGAAGAATAAATAATTTGCATAATAGGTCCCTTAGTACAATTAGGGTTGGGTACCATGGCCATCTTGATGATCATACAGCTGTTGATTCAAATATTGAATCATAGAGGCTGGTGCTTGGATGAACATCTAATGAGTTAGATTGAGGACTCATCAAGCACCATCAAATGATTATTAAGAGATGATCTCCAGCCTGAGTAGGAGATGGCAATCCTTTCTCAGTTAGGCTGATATCTGACCGACCTCTTGATGCAGGTCCTCTGCATAGGAATAGAGATTCGGAGGTGTCAGATTAGTTAGGTCAAAGAGTTGACTTAACGAGATCGAGATAACCAAAGTCCTATATCGTATGCTATCATGATATAGGCACGCATCCTCTGACCGGAGACAGATGTGTTAGTATATGTCTGAGTATGTATATTTGGCAGACCAATAGGTTGATGACCTAACCAAGGTCTATACACCGGCGTATTGGTGTGCATATAAGGGCATATGAGTAATACGATCTCTCAAAGGGATCATACAGGTTCATTACTGAACCGGAAGACATGAGCTCACTCATTAGATATTGAGAAGATCAAATTCCGTGCACGGTCGTCTTGCTTTGGAAGCTTGACTGAATTTGTAGGTTTGATATATGCTTTTGGAAAGTATATGATCAAGACCTAGGTATGATATATGCTTTTGGAAAGTATATGATCGATACCAACTCCCAATGATCGAATGAGAAACTTAATAATAAATCCCTAAAGTAGACAGTGTAGAATTGATCTTATACTTTGGGATTATTCTAGGTCTTCCAGTATGCAGGATGTACATGTATTGGGAATACCTGAGGGTGATGTGATCATAAACAGTTGTATAACCATGACGCTTCCATTCCTAGGGAGTGATGAAACATGTCTGGATTTTAGTGACTCCTCTCAGTAGATAAGTAATATGATCTTAGTCCAAATGTTGGACATTGATATGAGTGTGATTCAGATTCAATGAGAAGATTAGATTTGCGGTCTTGATTTAATCAAGCATCTATGGGAGGCCCGAGATCTGGATTTGAGATGTGATCTCAATATCCAAGTCACTATACGTGGAACAATACAATCGCCCTGTCCTTATCTCCAAGTATTCGCGGAGAAAGCGCATTATCCTTGAAAGAGTTCATGGTTAATTCTGTCATTGATATATGTATCCAAGCATTGAGAAAAAGGATAATTAAATGTAATTTAATAATCATGATAATATGAATTTGATTCATATTACAGGGAGAGTTATCTAAGATAATGAAATATGATTTGATTATCAAATATGTGAATAATGTGAATGATTCATATTATTTGGGAACATGAGAATAGAGAACCAAGATGATTAAATGTGATTTAATTATCATGGATATAAATAATGTGGATAGTACTATCCATATTAATTATATATATATTATAAATGTGATTTATAATATATAAGAGAGAGCTATTTATAATTTACATTTATTAATTAAATGTTAATGTGAATTGGATTCACATTGAACATTAAATTGAAAATGTAATTTGCATTTTATTTTGGGTTGTGAATGTGATTCACAAATTTCTAATGGCAAGATTGCAATGTTCACAAAATAGATTGGATTTATTTTTGTGAAATAAATTGCAATAAAAGTTGTTGCAAATATTAGAGAGAATCATGAGATAATGTAATCTCATGTAATAGGAGAGAGGCATCCACCTTCCATATATGAAGAGTGGACGGCCACAATTCCTATAAGGAATGTGGTGTCCGTCCACCCTCCTTATGGAAAGGAGGCTTGTCTCCTTCCTATTTCTCTAATGGAGATTGATTAGATATAAATCAAATTATATTCAATATATATTTGATTTTATTAAATTAATTGTTGTTGGTTTTTACCAACACAAATCTTGACCATTGAAAGAAGCACAATCAATGAGAGCCATTGGATTTGTGTTGTCCATGGATTGAGATCCTTGGATCCCAAAATATTATAAAAGGAGAGGCACCCCTTTGCTCTTCTTTACACCAAGAGAACATAAGTCTCTCTCTCTCTCTTTCTCTCTACACGCCTACTCTCTCTCTCCCTCTCATGGCCGTCCACCATGGATGCTCTAGAGAGGTTCTCCATCGCCGCAGCGTCGTTGTTATGTTGCCCGATCGTCTGCTCGTGGATCTCCGTCTCCTTCGGTGCACCTCGCCCATGAAGAAGATGTCGAATCTCGTGTGTCGAGATCAGGAGATCCACTGCTTGGATCATCAACATGGATTGCGAGAAGCTCGCGATTCATCCCCGCGCTCGCAAGCGTCTCCTCCGTCGGATCGGACTTGAGACAGGAGGTCTCTTCATTTAGAGACTCGATCGCAACCACGCTTCAAGAGGTAATCCTACTACTTGTTTGTGGTTTAGACAAAACGATCCGAGAAGTGTTCTTGGATCATGTGGTTTCGTCGCATGATTTTTTTTAAAATTCCGCTGCATCGAGCAACTAGTGCGACTAGTCGCTCCTCGTCGTATTCGATACGACGCTCATGCTTCCGTGATGCGCTTGAGGTTTATCCCATATCCTATAAAGATAAATCTGTATAACGAATGGTCATCGATAAACGTCAAATAATATTGATATCCATTTCGAGTCGTTGTACTATAGGGACCACATACATCAGTATGTATTAGAACAAGAATACCTTCGCATCTCGTATCTTTGTTACGGAAAGGCATGACGGTCATTTTACCTCAAATGCAATGTTCACAGGTAGGTAAAGATTGGACCTGTAGAAAATCTAAGGGTCCATCCTTTATCAATTTATTTATTCTATCAACAGATAAATGACCAAGCCTGTGATGCCAAATCATATTCGAATGATTTCCATTCTCCCTAGATCTTTTAGGGTTTTTATTAGTGGTAGTGACATTCATGACACATTCATTAATGCACAATTCATAGAGTCCACCAGAAGTCAAAACACCATCCGCAGTAAATTTATCATATTGATTAATGACTAACTTATTATAGAAAAGGAAGGAATATCCATGTCTAACAAGCTTAGATACAGATATCAAATTCCTCCTGACTTCAGGTACATAAAGACACTCTTTAAGTACTAAGACTCGACTACTAGATAATGATAGTCGGCAGGTCCCAATGATGACTGCTGCAACACTTGCATTAGATCCCATCTGGATGACTATCTCCACTTGCTCCAGATTCCTAGTTTCCCGAAACAAATGCAACGAATTGCATACATGAACAGAAGCACCAGATTCTACAACCCAACTTCCTTCTCGTCCAACGAGAAATCTAGTTTCAATGATGAAAGTAGATTTCATACATGCTGGAGCTTTACCTTTGTCGGTAGACTTCAGGTACTCTGGGCAGTTACACCGCCAATGCCCCGGCTTCTTGCAGTGGTGACAACCATCGGTCTTTGATGAATCTCTATTTCATCACCTTTATTCTATCATTTTGGCCTCAAAAACCTCAGCAAATGCATGAAAATAGCATTAAATTGTATATAATAGCATTCATGATTCATTGTATTAAATGTACATTAAATAAGGTTTTTAATGCCAAAAATTATAGAATAAAGAGAAGAAAAGAAAAAGGAATAAAATATTGCAAATATTTTATGACCCGAACCCCGAGACCAAGGCCAGCATGGAATTGGTCGACAAGGAATAAAGTAGGGGGAGATAAGGGCCAATGCACAATAAATACTTCATTTATTTATTCATTTATTTATGCATTTTTGATACCTATTTTGTACATAATTATTTATTCATCAAATAAAAAAACTTTGTTCATGAAAGTTGTAGATAATAACGTAAATAAAAATACAAAATTGAGTTTGTGTAATAATAAGACTCAGTGTACATTTTATACACAGAATAAAAAGCCAAAATCTCAACTTCACAGACCCATATCTTGCAAATAAAAACTCCAAATCACCCAAACTCACCTTTAGTTGTATATAGCTTTCCAAGAGCTATTTAATAAAATTGGTTTCATAATTTTTGGAGTCCATATGCAAAAGTTAGGTTTTTGGCCCCCATTGGGTAACCTGTCTGATTAAAATATTCAATATATTCATTGTCCATTATTTTTATCCAATTTTATTTTTTGAATTTTGTGAGTAATGTATAAAATACATGTACATACTAAAATTAGACTAAAACTAAAAAAAGATTAATAAAATAAAATAAGCCTATGCAAATTAGTAGGCAAAATACCTATGACGAAGAATGTATATAAATAAAAGGGGAAAACACTCTTTAATTTTTCTCTTCTTTTATATTTTTATAATAATGTAAAGAATACATATAACCTATTAAAAATGCAAATCCAAAATAAAAATCAAGAAAAGACATTAAATAAATTAAGCACACAAAATACATAGGTAAAATACCAAGAAGAACACCTACACATACATATACCTATTTATTTAAAAATGAAAATAAACTCATAAAAATTAAATAAAAATACCTTTATACTCATAAAAATAAATTATAAATTTATAAAATAAGCCAATAAAATAATAAAACAAAATAAACAAATAAAAAATTAAAAGATACAAAATACATGTAAATACACACATATAAACTTTATTAAAATAAAGCCATAATAAAACACTTCGAAAAATTCAATAAAAATCCTAAATAAATACTACATGAAAAAATACACATTTTTTATTCTTTAAGGAAATTCTAAATCAATCATTTACTAGGATAAATAAATCAATTTCTAATCAAATTTTCTGTTTTGTCCTTTAGCGGCCGATGTGGACCAATGGGGCGTCAGCCCTTGTTGACCGCCTGGTCAACTGTCCCATCCAAGCTCTGGCATCTCTGAACCATCTTTTCCCTGGATTTCTTCCCTTTTTTACGGGCATCCCGTCCATCGATCGAGCTCGCTTCCTTCACAAGAATTGATCTCTGATCATCCATGATACCCGCCAATAACTTGGATCAATTTGATACTCATTGGATCATGCAATAATCGCCGGTCAAGAAGGCACCAGGCCAATGTCTATAAATAAGAAGCCCCACCCCCTTCCTCAAATTTGTCCAATTTTAATCCATCCAAAAGCCTCGATTTCGTCCCTGGAAGGTTCCTCATGACAGGAGGGGTGTTCCAGCACTTCGAATCGGCCGGAGGAAGGAGGATTTTGACGTGGCGGAGCTCCGACGTCCACCCTGCTCCCTGGTGGTCCCCAGGTATAAGAGCTGCTCTTTTATCGCTTTTTAGTTAGGTTTTAATGTCAGCTTTTAATTCCAGTAGTTAGTTTAGTCTTTAGTTAATCGGTGTAGCTTAAAATCAAAAATTCGAAGTTCGCCGGAGCTCCGCTCCGGCGACTTCTTCACCGTGATCCTGCCTGTGTCCGACCACCACGTTCATCCCATTTCAAACCCCATCGTATACTCCATCGATTGCCCATCTTCGTTCAACCCAGGACCTCTGGTCTTGGCGAATCGGAGCTCCACCTCTGCCGTTCGTCGGAGCTCCTCCGCCTCACTCCATTTCGCTGTAGAGCTTCAAAACCCCGGGTCGAGGAGGTAGCCCTCGCTCCCCTGGTTCTTCCTATGCAGGTCAAACGAGGGAAGAAGCCCATCTGGGCTCGATTCAAGCCAGGAAGAGGTTCCTGGAGGTCTTGTTCTTCATCGACCTCGTCCGAGCCATTCAGACCTCCAGGAGCCATGATGAGACCATCAATCGATGCGGAACGTCACCAACTACGAGCGGAGCACTTCAGATGCGAGGGAGACGCCCGGGCGAGCCAAAGCTTCACGATCGAAGCTCGCCGGGGGCGAGCTTCTTCCTTGTTCGTCCATGCACCTCCAGCGCCGTTAGATCAAAGGAGTCGGCCCAGATCGAACCAGCGCCATCAGATGAAGCACCGCATCAACCATCCGATCAGCGAGGCCAATCTAATCTCAGCCATCATCTGCGAACCGTCATCGGCCGACGAGAGAGCTACGCGTGGCAAGCGGATGAAGGGCAACCGTCGGATCGCGCGCCTATTAGGGGTAAATATAAGATACAACCCCCCGCCTTTTTGTACTTAGGTTTTAATTCTATAAATAAAAATCCCCGTTGTAAATAATTTGTAAAAATTGCAGAAGGACCCCTGACGTTTTTATATTTGCGTATTAGTCCCTCCGCGCCTCACGTGTAGTACCCACGTGAGGCGCGTGATTTTTGCACTTAAATCCTACCGGGTTTTATTAATTGTAAAATGGCCCCAAAAATAAAGTAAATGTTTATTTCTGTTGTATTTTTTGCATGGATGCCCCTGATAAATATTATAATTGCAAAAATGCCCTTGACCAGGCCATATATTTTTTGTATGCTTTGTCCATTTATTTTGTGCTTGATATTAACGTGAAAAATTTTGCAAAAATGGATATAAGCTTCTATTAACATGCTCTCACACGCCATATTTTTGGATTTTAATTTTGTTGTATTTTTGCATTTATTAAAAATCAAAAGCATGCCTTTTATTTTCTGTCTAGCTTATAAAATACCAAAAAAATATTAAAATACCTTGAAAAATTCCAAAAAAAAAATCCCTAGTGTGTATTTTCCCTATTTTAGTGTCAGTACAAAAATCCCTAAAAATCTCAAAAGGAAAACCTTAAAAATTAAAAAATACACAAAAACTTCAAAAAAATATATAAAATCAAAGAAAAATCACAAAAATATAAACTCAGTCCCTATTTCTTCTATATTTTATTATCTGTATCTGAAAAATAGAGTGGAAAATTTTGTGAATGTTGGGTATTTTTTATTCCTATTTTACTTACAGCCAGTACCTATTTCCCTGTTTTCTTTTATTTCAGCTTTTAAAAATACCAAAAACAAGTTGAAAAATACCCAAAAATCACCAAAAAAAGTAAAAAATCATAAAAATACCAAAAAGACTTTATCTCTGGATTTTTGACTATTTTTATATATTTTTATAAATATTATAGTACCCCTTTATATATATGTATATGTACTCCCTAGAAAAAAAAAGAAAAAATATATATCTTTATATACTTATATATATATACATATTTATTAATAGATAAAATCCTAAAATTAAGCAAAAAAAAGAAAAAAAATTATTATTATTTATACACACACACATATATATAATGTATGTATTATAAGCTATATACTCACCCTCTATGGGTATACATATATATTTATATATTTATATTCTATAAATTATATATATATTACCTAATTATATTATCAAAATAAAAAAATATAAAATTCAAAAACCCACAAAAATAGGCTTCACACATGGATGACTCTGTGATAGATGCACATCGTAGGCTTATGCATTTTTGTATTGCTCTCTGTGGTTCGACCTCTACATGCTTGTTCCCTATACATTTTATGGTAGAGTAATAAATATTAATTCACATTTTTGGACTTATTTTCTTCATTCTTTTATTGTGGGTTAATTGTTGTATAACCGATGTTCTGTGAGTGGTCGCCTCAGCGACAACATATTTTGACCCTCGCAAAATGTCAGTTATCAGATGGCGCCGTTGCCGGGGAGCAATGAGCATAGCCTAATTTATTTTGTCATTCTTGTATATATGTTTGATTTATCATTTAATTTCTGAGCAGCTATTTTTATTATCATTAATCACCATGCTCTATTGATTGATTCATTTATTGTGATTATTTTATATCTGCTCTATTTTGATTGGTTGAGCTATTCTAATGCAATCTTTTTGTGACTTTGATGCAAGGGCCCGCCACGCGAGGATGGCTTCTTAGGGAGCCAAGGCAGCCAAGCTTGGAGGAGGGTGGTCTTCACCGCATGACCACTTGGAGAGAGCATCAAGGAAGCAAGTAGATGGGGATTAGATAGGTGTAGAATATTTAGGATTATTTTTGTAATTTACGGTGAGAGAGAGATAATTTTGGCATGTAATTAAACAGGACTCTACTCTTCACAATGAGGTCCAGTGCCCGGGTGATTGTTCACCTGGGGGCCTCGTCGCGGCTTTTCGAGTTTTTCATCGCTTTCTTTTCTTTGTTTTCCGAAGTTTTGAGCTTTCCGCCTTTCTTTTACTTTGTTTTGTGTGCTTGGAGCCCCTAGATGTAGGTTGCTTGACTCGGTAGCTAGGTCCACACATTAATAAGAATGCATGTTCCTATAGTCTACTTCGTATAGATCTAGTCAAATTTAAAACAAGCCGTTATTTATCTCTTAGCCCTTGTGCCACAACGAGCCCTGTAAAGCGCTTTCTCCTACACTCAAGTGTGTTGAGAAGAGGAGGGGTGAGCCAAGACCGGACCTTCCGGGCTAGAGATGAATGAGCAACTTATGGTTCTTCACGTTAATAGCAGCTAATGTTTTGTGCCTTGCATACCGACATGTAGATAGGTTTAAAAATTCTGTTTTGCATACCGCATGGAGAGAGCTGGGATGCACTGTAAGTCTTCTAACTCAGCATGCATCATTCGGTTCAATGGTGAGATTTCCATCATGGAACCACTTGCATGGCTTTTCCGCTATCTCCCTCTGATTTTGAGCACCTAGGACTTAAATGAAAATCTACAAAAACGTTAGGCGCTGGTATGAAACAGACTCAAAAAAAAAGTGAAAACCCAAAAATTAAAACAAGGGGACTGCTAAATAAACTTTGACCTTAATTAAAATCTGTAATGGACTATCATTGTACCGGGTTCATAAAGCCCTCATTGTTTTCAGGTACCTTGGAGGGGGACCAAAACCCTACTCCCTAGAGAGAGTGCGACCCCCTAAGGATTAAAGCCAAAAACCCAGTCTGCAACTGCCTTGTGTATCGCTTGGATTTCCGAAGTAATGGCGCTTCTATCGTACGTAGGCGAGTAGGGCTTGGTCACCAATGATGACTCTCTGTTGTGTAGAGCATCGACCCTGTACGAAGTATTGAGCATAGGCCACGCCTTCACGGGGGTGTCTGTCTCATTGTCCTACGTCCGAGTAGGTTCTTGCATGCTCACGGTTGATTCCGTTGCGAGCGAGAACCGAAGTATTGGTTTCACCTATCGATTTCCTCTCTCTTTCTTTGGCTGAGTAGGGATCCAGGAAGGGTTACAAGGACTCCAAAAAGTATAGACTACAGGTTACACAGGAGGAGGACAAGTACGGGATACTCTTCCGGCAGTACTCTCGCTCCTATAGGGTAGCGTACTAAGGACTTGTTATAAGATATGCCTGAAAATCACAACTCTAAAAATGAAAAGATAATAAATAGCCGAGCTTTCACGGCTTCACATGGCGTGAGTTGGTGAACCCGATTTTGTATTGTGTTTGTATGGATCTAGATTAAGGTTCAAAGATCGAGTCCCGCGCCTTTGCGCACATTTTTGTTATTTCTCCCTTTGACCACCCCGCTCAACCGAGCCTCTCTACTGTTTTACACTCCTTTTATTCCTCGTTGACCATCGTATCTTTCATCCAACATCCGATCTTCTCTTGTGCTTCGCGAAGTTGATCCATGGATGGTTTCCGTCGGGACCATGCCGACACCCACATCGATTCCATGGACTCAACTCCACCAATAAGTTCGAGGCGATTCCCGAGAACCCGATCCGGACTTTGCGGATCGATCTCCAGACTCCTCGTTTTCTACCTTTCTCTTGGCCACCCAATAAACGGGGATCACTTTTGTCCCACTTTCGCCGTTGTGAAAGGAAGTCGATTACAGTCTACATCCTTTTCCGTTCACAACATGCTGGGGTTGACCTGAATTCCAGCTTTATCACGGTAGCTGAACATTAATTGCAAGCGATCTGATCAGGACTATCTCATTATGCATATAGAAGACAGTGCGAGCCCTGGAGACTACTCCAGAGTTCATCTCGTCTGACTCAGACCCTGACATGGCTCCAGGAGGAAAGGGCAAGGGTCAGCAGCCACCCCAACCCGAGGGACAGGTGCCAGATCAGATTCAAGTCAATGCACAGCTACTGGCATCTATCCAGGCCATCCAGCAGCAGCTGACCGAGCAGGCCCTCACACAGACAGCCTTCCAGGACATGTTGGATGATATGATGAACCGAGACGATGAAGGAGGAGGTAGAGGCAGAGGAGGCAGGGGAGGAGGAGGTGGAGGTGGAGGTGGTGGTGCAGATGATGATGTAGAATTTCCACCACAACCAAAGCCAACCCTGAAAGAAATATACAATCCGGGAGACAGCCAGATGACCGCGTGGATACTCATTCCACCGGTACACGCTCACTTTGAGCTGAAGCCCCAATTCATTGCCCTTCTCCCTGCATTTCATGGAAACACCAGCGAGGAGCCATACATTCACCTGCAGCAGTTTTCCCGCATTTGCCGTACTACTCACTATCCCAATGTCCCTCTGGACGTTGTCAAGATGATGGCTTTCCCCTTCAGCCTACAGGACAAGGCTCTCTATTGGTTCAATCATCTAGGGAAGGTTGTGACAACCTAGGAGGAGTTGAAGTCCGCCTTTCTACACAAATATTACCCTCTAGGTCGGCTCAACCAGATGTGAGCCCGTATCAGTAATTTCTCCCAAGGACCCCATGAGTCGATACATGAAGCGTGGGAGAGATTCACTGACCTGCAGGAGAAGTGTCCCCATCATGATATTCCAAAAACCAGCTTGGTCCAGCATTTCTTTGGGGGACTGAACATTGAAAGCCAAAGGCTCGTGGACGCAGCGTGTGGGGGTTCACATTTCAATAAGGATGAAGACGTAGTCTGGCAGATATTTGAAGAAATGGCCGAAGGAGAGGCCACCCTCTCTTCATCCAAGGCATATCAGAAGCATCCCCAGATCCTTCAAAAACAAGTGCACATGGCAGCGTCCAAGGAAGCAGAGAGAGATGAGAGCTCCAACCTCAGTATCATCGGGGGCCATCTCTCTAAAGTTGATATCATCGAAAAGCGATCACAAGATCTGGAGAAACTCGCTGTGATCGAGAGGAGGACCCAGAACCTGGACAAGCTTGATCAGATCAACAAGTACCTTGAACTGTTGGTGGGCACCATCAACTCTGTTCAGTCGGCTACACCATCGGAAGCTCTCGCTGAGAAGAAGGACGAGCAGCAACTGCAGCATCAGCCTCAGCCGTGCCAGCAGCCACCGGCATTCCAGCACGTGTACTATGTGCAGGCGCCCGACCAGGGCCCGCCGCAGCAGCAGATGGTCGTGTACCAGCCAGAGTTTCTCTCCGGACCTGATCTAGTCTTCCCACCACCACCCCTGATTCAGGAAGTGAACGGGGTATGGGCTACTGATGCACAACCGACCCGTCCTCCGGGACAACCCCAGGGTCAGCCATTTGCCAATCGACAATACCACCAACCTCAGGGTGGTCGTTTTGGACAATCCTCTCAACAGCACCAGCAGTACCAGCAGCCTCCCCAGTTTGCACAGCAATGGAGGCAGAATCATCCGTACCAGCAGCCGCAGTACCGCCACCCACAGCCGTATCATTAGTACGCGGCTGCCCCCTCTCAGCAATACCAGCAGTATCCTCCTCCCTCATACCAACAACTTCAACTTCCTGCACCACCTCAGCACCACCAGCAACAACCTCCACACCCATCCAATCAACAGCAGCGTGGTCTGCACGCTGAACCATCCGAAGTACCCCTGCGAACCCCACCATGGATTGTCTGGCCCAGCTTGTCAAAGGGCTAGCGGATATGACCAAACGGCTTGATGACCTGACCGCCACCCGAACTACCATTCCAGCGCAGGTCGAAGCCAACCCCAACAATTTTAAAAAGAAAGAGCAGGTAGAATGTGATGTCCTGTCCGTGTCTGGTAATGATATAACTATTTATTCTAATATTGTTACTCTCAAGAGCGGTAGGACCTTTCCTCCGCCTACTACCACAAGTGGGGTGAATAAAGAAACAGGCGGATCGTCATCTTCCGCATCAGCCGTGCCAGCTACAGGGGCGGGTGAGGAGGAAGAAGAAGGAGAAGCCAGTTCAGCCGGCGTGCCTTTCCAGCATCAATCCCCACAGAAAATACAAAAAAATCAGCAAAATCAAAATCAACAAAAAGAAGCCTGTAGCCGAAGCGAAGCCGCGCCAACATTGGATGAGCCCCAGCATTAGCCGATCCCTCGCCAGCCGATGGAGCAGACGCTACTCTTTTTGATCGCTCAGCAGCACCAGCATGTCAAGACACAGCTTGTACTCCTTTTTGTAGTTCGGATGTACAACATTCTATGGGCGATGATTTTTATGTAAATAAGAACTCTCATTTTCCTGTCAGTGATGTACATATTCCTTTTCCTCATGCAATACAAAAATCCAAAAAAAATGCAAAATGAAAAAAGGCATTGTCTGATCTAGGTGTTGTGGAAATTTTAGATAAATTGACTGTTGAGATTCGTTTGTTGAAGGCCGTGGAATACATGCCAGCTGTGAAGAAAGGACTGAAAGAGGCATGTACTAACAGGCGTCTCTCAACGCAAGAAAACAGACGCCGGGAAGTAGAAAAGCACGTACTCTCCATGGCCACTGTTGCTGCCATCAGCAACCTCCCGCGGAAGAAACAAGATACAGGAGCACCTCTGATCAGTTGTGAGATTTTTGACCAGGTCTTCGAGCGCACTCTCCTTGATAGTGGATCTTCCATCAACCTTCTGCCCTCGTCTATAATGCAAGAATTTGGGTTGGGACTGCTCAAGCATACACGCATGATCCTTCAGTTCGCTGACCGATCCGTCAAACGGCCCCGAGGTCTTTTGGAAGATGTTGTTGTTAAAGTGCAGGAGATGCAATTTCCAGCTGACTTTGTAGTCCTTGATATGGACTCCCTGCATCCTTGCTCCAGACACCGATCATCCTTGGCGGACCATTCCTTCGTACTTTAGGCGTCGTGGTTGATTACGGGTCTGACAAGATTACTTTTAGCTCGAACACCCAGCAGATCACGATAAACATGAACAGAGAGCCGAATGCCACAACTGATGAGAGCCAGGCAGCATCCGAAGAAGACTGTGATTTTATTGCAGAGATCAGAGATTCATGCTTGTCATTGGACGATCCATGGACCCGAGAAATCCTCATTCTTGAGGAGGACTCGAAAAGCGCAGTCAGCATATGCTCCGACGACTCATGGGAGACAGATTCTCATATGCAGGCGCATCTCTTCGAGCAGTCACTCCAGACCGAACAAGACCAGCTTAGCGCAGACCCGTTCGGCACATCACCAGGATCTCAACAACATGATGAGGATGGTGGCAGCTTCAAGGAAGTACATCCCACCACCAGCATAGTCTCTGAAGTGACAGATAAAGTGGACAGGTCAAAACCGGAACTCAAGCCACTTCCTGCAGGCCTGAAGTATGCTTTCCTTGCGGGTGAAGAACAAATGTATCTGGTCATCATCAGCAGCAGGCTGAATCCGGATCAGGAAGCTCGTCGTCTCGAGGTTCTAGAAAAGAACCGCAAGGCACTTGGTTGGAGCGTATCAGATCTCCGAGGGATAAATCCATCCTTGTGTTCACACCACATCTATCTAGAAGAAGATGCCAAGCCGTCCTGTGAATTCCAAAGAAGGCTGAACCCTAACCTTCAGGACGTCGTCATGATGGAGATAACGAAATGGTGTGACGCAGGCTTCATCTATCCCATCTCCGACTCAAAATGGGTAAGCCCACTGCATGTAGTTCCGAAGAAGTCCGGGCTTACCGTGGTTACAAACGACAAAGGAGAGGAAAGTTCCACTTGGTTACCAACATCCTGGCGGGTGTGTGTTGACTACCGCCGACTTAATGCAGCAACTAAGAAGGACCACTTCCCCTTGCCATTCATTGATCAAGTTCTCGAAAGACTAGCAGGCAAGGAGTTCTTCTGCTTTTTGGATGGGTACTCCGGGTACAACCAAGTGGCAATCGCCCCTGAAGATCAAGAGAAGACTACCTTCACTTGCCCGTTCGGCACCTACGCCTTCAAGAGAATGCCATTTGGTTTGTGCAATACACCTGCAACCTTCCAGAGATGCATGTTAGCAGTCTTCGCCGAGATGGTAGGCAGTTTTCTCGAGGTGTTCATGGACGACTTCTCTGTCTATGGTGATAGTTTCGATTCCTATCTTGGACACCTAGACAGAGTACTTCAGAAGTGCCGAGAAGTTAATTTAGTGCTTTCATGGGAAAAGAGCCACTTTATGGTCATAAAAGGTATTGTGTTGGGCCACGTCGTTTCCAAACGTGGCATGGAAGTCGACCCAGCGAAGATGGATGTCATTTCAAATCTTCAGCCACCTCAGTCAGTGAAGAATGTGAGGTCATTCCTGGGGCCTGTGGGATTTTACAGACGATTCATCAAGGATTTCAGCCGCATTTCCCGACCTCTGACAGAACTTTTGTGCAAGGAGACTGAGTTCATTGTTGATCAGCAGGTTCTCCTTGCTTTCAATTAGTTGAAGGAGCTCATCACTCAGGCTCCGATATTACAATCGCCCGACTGACCTCTTCCCTTTAAGATAATGACCGATGCGTCAGACTTTGCAGTCGGGACGGTTCTTGGACAAAGGAAAGACAAAGCGCCCTATGCCATTCACTATGCCAGCAGAACATTAGATGAAGCACAGAGGAATTATAAAGTGACAGATAAAGAGTTGCTGGTTGTGGTGTTCGCCCTCGAGAAGTTCAGATCTTATTTGTTGGGCTCAAAAGTCACAATTTTCACATACCACTCTGCTATCCGGTACCTACAGCAGAAGAAGGATGCCAAGCCAAGACTGATTCGTTGGATCCTTCTCCTCCAGGAATTCGATTTGGAAATCAAGGACAAGCCTGGAGTCCAGAATGTGGTAGCAGACCATCTCTCCAGAATAGAGCAGCATGAGCCTCCTCTGAATAGTGCACCTATCACAGAAACCTTTCCTGACGAAGCCATCTTAGCAGTGGATTCTCTTCTGTGGTATGCAGATATAGTCAACTACCTCGCCTCTGGGGTAACACCAGCAGATTGGACGAAAAATCAGAAGAACAAATTCATGTCGACCATCCGATTCTACCAGTGGGAGGATCCTCTTTTATTCAGGGAAGGAGCAGATTGCATTTGGCGTAGGTGCATCCCTCAGATGGAGCAATCAAGTGTCCTCGAGCATTGTCACTCACTCGAATCTGGTGGACACCATTCTGGAGATAGGACGGCAACAAAAGTACTTCAGTGTGGCTTCTGGTGGCCCACATTATTTAAGGATGCTACAGAGTTTGTCAAAAGATGTATTGACTGTCAGAGGTTGAAAATATACTTACTGCCAAAGATTCAATTCCCCTGCAAATCATTCAAATAGCAGATGTTTTCGATGCATAGGGCATTGACTTCATGGTACCTTTTCCTAACAGTCAAGGTTTTGAGCACATCCTTCTTGCCATCGATTATGTGAGTCGTTGGGTTGAAGCTATCCCCGCTCGAGCCGCTGACAGCCGAACAGTATGCCAGTTTCTGAAGAAGAACATCATTTCGCGGTTTGGGATACCGAAAATTCTCATATCAGACAGGGGTAGCCACTTCATTAACAAAGAGGTCAAGAAGTTAACGAAGGAGTACGGCATCGATCATCGTGTCGCGTCTCCTTACCATCCTCAGACCAATGGCATGGTGGAGCTATCAAACAGAGAAGTCAAGACTATACTGCAGAAACTTGTTAAGCCAAACAGGAAGGACTGGTCTCAACTCTTGGACTCGGTTCTATGGGCTTACCGAACCGCCTACAAGTCTCCCTTGGGCATGTCGCCCTATCGTCTTGTATATGGAAAACCATGCCATCTGCCCGTGGAATTAGTTCACAAGTCGTTATGGGCAATCAGCAGTTGTAATTTGGACTCACACAAAAGCGGTCAGAAGAGAAAAGATGATCTGAACCGGCTCTTGGAATTCCGAGACTATGCATACGATAAACCTTGATGTACAAAGAGAAGGTGAAACGCTGGCATGACCGGCACATCAGACGAAAGACCTTCGATGTTGGATAGAAAGTGTGGTTATTTGATGCAAAGTTGCGGATATTCCCGGGTAAATTAAAGAATAAGTGGACATGGTCATTTAGAGTTTGTGAAGTGCGTAACAATGGAAGTATTGCAATATCAGAATTGTCCCCTGATGCACAGCCCTTCGTCGTCAACGGCCAACTCCTGAAGCCTTACCTTGAACCAGATGCATTCTTGGCCGTTGTAGACTCCATTCAGTTAGTGCACCACGAAGACATTTCCACAACCGCTGCAGCATCAGAAGATTCAGACGATGTACTCCAAGAACTGTTTATCTGATTTTCTTCTTTTCTTCTTTTCCTTTTCTAACTTCTTTTTGTATCTAAAAGGTGCTGCCCTTGTAGACAGTTTTCTATACTTAGGACGTACTTTGTCCTAAGTATAGGGGGATGTGCACCCCGAGTTTTTCGTTTCATTCCGATCCTCTCCATTGTCTCCTCTTCTTGTCTATACTTAGGAGTATCTTACCCTAAGTATAGGGGGAGACAATCTGAGTATGATCTGTGTATTCCCACCCTTGACCCTCCCCGCTTTTTGTACAATCTGCTATACTTAGGATTACTTGATCCTAAGTATAGGGGGGACGGTCGACTTCTCATTCATTAATTTCATTTCATTTATATTCTTTAGATCTGTCTATACTCAGTACGAGTTATGTCTTTGCTTCTCCTTTCGATCTATGAGGACATAGCTCAAGCTAAGTACAGGGGGGTCGTATATACCATGTATATACTATAAGCCATAACTCATACTGAAAAATTAAATATATAACCCTAATATAAAATATAATGTAAAAAGTAGTCCTATAATAATAAAAGATGATTATGAGCTCCTCAGGCTCTTTGTATTTGTACTGATTATTAAGTCAGGAAAATGTTTTGTGAAAGAAAGATCTCTTTGAAAAATCTTGTGAAAATTGTTTGAAAATTGTGTGTACAAATATTCAACCTTTGAAAAATCAGTTTTGTATGTAAAATTTATTTTCTTTGAGTGAAATCAAAATGTGTGAAAATCAGTGTGCAAATAATTGTAAAAATTTGATTGTCAAAATTATTTTGAGAAACCTATCTATGCTGTGTAAAACCTTTGTAAAATTATTTTCAAAGACGTGTGCATGTTTGCAAAATTATTTTGGACTAGAGTTCTCAAAAATCTTTTGAAAAGGATTCTCGAATAAGTCTGAGGAGTCTACACAAAAATCTCTCATTCGTAAATAAGGAATAATCACAAATAGAACTTATAAAAACCATATTGTATAGCAAATACAGTTTTTTCTTCTTTTGTATATACTGATTAATAAATCAGGGTCAGTACCTATACAGTAGGATTTGAAAAATAGTGTGAATTGTTTGAAAAATTTTTGCTGTGAAATGTTTTCAACTTGTGTAAAATTGTTTGGATTGCAAAACTTTTCTTTGTGTGGAATAAAGGGTTTTAAAAACCTATGTGCAAATGTTTTGAAAAATGTTTGTCAAAATTATTGTGAAAAATGTATATATAGTGTGAAAAAGCTTTGCAAAAATAGTTTTCAAATGTGTGTAAATGATTGCAAAAACTATCGTGTACTATAGTCTGCAAAATTATTTTCAAAACTAGAGCTGAAGAATAAGAGCACTAATACAAAGACTTGTAAATCAGAAATAAAATGCATAAAATTCTTTCTGAACAACCGAAATAAACTACTCCATTAAAACCTGTAGAATCTTTATAAATCCATACATTTTGTAAATAAGGTGGTACGCCCGTGTAAATAATTGTATGTACCTTTTTGTATGTGTCAAGATTTTAGTTGCAAAAATTTCTTTGTATAAAAAGATTCTTTGATTCTTTTAAAATTCTTTGTGAAAAATTTCATCATTCATTGTGCATAGCATAAGCATACCATTCATATTCTTTTTGAATGAGCTTGATGATTGAATCAGTCCAATAAAGTCTCAAATTGGAGCTTGGTTAGACCTTACCGCACCTAACTGCGCTGGAGCCTTTCGGGAACTAGGTTTAAGGTACTTCAGGTCTATGCAGACTTAATTCTTTGAGAAATCAGGGCTGGGTTCAAGTCACCTCAGTGGACTAACTAGAACTTTTCGAGACACACGTATGACTCTTGCCGACCGGGTCCTAACTTGGACACTTGCACCTTTCACTTGGCTCAACTCAGTTGGAGTGGTGAGGGGGTTGGATTTGCCGGTCTGAGACGCACACGGGTGGAAACATTCGTCCTCGTCTAGGGAGAGAAGTGCACCCCAACCTGGTCCAATAGCAATGAGGTCTAAAGACAGGAGATTGTGGATTGCGATAAAGCTTCAAAAGAGGGATAGTCTACTGGCTCAAGAGGGAAAACTCCTTATGTAAATGATTCTGTGCATATTATTTCGAAAAAAAATGGTCAGGCCTGTACAAAAATAAAATGCATGCAAAGTATGTACAAAGTCAATAAGCAAGCTTGAGTTCCAAAGACAAATATGTGAGCCTGCAGCTGGATGACTTGACTACACTGGTCTTGCATTCCAGGATAGGTAGCTACACTGGCTACCGTCCATTCTTCTCTTCACCCCCTCCTCTTAAGCTGGTTGCCACTTGAACTTAGAAGGGAATACCCTGCTCCTCGAGGAAAGAGCTGTTGGATTGGGGAATCATTGGGTTGTCATTCTGGAGAAGTCAGTTCCTTTATCATTTCAGTTGGGGAGAGCCACTATCACTTACACTGTACAAGTCAGCTTCATAGTTATAAGGGTTTGCGTATGATGTAGACCAGTTCTGACCAGGCTATTGAGGTAGGTTGAACCGAGTTCAGTGACTATCGAAGACTGTTGTATTTTAGAGCTGGTTCCCGACTAGGTTCCACACATATCTACACCCAAGGTCTGATAGGAGCTCCAAATTCAGATTTTATAAAGACATGCATTGCACTGAAAGCACCCCTATTCACTCTATCCTTCTTTAATTGTCCTTTTTCTTTTCTTTATTCTTTTTATACTTATTGCATAAGTGTTTGCTAGGGATTAGCAAAGGCAAGTATAGGGGGTGATGAATCTCCATTTCATCACCTTTATTCTATCATTTTGGCATCAAAAACCCCAGCAAATGCATGAAAATAACATTAAATTGTATATAATAGCATTCATGATTCATTGTATTAAATGTACATTAAATAAGGTTTTTAATGCCAAAAATTATAGAATAAAGAGAAGAAAAGAAAAAAGAATAAAATATTGCAAATATTTTATGACCCGAACCCCGAGACCAAGGCCAGCATGGAATTGGTCGACAAGGAATAAAGTAGGGGGAGATAAGGGCCAATACACAATAAATACCTCATTTATTTATTCATTTTTATGCATTTTTTATACCTATTTTGTTCATAATTATTTATTCATCAAATAAAGAAACTTTGTTCATGAAAGTTGTAGATAATAATGTAAATAAAAATACAAAATTGAGTTTGTGTAAAAATAAGACTCAGTGTACATTTTATACATAGAATAAAAAGCCAAAATCTCAACTTCACAGACCCATATCTTGCAAATAAAAACTCCAAATCACCCAAACTCACCTTTAATTGTATATAGCTTTCCAAGAACTATTTAATAAAATTGGTTTCATAATTTTTGGAGTCCATCTGCAAAAGTTAGGTTTTTGGCCCCCATTGGGCAGCCTATCTGATTAAAATATTCAATATATTCATTGTCCATTATTTTTATCCAATTTTATTTTTTGAATTTTGTGAATAATGTATAAAATACATGTACATACTAAAATTAGACTAAAACTAAAAAAAGATTAATAAAATAAAATAAGCCTATGCAAATTAGTAGGCAAAATACCTATGACCAAGAATGTATATAAATAAAAGGGGAAAACACTCTTTAATTTTTATCTTCTTTTATATTTTTATAATAATGTAAAGATTACATATAACCTATTAAAAATGCAAATCCAAAATAAAAATCAAGAAAAGACATTAAATAAATTAAGCACACAAAATACATAGGTAAAATACCAAGAAGAACACCTACACATACATATACCTATTTATTTAAAAATGAAAATAAACTCATAAAAATTAAATAAAAATACCTTTATACTCACAAAAATAAATTATAAATTTATAAAATAAGCCAATAAAATAATAAAACAAAATAAACAAATAAAAAATTAAAAGATACAAAATATATGTAAATACACACATATACACTTTATTAAAATAAAACCATAATAAAACACTTCGAAAAATTCAATAAAAATCACAAATAAATACTACATGAAAAAATACACATTTTTTATTCTTTAAGGAAATTCTAAATAAATCATTTACTAGGTTAAATAAATAAATCAATTTCTAATCAAATTTTCTGTTTTGTCCTTTAGCGGCCGACGTGGACCAATGGGGCGTCAGCCCTTGTTGACCGCCTGGCCAACTGTCCCATCCAAGCTCTGGTGTCTCTGAACCATTTTTCCTCGGATTTCTTCCCTTTTTTACGGCCATCCCGTCCATCGATCGAGCTCGCTTCCTTCACAAGAATTGATCTCTGATCATCCATGATACCCTCCAATAACTTGGATCAATTTGATACTCATTAGATCATGCAATAATCGCCAGTCAATAAGGCACCATGCCAATGTCTATAAATAAGAAGCTCCACCCCTTCCTCAAATTTGGCCAATTTAATCCATCTAAAAGCCTCGATTTCATCCCTGGAAGGTTCCTCGTGACAGGAGGGGTGTTCCAGCACTTCGAATCGGCCGGAGGAAGGAGGATTTTGACGTGGCGGAGCTCCGGCGTCCGCCCTGCTCCTTGGTGGCCCCCAGGTATAAGAGCTACTCTTTTATCGCTTTTTAGTTAGGTTTTAATGTCAGCTTTTAATTCCAGTAGTTAGTTTAGCCTGGCGACTTCTTCACCGTGATCCTGCCTGTGTCCGACCGCCACGTTCATCCCATTTCAAACCCCATCGTATTCTCCATCGATTGCCCATCTTCGTTCAACCCAGGACCTCTGGTCTTGGCGAATCGGAGCTCCACCTCCGCCGTTCGTCGGAGCTCCTCCGCCTCACTCCATTTCGCTGTAGAGCTTCAAAACCTCGGGTCGAGGAGGTAGCCCTCGCTCCCCCGGTTCTTCCTATGCATGTCAAACGAGGGAAGAAGCCCATCTGGGCTCGATTCAAGCCAGGAAGAGGTTCCTGGAGGTCTTGTTCTTCATCGACCTCGTCCGAGCCATTCAGACCTCCAGGAGCCATGATGAGACCATCAATCGACGCGGAACGTCACCAGCTACGAGCGGAGCACTTCAGATGCGAGGGAGACGCCCGGGCGAGCCAAAGCTTCATGATCGAAGCTCGCCGGGGGCGAGCATCTTCCTTGTTCGTCCAGGCACCTCCAGCGCCGTTAGATCAAAGGAGTTGGCCCAGATCGAACCAGCGCCATCAGATGAAGCACCGCATCAACCGTCCGATCAGCGAGGCTGATCTAATCTCAGCCGTCATCTGCGAACCATCATGGACCGACGAGAGCGCGACGCGTGGCAAGTGGATGAAGGGCAACCGTCGGATCACGCGCCTATTAGGGGTAAATATCAGATACAACCCCCCACCTTTTTGTATTTAGGTTTTAATTCTATAAATAAAAATTCCCGTTGTAAATAATTTGTAAAAATTGCAGAAGGACCCCTGATGTTTTTATATTTACGTATTAGTCCCTCCGCGCCTCACGTGCAGTACCCACGTGAGGCGCGTGATTTTTGCACTTAAACCCTGCCGGGTTTTATTAATTGAAAAATGGCCCCGAAAATAAAAGTAAATGTTTATTTCTGTTGTAATTTTTGCATGGATGCCCCTGATAAATATTATAATTGCAAAAATGCCCCTGCCAGGCCATATATTTTTTGTATGCTTTGTCCATTTATTTTGTGCTTGATATTAACGTGAAAAATTTTGCAAAAATGGATATAAGCTTCTGTTAACATGCTCTCACACGCCATATTTTTGGATTTTAATTTTGTTGTATTTTTGCATTTATTAAAAATCAAAAGCATGACTTTTATTTACTGTCTAGCTTATAAAATATCAAAAAATATTAAAATGACTCGAAATATTCCAAAAAAAATTCCCTGGTATGTATTTTGGCCTATTTTAGTGTCAGTCCAAAAATCCCTAAAAATCTCAAAAGGAAAATCGTAAAAATTCAAAAATACACAAAAACTTCAAAAAAATATATAAAATCAAAGAAAAATAAGAAAAATATAAACTCAGTCCCTATTTCTTCTATATTTTATTATCTGTATCTGAAAAATAGAGTGGAAAAATTTTTGTGGCTGTTGGGTATTTTTTATTCCTATTTTACTTACAGCCAGTACCTATTTCCCTGTTTTCTTTTATTTCAGCTTTTAAAAATACCAAAAACAAGTTGAAAAATACCCAAAAATCATCAAATAAGTAAAAAATCATAATAATACCAAAAGACTTTATCTATGGATTTTTGACTATTTTTATATATTTTATAAATATTATAGTACCCCTTTATATATATGTATATGTACTCCCTTGAAAAAAAAAGAAAAAAAATATATATACTCTATATACTTATATATATACATATTTATTAATAGATAAAATCCTAAAATTAAACAAGAAAAAAGAAAAAAAAAATTATTATTATTTATACATATATATATATATAATGTATGTATTATAAGCTATATACTCACCCTCTATGGGTATACATATATATTTTATATATTTATATTCAATAAATTATATATATATAACCTAATTATATTATTAAAATAAAAAAATATAAAATTCAAAAACCCATAAAAATAGGCTTCACACATGGATGACTCTGTGATAGATGCACATCGTAGGCTTATGCATTTTTGTATTGCTCTCTGTGGTTCGACCTCTACATGCTTGTTCCCTATACATTTTATGGTAGAGTAATAAATATTAATTCACATTTTTGGACTTAATTTCTTCATTCTTTTATTGTGGGTTAATTGCTGTATAACCGATTGATAACTCGGATTTTGCGAGGGTCAAAATAGTCCACACAAGGCGGGACTACAGTGTCGTTGAGCGACCGCTCACGAAACCCGAATTAATCAACAATTAACCCACGACAAATAAATCAAGCAATGAATGTAAATGTGCGGAGTTAAAATTTATTATAACTCTACAACAAGATGAGTATAGTGCAAGTATGTGTAGAGGTCGAACACAGGGAGCAGACAGGTAGCACGGGGCACAAGTGCACAAAATGTGTGAAAGTGATCAAGTGGCTACTAAGCTATTTTTTGTGGGTTTTTAATTTTATATTTTTTTATTTAATTTTTAATTTTATAATTTTGTATTTTTATTTTTAATTTACTGATTTTTATTTTCTTTTTATATATTATATTTTTTATATTCTTTTTTCAATATTGGAAAATAAGGACAATGTAATAAAAAGCAAGCTAGAGTATTTATAAAAATAGATAAAAATACTCAAAAATAAGCAAATAAAGTCTTTTTGGTCTTTTTATATTTTTTTTACTGTTTTTGTGATTTTTGGGTAATTTTTAGAATGTTTTTGGTATTTTTAATTAGCAAAATAAAGAAAACAGTAGCAAAAAATGCAAGGCTGAAACTAAAATGGAGAAATAAAATAGCAAACAGTAACAAAACTTCTCCAAATTAATTTTCACTTAAATATAATAAAACAAGGAAAATTCAGGCACCAAAATTATATTTTTAGGGTTTTTGTAGAATTTTTAGGATTTTTATAATGGTTTTTAGGGTTTTGTGATTTTTTGGAGTTTTCTTTTATAATTTTTAATGATTTTTGGCTGGTAGTTAGAACACAATAAGATAAGCAAAATATATTTTTTTGGGAATTTTCTGATGTGTTTTTATATTTTTTAGTGATTTTCTAATGCAAACAGTGCTGAAAATAGATGTTTTTGATTTTTAATAAATAATAAAATGCAATAATTATGAAAAATAAAAATATGCCATGATAATACCATGCAACAGGAAGCTTAATGCAATTTTTGTGGATTTTGTTGGGGTTTTATAGATGCATGCAAAAATTACAAGCAACAAAAAGAAAATGCATGTGTGCAGGGGTATTTAATGTAATATCACAAAAATCCGAGGGCCTCTGCGCAAAAATTTCAGAAATATTATAACTGAATAAAATTCTCGCGGACTGAATATTAACAGCAAAAATGTCCGGGCAAATCCTGCAAAAAGTCCAAGCCCACGTGCACAGCACGTGCCTGGCGGGGGCAAATCTGTAGTATTACAAAAAAAGGGGGGACAGTTTGCAAATTTCACCAATAGTTAAAACGACCCCTGAATGTTTGAGTACTGGTAAATAAAAACGGAAAGTGCGGGTGTAATAACGCAAAATTACCCACACAAAGACTGCAGATCGCACGGCTTGGGCGAATTCACTAACACGCGTGGCGCGATCTTAGGGGCCGATACCCCTTCGTCCCAGACGGCCTGGATTAGATGGCTTTGGATGATCGAACGGCGCTGCTCCTTGCCAATCGGACGGTGGCTGAACGCGAAGGAAGAACAACAGTGATCGGACGGCGCTGAGGGACTCGGGAAGAACAGGGTCGAGACTCTGCCGCCCCGAGCTTTGATCGGCGAGGTCGCGCGCTCCAGGCTTCCAATCGTTCAACAAAAACCTCCACGTCCTTCCTGGGGAGGTCCTTGAGCATTCGGCGGTGTCAAAATGGCGGAGTGAGCGTCGGTGGGCCACCGAAGGGCCGAGGAGGCGATGCGGCCCCAGCTACCTTCTCCCTCAAAAATCCAACTCCAGAAGGAGTCGTTTGACCCCTGGCACCTGCAGATGAAACACGCAAGCACAAGAAGGAGGTCCAGGGGCGTAAAGGTGTGGTTGTGCAAGCGAAACACGGAGGATGATGGATGACGGTGACTTGCCGGCGTGAACTCCGGCGATGGGTGAAGTGAATAATCGAGGCGCGATGAATGCGAATAAAAAGAGAGAAATAAAACTTACAGCCTTCAGATGGATTAGAAACAAGGAAAAAAAACAAAGAAAACTACCTCAAATGGGCTTCAAAAGCCAAGAGGAAGGGTACCTCACGGCCACGGCCGGAGATGGGTGGTGGAGCGCCGCTCCGGCCTTCGCCTGGCCTCGCGCGAAGGAGCTGGAGGCTCCCCTGTCACGGGAGTCGATCCAAAGCTCCACAGCGGGGTCAAACTTAGGTAGAAGAGGGTTCAAATTTCAAATGGGGCGTGAGGGGGCCCTTTTGAAACATGGTGGTTGGGCGTGATAAACGAGGCGATGGCGGGTGCAGTGTTGATCCAATGCTCGAGGGAAGCCTAGGGCGTGTATGCCCTATGGTAGGAGAACAGGTTTGTAGAAGACCGCAACATCAAATGATGAAAGGCGAGGCCTCGAAAAAAGGGCGAAAGAGAGCGAAAAATCCAATAAACTGACAAGAGCAGGGGGGTCAGACAGTTGACCGAGGTCAACTGTCAAACCCACCTGGTTGGTCCACGTGGACCAACCAGGGAAAACCTGCAAAAAAATGATTTGTTAATTCAAATTAAAATAGGAGATGATTTTATTAATTTTTAGTTATAAAATGAAAAATGTTTATTTTTTATAAAGTATTTTATAGTGATTTTTATTTATTTTTATGAAGTATATTTTTACAAGTTTGCATTTATACCCTTATAGGTATCTATATCTATGTATTTGAGTATTCTATTTTTATTTAGGTATTTTTAGTATTATTATTTTTGGTTATTATTTTCTAAAATTATAAAATACTTTTATATACGCAAATATATTTTTATTTTAATTTCTGATATATTTTATACACTTAATAAAATGAAAGTGTTATTTGTACAGGTATAGATACATGTATTATACCTATGTATTATAATATATACAAGTATTTTTATTTGGGTTTTATTTATGCTTTTATTCTGATTTTAATGTACATAATTATTATAAGTATTATTTACAACATTATAAAAATATAAAAATATAAAAATAATGAATAAATAATAAATTGAATATTTTAATATATACATGTATACAATAGGGGTCCAAAAGTCAACTTTCAAACCGTAGCTCCGCCAAATGCGAAACCACCGCCATTAAATAGATTATTTTCTTCTATACAATTAAAGGTGAGTATGCTGCATTTGGAGTTTTTATTTGTGAGATACGGGTCTGGGAAGTTGGCATTCTGAATTTTTATTCAGACCATAACTTTTTATCTGCACATTATTTTTCTGTGAAATCAATTTTGTATTTTTCTTTATTAAATTATCTACAACTTTCATGTACAAAGTTTCTTTATTTGATGTATAAAAAGTGGAACCAAAAATAGGTCCCAAAATGAATAAAAAATGAATAAATAAATAGGTATTTTTATTGTATTTTGGCCCTTATCTCCCCCTACTTTATTCCTTGTCGACCTATTCATCAAGATGCCTAGGTCTCGGGGTTTCGGGTCATAAAATATTTACAATATTTTATTCTTTTTCTTTTCTTTTCTTTATTCTATAATTTTGGCACTAAAAACCGCATTTTATACAATATTTACACACATATACATAAATGCTAAAATGCATGAATAAGGCCTATTTACACGCATTTACTAGGGTTTTTAAGGCCAAAATGATATAATAAAGATGATGAAACGTGGATTCATCATCCCCCTATACTTGCCTTTGCTAGTCCCTAGCAAACACTTATGCAATAAGTGCAGAAAATAAAAACAAAGAAAAGAAAAAGAATAAGGTGGACTGAATTTAATTGTCAAACTTGTCTTCACAAAATCAAAGTTTGGAGCTTAAGTCGGACCTTTGGAATTTTAGTGTGGGCGGAACCTTGTTGAGAACCGAATTTGAAATTCAACAGTCCCTGAGAATCCCAAAACTCTGTCCAAGTCTCCTCAATAGCCAGGTCAGAAATATCTCAATTCATACGCAAACCCTTACGACTATGAATCTGACTCGTACAGTGTAAGTGATGGTGGCTCTCTCCAGCTAGAATGCCAAAGAAACTGACTTCTCCAGTATGACAACCCAATGATTCCCCAATCCAGCAACTCCATCCTCGAGGAGCGGGGTATTCCCTTCTAAGTTCAAGTGGCAACCAGCTCCAGCTCAAGAGGAGGGGGTGAAGAGAAGAATGGGTGGTAGCCAGTGTAGCTACCTATCCAAGGATGCAAGACCAGTGTAGTCAAGTCATCCAGCTGCAGGCTCACATGATATGACTTTGGAACTCAAGCTTGCTTATTGACTTTGTACATACTTGCAGGCTTTTTTTATTTTTGTACATGCCTGAACTTTTTTTTTCTCTTTTTTTCTCTTTTTTTTGAAATACTATTCACAGCAGCATTTACATAAGGAGTTTTTCCTCTTGAGCTAGTAGACTATCCCTCTTTTGAAGCTTTATCGCAACCCACAGCCTCCTGTCTTTAGACTTCCTAATCACTGACGGGTTGGGGTGCACTTCCCTCCCTAGAGGAGGACAAGTGTTTCCACTTGTGTGCATCTCATACCGGCAAATCCAATCCCCTCACCACTCCAACTGAGTTGAGCCATGTGAAAGGTGCAGGTGTCCAAGTTAGGTCATTATCAACAAGAATCGTGCGTGTGCTCCGAAATACTCTACTTAGGCAGTCAAGAATCCATTGAACTAAGTCTCGTGATTCTCAAAGAATTAAGTCAACTAGACCTGAAGTACCTCAAACCCAGTTCCTATAAGGCTCCTGTTATTAGGTAGATTATAAGGTCCCAATCAAGCTCCAATCTCCGGATTTTACTTAGACTTGTTCAACTATCAAACTCAATCCGAAAAATGCGAATGTTATGCAATGGAATGCAGAAAATATTTTTGTAATGCAATTTTCAAGGATTTTGAACTTTTTATGGATTTTTTGAAAGATGATGATGATGCATTTTTTTGTATTTTTCAAAAGGATTTTTCAAATGTTTTTGGATTTTAATTTTGCAAATGTTTTTTGGGAATTTTTGAAAACAAAAAGTTTTGGCTAAAAACTAGGTGAAAAATATGTACACGGGAGTGCTTCTTATATTTATAAGAAGTGGATTTTGGAAATTTACAGGGTAAGTGGTCAATTTTATACATATATACATATATAGTGGATTTTGGTGTGATGTGTATATTCCTCAAACTTATTTGAAAACAATTTACACACAATTTTTGAAAACTATAGTCCAAAATAATTTTTACAAACATTTTTGCAAACATGTACACACATTTGAAAATCATTTTGCAAAGGTTTTCGAAACAGTATATATAGATTTTTCAAAACATTTTTGCAACCATTTTTCAAACCATTTGCAAATCATTTTTTCAAACATTTTATTTCACACAAAGAAAAGAAATTTTACAAGAACCACCACATTTTTACAAAGGGTTGAAAAACGGTGTAGACAAAATATTTATTTTCAATAGATGTTCACAAAGATTTTCAAACTATTTTTCAAACATTTTGCAAAAAACATTTTCACCTGATTTATTAATCAGTAAATACAAAAAGAATCTGAGGAATAATCACATCTTTTTATTAAGAATTTTTAATGAATTTTAAAGAATTGTTAGCCATATTATTAAGAAAAATACGAAAGTACGAGTTATGGCTAAAGTATATACGCAGTATATACGACCCCCCTATACTTAGCTTGAGCTATGTCCTCATAGATCAGAGAGAAAAGAGAATACATAACTCGTACTAAGTGTAGACAAGCCTAAAGAATAAAGGAATAAGAGATGAATAAATGAATGAGAAGTTGACAGTCCCCCCTATACTTAGGATCAAGTAATCCTAAGTATAGCAGACTGTACACAAAGCCAGGAGGGTCAAGGGTGGGAATGAAAGATCGTACTCAGATTGTCTCCCCCTATACTTAGGGTAAGATATCCCTAAGTATAGACAAGAAGAGGAGACAATGGAGAGGATCAAAGAATAGAGAAACTCGGGGTGCACACCCCCCTATACTTAGGACAAACTACGTCCTCAGTAATAGAAAACTGTCTACAAGGGCGGCACCTTTTTGATAGATACAGAGAATAGAAAAGGAAAAGAAGAAAAGAAGAAAATAAGAAAATGAACGCAGAAGATGGATGAAAAGATCGTGAGGATGTACACGTCACTCCCCCTATACTTAGGGTAAAAGAAGCCCTAAGTATAGGCAACAACAGGAGTGACGAAACGGAACGAAAAATGAACACTCGGCTCGTCCACCCCTCCTAAACGTAGGACAAAGTGCGTCCTAAGCAAGGCAAACACGAGAATGGATAGAAGAGCAAAACGGGAGAAGAACGAAGATGAACATAAGAGGATATACAACAGAGATGGATGTACATATGATCAAGAAGGTTGAAAGTGCACCTTCTTGCGGGACCTCGGAGGAATAGATCTAGTGTGGTGCAGGTCGACATCGGGGTCCACAGTGTACGGAATCCGATCAGGGTCGACAGGATGTAAGTCCTCAGTGGCCCTAGGGTGTGAAGGCACAAACGGATCAGTGAAAGAAGTGCGGCTAGGTCCGGCCTTAGGAGTCTCGCTGATATTGAAGTGGAATGGAACGAACTCATCATCATCGGGAAGTAGTGTACTCAGAGTCGTCCTACGAGGAGTCATCCAGGTCAAAACCAAAAGGCACGAACTCATCGGTGGAAGTAGTCGAACTCTGGTCGTCCTCTATAATTTCAACTGGATCATCTTTCTCATCAAAAGGCCCGAATTTCCGAAGAAAAAGCAATCAAATCAAATTCGGCCTTTGGCTCATCAGTATCTAGGTGGACAGGAGCGGACCCATCAGTGGAAGTAGTCAAGACACGTCCGTCCTGTATAGTCTCTACATCTGCCCTCCGCTCAATGGTATCGATCGTGTAAATCCCGCGGATGTCATCAACACATCGCCAATCACATTGAAGCGGAAACACCAAGGTCTATGCTTTCCGAGCTTTCCTCCTTGGAAAGGAATTCTCGGGTCTCATCATCGGTCATGAAGAAGGTCTCTCTGATATCCTCATATAGATCATAGTCCTCGGGGTCAGCCAAGATAGGTGAAGTCACATCAGGTGCAGGTCTCTGGTCAGCAGTGGGTGCGGTGATTACTGCTTCGCCCTCGTCAGCAGGACGGAAGCGAATCTCTCCTGATCCATAGTCAATAACGACCCTCGCAGAGGCGAGGAATGGTCGTCCCAGGATGATTGGAGATGGCTCCCCTGTGGAGTTCTCCATGGGCAACGCGACAAAATCAACATTGTGGCTCGTGCCCTGAATAGAAATGACGGCGTTCTCAAGGATACCCTTCGGCCTCTTGATTGATCCATCAGCAACTGAACGATCATCCTAGTTTTCTTTAGAGGCCCTAAGTGAAGAGACTGTACCAGCGAGAAGGGTAGTATGCTAATCGAAGCACCGCCGTCTAGGAGAGTGCGATCACATGTATAGTCAGAGATGGTGCAGCTGATGAAAGGTGTGGCAGTGTTCTTCTTCTTAGGAATGGGGCGGTGTGTGATGGTGTGGGCAGTGGCCATGGTCAAGATATGACGCTCAGATCTGCTCCTCCGCTTTCTCTTTTTGGGAAGAGGAGCAGACATATGGGTCATGGCCTGCTGAAGTGGGGCACGAATAATCTCATGTATGGTGGCCACCACTTCGGGTTCGGTCAGCATTTTTTGAATTTTTGGACCTCCTCCATACAAGGGAGGAGGTCGGAATCAGCATATACACGAGGAATGTCAAGAGCAGTCTGTACAGCGGCATCCTCGGGGTCAAAGGTGGGACTGGGTGTGAATGCATGCGTGGTCCAGGGTTCTGACAAGTGGACTCTCTCCTCAAAATCTTGATCAACCAAATGTCTCCCAAAATCTTTTTGGATTTTTAATTTTTTCTCATTTTTTGTATTTTTGGTGATTGCAAGCTCTCATGGAAATCCTCGAGTGAACCCATGTCGTCAAATGGTGGAATATCATGGTCGCTCTTATTGGTACTAGTGAGGGTGTCAATCCTCTGTCTCATATGATCCATCATCTGGGTCAAGTGCTCAAGGGTGGACTCCATGAAAGGTGAATCCAACAGCTCGACCTCGGGTGGATGTGAAGGTGGAGGAGGATAATATACAGGTGGAGGTGGAGGTGGGTGTGGGTAGAAATCCGAGGTCTGATACTGTGGCTGAGGCGGATATGTACAAAAGTCAGGAGCAAAGTCCTCCTGGAAAAAAGGAGGTGGACCGGCTGGAGTGAACGAGTGATCCGCAAAATCCGGATAAAATACGCTCTAGTCGGCCATCTCGAAAACAAAAGGAAGTGATTCGGGGGAGCACGAAGGTCAAGTCAAAAGAGTGAGGGAAAAGGCGTAAATGCGCAGAGATGATCTAGGACACACAAAAACAATCACAAACAAAAATGAAACAAGACAAACCCTCAATTCACCTACTCAACTCGGTAGAGACCGCAAAGAGCGGTCTTTTTATCTTGTCGGTTTTAGAGTTAGGTGAGAAGTCAAAGAATTTCACACACACTTAGGGGGCTTGATGGGATTTGGGCACTAATCCTTAAGGTGTGCGCGAGCGAATAAAAGCGAAGACAATGAGGGGATTACTCGCCCCCAATACAAGATTTTCCTTTTGATCGGTTTTAGGGTCAAGTAAAATAGCAGTCCCAAATTTATTGATTATCACTTTTTTTGGATTTTTAATAAGAAATGCACGATCCTATCAGGGATTCAATTCCTTTGAGATCCTAGGTTAGCAAAATCAGAGGTAGAGTCGGAAAAGCAATGCAAGCGTCAAATCAATGATGCATGCTAAAGAGAAATGCTCACCTTGCCTCCAGCACTCTACATGCAAGGATGCTCAGCAGAATTGAAACCTATCTATATGCAAATGCAAAAGCCGATGAAATCGCCCTAAGTTCAGAAACTGCTATTAGCGGGAAGCACCACAAGTTGACCGCCAATCCTCAACCCTAGTGTCCGGTCTAGGCTCACCCCTCCTCTGCTCAACAAATTGAGGGTAGGAGAAAGCGCTTTGCGGGGAGAGCTCGCGGCGCGACGGATTGAAGGTGATGATCAACTGTTTATAATTTGACTAAGTCCAAACGAAACTATAGGCACATGCAAGGGTGATTAATGTGTTTGGACCTAATCTATCGCAAGCAATCCTAAAAGCTAAGGGCTCAATCACACAAAAGAAATGAAAAATAAAACCGGAAAACAAAATAAAAAATGCGAAGAAAAACCGACAAAACCGCGGTGAGCCCCCAAGTGAACAATCACTTGGAAATTAGGCTCGAATGTCCAAGTTCGGTGGTACATGTATTATTACAAATATAAAGGTCTCTCTCTCACAACAAATTACAAAGATCAATGCAGGAAATAAATGAAACAACTAAGGTGGAGCTAGGTCTACAAAAATCTCTCCTCGTCTCCTCGGTGCTAAGCTGGCAGAAGCCGGCTTCACGTGGGTGCGTAGGTGCCTAGGGTGGAGCGCCTCCTTCGATCCGCGGTACCTCGCATAAAGTCAACAAGAGAGGGGGTTAGACAGCTCAACATATATATCAAAGATAAAGAACAATAAAATAGCAAAAATGAAAGCCGCGAAATAAACAATCAATCACAATCACAACAAGACCCGAACTACGCGCTGTTGCTCCCCGGCAACGGCGCAATTTGAAAACTCGGATTTGGCGAGGGTCAAAATAGTCCACACAAGGCGGGACTACAGTGTCGCTGAGCGACCGCTCACGAAACCCGAATTAATCAACAATTAACCCACAACAATTAAATCAAGCAAGGAAAGTAAATGTACGGAGTTAAAATTTATTATAACTCTACAACAAGATGTGTATAGTGCAAGTATGTGTAGAGGTCGAACACAGGGAGCAGAAAGGCTAGGTCGGGGCAAAATTGCACAAAAGTGTACTTGAGTGTGAATGTGGTCAAGTGTCTACTTATGCTATTTTTGTGGGTTTTTAATTTTATATTTTTTATTTAATTTTTAATTTTATATTTTTGTATTTTGATTTTTAATTTACTGATTTTATAATTTTATATTTTATATTTTTTTATATTCTTTTTCAATATTAGAAAATAAGGACAATGTAATAAAAGGGAAAAGGAGGTATTTATAAAAATGGATAAAAATATTCAAAAATATGAAAATAAAGTCTTTTTGGTCTTTTTATACTTTTTTACTGTTTTTGTGATTTTTGGGTAATTTTTAGAATGTTTTTGGTATTTTTAATTAGCAAAATAAAGAAAACAGTGGCAAAAATGCAAGGCTGAAACTTAAAATGGAGAAATAAAATAGCAAACAGTAACAAAAATTCTCCAAATTAATTTTCACTTAAAGATAATAAAATAAGGAAGATTTGGGCACAAAGTTTGTATTTTTAGGGATTTTATAGAATTTTTAATATTTTTATAGAGGTTTTTAGAGTTTTGTGATTTTTTGGAGTTTTCTTTTGTATTTTTAATGATTTTTGGCTGGGAGTTAAAACACAATGAAAGAAGCAAAATATATTTTTTTGGGATTTTTCTGAGGAGTTTTAATATTTTTAGGGATTTTCTAAGCTAGACAGTGCACAAAATGAGAGTTTTTGATTTTTAATAAATATCAAAATGCAAGAAATGTAAAAGAAAAAAAATGATGATGAACTACAATGCAACAGAGAGCTTAATGCAATTTTTGTAGTTTTTTTAGGATTTTATAGATGTATGCAAAAAATACTAGAAGCAAAAGGAAACTACACACATGCAGGGGCGTATTAGTAATTATCTTAAAATGCGGGGGCCTACGTGCAAAGATACCTAAACTATATAACTGCCATAAAAACTTTCAGGACCAAATAAAAATGCTCAAAGACGCAAGGGGTCCCCCGCAAAAATGCCAAGAATCACGCGCCCTATGCACGTGATCTGGCAGGGGCACCAGCGTGATATTACAAAACTAGGGGGGTCTGAATGCAATTTCTACAAAGTTCTAAAGCGGCACATGTAAGTTTTAATACTTAAATACTAAATACAAGACTGGCCTGGGTAAAGAAGCAAAATTACCCAAGCCGCGAGATCTAACGGCTGGTCGTCGCCACTTATACACGTGGCAGGCGCCTGGCCCGCGATACCGGTTCGCCAAGGACGGCTTGGATTAGATGTCCCCCGCAGATCTGACGGTCTGGAGCGGGGTGATCCAATGGCTCCTGGAGCTTGCCAAGAACAGGCGGAATCGGACGGCGCGCGCGCGTGAAGGAAGAACCGCAGTTGAACACGGCCAGCTGGAACTTGAGATCCCAAAATCGTCGAGCACAGCGCTTCCGACTCGCTCCGGTACCTCCAGAAGCTTCCTGGAAGCTCCCTCAAAGTGGCAGCAGCTTCAAAATGGCCTAAGGACGGCCGGGGCTCCGCTGCGGAGTTGGCGAAGGAAGGTGGCGTCCAGAAACTTGGAGCGCAGCAAAAATCGACCCCACGAGGGGGTCTCTTGCGCCTGGGGACCTGCAAAAAGGAATGCACGGCAACAGTAGAGGTTCCCCAGGGCGTAAACGTCTGGTATTATGATGTATGGAGCGGAAGTGGACGCTCGCCGGAGCAAGCTCCGGCGAGGAAGATGACGGGTGGTTGAACGAGCTTCAATCGAGCAAATAAAACGTGAAAATGAAAGAAAGCGATACAGCTACTCTACATGACAAAGAAAAACAAAGAGAGACGACTCAACTGGTCGTGAAACACCAGGAGAAAGACCTCGACGGCCAAGCGTGGCCGGAGGTGATGGAAGCTCCTCCGCCGCCCTCGACTGGACTCCGCGAAAGGGCTGGAGGAAGCCTGTCACGCTTCCCGTCCAGAGCCCAGCATCTAGGAGTCGAATCGAGGGGTCAAAAGGGTTCAAAATTCAAATGGGGCGTGAGGGGGCCCTTTTGAAACATGGTGGTTGGGCGTGATAAATGAGGCGATGGCGGGTGCAGTGTTGATCCAATGCTCGAGGGAAGCCTAGGGCGTGTATGCCCTATGGTAGGAGAACAGGTTTGCAGAAGACCGCAACATCAAACGATGAAAGGCGAGGCCTCGAAAAAGGGGCGAAAGAGAGCGAAAAATCCAATAAACTGACAAGAGCAGGGGGGTCAGACAGTTGACCGAGGTCAACTGTCAAACCCACCTGGTTGGTCCACGTGGACCAACCAGGGAAAACCTGCAAAAAATGATTTGTTAATTCAAATTAAAATAGAAGATGATTTTATTAATTTTTAGTTATAAAATGAAAAATGTTTATTTTTTTATAAAGTATTTTATAGTGATTTTTATTTATTTTTATGAAGTATATTTTTACAAGTTTGCATTTATACCCTTATGGGTGTGTTCGGCTATCAGTTTAACCCACCCCCGGGGTGGGTTAACTATCCAAACCCATGTTTTCTCCCTCCTCGTGGGCCCCACTTTATTCCCTTTTTAAAAATTAAAAAAATAAATTTTACATCATCAATCCTATCAAAAAATAATATATTATACCATCACCTCATCTAAAAAATATAAACTACTCCACTTCTACTTACTTTTTCAAACTCCAATACAATCACATCACAATAACTACTCACTTTTTCAAACTCCAATACAATCATATCATAATAAACCCACTTCTAACCCACCCCCAGTTTAACCCTCTATCCAAACACCAAAACCCAAAAATGGGTTACCTGCAACCAGTTTAACCCACCTAAACCCACTATCCAAACACCCCCTATAGGTATCTATATCTATGTATTTGAGTATTCTATTTTTATTTAGGTATTTTTAGTATTATTATTTTTGGTTATTATTTTCTAAAATTATAAAATACTTTTATATACGCAAATATATTTTTATTTTAATTTTCTGATATATTTTATACACTTAATAAAATGAAAGTGTTATTTGTACAGGTATAGATACATGTATTATACCTATGTATTATAATATATACAAGTATTTTTATTTGGGTTTTATTTATGCTTTTATTCTGATTTTAATGTACATAATTATTATAAGTATTATTTACAACATTATAAAAATATAAAAATATAAAAATAATGAATAAATAATAAATTGAATATTTTAATATATACATGTATACAATAGGGGTCCAAAAGTCAACTTTCAAACCGTAGCTCCGCCAAATGCGAAACCACCGCCATTAAATAGATTATTTTCTTCTATATACAATTAAAGGTGAGTATGCTGCATTTGGAGTTTTTATTTGTGAGATACGGGTCTGGGAAGTTGGCATTCTGAATTTTTATTCAGACCATAACTTTTTATCTGCACATTATTTTTTTGTGAAATCAATTTTGTATTTTTCTTTATTAAATTATCTACAACTTTCATGTACAAAGTTTCTTTATTTTATGTATAAAAAGTGGAACCAAAAATAGGTCCCAAAATGAATAAAAAATGAATAAAATAAATAGGTATTTTTATTGTATTTTGGCCCTTATCTCCCCCTACTTTATTCCTTGTCGACCTATTCATCAAGATGCCTAGGTCTTGGGGTTTCAGGTCATAAAATATTTACAATATTTTATTCTTTTTCTTTTCTTTTCTTTATTCTATAATTTTGGCACTAAAAACCGCATTTTATACAATATTTACACACATATACATAAATGCTAAAATGCATGAATAAGGCCTACTTACACGCATTTACTAGGGTTTTTAAGGCCAAAATGATAGAATAAAGATGATGAAACGTGGATTCATCACCGATGTTCTGTGAGTGGTCGCCTCAGCGACAACATATTTTGACGCTCGCAAAATGTCAGTTATCAGTCTTCTTCGATGTCATCAGTGTGGAAGCACTAGAAGATGAACCAACTCCTTGATTCTTCTTCTTTCTCTTCTAGGCCGGGCCCTTCGAGAACCTTACTTCTGACCGTGCTTTCCTTTTACTTATGCAACCATTGCACTAGTAAAGGGGATGTCCTTCATTATGTCTTCTGCAGACTTTAATGCAGCTAACATCCCAGCATTACTGAAATCAACTTTGCTCATGTGGTATGACACGACAAAGTTGTTGAAAGACTTAGGGAGCAACAAGAGAATAAAATCAGCCTGCATATTAGCATCCATGTAGGCTCCCAGGGTTTCCAATTCAGAGAGGTACCCAAACACTTTGAGTACATGTTCTCTGACAGAGGTCCCTTGCATCTTGCAGCGAATAAGCTCTTTCATCACATTATAACGTTGTGTGCGGTTTATGTCACTGAACATCTCTTTCAGATTCAGCATGATTTCTTGGCAGCGGTTCATTTCCACATGCTGCTTCTGAAGCACATAGGACAATGAGCCAAGGATATAACACCTTGCCAAGTTATGATCTTCATCATATTTCTCATTAAAAGTTTTATCTTCCGGAGTCTGAGGGTCTGTAATCTTGTCCTTGGTTAGCACATATGAGATGCGCTCAGCAGATAGGACAAGATCCAAATTTCGGATCCAATCGAATAATTTGGTTCGGTCTACTGATTGACCTCCAGGAGCTTGTTCAGTGGATTCATGGACTTCATTTTCTGAATTAAGAATGCACTATATTGGAATATATAAATAATTATATATCCAATTTTTTAAAAAAAATTGATTAAGGTATTTTAAATCAAATTTATCTTGCTATGTCCACGATGAAAGATTATTCCCTAATCGTCTTTCAAAGTAAGAGATATACTTACCGCTATATCTCAAGCAAGATCTGGGATCTCCTCTCTATTTTTATCACATCCCAATAATATGAGAACTTGTGACTCGAATAAAGAGAAGCGGGAACACATTCCGCCTTGCAAGTCCAACGTGCATTTCCCAATTCGGTCTTTAACACCTGGGCCCACCACCCCTAAGATGATGTTGACCCATTGCTAATTGAACCAACTGTTAACAGGCTTAATACTCGCTATACACAATCCAATATCGCTCCAATAATATGAGGACCCGATATTGGGGTCACTACGTATACGGCCTTACTCTTTCGAGAAGCAAAGACCCCGATCCAAATAATTGTATATAGGATCTGTCATTTCGGACATGCGTCTCCTATATACAACTTTTAGTGACGAAATTCTTTGCCTCGATGGGAGACCATGGATGCCACTTATGTGATCCTCCACCTCTTAATCAAATTGAAATAATTAATTATCGTGAATCATATTCACATAATTAATTCTTCCTAGGGAAATACACATCTATTCATAATAGAGTGTTTTAATAGGATATACTTTGAATTTTACTTGAATAGTAGGTATAATCTCAAAGTACGTATTATTTCGAATTTTAATAATTAGAAAAATACACTTTGATTTCTCTGGCATTATCGAGTCCCTTCCCGTTGTCATGGCCAGTATCGACGAGAGTGGGACGGACCACATACGTTGCAACCCGCTACCCCAATGCTCTCCTACTAGACACCATATCCACCTCAGGAAATGATAATGCCAGATAGATCATCATGTACTTTGAGATGCTCATCGGTCTTTCAACCGAAATTATACCATATAATATACATCAAAATAATTTTGATTATATTATGAGGAGATTTGCTAAACAAATCTCCAATCCTATTCAAGCAAGAGAGTTTTGCATGTAAAAATTGTCCTACAACTATTGTAGGATGACCTAGGGTTTTGTATGCAAACAATGTTTGTTGATGATTTTATATTAACCAATCATCAAGATCAATTATCTTATCATTATGGTTAGTGGGATGTCATTCAAGGAAACGATTATCATCTCTAAATATTTCACAAGTACTTATCAATAATCATTTCAGAAAAGTAACAACTAATTTTCATCAAATTAATTTGAATGACTGTCACAAGGTTCATGATCAAGTTTGTCAATTTCCAGCAGTGACCCCTAATCAGTAAAATTAACTTATCTTGATCAATTTAAATCCGAAATTAGCAAAATCAATTTCTTAAGATTGACAACATGATTTACAACAGAACTTAAGTGATATTTCATGCATTTCGAGGTGCATCAAAATAGTAATTAATTTATTAATTACGTTTAGATTTGCTTTTCCCGCAACAGTGAATACATGCTTATTCAAAAGACCTTATCTTGAGCAAATGAAATCCAAATTTCGTAAACTCAGATCCTATGATTTCCTTATTTAATGGGGAACAAAATCCAATTGAATATTTCTGTTTAAACAATTTAAACAGTACCAAAAAAATCCAATTAGGCAGAGGTGCGAAAATTGAAATGCGATAAAACTTTCGCGACCCTTTCAAACCCAAGTCATCCTAGGTCATGATACCACTTGAAGGATATTGAGAATCCTCAAGCGCATCATGAAAGCGTGACGACCGCATCTTATGCGATCGGGGCGACTAGTCGCACTAGTCGCAAGATGTAGCGGAATTTAAAATTTTTAAAACATGTGATGAAACCACATGATCACAAGAACATTTCTTGGATCGTTTCATCAAACCACAAAGTATTAGAAATACCTCTCGAAGCATGGTTGCGATCATGAGATCTCTAAATCAAGAGATCCTCCTGTCTCAAGTCAGATCCACGAAGACAACACTTGCGGGCACGATGATGAGACGCATGATTCTTGCAATCCTCGACGAAGATCCAAGCCTCAAATCCCCTGATTTCATCCAACAAAATCCATCGTCTTCCTCTAGAGGAAGCGGCCCCAAGATGGAGATCCTCGAGTAGTCGAAGGCGAAGGCGAGAAGGTCTCTCTCAACACATAAGATGGACGGCCACCTTAGAGAGAGAGATGATGAAAAGAATGAGAGAGAGAGAGAGTAGGCGTGTACTCTTGTGTCTCTTGATATGTCCTCAAAGGGCTAAGGTTGCCCTCCTTATATACTAGTTTGGGATCCAATGGATCTCAATCCATGGCATACATAGATCCAACGGCTAGATTGATCTATGCATCAATCAACGACCATGATGTTTGTTGGTTAAAAATCAACAACATTAATTTAAATTAAATCAAATATAGGTTGTATTATCATCAACATAATTTAATTTAACATAAATTAATTATTTAAGAAATAACAAGATAACAGAAAAAGTGAGTCAACAAATCCCCCTAAAAAATAGGGGGTGTCACCTATGACTAAGTCATTGGTGACGCCACCTCTTTTTTTGGGTGGTGATTGTCTCCTTTTTATTTTATCCTATTATTTCTTAATAAATTGCAATAACTTTTATTGCAATAATATTCACCTAATTAATTCCAAAGTAATTTGTGAATATTTCAATCATGCCATTGAAAAGTATGTGAATCATATTCACAACCCAAACTAATTTGTAAATTACATTTCTAATTAATTACTTAATGTGAATCCAATTCACATTAATAATTAACAAATGTTATCTACAAAGTTTCTCTCTCTCTGATATATATTACAAATCACATTTATAATATACATAGATATTATGGATAGCACTATCCACGATCTTCTTTTCCATGATAATTAAATCTCATTTAATTATCTTGGACAATCATTCTCACAATATGAATCTTATTCATATTATACTTGATGATTAAATCTCATTTAATCATCAAGACCTTCTTGCTTGGATACAAAATTCATCATAGAAATTATTCATGAACTCCTTCAAGAATAATGTGCTTTCTCAGAAAATACTTGGAGATAAGGACATGCCGATTGTATTGTTCCACATATAGTGACTTGGATGTTGATATCTCATCTCAAATCCAGATCTAACGTACCTCCCATAGATGCTTAATGAAATCAAGTCCGTATACTTAATCTTCACGTTGCATCTGAATCACATTCAGATCAATGTCCAGCACTTGGACTAAGATCAAGTTACTTCTCTACTGAGAGGAGTCACTAAAATCCAGACCGATTTCATCACTCCCTCGGATTAGAAGCGTCATGGTTATACAATCATTTATGATCACATCACCCTCAGGTATTCCCTAATACCTGCACATCCTGCACACTGGAAGACCAATGATAAACCTAAAGATGAAGATCAATTTTACACTGTCTTCTTTAGGGTTTGATCACTAAGTTTCTCAATCTTGGTCATTGGAATTTGGTATCGATCATATGCTTTCCCAAAGCATATATCATACCTTCAAATTCTTGTCATGCTTCCAAAGCACGACAACCATGCATGGAATTTGATCGGTCCCAATACCTCATGAGTGAGATCATATCTTTCGGTTCATAAGTAAACCTGCATGATCCCTTTGAGAGATTGTATTACTCATATGCCCTTACATGCACACCAGCTCGCCGGTGTATAGATCTTGGTTAGATCATCAACCTAATGGTCTTCCAAATGTACATACTTAGACATATAGTAACACATCTGTCTCCGGTTAGAGGATGTGTGCCTATGCTATGACAACATTCAACATAGGACTTTGGTTATCTCGATCTCGCTAACTCAACCCTTTGACCTAACTAATCTGACACCTCCGAATCACTATTCCCATGCAGAGGACCTGCATCAAGAGGTCGGTCAGATATCAACCTATGTGAGAAAGGATTGCCATCTCCAACTCAGGCTGGAGATCATCTCTTAATAATCATTTGACGGTGCTTGATGAGTCCTCTGTCTAACTCATTAGATATTCATCCAAACACCAGCCTCTATGATTCATTTAATGAATCAACATCTATATGATTATCAAGACAACCATGGTACATAACCCTAATTGTACAGAGGGACCTTATAGTGCATTCATTCACTTAATTTCAGAAAAGGAGTGAACAATCAATAACTTTTATTGATAAAACATATTTATTACAATAAAATTTATTGTAAGAATGGTTTGCCTTGGGCTCACATGGCTAACATTCTCTACGCTAGCAGGACACTAGATGAAGCTCAAAAGAACTACACTATCATCGAGAAAGAGCTATTAGCGATAGTTTTGCCTTAGAAAAGTTCAGATTCCATCTCCTTGGATCCAAAGTTATAGTTTACACGGATCATTCTACCATCCGATACCTGCAACAAAAGAAGGATGCAAAACCACTCCTGATCAGATGAATTCATCTACTCTAGGAGTTTGATCTCGAGATCCAAGACAAGCCTTGAACAAAAAATGTGGTGGGAGATCATCTTTTAAGACTACCTGAGCCTGAATCCCCTGAGCTGAATTTGATGCCAATCACCGAAACTTTTCCAGATGAAGCCGTAATGTTAGTCACCTCGCTCTCCTGGTATGCTGATGTTTTGAATTAACTTGTGTCCAAGAGAACTCCACAAGATTGGACGAAAATGAAAGTAGATAAATTCTTTTCTGATATCCATTTCTACCAGTGGAAGGATCCTTATATAAATTATTGTATGTTACTTTTCGTATGTACAAATATAGGTACATTTACTATTATATTACGTATTTTATATTTATTTCCTATTTTCGATTTTATTATTTTATATACATAATATATATTTATAACTTATTTAAATACACATAAGTATATTTTTATTATAATTTTCTGATGTCATATGTACACTTAAATAAATACGTGTATTCATTATATAGGAATATGCATGTACAATTCATCTATTTATTATAATAGATTTATTTATTTTAGTGTATTTTTAGTTGTTTTAATTCATTTTAATTACATGTATATATTAATAATAATATGTACAAAATTATAAAAATATAAAAATATGAAAAATGTAAAGAATAAATAAGATGATTATTTTACTCGGGTAAATTGCACAATGAGGGCCCAAAACCTCACTTTTGTATCTTGACTCGAAATTGAATGAAATCATTTCTTTAAATAGATAATTTAATTTTAGGAACCATAAAGGTGAGTTTGCTGAATTTTGAGTTCATATGGAGAAGATATATGTTTGGGAAGTTTTTATTTTGGCTTTTTATTGTGAGTGTCTAAGGGACACTGTGCATTATTTTTGCATGAAATAAATTTTATCGTTTTCTTTATATTTTTATCTATAATTTTCATGTTCAAATTTTATTGATCTGAGGTATAAATGACAAAAAAATAAAATAGGTCCCAAATTGAATTATTAGGAAATAAAAATTAGAGTTTTTTTGGTTATTTTTTGCCCGTATCTCCCTCAACTTCATTCCTTGCAAACCCAGTCAGTATGATGCCTAGGTCTCAAGGTTTAGGGTCATTCAATACCTATGATATTTCATTTCATTTTCTCTTCTTTATTCTTTTATTCTGACTTTAAATACAGTATTTTGTATAATATTTACAATTGAAATAATATATGTTATTTAATGCAAAATAATGATATTTACGTGCATTTAACTAGGTCTTAAAGGCCAAAATAAAAGAATAAAGGTGATGAAATAGAGATTCATAACGAGCCAACATCTAGACTCTTCTTCTTTTTCTTTTGGATCAGATCCTTCCGAGACCCTTGCTTCTGACTGTGCTTCCCCCGTATCGGTGCAACCATTGCACTACCGGTGGGATTTTCTTTCTTCATTACGTCTTCTGCAGACTTTAATGAAGCCATTAACTCAACATTAGACAAGTTCAACTTGTTCATGTGGCATGATACCACATAGTTATTGAAAGACTTGGGAAGAGACAGAAGAATGAAGTCAGACTGCACTTATGCATCCATCTCAGCCCTGAGAGTTTCCAGATTAGACAGATAACTAAACATTTTGATTACATGTTCTCGAATGGGGATCCCTTCCTACATTTTGCAGCGAATAAGCTATTTAATAACATTATAACGATGAGTGCGGTTGACATCACTGAACATCTCTTTCAGATTCAACATTATATACCGACAAAGATCCATATCCACATGTTGCTTATGAAGCACATTGGATAATGATCCCAAAATATAATACCTAGACAATGTATGATCTTCATCATATTTTTCAATGGACTTTATTCTTCCGGTGTAGTAGGATTTGTGTACTTGTCCTTAAAGAGCACGTAAGAGATGCACTCTGTTGAGAGAACAATATCCAAATTACGGATACAATCTGAGTAATTCGGCCTGGTCAACTTGTTGATCTCCAGAAGCCTATTAAATGGGTTAATGGATTTCATTTTCTGACATTAAGAATGCGCTATATTAGAATATATAAATAATTATATATTTAAAATTAAATTTTTGATTAAGGATTTTAATCAAATTAGTATTGTCTTTTCAACTTTAAATGTCCATTCCCTTATCCACTTTCAAAGCAAGAGATATACTTATCGTTATATCTATAGCAAGATCCGGGATATCCTTTTCTACCTTTGTTACATCCTAATAATATGAAGAACTATAACTCTGATAAAAATAAGTGGGAACTCATTTCACCTTGCAAGTGCAACTTGAATTTCTCAATTCGATCTTTAATCCTTGGGCCTACCACCCCTAAGGTGATGTTAACCTGTTGTTAACTGAATCAACCTTCAACATGATTAAAACTCACTATGCGCAATCCAATATCTCGCCAATAATACGAGGAAATGATATTCGCGTCACTGCACATACATCCTTACTCTTTTGAAAAGCAAAGAACTCGATCCATGTGCACTTGTATGTAGGAGTCGTCACTTCGGACATGTGTCTCCTGCATACAATCCATGATGACAGAACCATTTGACTTGACGGGAGACCATCGACGCCAGTTATATGATCCTCCATATCACATTTTAATTTTAATTAATTATTATGAATCATATTCACAATTCTTCCGAGGGTATTACAACTCTATTCATATTAGAGTATTTATTTTAATTGGATATAACTAATTTAATCATATTAAATTAATTATCAATCCAATTCAATCAACCAACAAACATTTAGGTTTGCTTGATATTATTATATAATATAAACCCTTACAAGTACGCATTATTGTATTTTAATAATTAGATTACAACTTGACTTACTTCTATTATTCTTTCCTTAAAAATAGATCCGGTCAGTAGACTCAAGTTATGCTGAGAGGGGCCATTTACTTGACATTCAAGACGCTAATTAAGAAACCAAGACAACATACCCGGACTAGGAACTTTCACCATTCTGATTGAGAACACAAAATAATGCCAATGTATGTGCGGTTCTATCGATCAACTTTGATGACTGGTATTATACTACATAGTAATAACTTAGAAATCTTAGGCATCTTAAAACATTTTTGAGATACTAAATTTCTAAGCATATCAAGCAACCATGTTTTGCATGTAAACGTTATCTTGCAACTATTGTAGGATAAACTAGAGTTTTCATGAAACATACATTTAATGGCCACTGATGTTAATCAATTATTTTCATAAATATTAAGCACCAGTTTTAATCACAATAAATTCATAATTTTCATAATTTTATTGAATGATAAACACATTAAGCAAGAAGATTTGATGATCCAATCATCATCTAACCCTTCTCCGCTAAATACGGAATATCTATGACAAACAGAGTCAGAATTACATCGAGTTGTTTGCTGGTTTGATTATCTACTTACTCCAAGTGTTTATTTCATGTTTCATGATGGAAAACCAGTAAGCAAAAATTAATTTGTTATAGATTCATGAATACATGCAAAAATAATTTCGTAGCGGGAACTATTCGAATTTTTATTCATGAACTTTTGGTGCCAACAATTGGCTATTGTTTTTGGAACATATTTAAACTTTCTAAATACATTATAATAACAAAAAAACATGCCCAAATAGTTCATAAATAGGGTATTTTTATTTTAGCGAAAAACTAATTCGAAACTTGCATCTCATGCAAAACAACGAGTCCCTGTGTTTTCGAAATACAAAACCTTATTCATTTATAGTTTTGGATCACATCCATGACCTGAATATGGCTTTGATACCACTTGAAAGCTATATGAAAAGACTTAAGCACATCATGGAAGCATGAAGATCGCATCCAACGCGATCAGATGCGACTAGTCTAGTTGCTCAGTGCGGCGTAATTTAAAAATTTTAAAGAGATGAAACCACATGATTTGAAAACACTTCTTGAGTCATTTCATCAAAATCACAAACAAGATATAGGAATACCTCTTGAAGCGTGCTTGCAATCGTTCTCTCTAAAGGGAGAGACCGTCTATCTCAAGTCCGACCTGACAGAGGAGACACAAGTGAGCACGTTGATGAGACACGTGCTTCTCACAATCTAAGATGAAGATCTGAGTGAAAAATCTCCCGATTTTATCTCACGAAATTCGAAGTTTTCTTCACATGCAAGGAGCAACGAGGAAGACAAAAATCCACCAGTAGTCGAACCAGTGACATGACAACGGGATGACGACTCTCTTTAGTACAAGGGGTGGATGAACACACTTGAGACAGAGAGAGATGGGGCATGGGATGAGAATGAGAGAGAGAGAGAGAGTTCTCTTGGAGTTGTGTTGTAAAAGAAGAGGTAGCGTTGACTCTTCTTTTATAGTATTTTGGAAGTCCATCGATCACAATCCATGTGCAACACAATATCAATGGTTGAGATTGATTTGTGTTTCTCTTCAATGTCCATAATTTTGTTGCATAAAAATGTAACAAAAATCAATTTAAATATATCGCATTATCAATAATATAACTTAATTTGACTAAATCAATTAACATAGAAGGATTAGGAAGAGGCTAGCCACCTTCCATATATGAAGGAGGAGACGACCTCCTTGAAATAGTCAAGAGTGGCCATCCACCCTCCATTTTAGGAAGGTGGTTCCCTCTTCCAATTATGTGAGATTTTTTATCTCACATAATCCTTCATTTATTTGCAACAACTTTTGTTGTAAATAAATTCACAAAAATAATTCCAAATTAATTTTATGAATAATGCAGTCATGCCAATAAATAATGTGAATCATATTCGCACATCCAAAATAAAATGTAAATTTATTTCAATTAATTGTCTAGTGTGAATCCAATTCACGTCAACAATTAATTCGTAAATACTATTTATAACTAACTCTCTCTAATATATTATAAATCATATTTATAATATATATATGATTAATATGGATAGTTCTAACCATATTATTTATATTCTTTAGTTCAGTTATATTTAATTATCTTGGATCTCCATTCTCATGTATCTAAATAATATAAATTATATTCACATTATTCCTGATAATTAAATTGTATTTAATTATCAATTTTCCAATGCTCAGATACATTTTCAACAATAGAATTATTCTCAAACTCTTTCAAGAATAATGCTCTTTCTCCGTAGATACTTTTAGATAAGGACATGGCAATTGTGCATTCCACATATATTGACTTGGATACTGAGATCATATCTCAAATCCAGATCTCAAGGACCTCTCATAAATATTTGATTAAATCAAAACCGTAAATTTAATTTTCTCATTGCATCTAAGTCATATTCAGGTCAATGTCCAATATTTGGACTAAGATTAGATCACTTCTCTACTGAGAGGTGTCACTAAAACCAAATTTGTTTCATCACTCCATCGGAATGGAAGTGTCATAATTATACAATCATTTATGACCACACTACCCTCGAGTATTCCTAATACTCGTACATCCTGCTTACTGGAAGATCTAGAATAAATCCGAAGTTTTAGATCTCTTTTAGACTGTATTCTTCAGGGTTTTATCATTAACTTTCTCATTTTATCATTGGGAGTTGGTATCGATCATATTCTTTCCAAAAGCATATATCATACCTACAAATTCTTATCATTCTTTCAAAGCAAGACGGTCATGCATGGAATTTGAGCAGTCTCAATACCTCATGAGTGAGCTCATTTCTTCCGGATCAGTAGTGAACCTATATGATCCCTTTAAGAGGTCGTATTACTCATATGCTCTCATAGGTACACCAGCTTGCCGGTTTATAGACCTTAATTAGGTTATCAACCTATCGATCTGTCAAATGTACATATTCAGACATATAGTAATTCATCTGTCTCTGACCAGAGGATGCATGCCTAAATCATGACAACATACGTCATATGTCTTGGTTATCTCGATCTCGTTAAGGCAACTCTTTGACATAACTTATCCGACACATCCGAATCTCTATTCCTATGCAGAAGACCTGCATCAAGAGGTCGGTGATATATCAACCTGACGGTGCTTGATGAGTCCTCAATCTAACTATTTAGATATCATCCAAGCACTAGCATGTATGATTCAACCATTGAATCAACGGTTGTATGATCATTAAGATGATCATGGTACATAACCCTAATTGTACTAAGGGACTTTATAGTGCATTCATTCATTTAATCTCAAACATGGAGTGAAAACAAATCAATAACCTTTATTGATATAACAATGATTACAATAACATTTATTTTAGGAATGGTTTGCCTCGAGCTCACATGGCTGACAAAACCTATTCTCTATTTCTTGATATTTTTTATTCATCATTTTAATGGCACTATATTTTGGATTGTTATGGCTTATTTCCTTGCATTGGTGAAACACTTTGACCTCGCGCCAAATTGGGTTTTGTATATTTGTCAATGTAAGTACAGACCTTATAGGATGGTCAATGTGTATGTGAAGAATAAAGGGCATTCTTACGAATAATTTTAACATGGTTTTCTAGGTTTCTATAATTCTTAACATTTTCTAGAAACAAGGAGGATGGTAATTTTTTGACAGTGAATATATATAAGAAATTAAGTTTATTTTTCTACTGTTATAACAACAACAGTTTCCTCATCTCCATCCCCATCAGATATGGGATTCACTGCAGTTCCTCTATGTTGGCTCACGATCTCCTTTTTAAACTTGGCAAGACGTGCAAGCTCCTTGACAGACTTCGCTATACTCTGTGTACCTGTAACTATCTCTGTGAGAATGGATGCTGTGATCCCTCCATGGAGGACGCGGGCAAGGCAGCTGTCACTTTCCAGAGAAATCGTTGCCAGGGTTTCCACAATGGCAGCAGCTCTAGCAATGTGAGCATCAGCCTTGGATGGATCTACCATCATCTTCAATGCACAACTCAGTTCCTTCAGGGCCTTTCCGCACTCCGAACTCATCTCCCGGCACGCTTCTTTGATGTTCTTCTGGTAATCTGACGAACCCTGAAAACAATGGAGAAGTTAATTTCCTCTCTTCCTAGCTTATAATCGCTGTGTTGAACGAATATAGTCTATTCAAGTATTTATTATTTTGATGTTTAAGAGTTATTATCAAGTGGTTATGAAGTGAATATAGATACCTGAAGATGTGGTTTGGAGATGTGGGCGTCAAGGGACTCCATGTAGCAGGCGGTCTGGCGAGCTAAAGCTCCCACCTTGAGATATTGTTTCCAAGGGTGGTTTAGCCGGAAGCATCCATGTCCAGGCTCCCATCTTTGGTTTAGCCGGAAGCATCCATGTCCAGGCTCCCATCTTGCAAGATTTGCCTGCAAAAGAAGAAACTTCCGAGTTAGAATTATCTGTCTTGATGTTTGCTTTTATGATGCATCAACTCATTTGCAGGGAAGATGCATTTTCATTGTTTGGATCTTACTTTCATGATTTGTTTGGTGGATTTAGGTAGAGCGGATCGTCTGCTGTGTAGCTACAGCAGATCTGCTCTAATCATTTATTTTATTTATTTTTTGTGATTTCGATCTCAAAATCTAACCTTATGGATTGAATTTCAGATTAATGCTCCAAATTTTGTCGAAATCCGAACTTGTATGTTTTTTTATCTTAATGTTTAAATATCTGGATCCTTTTTAATTGGAATTTAAGTTGCTCAAATGTTGATCAGTTCTTTAAACATTAGAATAAAATAGCAAACAAGCTTGATTTTAATGAAATTAATAAGATATACAGAGCATTAATCTTTGATTCAATTTATAAAGTTGGATTTTAGAATCGAAATTGCAAAAAAAATACAATGTAACTAGAGTTCCACTTCCGGATTTGGGATCCTGCCCCACACAAAGTCTCTCTCTCTCTCTTATTTTATCTTCCATCTCTTTCTCTTTCTTACTAAACTATCCCCTACTAACTTCATCTCCCCTCTCCTATTAAACCTTCTGTCTGCACTTAATTTCTCCCTAATCACTTGCACGGACTAACTGTTGCCGATACCATATATCTCTCTCATCAAATTAATTATACGCCATAAGACAGATATTCATAACAAATATTCCTGTCATTAGTTTTTAATTATATATCAATAATTTAATTGTACATATTAATTGATATTGTGTGGTGGTTGTACTATAAATATACAAAATAATAATTACAAGTTAAATAGTTCAAGATGCCAAATACTTTCATCTAACAATCCAATCGCTGGAATCCATCGAAAAATTATGATTTTTTTGTGGTACATAAGTTATTGATTTTATCCATTGCAGTCATATTCATGCGATAATTGGGAAGGCCTCTTCTTTTTTAAAGATAAAGATAGTATTTATGTTGAAATGTAGTGATCTTAGAAATTCCTCTATCTGTGAATATATTACATAAATATCTATGGAAATAAATCTTTAAAATATAATCAAAATCTAGATAAAATACCAGGTAGTATTACAAGTATAATACTATCTACATATTCGATTATTTACTGATGTAGTTCTCTTGGTATATTAATCTATACAATAATATTCAACTTTTAATACTAAATCGAAACAGTCTACCTCCAACTTATCCTCCCACTTTTTCCCTTCTTTTTTACTAAAAAAGGGAAAGAAAAAGACAACTTAGCTTAGTCTCCAAGCGATTGATAATCTGCCGACTTGATACGTATCCCATTAAAGCTAAACTCCTTATCAACCTTTGTGCTGTGAACTTTAGTTTTCTCTTATCAGCCTTCTCTTCCTTGGAAGCCTTAGTAACAATTCTTCTAATAGATATGTTCTAGTCAGTGTCTGGAACGAGGTTTAATTAATACTATTTAAGTTTAGATTTTTCGTTCTTTAATCTTGGAAAAAGAAATGTTACAACTAATTTTAAAATCATATTATATATATATGTGTGTGTGTGACCATCAACATGCATGTAAAGTCATCGTTGCCAACTCACGAGCCAAACGAATTATCGAGCTCGATACGAACATAAATTAAAGTGGTCGTGGAGACAAGCATCTTGAGTCCATCATCTTCCGACCGGGTTAGCATATGAAAAAGAGCATGCATCCTGTGCTGAGGCCGCCGGCTGTAAAGAGGTGGGTGGCCTGAGCCGTTCAATCAAGATCGAACAGTTCACATGATAAAGATTAAAAAATACTCGAATTTCGTGTGAACCGCTCAATCTTGATTTAACGCCACACCCACCTCTTTACAGCCTCTGCAGTACGGATCCGTGCTATATAAAAAATGTCAACACGTACAGCCGTCACAATCTATCTTCGCAGTATCCATAATCTAAAGTTGACTTTATTGCTAATGCTCATAGAAAGTGATAGGTAATAAATTAATACAACCATGAATACTGAAATTTATATATGCTTATTCCGTGTTTGGATTGTACTCTTTTTTTAGACCGTTATTCGTAAACCAATACATACGATGCGTAGTTCAAGGACTAGGAAATGATGCTTATTTAATTCGAAACCTAAATCGATCAAAACTATCTAAGTTGGCGATGCGCGTGAATAGTTACAGGTAGTAAAAAATCTATATCCTATTAAATACGAACAGTTCCCGTTTAATGCAGGCAATTTCTAATACATATCTGTGCGCATTCATGGGAAGTACGTAATGGCCACCCACCTCAAATACCAGATATTCACTAAATTCAATCTATATGATCGAGTTCGCACTTTATTCTAGGAGTTAATATCAATTGATACGAACTTGCAATCCTTTTATCTTAGGATTAAATCAACGAGCTTTAAATATTATTACTTAATTACGTATGGTTGCTAGAAACTATGATCGACATCGCTAATAAGCCCTTGAATAAGGGATCAATTCTCCTCCCGACACGTTTCCCAATGCTACGATTATTCCTCATTATTCCATCTTATTTCACTCTTATTCCTATCTTTATCCCACCTTATCTACCTTTATTTTACCTTATTCTCTTTATTCTTATCCTCCAGCCGAGCGGAGAATAGACCCTATTCCCCTTATTCTCCATCCTTAATCTTGCTTATTCTCTTACCGAACGGGACCTAAAAAGAATGTTTTGTCTATGCAAATAAAATATGCTTTCTAATTACCAGTGTCTCCTCAGTGGCCTTTGTATTGAGGACGCTCTTGTAAGCTTGAGAGGTCTCCCTCGCAACTCCTTCAACTTGTTCTGCGATTCCGCCCTTCTCGTCGAAATATTCAGATGCCAACCCTGCAGGCAACTTTATCATATACATATCCTAATCATAATTTATATTCTGTGATTAGATCACGTGGACACTGCTAATCAATCTTACCTTCCAAGTAGGATGCAAGCTTCTCGATATTCTTAGCCACCAGGTCATGCAGATCCCCTCCCGCCCATACAGGAAAAAGCACGAGACCAATTATCATGCATGCTCCACCACCGATCGCAATAGTCGAGAGCCTCTGGTGAGCAAACTCAACAACATCGTCAAGTCGATAGCTCGATACAGCCACTAGACTAAAGGTCAGGATGAATATAAGCACGCCATAGTCGAACTTCGTCTTGATATCTGGTATGAATCTTGAAAATGTAGCAGCTGCACCTGCAATAATGAAGTCGATCATTAATGCGTGAGTTGTTCAAATCGGAATCCAAGCAGACAGACGTGGTGTTTGAAATGTGTATAATTGGATTCGAGAAACTGTAGCCGAGCACGCTGATTATATACCTAAAAGGAAGACGAAGCACCCGAGAAGGAAGGGCTCTCCTTTCTCCCCTGACAGTATAGCCAGATAATGCGCTCCAACTCCAAGTCCACCAGCCACCAGTGTTGCAAACGCTCTATTCAAACCTTTGCTCAATGTCCCTCCTGCATAGATATACGTAAATAAATATATACAACAGATCTCGCAGATAATTCCAAAATCCATCACCTGACGGATAACGTGAACGTCAAAATTCAAAGCTTACCAACAGTGAATTCCATCACGAAAACCACAGTGATCAATGCCCACACGGTGGACACCCCGAATCCATCATACATGGGGTTTACGTAGTATATGATGGAGACTACAGTGAGTGCCAACCCCACCTTCATGGAGTGTACTACTCTCCTGGGGTCATCCGCACCCGTCTTCTTCACCTTCTCCCAAGCGCCAGTAATCCACCTCCCCATCTTCTATCTATATATCTATCTACCAGTATAAAAGAATAAAAGCCGTGCAACTCGATCGCCTCGAGAAGCAAACAAATAAGTGTGGAAGGTAGGCCTTGTTTTGGAGCGTGGCATGGAGCCTGTATTTATATGAAGAAGAAGAAGAGAATGTGGTGTGGGAATTAAATAATCAGTAAAAAATACTGATGGGCAGAGGTTTCACGGAAAGAGAGGTTCCGTAAGGGATGATGAGGTGGAAGTGCGATCTGTACGTAAGTGGAAGTGGGAAGGTTTGTCTTTAGAGGGCTATGCTCTGCCCGTAGTATGGCATGGTCCTTGTAAGTGCCATTACACTTGGAAGGTAAGGTAAGGTGATGATGCCTACATAGCTGAGATAGTGGGTGTAAGCCACGAACATCATCAGAAAGAAATATGCCTAGCTCGTCCATGACACCGAGATGAGCGGGAGGCAGTAGCTAGTGATGTCATGCTCGACTGGAGACTCACTTAAAAAGAAAAAGTCTGCATGGTCCGTGCTGACGATGATGGTGGTGGTGTTCGAGGTTCGGTATAGTTCTCGGTACAGCAGGAATATGTATCAACTTGGCGGATGGATATGTGCTCCGGATCTCGTTCGGTCGATAGTCGAGGCGTGATGGGGGTGAGATCTTGGGGTTTGACAGGAGGGTCCCAGCTGACATGACAATCCAACAAGCCGAGGTGAAAGAAGAGGAGCTATTTCCCATCAGGCGTATGCGCGGGATAAAAATCCCATGAATAGGCATAGGTTCAAATTAATGCCCACAACAAGGACATATTGGTAAACCATTTAACCTGCACGGCAAACCACATCAAATGGTTTGCTGTTAACTATTCAACGTTTAACTTGTATATATTATAATAATAAAGTAAAGCTTATGTTATATATATTATAATAATATTAAAGTCTGGTTTTGTGCGGTTCGTGAGTGCACTGGGTGGTTAGATTATCTTCCAGAATACGGTCGGGTAATCGAAGTATCCGGCGGTGGTCATCCGTATGGGGTCGAACTTCTCACTAGGATGAAAACGGATCGGATATGGATCGGATATGTGCCTATTTCCATAACCATATTCAGTTTATCCCTATCGAATCCGGATACGGATATGATTCGGATATGCATTAAGGAAACCACATCATTAAAAATATGGATACGAATTCGAATCGGATATTTATCGAATCTGAATACGGATCGAATAAAGAGCAGACCCGAATATGGATCAAATAAAAAGTCAATCCGAATTTGAATCCAATATAGAATGAATTCAAAATTCGATCCGATAAACATGGAATCCGAATATGAATCGAATAAAGCCCACATACAAATACGAGTTCAATTTTTTTTATCAAAGTTCATAATGATTTTAAAAATAGCAATGAAGTAAAATAAGTTGCATCAAAACAAAAGAGAGTGTCGCTATAACATGCGTTCTTGATCGCAAGCAAAAAGAGGTCACAGTTTCCTAACTTTCTTCTATTCACATCCCAAACAAACAGAAGTTTATTAATACCATTACAATATTATATTATACAATATATAATAATAATATAATAACACATCAACATGACTTATATTATATTAATTAATATATAAATAATATTAAATGTTGGTATTCAGATATTCGGATCCAGATCCGGATATTCAAGCCATTACCATATCTGAATCCGTATCCGGAAAAGTTTTACATTCGATCCGTATCGATTAATATTCGGAAACTGATATCCTTATTTGATAATTTTTTGAATACGCTGAGCGGATACAATAATTTTTTGATACTGATATCCGTATTTGGTAATTTTTTGAATACGGTAAGCCGAACTTTAATAATATTATAACATATATAATATAAGCTTTACTTTATTATTATAATATATACAAGTTAAATGCCGAATCAACTTAACGACAAACCATTTGTCGTGCACGGCAAATTGTTTACCGATATGTCCCTATTATGGGCATTAATTTGAGCTCATGTCCATTCGTGGGATTTTTATCCCCCACATAGCCCCGATAGGAAACAGCTCAAAGCGAGAGATCGGTGGAAGGCTCTTGCTTTGATCGCGAAGGATGCTGTAGTCAAATACTTCCTGCTTGGGTACATTTTGATTGAATCTATGCGTATTACCTAAAATATCGAGAGGAGGGGAGGCACTCTAAATTTGACAATATGCGTACGTGTGGAATGTTACGCTCGATTGGCACGACTTGGGAGATGGACTTCAGCGCTGGCAAATATTATATTCAGAGACCGGTGCTGAAAACAGGGAGAGGATCCTCTGCTGTAAGTGAAATACAGCCGACTCTCCTGCATCGGGTTGATGCGCGCCACGTGCCAATAATGGATCGAACGGCTCCGAGCTCTCTTCCGCGCGCACCGTCTCCCCTTCCCCGACTTCCCTCGATGCATCTGCCCTCGGAGCCCTCGCCTCCCTCCCTGATGTCTCCACTCCCCACCTCTTCTCAGGCGATGCCATCCTCCCTTCCACCTCTTCCGCTTTTCCTCGGCCTCCTTCTCCCCCCTAAAATTAATGCCCCTGAAAACAACCCGTAGGCAGCAAATTACTGCTTTAGGGCATGTTCGGTTGGAGAATAGGTCATTGAATAAAGGATCAATTCTCCTCTCGACACGATTCCCAGTGGTACGACTATTCCCCATTATTCCATCTTATTTCACTCTTATTCTTATCTTTATCACACCTTACCTACCTTTATTTCACCTTATTCTTCTTATTCCTATCCCCCAGAAGAACAAAGAATAGACCCGTATTCTTCTTATTCCCCATCCTTATTCCTGCTTATTCCCGAACCGAACGGGCCCTTCGCGTCACTTTAGGTATTTCCGGTTATTATTTTATAACGCATTTTTTTTCTCAAAATGAGAATTTCCTTTTGAAGTGCTTCTTCCCCCTTCGCATGAAAGCCTCTTTTAGAGTAAACACACGGACAAGTCAACAAATGGATCTTCGAGTATCAAATACAAAACGAATGCATTTTCGCTCTCTTAAAGAGCTGAAATGGGTCACTGGTATCTTATTCTCTTCAGTCAATCTCCTTGTAATCTTTGGATTCTGTCCTGCACTTCTTTTATTTTTAATGAGCTGTATTTTGCTATTTATACCTCCGGGTAAACTTGTCTCCGGCTTACTTATATGTTGATCACATCACTTAACTACAGTCCAGTTAATACAATTTATATGTATTACATTATGTTGAGATTGTCTCCGGCCTCTCGTTTGTTGCAAAAGTTGGTAAGCCTGAGGAAGAAGTTGAGCGTCTTCAAGCGGGAGGTGAGGGAAAGCAGGAGAGCGAACAAAGTTGTGGCAGAGGAGGGGATCGCTAGGTTGGACATGGTGGAAGACTCCAACGATTTGATGGATGAAGAGTTGAAGGAAAGAAGGGACTTTCTGAGGACGGTTGCTCTAGAGGACAAGAAGAGGGCAATTGAATGGAAGCAAAGGTCAAGGCAGAAGTGGATCAAGGAAGGAGATGTGAATACAAAGTTTTTTCACGCAGTGGCAAGTGGGAGGAGGAGAAGAAATCTTATCCGTGCAGTGGTTGTGGGGGAATCGAGACTGGAGGGAGAAAAAGAGATTGGGAGAGCATTTGTGACCTACTTTCATGGTATCTCGAGAAGGGTGATGCCGAGACCATGGAGGTGGGTGGGAACAGGAGCGACACGACTCTCGTTAGAGCACAGTGAGCGATTGATTAGAACTTTCACGAATGAGGAGGCAAATTGGGCTAATTCTGCTTTGAATGGAGATGGGGCGCTTGGATCGGATGTCCTTCTGGTGTTCTTTTACAGTGAGTTCTGGGATGTTGTGGGTGACGACGTGCTAGCAATTCTGGAGGAGTTTAGCATTGGAAATGATGGTTTCAACAGAATTAACAAAGCTCTGCTATTTCTTCTTTCGAAAAAAGAGGTGCCCGATCGTGTTGAGGATTTCCGTCCTATCACCCTCTCTAATGCCATCTACCTGATTATTGCGAAGGTTCTTGCTGAGAGGCTCGATGAGGTTCTTGATGAGCTTATTTCTCCAGTGCAGTCTATTTTTATTTCAGGGAGACAGATTGGGGACAGCTTAGTGATGGCCTCTGAGATCATAGCAGATTGGCAGCGGCGACAGACTCGAGGTGTGATATGGAAGGTGGATTTCTCCAAGGCCTATGATAGTGTGGATTGGCGTTTTCTATGGTCTGTGTTGTCCAAAAGGGGATTCCCAGATCTGTGGATCTCTTGGATGAAGAGGTATGTTACTACTGCTTCTTACTCGATTTTAGTGAACGGTCGTCCCGAGGGAGGTTTCTTCCAGTTGCAATGGGGTGTTCGTCAGGAATGCCCTCCGGCGCCACTCATCTTCGCTCTGGCGATGTATGTGTTGCCTTGTATGGTGAATCAGGTAGTGACCCATGGTCTAACGACATGGTACTATTTGGGGGACATCTCCATCCCGATTCTCCAGTATGCTGACGACACTATCCTTTTTATCGAGGGTGGGGTTGCTAAGGTGAGGGAAATGTCGATGGTTTTGGAAATCTTTGGGGAGCTCTCTGGCCTTAAGCTCACCAGAGATAAGTGCAACATGATCCCTTTTGGTCTACTGGAGGAGGAGGTGGAAGTTTGTACTGTGATGCTGGGGTGCCCTTGTAGTCCGAGGTCGATAAGATACCTGGGTTTACCACTGGGATGTGGCCGGCTTAACAACTCTGATTGGATCCCAGTGGTGGAGAAATTAGAAAGGAAGCTGGCAGGATGGAAGGGTTCCCTGCTCTCTAGGGGTGGACGTCTAATTCTGGTGAAAGCAGTCCTGGCGGCAATCCCAACTTTCTTCATGTCGACACGAATTCTTCTGGTGGGGATTCATAATCGTTTCGAGAAGATTATGCGAAGGTTTTTTTGGGGTAGGGTTGGTGGAGATGGTCATGCATTGCATCTGGTGGATTGGCAGACGGTCACTTTGCCTAAGGAGGATGGGGGGCTCAGGGTGCCGAGGCTGGAGCTGATGAATCGTGCCCTTATTCTTAAATGGGCTGCGAGAATTTGTGGCGACAAGGAGGACGTATGTAGTAGGCTATTATGCAGTATCTATGGGGTCGAGGCTCGCTCTGCTAGTGGCCTTCGACACTTGCGGTTTGGGATGACATTATGGAAGGGTATTTATGTGATTCTCCCTGATCTTCGTCATGTCTTCCGTCGGTGCTTAGGTGATGGCTGCAACTTTTTATTCTGGACTGATGAATGGACGGACGACATGCCTCTGGCTACTTGTTTCCCACGCTTAAAAGTGCTTGTGTCGCTGACTTGTGGGATGACAGAGTCTGGAGACCTGTTTTCGCTAGTGCGCTCTCAGAGCGACGCATGCATGAGCTACAAGATCTAGTGGAATCATTATCTACGACTGAGGGCCCCACTTTTGGTAGCGATCATTGGGTCTAGAGAGATGGCGAGTTATCTGTCAAGAAGGCTTACTCATTGTTGATCAAGGGTGTTGAACCACTTCAAGAGAACCTTGTTAAGAATTGCAGAATGATTTGGGAGCTGAGGATCCCAACTCGCATTAGGGTCTTCTTGTGGCTTCTGAGGCATGGGAGGCTACTCACTAGAGAGAGGTGGACTCACATCTTTCACAATGAGGTGAACTCATGTGTTTTGTGCAACTCTAGTTTGGTATCCGCTGAGCACTTGTTTTTGGGTTGCGAAAAGACGAAAGATTTCTGGCATATCATGGATGCGGCTTGGTTAGATAATAGCAGCATGTCGTCTTTCTGGGGATCTCTCTTCAACTCTCGATTCCATTTAAATGCTGAAAGATTCCTACCAGTAGAAGGTTTATGGGCTCTGTGGCTTGCTAGAAACGATGTATTTTTTCGTGCGGAGAGGTTCTATGTTGAGAATGTTGTACACCATGCTCGGACTCTCCTTGAGTCCTGGTTGTCTTGATCTTTAATTTTTCTTAATATATTGGGGCGGGCACCTACGTGTGTTTCCCCCTTTTTTTGTATAAAAAACATTATGTTGAGATTATTCTTATCTTTAGTGTTATTTATTTATTTCCATTTTCTTCATGTACCTATCGTGTTATTTATCCAAGTGCTTTTCTCCTATATAAGAGAGCCCATGGGTCTTGTGAATATTAAGTCATTTGTTTTTCCCAACATGGTATCGGAGCAACGGTTCTAGATTGGGGTTCTTGTATCCCACCCTAACCGTAACCCTACCCCCACGTGCCCCCCCTCCTGTGCGCCATCGCGCCCCCCCACCCACGCACCCACCCTGTGTAATGCCCTCCGTGCACCACCACGCCCCCTCCCAGCGCCCCGGCGCCCCCTCCCCCTGCCTCCTCCCCGTGCATCGCACTGCCCTGCGCACTGCCCACCGCCCCCGCTCACCACCCACCGCCCCCACATGCCCCCACCGCTCCCACGCACCCCCACTGCCCTCCTGTGCGCCCCCATCGCCCTTCAGTGTGCCCACCACCCTCTTGTGCACCCCCACGCGCCTCTGCCATCCCCATGCCCCTCCCGCCTTCCTGTGCGCATCACCTCGCGCAGCGCAGCATCCTGCGCATGTGCGCTTCCTGTGCGCATCGCATCAGTGCACATCCTTCGTGCACATCTGCATGCACCGGCACATATCAGCGCTTTCCCTACGTGCATCATGCGCACATCCGATGCATCCTGTGTGCATCTGTGTACGCTGCTTTCCTTTGCGCCCATACAATCTTTCTTACAAAGACAGAAGATGAAGATGGATGTATGAGTCTACCAATGCAACCAAGCCTCTATATATGATTGTGAATACTCGATTATAATGGTCTAGTCCTCAGTTTTGTTCCGAATTTCAGCATTCTTGCTACCATGTCAAAGAATAAGGGTGATGTCTTTTCATCCAGAGCCTTCAAGGGCCCAGCTCCCATTGTGAAGATGGATGCGGCCAACTACAAGTTGTGGTCCATGCAGTTTCGTACCCTGATTTAGTGTCATAACAATGAGCACATTCTGACGGATCCAGAGCCAAAGGACAAGATTGGGGCTAATGCTTCTTGGAAGCAAGATGATGTCTATAGTCGCATTTGGCTCTCCGGGATGCTGACCACGGAGATTGCCAATGATATTGTTAATCAACCCACAACAAAGACCATGTGGGATATCTTAGTAGCCACGTATGGACAGGTGAGAAATGAGAGCAAAATTTTACAGTCGTAGTTTGATATTTTTTCGACCAAGCAGAATGGTCGACCTCTTTAAATTCACTTCTCGCATCTTAGATGTATGTTTGAGTTTCTGCATAGCTTCATGCCTATTATTACGAGCACTGAGTAACACTAGTTGTATCGCAATGCAACTATAGTAGGAGTGTTTTTGTCATCTCTAAACTCTGAGTACGATGCAACACATACTCAACTTCTTACAGGAGAATCGATACCTCCAATGGAGGAGGTTTACAAGAGACTGAGCGAAATTACTACATCATCTACTACTGTGGCTCAGACTCCTTCTACTATGGTAGTCTCTCGTGGCAGAGGGAATACTTCGCAGTTCCATGGCTGAGGACTACGTGGTCGAGGAGGAGGTCAACAACGAGATCCATGTTCACATTGCCATCGTCCAGATCATTCTGAGGAGAGATGCTATAAGAAGCATGGGTATCCAGCCTCCACCCGAGTTGCTGAGCAGAGGAGCCTCCGTCTACACCTGCACCGACTCATGATGCACGCTTTGATGATATTGTTTTTAGGCTATGAGAGATGATGACTACTCCAACTACTTCGCATGCAGGTTTTTCAGATGTCTCACATATTGCTAGAGCCTCTTCGAGCTCGTCAGATATTGCTTATGCCCTTACTAGCAGCAGCAGTTCAGATTTGTCTGACTAGATCATGGACTCTGGTGCATCTCATCATATGTGCGGTGATTGAGCACAATTTACTTCTTACAGATATATCCCTCTAGGTAGATCAGTGGTTATTGCCAATGGGGTTTATCTACCCATTATTAGTTAGAGGGAGATTGTTCTAGCTCCCTCTATGCATATGCAAAATGTCTTACATGCTCTAGCATTTCAGATGAATCTTTTGTTTATTAGCCAGATTACAAAAGATTTACATTGTCGTGCCATATTTGGTCCTTCTTCTCTTGTGTTTCAGGACATACTCATGGGCTGAGTGATTAGATGTGGACGTGAGCAAGGGGACTTTACAGACTTGTCCAGCCTCCTTTTGTAGGGGGTGCTACTATCTCTTCTGAACATGTCTCCCCATTTCTGTGACATCTTCGGTTTGGACACCTTCCTCTGCAGTAGCTGTTTCATGTCCTCCCACAAATCTATACTTGTACTAGTTTGGAGTGTAAGGTGTGTCATCTTGGGAAGCACCATCGTTCCTCCTTTCCAAGTCATCAGAGTCATCATAGTGGTCAATTGTTTGAGTTGGTTCCCTTTGGTATCTGGGGTCCTAGTCGCGCTCTTGATAATCAGAGACATTGGTTTTATATAGTCGTCGTAGATGATTATTCTAGATTATATTGGGTATTTCTGATGAAGAATAAGTTGGAAGCTGGTCCTATTATCAAATCTTTTCTTATTGAGATTAAAAATAATTTTTCATCTAATGTGAAATTTATTCACACTGACAATGGTTTGGAGTTTTCTACTTTACAGGTATCAGACTTCCTCATATCTATTGGTGTTTTTCATCAAACTTCGTGTACTTACACTTCACAACAGAATGTTATTGCTAAACGCAAACACTGTCATCTTTTGGATGTTACAAGGACTCTTTTGATTCAGAGTCGAGCTCCTCATTTTTTCTGGAGTGATGCGGTTCTTACTGCATGTTACTTGGTGAACCGCATGCCATCCACTATGTTTGGAGAAAAAGTTCCTTTCTTGATTGTGTTTCCCGAGAAGGACTTATTCTCGTTTACCCCGGAGTCTTTGGATCTATGGCGTTTGTCCACAATTTTATTCTTGGTCGTGACAAGCTCTCTCCTAGAGCTATAAAATGTGTGTTCGTTGGCTACTCTCGTACCCAAAAAGGGTATCATGTTTTGAACTTGTTGAAGGAAAATATTTACATAGATCATATTTTTTGAGTCTATTATGTATTTTTCTCCTACAGATGACAGGTTGTCTAAAGCTGACTCTGGTGAGGATATCTTCGTTCCTCCACCACCGATATCTCCACCAACAGGTCCTCATGATAAGTCTCAGTCACCTCCACCTCCTCCATCTACCATGACTCAGTTCCTACCTTGTTTTTATTTTTATAGGTCCTCTACTCACCCCTCTACTCTCGCGCCTTCCCAATCATCCAGCACACCCAAGGTATGTAATGAACACATTGTTTCTACTGATGGCACTAGTGATATGCTTGATCCATAGGAGAATTTGATAACAGAGAATAGAGAGTCTGACGACCTTGATGTACCTATTGCCTTGACGAAGCCCCATCGCAACTGTGCTAAGTATCCTCTAGTTGCACATACTTCCTTGGACCATCTTTCAGAGGAATACATGAGGTTTGTTATGAGCCTCTCATGAGGAGACCATGCAGGATAACAGTTGGAGACTTGCCATGGAAGAGGAGATGGTCTCTTTGTAGTCTCGTGGTACCTAGAGTGTTGTTTTTGCCCCTCCAGGTGCATCTGTTGTGAGGTGCAAATGGATATTTATGGTGAAGAAGCGAGCGGATGGCAATGTGGATTGCTACAAGGCAAAAGGCTTGTAGCATGTGGTTTCACTCAAACTTATGGCGTGGATTATCAAGATACCTTTTCTCCAGTGGCCAGACACTCAACCTTACGTATTCTCATATCTGTGGTTGTTTCACGTGAACGACCTCTTTATCAGCTTGATGTGAAGAATGCATTTCTATATGGAGATTTACATGAAGAAGTTTATATGTAGCAGCCACCATGGTTTGCTGCTGAGGGGCGTCTCAGAATATTTGTAGGCTCCACAAGGCGATTTACGGCCTGAAGCAGAGTCCTAGAACTTGGAACTAGAAGCTCTCAGAGTTGATAGAGCATCATGGATTTGTTTGGTCCACTGCGGATCACTTACTTTTTGTTCAGAGGACACTGAGAGGTACAGTGCTATTCTTGTCTATGTTGATGATATTATTGTTACTTGTGATGATGAGCAGGGCATTCATGCAGCCAAAGAGTTCCTAGGCCAACATTTTGTGACCAAGGATCTTGGCAATCTTAGATACTTCCTTGGATTAGAATTCATCAGGAACCAGCATGGTCTTGTGATGACCCAAAGGAAGATTGTTACTGATCTTCTATTAGAGATATGTATGACAGGGTGCAAGCCTGCTACTACTCCTATGGATCCAAGCATGAGATTATATGATGATGATACTGAGGAGTTAGATAAGAGGAGATATAGGGAACTAGTAGGCAAGCTCCTATATGCTACCATCACCAGGACAGATATATGCTTTGTTGTTAGCAAGGTGAGTCAGTTCATGGAGCAACCTAGGAAGGTGCATATGGATTCTATGTATATGATTTTGAGATATCTGAAGTCTTCACCAGGTATCGGTCTCTTATTCAGCAGAGGCACGTCTCTTGACATCACAGCATGTGCAGACACAAATTACGCAGGATGCCCCAGGGACAAGAAGCCCACTTTTGGATTTTTAATATTTGTTGGCATATCAATCGTGTCATGGAAAAGTAAAAGCAAACTGTAGTTGCCAGATCTAGTGCAAAGTATGAATACAGGGCCATGGCTCGGGGATGCACATAGATGATGTGGGTTAAGTCAATTCTGACTGATCTTGCTGTTGATGTACCCCTTCCTATGCAGCTTCTATGTGATAATCAGACAACATTATTTATTGCAAATAATCCTACATTCCATGAGCGTACAAAGCATATAGAAGTGGATTGTCACTATACAAGAGATATGATTCAGAAGGTTCTCATATCTACCTCTCATGTTTCTCCTGAAGATCAGACTGCATATATATTCACCAAAGCACTTACAGGAGGCCCTTTCCAAAGATATTGTTCCAAGCTGAGCATGATAGACATATATGATCCAGCTTCAGAGGGAATGTTGAGATTATTCTTATCTTAAATGTTATTTATGTATTTTAATTTTTCTTCATGTACCTATAGTGTTATTTACAGAAGGGATTTTCTCCTATATAAGAGAGCCCAGGGATCCTATGCATATTGAGTCACTGATTTTTTTTCAACACATTAATTAGGCCACACTTTTTTTAGTAGGTAAACATGGGGGAAGGCATACTGCTAAGTGGATGGCTATAGTTTCAATTTCGGGAATGGTGAACAGTTGGAGGGTGAATAATAAAGGTAGGGCCCCCATTAAGGATCGTAGCTCTAATGAATAGGGAGACAAAAGGTTTCTTATTCTTGTTTATATGAATAAGAGTTCTTGATAAGAGAGCATCGTTGAAACAACACAGGTCTGTAATACCACATCCATCATTTTGTCTTGGCCGGATAATTTTCTTTCAAGCTACCTTAGGTCGGTTTTTTTATCAAGAAATAAGGATGTGTATCTCGACATACACAGGAAGCTGAGTATAATGCATGTAGCATGGCCATCACTCATGCTGTATGGATCAGGCATTTTCTAGATAATGTAAGCCTCGAATTGGTCAAAAGGCCAAATGAATTGTATTGTGACAATCAAGCAATGATAAGCTTGATCAATAGTGGGGCTAATAGTTTTAAAGGAAAACACATTGAGATCCAATATCACTATATACAAGATATAGTGGCAAAGCAAGAAATCACAGTAACCTACATACCTACCAGTGACATGTTAGCCGATTCCCTAACCAAGAGAATAACAACAGGAACATACATTAAACATGTTAGTTTAATGGTACTCAGGAATGCATGAGTCACGGAAGAGGTTTTCATGAATAATAAACCTTAATGTAGACATCTCTATACACTACACGAATAGTGGGAGTGTAAAATGGTTTGGACCACTGCGGTCAAGTGGGAGATGTAAAGCAGCCTCCGCCATGACCGCATGGTCATGCAACCGCCCCCGACGGTTGCGGCGAGGCTGATCTCATAGGGACTATAACTGCAATGGCGTGAAGGTAGGGGGTGGACGTTGCGAGGGCTCGCACCCTATAATAACCTCCCACAAGGAGGGGAACACATCAATCATCGGAACCTCGACTACGGGAGCCCCCTTCCGAATCCACCTCTCCATCTCCTCTCTCATTTTTCTCTCGTTCTCCCTCAAGAAGAAGAAACAGCGTACCTCAAGAAGAAGAAACAGCGTAGAGAAGGCATACCTTGGTTTTCTCACACTGGTATCAGAGCTCGGTTGCCTTCGTCGCGCTCCTCCGCCGACAAGCCCCTCGGCCGTCGCCGCCGCCACACATCGGATCAACATTTTTTTGGCCCGCCGCTGAGAAAGATATCTTGCCTTTGTCTCTTCCAAAACCCTAGCAACACAGGTTTATTTTGATCCTTTTTTTTGCATCTATACCCTTTTTGTTTGAATATTAGTTGTTGTCCCTTTTTTTGTCGGTGCCCCTATCTTTTTATGACTCTAGAACAGAAAGTGGGCGTTCTCAAGTTTTAATTTTTTGTTATATTGAGCAGGACTTGATGTTAAGGCCCTCTTTTTTTGTTATATTGGTTTTCTTGGCACCAAGTTTTTTAAATCTATTATATTTTTTTGGCCGTATATCACTGTTGTGTTGCCTAAAGGTTTGTGTTTTAACTTCAATTACTTTCCGTGGACTAATCCGTGTATTGTTTTTGCACAACATCTTTTCTTAACAAAGTTTGACAATTGCTTTCTGTGTTTTTGGTGTATCACGCGCTTTGTTAGTTTTTTTGCATTATTTATTGATTCTTTTTTATTGTTTAGTCCATGTTATAAAATTAGATCTGTATAAGTTTTAATAGTATTCATTTTTTAAAGAAATTCACATTTTTTTATTAAAAAATCAGTTTGTTTTTCCCTATACAAATATTAGTGTTTATTCATTATTTTTGTATTAATTCAAGTTTTATCCTTTCTTTTTCAAAAAGACCCTTTTTTGTTTTGTGTTCTGTTAATTATCTATCAAAAAAATAATTGGAAGTTTTTTATGTGGAGATCTTACCGTTTTTTTAGAGATTAATTTTTTTTGAAGAGGAAAGGATTAAGATAGTTTTTTTAATTATACCTTTATTGTCGATATGAAACTAGATAATCTCATATCTCCATTGATTGAACTACAAAAAACTTTAGGCCTTTTATTGATTGAACTAAAGTTTTTTTTGTTGTTGAATTTTTTTTGAATCTTGTTGCTTAACTTAAGTAAAATAAGCTTCAGCTTCAAATTAAACTACAACTTAATAGTTGTTTTCTTAAAGTTTTAGATTGCTCAATCTCATTCCACCCTTTATTCCATTAGATCCAATATGACAAGCAAGACTATTGCCACTGAGGTGAGGAAAATCGAGTACCTTAACGGTACTAATTACGAATTATGGAGTAGAAAGATCTACTATGGTCTATTGCACGATAGCATACACTTCATCATAGATAAACCTGGCCCAACCTTATCTGAGAATCCACCTACGGAGGAAATTAGGTCCCGCGAACAGTGGGAGAAAACATATAATAGGGCTAGGAGCTTTATGCTGACCCACATGGATCTGAACCTGATTCGGGTCTTTGAGACCTGCGAATTAGCTTACGAGCACTGGACCGTGGTTAAGGAGAAATATTACTCCAAATCCGAAGTGAGCGTCCAGCTTCTTCTACACAAATACAGCTCGTGTAGAATGAAGGAATCTAAAGGCGTTCTTGAGTACGTGAACAAGATGATCGTGATGGACAAAGATCTGACAGCTGCTGATTGCGCGATTCCGGAAAGGATGCAGATTGCAGCCATACTAGGAAGTCTCCCACCGTCATTCGACATGGTTGCCACATCTCTGCGGATGAATGTCAACATTAAGTCCGTGGTATCAACGCTATATGAAATATGAAATGACAGAAAGCCCGAGTTGGGCCATCTCCGGAAATGGGGATGTGTAGCACATGTTCTGGTACCGAGTCAGCTTAGAGACAAGGTAGACTTCAGGACATTAAAGTACAAGTTTATTGGATATAGTGAACATTCTAAAGGATATAGGTTCTTTCATGAAACTAAAGGTCTAATCGAAAGTCGTGATGCAACTTTTCTTGAAATTCATCAAGAAAAGGAGCATGAAGTAGAGGAATCATATCCTTTGATTGTCCTACATGACAATGAAGACGACTTGAGCATTAGACACGAACTTGAAGATGATATCAATAATCCAAATATAGAAAATGAAACTATGGAATATGATGATCTTTTAGAAGAAGTGAGTGAACCCACACAACCCATGAGTATAATCGGCAACAAGAGACCCATAACACGGCCCGCATGGATGGAAGATTACCATTTCTATGGATGTGAGGCGTCCTGCTACACCGTGGATGAGGATGTCGCGGATTGTACAGTCCCATATCCTTTGATGAAGCTATGGATTCATCTGAGTTGGAATTTATGATGAATCATGGTCGGTCGCCATGAGAGATGAATTGTACTCAATCGAGCGAAACGATGTTTGGGAATTATGTGCTTTACCAGAAGGTAGGCAATCTATAGGATGTAAGTGGGTATTCAAGAAAAAGTACCGAGTTGACGGTACTGTTGACAAATACAAAACCAGATTAGTTGCCAAGGGTTACATTCAGCAAGCTAGAATATATTTTCAGAAAACCTACTCTCCAGTGGCTAAGTTTGCATCTATTCGGATGATCTTAGCCATAGTCGCATATATGGATCTGGAATTGTTCCAAATGGATGTGAAGACGGCCTTCCTTAATGGAGAATTAAAGGAGGAGATTTATATGTGACAACCTGATGGATCTCAGGTTGAAGGTTAGGAGAAAAAGGTTTACAAGTTAAGAAAGTCATTATATGGCTTAAAACAGTCTTCACGGCAATGGTATCTCAAATTTCAAGAGAAAGTTATTCAATTTGGATTTATTTCAAATAAATTGGATAACTGTGTGTATGTCATGAAGAGTGGGAGCAGGTTTGTAATCATGTCATTCTATGTACATGACATTCTGCTTGCAGGTAATGACATACAAATGCTCAATGAAATCAAATGGAAATTGAGCAATGAATTTGAGATGAAGGACATGAGCGGAGCATCTTATGTTCTTGGAATTCAAATAACAAGAGTCTAGGACTCAAGGACATTAAGCCTTAGTTAGGAAATATATTTGCATATTATATTATGGAGATTTGGAATGCAAAATAGCACTCCAGCTCCAACACCACTTGTGATGGGAAAAAGACTCAGTAAGAGTCAGTGTCTCGGAAAGGGACAAAAACCTTTAGATGTACCATATGCACAAGCAGTGGGAGGTTTAATGTATGCAATGATGTGTACTCGACCTGATTAGCCTATCCAGTAAGCTTAATCAGTAGATATCAAAGTAATCCCGGTCCAGCACACTGGAAAGCTGTAAAGAGGATTCTTGGATATCTGAAAGGGATAATACATCTGAAAATTGTGTATCAAGCAAAATCGCTTGAGGTCGTAGGATAATCCGATGCTGATTTCGGAGGGATGTGGATGATAGAAAATCCACATAAGGTTACTTGTTCATGTTTGGTGGTGCAGCTGTTTCTTGGGGTAGCAAGAAACAAGGATGTGTATCTCGATATACACAGGAAGCTGAGTACATTGCATGTAGCGTGGCCACCACTCATGTTGTATGAATCAGGCGTTTTCTAGATAATCTAAGCTTCGAATTGGTCAAAGGGCCAATTGAAATGTATTGTGACAATCAAGCTGTGATAAGCTTGATCAATAGTGGGGCTAATAGTTCTAAAGGAAAACACATTGAGATCCAATATCACTATATACAAGATATAATGACAAAGAAAGAAATCACAGTAACCTACATACCTACCAGTGACATGATAGCCGATTCCCTAATCAAGGGAATAAAATCAGGAACATACTGTTGAACACAGATTTGCAGAGGTCGTGTTGACTCACAAGGCGAATCAACAGTCGCTGATTTGACCTCCAACGAAATCCGAAATTCAAACAACAATTAACCCACGACAAATATATCAAGCAATGAAAGTAAATGTGCGGAGTTAAAATTTATTATAACTCTACAACAAGATGTGTATAGGTGCAAGTATGTGTAGAGGTCGAACACAAGGAGCAGACAGGTAGAACGGGGCAATAATGCACAAAATGTGTGAATGTGATCAAATTGTCTACTATGCTATTTTTTTGTGGGTTTTTAATTTTATATATATATTTTTTTAATTTTTAATTTTATATTTTTTGTATTTTGATTTTTAATTTACTGATTTTTATTTTCTTTTTATATTTTATATTTTTATATTTTCTTTTTCAATATTGGAAAATAAAGACAATGTAATAAAAGGGAAAAGGAGGTATTTATAAAAATAGATAAAAATATTCAAAAATAAGCAAATAAAGTCTTTTTGGTCTTTTTATACTTTTTTACTATTTTTGTGATTTTTGGGTAATTTTTAGAATGTTTTTGGTATTTTTAATTAGCAAAATAAATCAAAACAGGGAATAAAATGCAAGGCTGAAACTTAAAATGGAGAAATAAAATAGAAAACAGTAATAAAAATTCTCCAAGTTAATTTTCAATGAAAGATAATGAAATAAGGAAAATGTAGGCACAAAGTTTGTATTTTTAGGGATTTTGTAGAATTTTTAATATTTTTATAAAGGTTTTTAAGGTTTTGCAATTTTTAGGAGTTTGGCTTTGTATTTTTTAATGATAACAAACTAAAAGACACAAAATATATTTTTTTGGGATTTTTCTGGAGTGTTTTTATATTTTTTAGTGATTTACTAATGCAAACAGTACTGAAAATAGATGTTTTTGATTTTTAATAAATAATAAAATGCAATAATTATGAAAAATAAAAATATGGTGATAAACTACAATGCAGCAGGAGCTTAAACTGATTTTTGGGGAATTTTTGGGTTTTTATAGAAGCATGCAAAAATTACTAGAAGCATAAAGAAAATACATGCCTACAGGGGTGTTTTTGTAATATTCAGAAAGTCGAGGGCCAAAATGAAATTTGTCCGGGAAATATAATATGCAATCAAAATTTTAACGGACCAAACAAAAATATTAAAAGCCGCGAGGGCCTTCAAGTAAAAAGCCCTGGAACACACTCCTGTGCACGTGACAGCCAAGGGTATAAACGTAAAACCAAAAAAGTTAGGGACCTATTTGCAAACTGATCAACTGCAAGTAAATATTGTTTGGACTCAAAACAAGGCAACGGCCCTGGGGGCCACCTGCAAAATGCCCAAGGCGCGCGTGCTAATCACGTGCGCCTGGGAAGGCTAAATGTGTAATTCACTCAAGTTCAGGGGGGCTAAAAGTAAATTTACAAAATTATAGAACTGTTGAAGAAAGATTTAGTATTAATTAAACATTACAAAAAACGTTGGGGAGGATAGTGCAAAATACCCAGCGCAGGGGGAGCGATCGGACGGCCGCGCGCGCGTCACTTAGACACGTGTCGCGTGCAGGTCGCGCGATACCCCTTCACTTTCAACGGCCCAGATCATAAGATCTCCAGCGGATGGGCGGTCCAGGGATCCTCAATCCAACGGCAGCTGCTCCTGAGGATGATCGGGGCAGATCGGACGGCTATGGACAGACCTGGAAGAAATCATGAGGAACTCGAGCTTGGCGAGTTTGGATGCGCCAAAGCTCGAGCTCCCGTGCAGCGAGATCTCCCCCGACGCCTTCTTGATGCTCCAGCAGCGATGACCAAGACCCCAGGTGGCGCAGACAGGTCCGAGGGCCTACGGATGGCTTCCGGCGCTCGATGAAGCTCCAGCGACCTGGGGTTGTTCTTGGGCTAGAAAAATGGGGCTTGGCGGCTTCCCTGGGGTCCTGCAAGTGGAAAGAAACAAAGCAGCAAACACATATGCAGAACCTAGCCCCTGTAGGGAGAATGGAGATGGAGTATGGCAAACTAAAAGCTCGCCGGAGCAAGCTCCGGCGAGGGGTGGTTTAGGTGATCGGTCGAGCGCGGATCGAACTGGAAAGTGGATAGATGTTCCTACTGATAAGGGGAGTATATATATATATATATATATATATATATATATATATATATATATATATATATATAAAACAAGCAAAAGCAAATAAAAAACGAGTTCCAACGGCTACAAACCGTGAACTGGTACCTCAACGGCCGAGCACGACCGGAGGTGGTGGAAGCGCGCCTTCAACCCGTCGAGCGCCTCCCCAAGCAGCTGGAGGTGGTACTGTCACTACCACCGGTCCGGAGCAAGATGGAGGAGGTTCAAAACAGGGCAAAAAGGGGTTCCCACTGAAAATGGGAGGAATGGGTCGTTTTTGAAACATGGCCGAGGGGCGGTCTTCGAGGAGGAGTCACGGGTTGCATGATGATCCGATGCCCAAGAAAAGATATAGGCGTGAAAGATCTAGGGACTGGGATCAAAAGTCGTGAAGGAAGCGACTCAAAATAATGCAAGGCGTGGTCTCCATAAATCCGCGAAATTGAGAAAAAATCACAGTCTGACAACAGCAGGCGCTGGGTCAGAGAGTTGACCCAGGTCAACTCTCCAGCCCTCCTGGTTGGTCCACGTGGACCAACCAGGAAAAAGCCTAAAAATAATTATTGTAAAATCATTTAAAAATAGTAGACGATTTTATTAAATTTTTATTATAAAATAAGAAATGTTTATTATTTTATGAATTAATTTATAGTGATTTTTATTTATTTTTATGAGTTATATTTTTACAAGTTTGCATTTATGCCCTTTATAGTATATATATCTATATATTTAAGTATTCTATTTTTATTTAGGTATTTTTAAGATTATTATTTTTATTTATGATTTTATAGAATTATAAAATACTTTTATCTACACAAATATATTTTTATTTTATTTTTATGAAAAGTTTTGTATATTAAATAAAATATAAAGGTATAATGTATAGGTATGGATATAGGTAGGGTACCTATGTATTTTATTTTTAAGTATTTTGTTTTTGTTTTCATTTAGGTTTTATTCTTATTTCAATGTACATTATTATTATAAGTATTATTTACAACATTATAAAAATATAAAATTGTAAAAATAATAAATAAATAATAAATTGAATATTTTAATATGTACAAGGTACAATGGGAGTCCAAAACTCAACTTTCAAACCGTAGCTCCGCCAAATGCGAAACCACCGCCATTAATTAGCTTATTTTCTTCTATATACAATTAAAGGTGAATATACTGCATTTGGAGTTTTCATTTGTGAGATACGGGTCTGGGAAGTTGGGATTCTGGAATTTTATTCAGACCATAACTTTTTATCTGAACACTATTTTTCTGTGAAATCAATTTTGTATTTTTCTTTATAAAATTATCTACAACTTTCGTGTACAAAGTTTCTTTATTTGATGTATAAAAAGTGGAACCAAAAATAGGTCCCAAAATGAATAAAGAATGAATAGAAAATATAGGTATTTGATCTGTATTTTGGCCCATATCTCCCCCTACTTTATTCCTTGTCGACCTATTCATCAAGATGCCTAGGTCTCGGGGTTTCGGGTCATAAAATATTTACAATATTTTATTCTTTTTCTTTTCTTTTCTTTATTCTATAATTTTGGCTTTAAAAACCGCATTTTATACAATATTTACACACATATGCATGAATGCTAAAATGCCTATATTAAGCCTATTTATACGCATTTACTAGGGGTTTTAAGGCCAAAATGATAGAATAAAGATGATGAAACGTGGATTCATCATCCCCCTATACTTGCCTTTGCTAGTCCCTAGCAAACACTTATGCAATAAGTGCAGAAAAGAAAAATAAAGAAAAGAAAAAAAAGAAGAAAGTGGATTAAATTTCATTGTCAAACTTGTCTTCACAAAATCAAAGTTTGGAGCTTAAGTCGGACCTTTGGAATTTTAGTGCGGGCGGAACCTTATTGAGAACCGAATTTGAAATTCAACAGTCCTTGAGAATCCCAAAACTCTGCTCAAGTCTCCTCAATAGCCAGGTCAGAAATACTTCAATTCATACGCAAACTCTTACGACTATGAATCTGACTCGTACAGTGTACGTGATGGTGGCTCTCCCCAACTAGAATGACAAAGAAACTGACTTCTCCAGTACGACAACCCAATGATTCCCCAATCCAATAACTCCATCCTCGAGGAGCAGAGTATTCCCTTCTAAGTTCAAGTGGCAACCAGCTCAAGAGGAGGGGGTGAAGAGAAGAATGGACGGTAGCCAGTGTAGCTACCTATCCTGGGATGCAAGACCAGTGTAGTCAAGTCATCCTGCTGCAGGCTCACATATTTGACTTTGGAACTCAAGCTTGCTTATTGACTTTACAACATATGTACATACTTTGCAGGCTTTTTATTTTTGTACATGCCTGAACTCTTTTTTTTTTGAAATACTATATACAGCAGCATTTACATAAGGAGTTTTTCCTCTTAAGCCAGTAGACTATCCCTCTTTTGAAGCTTTATCGCAACCCACAGCCTCCTGTCTTTAGACTTCCTAATCATTGGACGGGTTGGGGTGCACTTCCCTCCCTAGAGGAGGACAAGTGTTTCCACTTGTGTGCGTCTCATACCGGCAAATCCAATCCCCTCACCACTCTAACTGAGTTGAGCCATGTGAAAGGTGCAGGTGTCCAAGTTAGGTCATTATCAACAAGAGTCATGCGTGTGCTCCGAAATACTCTACTTAGGCAGTCAAGGATCCATTGAACCAAGTCCCGTGATCCTCAAAGAATTAAGTCAACTAGACCTGAAGTACCTCAAACCCAGTTCCTATAAGGTTCCTGTTATTAGGTAGATTTTAAGGTCCAATCAAGCTCCAATCTCCAGATTTTACTTAGACTTGTTCAACTATCAAACTCAATCCGAAAAATGCGAATGCCATGCAATGCAATGCAGAAAATATTTTTGTGATGCAATTTTCAAAGATTTTGAACTTTTTATGGATTTTTGAAAAGATGATGATGAATATGCAGATGCATTTTTTTGTATTTTTCAAATGTTTTTGGATTTTAATTTTGCAAATGTTTTTGGGCTTTTTGAAAACAAAAAGATTTTGGCTGAAAAATAGGTTAAAATATGTACACGGGAGTGCTTCTTATATATACCAGAAGTGGATTTTACGAATTTACAGGGTAAGTGGTCAATTTTATACATATATATATAGTGGATTTTGGTGTGATGTAAATATTCCTCAAACTTATTTGACACAAGCTTTTCACACAATTTTTGAAAACAATAGTCCAAAATAATTTTTACAAACATTTTTGCAAACATGTACACACATTTGAAAATCATTTTACAAAGGTTTTCAAAACAGTATATATAGGTTTTTCAAATATTTTTGCAACCATTTTTCAAACCATTTGCAAATCATTTTTCAAACATTTTATTTCACATAAAGAAAATAAATTTTGCAAAACACACATTTTTACACAGGTTGAAAACATGTAACAAAACATTTTCAAAATAGTTTTCAATAGATGTTCACAAAGATTTTCAAACTATTTTTCAAACATTTTGCAAAAAACATTTTCACCTGATTTATTAATTAGTAATTACAAAAAGAATTTGAGGAATAATCACCTCTTTTTATTAAGGATTTTAATGAATTTTAATGAATAATTAGCCATATTATTAGGAAAATACGAAAGTATGAGTTATGGCTAAAGTATATACGTAGTATATACGACCCCCTATACTTAGCTTGAGCTATGTCCTCATAGATCGGAGAGAAAAGAGAAGACATAACTCGTACTAAGTATAGGCAAGTCTAAAGAATAAATAAATGGATGAATAAAACGAATGAGAAGTTGACCGTCCCCCCTATACTTAGGATCAAATAATCCTAAGTATAGCAGACTGTACACAAAGCAGGGAGGGTCAAGGGTGGGAATGAACAGATCATACTCAGATTGTCTCCCCCTATACTTAGGGTAAGATATCCCTAAGTATAGACAAGAAGAGGAGACAATGGAGACGATCAAAGAATGGAAATACTCGAGGTGTACACCCCCCTATACTTAGGACAGAGTACGTCCTAAGTATGGAAAACTGACAAAAAGGGTGTCACCTTTTCGGTAGATGAAGAAGATAGAAAATGAAAAGAAGAAAAGAAGAAAAGAGATCTGAAGATGGAAGGAAAGATCGTGAGAATATACACACCACTCCCCCTATACTTAGGGTGAAAGAAACCCTAAGTATAGGCAACAACAGGAGTGATGACACAAAACGATGAAAGAACACTAGGTTCGTCCACCCCCCTATACTTAGGACAAAGTACGTCCTAAGTAAGGCAAACACGAGAATGGGTGGATGAGCAAAACGGTAGAGAGAACAGAGGCACACAAAAGTGAATATACAACAGAGATGGATGTACACATGATCAAGAAGGTTGAAAGCGAACCTTCTTGCGGGACCGTTGCGGAATGGATCTGGTGTGATGCAGGTCAACATCGGGGTCCACAGTGGACGGAAGCCGATCAGGGTCGACAGAGTGAAGGTCCTCAGGGGCCCTAGGGTGTGAAGGCACAGACGGTGTAGTGAAAGAAGTGCGGCTAGGTCCGGCCTTGGGAGTCTCGCTAATATCAAAGTGGAATAGGACGAACTCATCATCATCGGAAGTAGTGTACTCAGAGTCGTCCTGCGAGGAGTCATCCAGGTCAAAACCAAAAGGCACGAACTCATCGGTGGAAGTAGTCGAACTCTGGTCGTCCTCTATAATTTCAACTGGATCATCTTTCTCATCAAAAGGCCCGAATTTCTGAAGAAAAGCAACTAAATCAAATTCGGCCTTAGTCTCATCAGTATCTACATGGACAGGAACGGACCCATCGGTGAAAGAAGTCGAAACATGTCCGTCCTGTCTAGTCTCTACATCTGCCCTCCGCTCAATGGTATCGATCGTGTAAATCCCGCGGATGTCATCAACACAACGCCAAGTCCCAGAAGAAGGAACGTCGAGGTTCATGCTTTCCGAGGTTTCCTCAATCGGGAGGAATTCTTGGGTCTCAGTGGAATCCAATAGACAGCAAAATTCTCTGATAGTATCGTTGAGGTCATGGTCCTCGAGGTCAGCCAAGATAGGTGAAGTCGCATCAGGTGCAGATCTCTGGTCGGCAGTGGGTGCGGTGATCAATGCTTCGTTCTCGTCAGCAGGGCGAAAGTGAATCTCTCCTGATCCATAGTCAATAACGACCCTCGCAGAGGCGAGGAATGGTCGTCCCAGGATGATTGGAGAGTGCTCCCCAGTGGAGGTCTCCATGGGCAATACGACAAAATCAACTATGTGGCTCGTGCCCTGAATCGAAATGACAGCATTTTCAAGGATACCCTTCGGCCTCTTGATAGATCCATCAGCAAATTGAACTATCATCCTGGTTTTCTTGAGAGGCCCTAGGTGAAGAGACTGTACCAACGAGAAGGGTATGATGCTAATCGAAGCACCGCCGTCTAGGAGAGTGTGATCACATGTGTGGTCAAAGATGGTGCAGCTAATGAAATGTGTGGCAGTGTTCTTCTTCCGAGGAATGGGACGGTGTGTGATGGCGTGGGTAGTGGCCATGGTCAAAATATGACGCTCAGATCTGCTCCTCCGCTTTCTCTTCTTGGGAAGAGGAGCAGATAAATCGGTCATGGCCTGCTGAAGTGGGGCATGGATGATCTCATGAATGGTGGCCACCACTTCGGGTTCAGTCAACATTTTTTTGAATTTTTGGACCTCCTCCATACAAGGGAGGAAGTCAGAATCATCATATACACGAGGCATGCCAAGAGCAGTCTGTACAGCGGCATCCTCGGGGTCAAAGGTGGGACCGGGTGTGAATGTATGTGTGGACCAAGGATCTGGCAAGTGGTCTCTCTCCTCACAGTCTGACTTGATCGTGTGTCTCCCGAAATCTTTTTTGTGTTTTTAAATTTTTCTCATTTTTTTGTATTTTGGGCGATTGCAAGCTCTCATGGAAATCCTCGAGTGAACCCATATCATCAAATGGTGGAACATCATGGTCGCTCTTATTGGTACTAGTGAGGTGGTCAATCCTCTGTCTCATATGATCCATCATTTGGGTCAAGTGCTCAAGGGTGGACTCCATGAAAGGTGACTCCAGTAGCTCGGCCTCGGGTGGATGTGACGGAAGTGGAGGTGGGTGTGGGTAGAAATCCGAGGTCTGATACTGTGGCTGAGGCGGATATGTACAAAAGTCAGGAGCAAAGTCCTCCTGGAAAAAAGGAGGTGGACCGACTGGAGTGAACGAATGATCCGCAAAGTCCGGATAAAATACGCTCCAGTCGGCCACTCGAAACAAAGGAAAAATGATCGGGAAAGCACGATGGTCAAGTCACGAGAAGTGAGAAGAAAGGCGCAAGTGCGCAGGAGCGTTCTAGGACACACACAAAACAATCACAAGCAAAAATGAAAACAAGTCAAACCCTCAATTCACCTACTCAACTCGGTGAAGACCACAAATGCGGTCTTTTTATCTTGTCTGTTTTAGAGTTAGGAGAGAAGTCCAAAATTGCACAAACACTTAGGGGGCTGAATATGGGATTTGGGCACTAACCTTAGTGTGTGCGCGAGCAAGTAAAACGAAGACAATGAGGGGATTACTCGCCCCAATACAAGATTTTCTTTTTGGTGGATTTTAGGGCCAAGTAATATTAGCAGTCCCAATTTTATTTGGTTATCACTTTTTTTGGATTTTTAGTAAAAATGCACGAGCCTATCGGGGAATCGATTCCTTTAAGCACCTAAGTTGGCAAAATCAGAGGTAGAGTCGGAAAAGCAATGCAAGCGTCAAATCAATGATGCATGCTAAAGAGAAATGCTCACCTTGCCTCCAGCACTCTACATGCACGGATGCTCAGCAGAATTGAAACCTATCTATATGCAGATGCAAGCCGATGAAATCACCCTAAGTTCAGAAATTGCTATTAGCGGGAAGAACCACAAGTTGACCAACAATCTTCAACCCAAGAGTCCGGTCTAGGCTCACCCCTCCTCTGCTCAACACACTTGAGTTTAGGAGAAAGCGCTTTGCGGGGAGAGCTCGCGGCGCGACGGGTTGAAGGTGATGATCAACTATTTAAAATTTTGACTAAGTCAATAGGTGCATGCAAAAACATATTAGGTGTTTGGCCTTAGTCTATCGCAAGCAATCCTAGAACTAGGGGCTCAATCACACAAAATAAATAAAATCGAAAAACAAAACAAAATAAAAAAAGAATGCGAGAAACACGAAAAAGCCGCGAAAAGCACGGTGAGCCCCCAAGTGAACAATCACTTGGAAATTAGGCTCGAATGTCCAAGAGTCCGAGGCTACCTGTATTATTACAATAAATAGGTCTCTCTCTCATAAATTACGCAACTAAATGCAATAAAAGAAAATAGATGCTAAGAAGTTGTCCTGCAAAATCCTCCAAGTCCTTCTTCGTGCAAAGCTAAAGCCGCTTCACGTGGGTGCCAAGGTGCTCCAAGAGGGGCTCCTCCCTCGATCCGCGTACCTCGCACGGAATCCAAACAAGGAGAGTGGTTAGACAATTCAAAAGATATATCAAAAATAAGGAAAATAAAATAGCAAAAATGAAAGCCGCGAAATAGACAATAAATCACAAACACAAAGAAGACCCGAACTACGCACTGTTGCTCCCCGGCAACGGCGCCATTTGTTGAACACAAATTTGCAGAGGTCGTGTTGACTCACAAGGCGAATCAACAGTCGCTGATTTGACCTCCAACGAAATCCGAAATTCAAGCAACAATTAACCCACGACAAATATATCAAGCAATGAAAGTAAATGTGCGGAGTTAAATTTTATTATAACTATACAACAAGATGTGTATAGGTGCAAGTATGTGTAGAGGTCGAACACAGGGAGCAGACAGGTAGAACGGGGCAATAATGCACAAAATGTGTGAATGTGATCAAATTGTCTACTATGCTATTTTTTGTGGGTTTTTAATTTTATATATTTTTTTAATTTTTAATTTTATATTTTTTGTATTTTGATTTTTAATTTACTGATTTTTATTTTCTTTTTATATTTTATATTTTTATATTTTCTTTTTCAATATTGGAAAATAAAGACAATGTAATAAAAGGGAAAAGGAGGTATTTATAAAAATAGATAAAAATATTCAAAAATAAGCAAATAAAGTCTTTTTGGTCTTTTTATACTTTTTTACTGTTTTTGTGATTTTTGGGTAATTTTTAGAATGCTTTTGGTATTTTTAATTAGCAAAATAAAGCAAAACAGGGAATAAAATGCAAGGCTGAAATTTAAAATGGAGAAATAAAATAGAAAACAGTAATAAAAATTCACCAAGTTAATTTTCTATGAAAGATAATGAAATAAGGAAAATGTAGGCACAAAGTTTGTATTTTTAGGGATTTTGTAGAATTTTTAATATTTTTATAATGGTTTTTAAGGTTTTGCAATTTTTAGGAGTTTGGCTTTGTATTTTTTAATGATTTTTGGATTGAAGTTAAAAAAAACTAAAAGACACAAAATATATTTTTTTGGGATTTTTCTGGAGTGTTTTTATATTTTTTAGTGATTTACTAATGCAAACAGTGCTGAAAATAGATGTTTTTGATTTTTAATAAATAATAAAATGCAATAATTATGAAAAATAAAAATATGTGATAAACAACAATGCAGCAGGAGCTTAAACTGATTTTTGGGGAATTTTTGGGTTTTTATAGAAGCATGCAAAAATTACTAGAAGCATAAAGAAAATACATGCCTGCAGGGGTGTTTTTGTAATATTCAGAAAGTCGAGGGCCAAAATGAAATTTGTCTGGGAAATATAATATGCAATCAAAATTTTAACGGACCAAACAAAAATATTAAAAGCCGCGAGGGCCTTCAAGTAAAAAGCCCTGGAACACACTCCTGTGCACGTGACAGCCAAGGGTATAAACGTAAAACCAAAAAAGTTAGGGACCTATTTGCAAACTGATCAACTGCAAGTAAATATTGTTTGGACTCAAAACAAATAGGCAATGGCCCTGGGGGCCACCTGCAAAATGCCCAAGGCGCGCGTGCTAAGCACGTGCGCCTGGGAAGGCTAAATGTGTAATTCACTCAAGTTCAGGGGGGCTAAAAGTAAATTTACAAAATTATAGAACTGCTGAAGAAAGATTTAGTATTAATTAAACATTACAAAAAACGTTGGGGAGGATAGTGCAAAATACCCAGCGCAGGGGGAGCGATCGGACGGCCGCGCGCGCGTCACTTAGACACGTGTCGCGCGCAGGTCGCGCGATACCCCTTCACTTTCAACGGCCCAGATCATAAGATCTCCAGCGGATGGGCGGTCCAGGGATCCTCAATCCAACGGCAGCTGCTCCTGAGGATGATCGGGGCAGATCGGACGGCTATGGACAGACCTGGAAGAAATCATGAGGAACTCGAGCTTGGCGAGTTTGGATGCGCCAAAGCTCGAGCTCCCGTGCAGCGAGATCTCCCCCGACGCCTTCTTGATGCTCCAGCAGCGATGACCAAGACCCCAGGTGGCGCAGACAGGTCCGAGGGCCTACGGATGGCTTCCGGCGCTCGATGAAGCTCCAGCGACCTGGGGCTGTTCTTGGGCTAGAAAAATGGGGCTCGGCGGCTTCCCTGGGGTCCTGCAAGTGGAAAGAAACAAAGCAGCAAACACATATGCAGAACCTAGCCCCTGTAGGGAGAATGGAGATGGAGTATGGCAAACTAAAAGCTCGCCGGAGCAAGCTCCGGCGAGGGGTGGTTTAGGTGATCGGTCGAGCGCGGATCGAACTGGAAAGTGGATAGATGTTCCTACTGATAAGGGGAGTATATATATATATATATATATATATATAAAACAAGCAAAAGCAAATAAAAAACGAGTTCCAACGGCTACAAACCGTGAACTGGTACCTCAACGGCCGAGCACGGCCGGAGGTGGTGGAAGCGCGCCTTCAACCCGTCGAGCGCCTCCCCAAGCAGCTGGAGGTGGTACTGTCACTACCACCGGTCCGGAGCAAGATGGAGGAGGTTCAAAACAGGGCAAAAAGGGGTTCCCACTGAAAATGGGAGGAATGGGTCGTTTTTGAAACATGGCCGAGGGGCGGTCTTCGAGGAGGAGTCACGGGTTGCATGATGATCCGATGCCCAAGAAAAGATATAGGCGTGAAAGATCTAGGGAGTGGGATCAAAAGTCGTGAAGGAAGCGACTCAAAATAATGCAAGGCGTGGTCTCCATAAATCCGCGAAATTGAGAAAAAATCACAGTCTGACAACAGCAGGCGCTGGGTCAGAGAGTTGACCCAGGTCAACTCTCCAGCCCTCCTGGTTGGTCCACGTGGACCAACCAGGAAAAAGCCTAAAAATAATTATTGTAAAATCATTTAAAAATAGTAGACGATTTTATTAATTTTTTACTATAAAATAAGAAATGTTTATTATTTTATGAATTAATTTATAGTGATTTTTATTTATTTTTATGAGTTATATTTTTACAAGTTTGCATTTATGCCCTTTATAGTATATATATCTATATATTTAAGTATTCTATTTTTATTTAGGTATTTTTAAGATTATTATTTTTATTTATGATTTTATAGAATTATAAAATACTTTTATCTACACAAATATATTTTTATTTTATTTTTATGAAAAGTTTTGTATATTAAATAAAATATAAAGGTATAATGTATAGGTATGGATATAGGTAGGGTACCTATGTATTTTATTTTTAAGTATTTTGTTTTTGTTTTCATTTAGGTTTTATTCTTATCTCAATGTACATTATTATTATAAGTATTATTTACAACATTATAAAAATATAAAATTGTAAAAAATAATAAATAAATAATAAATTGAATATTTTAATATGTACAAGGTACAATGGGAGTCCAAAACTCAACTTTCAAACCGTAGCTCCGCCAAATGCGAAACTACCGCCATTAATTAGCTTATTTTCTTCTATATACAATTAAAGGTGAGTATGCTGCATTTGGAGTTTTCATTTGTGAGATACGGGTATGGGAAGTTGGGATTCTGGAATTTTATTCAGACCATAACTTTTTATCTGTACATTATTTTTCTGTGAAATCAATTTTGTATTTTTCTTTATAAAATTATCTACAACTTTCGTGTACAAAGTTTCTTTATTTGATGTATAAAAAGTGGAACCAAAAATAGGTCCCAAAATGAATAAAGAATGAATAGAAAATATAGGTATTTGATCTGTATTTTGGCCCTTATCTCCCCCTACTTTATTCCTTGTCGACCTATTCATCAAGATGCCTAGGTCTCGAGGTTTCGGGTCATAAAATATTTACAATATTTTATTCTTTTTTATTTCTTTTCTTTATTCTATAATTTTGGTTTTAAAAACCGCATTTTATACAATATTTACACACATATGCATGAATGCTAAAATGCCTATATTAAGCCTATTTATACGCATTTACTAGGGTTTTTAAGGCCAAAATGATAGAATAAAGTTGATGAAACGTGGATTCATCACATACATTAAACATGTTGGTTTAATGGGCCTCAGGAATGCATAAGTCACGGAAGAGGTTTTCATGAATAATAAATCTCAATGTAGACATCTCTATACACTACACGAATAGTAGGAGTGTTAAATAGTTTGGACCACTGCGGTCAAGTGGGAGATGTAAAGCAGCCTCCGCCATGACCGCGTGGTCACGCAACCGTCCCCAGCGGTTGCGGTCACGGAGACTACGTGAAGGTAGGGGGCGGACGTTGCGAGGGCTCATGCCCTATAAAAACCTCCCACAAGGAGGGGAACACATCAATCATCGGAACCTCGACTACGGGAGCCCCCTTCCAAATCCACCTCTCCATTTCCTCTCTCGTTTTTCTCTCATTCTCCCTCAAGAAGAAGAAACAACGTAGAGAAGGCGTACCTTGGTTTTCTCACAGACTTCCCATTCCACACAAAATTTCTACAAATTTGGTCAATCTCATGAACAATAGTAAAGAGAAGCTTAAAGCATGACATAACGTGTGTGGCCAATGGGGTGAGAGATGTGTTCAGCAAATATACCCTATGAAGAAGAGAAAAAAAACAATAAATCACCAAGGAATCAGATGTTGGTAATAATTTATTTTAGACCTTTTCTGTACATCCCCTTATTGTGTTCTGTATGGCAAGTTTGCCCAACATTGCATCTAGAACTGAAAGGGAATGAATAAAAAGCAAGGGTGAAATTTGTGAGATTCGTTATGAAATGGTTTTGCAAAGTTGGTTGGGTCTTCTATAGCTGCATGTTTTCTTTTATTTTACCTTGCGTCCATTGCGTTATCTTTGATTTCTTGATTTAGGGATGTTGGACACCGGTGAGGTTTCTACAATGCTAAATTCCTCTGTGCGGGCTTTTGTGATCAGGCCCTCGGGGAAGATATTGCCAAACTCTCCCCCACATAACATGTGACGATGACGTGTTTCCTTGTCTTTTTGGTGGTGACCGATCTTCTGTTGATGGTGTTGCTATGTACGCTTGCCAGTTATCCCTATCTTGATTTGACCATTTTTTTGTTGGTGACAGTCACTTTAATATGTGTGGGCTATCTTATAGCATATTTGTATGACACTTAATGATCCCCATTGTTGACAAGATTTTTCGCGGTTTAAGAAGGTGATATTATCAAGTCGTTGTGTTACCACGAATAATCAAGTCAATCAAATAAATTACAACTACGAGCACGATGAATGTATACAATAAGTATGCGGCAAGTAGAGGTTCGAATCCACAAGGACCAAGTAAGTTTGCAATTTTTTTTAATTCATCTTTCGAACTTGATTATGATCTTAATCCGATGAAACGAGATGTAACTTTGAGTGCACTTAGAGAATGTTAACAATATGATGGAGTCTACTTTGAAATGACTGAAATGCTTCCTAATGTTGTTTTTGAGAATTTTCTATGATTTTACACAATATTTTAGTACCTAAAACATGTAACAAACATAATATGCAATTAGAAAGGAAACTACGAACATAATTAGTGTTTACAAATGATTAATCTCCAAGCTAAAGGGCATGCTTGAAATATTGCAGAATAGAATAAGGTAATGAGCAAATTGCAACAATAGCACTTTTTAAAACTAACGATTGAAAAAGATTCTACTCATGGGTAATTTTACAATAAAAGTTCAATTAGAAAAAAGGAATAACATGCAGCATTTTAATAAAGATAATAAAAAATGACAAAGGTTCTTCTTCACTCGAGTCCAGTAAACCGCAAATGGGGAGGATGGACCCCTCCTGCTGGATGCACAGTGGCGGCGCGCGAGCGTATGGGGCGCGGGTGCAGCAAATAGCCAAGAGGAAAGTCAAGCAACAGCACAGTTGCAGGACGACGGCGTAGAGAAGCGGCTTGCTAGGGGTGCACGTGCGGCTGACAGGCTGCAGGAGGTGCTCGTGCGTGCAGCCGACGCGCAGGAGGCAGGCGGTTTGGAGAGGATGTCCGCGCGTGCTGCAGTAGAGCGGACTGAGGCTGGGAGGCGTGCAGAGTCACGTAGGCTGCTTGCAGGAGGGGGAGTTGGATTCTTCTTCCCGAACAGGGGCGGAAGGTAAGGTGGCAAGGGGTGAAGGACGCGCCTACGACGGCGGCGCAGCTGGAGTGCTCGTGAGCAGGAGGCTCACACACAGTGGCACGGCTGGAGGTGTCGATCTTCTGGAGAGGGAATAGAGGTGGGCTTCCGGGTCCGGAAGATCGCAGGAGTGATGTGGCCGATGACGGATAATGTGGTGGGTAGGACGTTGGGTTCTTCTCAAACTATGGTAATGGATGTACTGCTCCCCGAACTTCCCCCACTCGCCACCCCGTTGATGCTTTTATAATGAGCAGCGGTGACGTGAGACTGTTGATGAAGGCGAAGCGACGGTGTTTTGCTCGAAACCAAGCTCTCGCAGCCTCGGGACACACCGGCGATGGCGTGCACAGGATGAGTGAGCTGCAGCAGATCTTTTTTTTGTCCCTAGGAAGATGGCGACATTGCGTGCATATCACTGCAATGTTTGTCAGAAAAAAAACAATACTAATAAGTGGATGTGGGGTGCGTGAATCGAGAATTTGATGAGCAAAAATGATGATATGGCTAGAGGTAAACGAAATGGTTGTTGGATTTTAGAATAATAATTATATATTCTAGATATTGGTATATACGTGGATTCCATTATAGATGATAGATTATATTATTTGTATGGAATTATATTTTAAGATTTCTTTCATGTTTATTCACTCATGATTTTCTTTTGTAAAGTTCATATATATTGTTTACTAGAGTTATAAGCATGCTTAGGCATAATGTTTAGATGTACATCTTGTATTAATAAAAAGGTATACATATTTTATCTATAGATTAAGTCGACCATAATATCTTTCCTATTACCCATTTTTCTGTTTTGTTAATTTTGTAAGTTTTTAATCATATGGAGTTGTGGTTTATGTTTATATGTATAGAATATATAGATTCCAATAAATATTCCATCACATATGTTAATTCGATTATGAATCATACTAAAAAAATTTACAAACATATAAAACCACAGAAGTTTAAATATGAGGTCTTACGAGTTTTTCATAATGTATATAATGTGTGAATGAATTAAATGAGAAGTGTGAGTATGAAAATATTACACAAATTTTATGAAGTGAGTGGGTTATGAGACGCGAATATGCATAAATGTGAGATAAAATAGATGAAAGAATATTAAGTTTTCACATAATTCAAGCTAGTTATCGCGATGAATCGAGGAGTCATCACACCCCCATACTTAAATCTTGCTAGTCTCGAGCAAGAAAAAGATGAATATTAATGAAGGAGGAGGGAAATATTCAAGATGAACTGGATGAGGGTTTGCAGCAGACACACCCACAAAGTCTTTGAATTTTCAGATCCAAACCACACAAATACACAGACTTCAGTAGAGTCGACCCATGGATTAATGATTTGTTCGAATTGTTGACTTGACTCGAGTTTTATAGTTTCAACAGCCTCTCAGTTCCAACAAAATCAGACATGGTTTCAGAATGTCGATCAGGTCAGCTCATCCCTAAGAAACAAGTATTTCTCTTTGACCTTGAATGGATACAAACGGTGTTTGTGATGTTTTAGCTTTCGTGAGTCAAGAGAACGAGCTAACAGTACAATCTATCAAGGTACCGAATGATTCCCTACACATATAGCCTCAGTCTTCACCTGAATTCAGGCATATTCTCTTTTCACCCAAGTATGTCAGTATAGAAAAAGTAGGCCATAATTTTTTTGGAGAATGGGACTTGATTTTTGGGGTTTTCCGTAGACCGCTTTGGTCCGTTGCTCTCATTTTTTTCCTTTTGCAGAGCATAACCCTGGGCCTCTTTGGGCCTCTTTTAAAAATTTAGGTAGCATCATTGGGCTGCTACCGCGGCTTTTTGGTGGAGAGGGATTATTTGGTGGTCTTCTTTCATTGCTTTTTCTCCGCACATCTTTACATGTTTGGTGGTTTCTGGCATTTGTATTGTGGTATGCCTTTTTGTGGCGTTTTTGTCTTGGGTTTTGGCATCAAAGGTAGTATCGGCTTAATATTGACTTTGGAGCCACGATACTGGCTTAATTGCTGACATACTTGGACTAGAGAGATCATGTTGCTCCTGAATCAGGTTCCTTCACTGACTATAGATAAGGTTCAGGCATTGCCACAGCCAAGAGGACAACTCCTCACCTCAACTAGATTGTAATTGTATCTCGTAAAATAAACTCAATCAAGCTAAGTGCAATGTGCAGTTGCTTAATATCCACTGAAGAGTTTAAGAGTGCTACTAGTTGCTCAGGTGATCTAGTTAGATACAGAAGTTCATTCACCAGTAGAGTTAGTGGAACTGAGAGAATAAAGTCTAAATGGACCTGAAGAAAGTTTAAAAACTCACGCCTAGTGAAATTCTAATGGAATTAAGTGAATTAGGGTCAACTCAGCTTCTGTCTATGATCTATGCAGTGAAGATCTGATTTCTCAAAATAGGATAATACTAGGAAGGATGTATTTTTGGTGGTTTTCTTGCTTTTTGAAAATATTTTTAGGGGAATTTTTGCAAAAGAGATTTTTTAAAGAGTATGCAATTTTGAAAAACTATGCAGACACCCCCCCATACTTAGCAGAAACCATGTCCTCATGGTGAAGACAATGTGTAATATGAGGGTCAGAAGGGGTGAGTGATTGTATTTTTGGTTTTTTTTTGAATGTAACGTGGAGGGATACCCCCATACTTATCTAATGCAATGCCGTGAAAATAAACATGCGAGTAGTAAGACGAAAAGATACCTGTGAGGAGATGCTCACGAGAGTGCATGATTTAACGCCTCAGCTTGGCGATGTGGTGGTTCATTTTTCCTGCAGAAGGTACGTTGTGCAAACAGGCATAGGACCAGATGGTTCAACAACGGGTTTCAATCTTTGACCATTAACTCTAAAAGTGGCTTTAGTGTTTGGATCACATATTTCTATTGAACCATTGTCAAATACTTGGGTCACAATGTATGGTCCTTTCCATTTTGATCTCAGTTTTCCCGGAAGTAGTTTTAATTTTGCATCAAATAACCACACTTTTTGATTCTCTTGAAATGTTTTTCTTGAAATGTTAGCATCATGCCATATCTTGATTTTCTCCTTGTAGATCAAGTTATTGTCATAGGCTTGTGATCTCAGTTCTTCCAATTCAGATAAGTCCAATAGTCTTTTCTTTCCAGCCTCATCATAATCCAAATGACATTTCTTGATCGCCCAGAGTGACTTGTGGTGGATCTCTACAGGTAGATGGCAAGGTTTTCCATAGACCAACCTATATGGGCTCATTCTAAGGGTGTACGGAAGACTGTACGGTAGGCCCAAAGAGCAGAAGGTAAGTGTTGAGACCAGTCTTTACGATTAGAGCGGACAATTTTCTGGAGGATGGTCTTGATCTCCCGGTTTGACAGCTCGGCCATTCCATTGGTCTGTGGGTGATATGCAGTGGAGACCCGGTGTTCGACCCCATTTTTCTTAAATAAGTTCTTGACCGAAGCGTTCAGAAAATGGGTTCCACCATCACTAATGACCACCTTGGGTAACCCAAATCGAGAGAAGAGATTGTTCAGAAATTTAACAACAGTAGCGCTATCAGCAGCGCGAGTGGGAATGGCTTCAACCCAACGGGACACATAGTCAACAGCGAGTAGGATGTGCTGATAGCCTTGTGAGGTGGTGAAAGGTCCCATGAAGTCTATTCCCCAAGTATCAAAAATTTCAACCACATGTATTGGTTGGAGAGGCATCATGTCTCGACGGGTCATTGTTCCGTTGGTTTGACATGCATGACATGCTTGAGCAAAGTGATGAGCATCTTTGAATATCGAGGGTCAGTAGAATCCACATTGAAGTGCCTTAGCAGCAGTGCGTTTTCCCGAGTGGTGTCCTCCACACCCAGAGGTGTGGCAGTGAGATAGGACACTAGAGACTTCAGATTCAGGGATACAACGTCTCCATATCAAATCAGTGCCTTCCTTGAAGAGTAGAGGATCATCCCAGTGGTAGTATCGAGCTTGAGCTTTGATTTTATCCTTTTTATGTCTTGGCCAATCGTCAGGTAACTTGGAAGTAACGAGGTAATTGACTATGTCAGCATACCAAGGAAGTTGAGAGATAATCATTATATTTTCATCTGGAAAAGTGTCAGAGATGGGGAGCATATTATTGATCGATCCATCAGATGGAAGAGGTGAATGGAGTCTTGATAAGTGATCGGCAACAACGTTCTTTGCTCCAGCTTTATCTCGAATTTCCAAGTCAAATTCTTGGAGCAATATAACCCACCTAATGAGTCTAGGCTTGGCATCTTTCTTTGTGAATAGGTACTTTAGAGCCGAGTGGTCTGTGTAAATTATGATATGAGATCCCAAGATGTAAGATCGAAATTTTTCTAGTGAGAACACCACAGCTAGCAACTCTTTCTCAGTTACAGTGTAATTCTTTTGTGCATCATCAAGTGTCTTGCTAGCATAGTGGATGGCATATGGTCTACCATCCTTCCTTTGTCCCAAGACCGCCCCAACAGCATAATCAGAAGCATCACACATTATTTCAAATTCAATGGTCCAATCGGGGGGTTGTAATATCGGTGCTTCAGTGATGATCTTTCTCAGAAAAATAAAGGAGTCGAAGGCTTCCTTGGTGAATGTAAAGTCTTGATCCTTTTCAAGAAGTTTGGTAAGCGGCCGTGCATGTTTTGCGAAATCCTTAATAAAGCGTCGATAGAATCCAACATGACCTAGAAAGGATCGAACACCTTTTATATTGACAGGTGGACTCAAGTGGGTGATGGTCTCAATTTTGGAGGGATCTACCTCCATTCCTTTCTTTGATACGATATGTCCCAACACAATTCCTTGTTTCACCATGAAATGTGATTTTTCCCAGGATAAAATTAGATTTACCTCAATGCATTTTTGTAAGACTTTGTCCAAAAATCCAAGTGTCTCCTCAAAAGAGTCTCCAAAAATTGAAAAATCGTCCATAAATACCTCCATAAAATCACCGATCATGTCAGCAAAGATACCCATCATACATCTTTGAAAAGTAGCAGGAGCATTGCATAATCCGAAAGGCATGCGCCTAAACGCATAAGTCCCAAAAGGACAAGTGAATGTGGTTTTGTCCTGATCTTCAGGTGCTATGGCAACTTGATTGTAGCCAGAATATCCATCCAAAAAACAAAAGAATACTTTTCCGGCTAGTTTCTCAATGATTTGGTCAATGAATGGTAGTGGAAAGTCGTCTTTTCGTGTAGCCTTATTCAGTTTTCTATAATCGACACAAACTCTCCAAGATGTTGTTGTTCGAGTAGGGATGTCCTCTCCTTTTTCATTTTTCACAACTGTTAATCCAGCTTTCTTGGGGACAACCTGGAGAGGACTGATCCAAGGACTATCGGCTATCGGATAAATGATGCCAGCACTTGACCACTTGTATATTTCATTCTTCACAACCTCTCGTAGATTAGGATTCAACCGTCTTTGCATTTCTCGAGAGGGTTTACTGTCATTTTCCAAGTATATGTGGTGTGTGCAAAATGTCGGGCTTATTCCTTTCAAGTCAGTTATTTTCCATCTAATAGCCTGAGAATTCCTTTTCAACACCTCCATGAGTTGACTTTCCTGAGTGCTATCTAAGTTGGCATTAATGATGACCGACAGAGTGTGTGCATCATCAAGGAAAGCATATTTCAAGTCTTGTGGTAAGGGTTTCATTTCAACAAGGGCGGTTGGCAGGGTCATCGTGGTGGTTTTCATTGGTGTATCTATCATTGCAGTAGTGTGAGAATGTGGTTGGTTATGATGAGACAAAAGTGATTCTTTAGATGAGCATATGAACTCGAATGGTGGTTCCATCATTGGAATTACTAGGGATGACGTTAGTGTGAGTTCAGTATCCAGTGTATCCCAAATTTCATCTAATTCAATGATTTCTTTGCTAGAGAGCGGGCATGGCGGTTCTTCAAGTAAAGAGTTCAGATTATATGTGGCAATCTGATGCGACATATCTTTATAGGTGGAACGGGAGGTATTCAGACTAACCTCCAAAGGATCTTTTGTAAGGTGGACAAGGGCAAAATCATTTTGTATGTCAAGCATAGCACAACTTTCTATCCAACCACAATCTTCAGTCTCAGAGTCAATCGAAGTGGGGATGGTAAGATCCACAGGAATGACCTTACCGTTAACTTTAAACTCCACTCTCCCATCCTCATAATCAAAGTGTGCCTTGGCAGTGGCCAAGAATGGTCGTCCAAGTATGATGGGAGTTTCACTTAGTGTATTAGCTGGGTCCATATCCATAACAACAAAATCTACTGGGAATTGGTGTCCCTGAACCGTGACTATTACATCCTCGAGTAATCCTTGTGGTCTTTTTACAGAACGATCAGCCATCTGTAAAATCATTGAGATGAGTTTTACTTTTCCCAAGTCAAACTGCTCTAGAATAGCAGTAGGGAGAAGGTTATTGGAGGCACCATTATCCAACAATGTACGTTCGAATGTCAACTTCCCGATAGTGCATTTCACCAACGGTGCACCTGGATCTTTCTTCTTTGTAGGTAGGAGGTGTGAAATGACATTTGATGTTGCTTGAGGAAGAACGTGTTTTTCGATGTCCTCATGATTCTTTTTATTCTTTCCTTTTGACTTCCTTTTTGGTGTGCATTTCTCTTTTAGAAAGCGAGAAAAGGCTGGAACTTGTTCAAGAGCTTTCAGAAGTGGGATCTCAATGACAATGTCAGAGAAGAGTTTCTCTAACTCAGGATCGAGTATGGGTGATTTGGTATTTTTCCTGCGAAAAGCTTCTGGAAAGGGGATAGCTATGGGAGAGGAAGGTGGAGGTATGGTGGTCTCAGTCTGTCCTTCTTCATTCTCAATTTCCTCTTCTTCCTCGATTTGCGCCTCATCAGTTCTATTAGTTTGTGGTATGGTAGAGGCATATGTGTTTTTCCCATTTCGGAGAGTCACGGCATTAGCTGACTGGTTGGGTTGATTTGGTGTTCTGAAAGTCACTTGATTTTTAGGTTGATGCATGTTGGATCCTTGAGTGGATGTAGAGAAACCTTGAGGATGAGTTCCTTGGCTGGAATTATTGGTCTTATGAGTTGGGGCAGAAAATCCTTGATTTTGAGCTTGGAATCCAGGGGGTGATGTGAAAGATTTGGCTGGTGGTGGGGTATGGAATGATCCAGAGGAGCTAGCTCTATTGGTATTAGGATTGGGCAGGGGTTGAGGTGACAATGCCGGAATATAAGATCGTATCTCAGCAAATTATCGGGCATTCTCAGCATTGGCCTGTTGTTGTGCTTGGTTGGCCTGTTGTCGTGCTGCCGCAAGTTGTTGTATAGCTTGAGTCAATGCATCAAAGTTTACAGCTGTGGGAGGTTGAGTCATTGGAAGTCCTGTTGGTTGTTGGGGTTGTGAGTGATTCTGAAAATGGTATTTATTGGGTTGCCCATTCCACCCAAAATTAGATTGCTCTCTCCACCCTGGATTTTGGTTGTTTGAAAATGATCCTCCTTGATTTCTTTGTACCCAATTTACAGTCTCGGGAGTCAATTCTTGATCATGAGAAAATGGTAAATGGCCAAAGTCCTGAACATTAGGGTCAGACGTAACCCCGCAGATGTTGTTCGGGACTTTATTCAAAGCCAGGTTACCTATGGCTTGGGTCATGAGATCCATCTGTTTTGAAAGAACTTCCCATTTGTCATGACTTTGTTTGGATGAGTTGCTGGTGGAGTTATCGTGGTCGACTATATTGACAGGCCTTATGTTCCCACTATATTGCTCGATGGATGAGCTATTCACCGAATTATCAGCCATGTTTTCAAATAAGGTCCATACGAAATGTTCGTCGCGGCTAATATAATTACCATCACATGAGCCGTCAATAACTCTCTTGAATGATGTGTCTATGCCCTCATAGAATATTTGAACCAATTTCCATTTGGGGATTGCATGATGAGGGCATTTCCTTTGTAATTCCTTAAAACGCTCCCAAGCTTCATGAATGGGTTCTTTGTTCTTCTGAGTGAATGACGATATGGCTTGCCTCAGGGCGTTGGTTTTTCCTATGGGAAAGTATTTCTTTATAAAAGCTTCCCTTAAGACATCCCATGAAGTGAGAGGGGTTCCGTAATTCCGAAGCCATTGGAGTGCTCGTTCCTTAAGAGAATGAGTGAAGGCTTTCATATAAATGTATTCCTTTTCTACTCCAGGGATGCTCATTGTGTCACAGGCAGATCGAAAGTCTTGTATGTGTAAGAACGGGTCTTCACTCTCATTGCCATAATACTTTGGTATCAAGGAGAGAGATGCTGTCTTTATTTCAAAGTCTCCTACCTCAGGTGGAATCTGGACCCAATGGACTAAGTCTTCAGCCGTCGGGTTATAGTGTGTGCTAATGGGTGGTGGTCGGATGAGAGGTGCTATAGTGTGGCGGATCGTCGCATTTTCCTCTCTCAACAATTGTAGTTGATGTAGGATGAGGTCCATAGGATTTGGTCTTTCTTCTCCCAGGTCTCCTATTTCAGATGAATTCTCAGGTTCCTCGGTTGAAGGAGATGAGTTGGATTTTCTTTTATAGATCGGGTCGTACTCTAATGACTGTTGTAAGGGATTTTTCAGAGATCTACGACCTAGCATACACAACACAAACACAAAATAATTTGTTGATTCACCGACTCGACACAAATTACCGCGGAAGCGGTTATCTTTTTGATTTTAATTTAGTGATTCAACTAAAGTTTTCAGAGAAATTAGAGTCCTTAAGGATGAGATGGTTGTGGAAGATTGTAAGAAATCGATGTCCTAATCCGGCTGGGGGATCCAGGGTGCAGTACTCAGATCGAGGATCTGCTTCTTCCCACGAGAACTTGTGCCCAACGCGTCGAGGAGTTACGATTTCTCTCTGCAATTCCACGTAACACCAGGGATTTTTGTTTCTATCCTAGGGTTTATGTGCTTGTGAGTGTTGTATCATTCACCATGTGCATCAAACAAGCATTCAGAATTTTTCTACTTTCTGCTCGTGCCACTGCGGTGGCCTTTCAAGCTTATCTTTTTAAGTTTCAATACAAGGATTTGGTGATCTTTGAATTAAGTTATCAGAGGGAGAAGACCACAGAGATGATGCAATCAAGAAGTCTTTTTTTAATTTTTTTCGATTTAATTTGGAGCACAAACAAATGTAGAAATTAAAAACCTAAAATACCTAATAGTAAGAGAAGCTCACAGTGCCTGCACTTCTGACGTTAAATCCGTAATGTTTTATCCTATTGATGGCGAGCTTTTCCGAGAAGGAGGGAGGAGAAAATATTACATATTTTCTACTTAGCACAAATTACAAATTTGCTTAAAAAAAATGAAATGCATGAAAGAAAAGTATTTTTTTTGAAGCCTAAGTACCTGCAAAACAAAACAAAAAAAATTGCACGGATTAGATAATTGAAAAAAAGTAAAAATGAATAAGAAAAATTGCAAATGTTGCCTAGTCCCCCGGCAACGGTGCCAAAATGTTAAGATTTTTCGCGGTTTAAGAAGGTGATATTATCAAGTCGTTGTGTTACCACGAATAATCAAGTCAATCAAATAAATTACAACTACGAGCACGATGAATGTATACAATAAGTATGCGGCAAGTAGAGGTTCGAATCCACAAGAACCAAGTAAGTTTGCAATTTTTTTAATTCATCTTTCGAACTTGATTATGATCTTAATTCGATGAAACGAGATGTAACTTTGAGTGCACTTAGAGAATGTTAACAATATGATGGAGTCTACTTTGAAATGACTGAAATGCTTCCTAATGTTGTTTTTGAGAATTTTCTATGATTTTACACAATATTTTAGTACCTAAAACATGTAACAAACATAATATGCAATTAGAAAGGAAACTACGAACATAATTAATGTTTACAAATGATTAATCTCCAAGCTAAAGGGCATGCTTGAAATATTGCAGAATAGAATAAGGTGATGAGCAAATTGCAGCAATAGCACTTTTTAAAACTAACGATTGAAAAAGATTCTACTCATGGGTAATTTTACAATAAAAGTTCAATTAGAAAAAAGGAATAACATGCCGCATTTTAATAAAGATAATAAAAAATGACAAAGGTTCTTCTTCACTCGAGTCCAGTAAACCGCAAATGGGGAGGACGGACCCCTCCTGCTGGATGCACAGTGGCGGCGCGCGAGCGTATGGGGCGCGGGTGCAACAAATGGCCAAGAGGAAAGTCAAGCAACACCACAGTTGCAGGACGACGGCGTAGAGAAGCGGATTGCTAGGGGTGCACGTGCGGCTGACAGGCTGCAGGAGGTGCTCGTGCGTGCAGCCGACGCGCAGGAGGCAGGCGGTTTGGAGAGGATGTCCGCGCGTGCTGCAGTAGAGCGGACTGAGGCTGGGAGGCGTGCAGAGTCACGTAGGCTGCTTGCAGGAGGGGGAGTTGGATTCTTCTTCCCGAACAGGGGCGGAAGGTAAGGTGGCAAGGGGTGAAGGACGCGCCTACGACGGCGGCGCAGCCGGAGTGCTCGTGAGCAGGAGGCTCACACACAGTGGCACGGCTGGAGGTGTCGATCTTCTGGAGAGGGAATAGAGGTGGGCTTCCGGGTCCGGAAGATCGCAGGAGTGATGTGGCCGATGACGGATAATGTGGTGGGTAGGACGTTGGGTTCTTCTCAAACTATGGTAATGGATGTACTGCTCCCCGAACTTGCCCCACTCGCCACCCCGTTGATGCTTTTATAATGAGCAGCGGTGACGTGAGACTGTTGATGAAGGCGAAGCGACGGTGTTTTGCTCGAAACCAAGCTCTCGCAGCCTCGGGACACACCGGCGATGGCGTGCACAGGATGAGTGAGCTGCAGCAGATCTTTTTTTTGTCCCTAGGAAGATGGCGACATTGCGTGCATATCACTGCAATGTTTGTCAGAAAAAAAACAATACTAATAAGTGGATGTGGGGTGCGTGAATCGAGAATTTGATGAGCAAAAATGATGATATGGCTAGAGGTAAACGAAATGGTTGTTGGATTTTAGAATAATAATTATATATTCTAGATATTGGTATATACGTGGATTCCATTATAGATGATAGATTATATTATTTGTATGGAATTATATTTTAAGATTTCTTTCATGTCTATTCACTCATGATTTTCTTTTGTAAAGTTCATATATATTGTTTACTAGAGTTATAAGCATGCTTAGGCATAATGTTTAGATGTACATCTTGTATTAATAAAAAGGTATACATATTTTATCTATAGATTAAGTCGACCATAATATCTTTCCTATTACCCATTTTTCTGTTTTGTTATTTTTGTAAGTTTTTAATCATATGGAGTTGTGGTTTATGTTTATATGTATAGAATATATAGATATTCCATCACATATGTTAATTCGATTATGAATCATACTAAAAAAATTTACAAACATATAAAACCACAGAAGTTTAAATATGAGGTCTTACGAGTTTTTCATAATGTATTTTATGTGTGAATGAATTAAATGAGAAGTATGAGTATGAAAATATTACCCAAATTTTATGAAGTGAGTGGGTTATGAGACGCGAATATGCATAAATGTGAGATAAAATAGATGAAAGAATATTAAGTTTTCACATAATTCAAGCTAGTTATCGCGATGAATCGAGGAGTCATCACCCATTGTTGGAATTGTTTGTATGTGGTTGAAAACTTTCGTTTACTAAGATGAATGGCATATGATCTTCTCTAAAAAAAAGGAATGGGATCTTATTGTCGAACACCCCTCTCTGGTTCTCTCTAGCTGTAGGAACCCACCAAGGAACTATTATGTTTCAAAGAAATACGAGTAGTTTTGAGTATCGCAAAGATCCAATCAACAAACTTCTTTAGGAAATCTACTTCTATAAGAGGATTGTGTAATGAAAGGCCATCTTAGTGTACCGAACACCTTCCGAAAGCTAGTATTTAGACTAATTATCTTGGTTTTAGTTTCAGTATGGGAATCAAGAATCGAAGAAGTAATGGTGAATGCATCGGCTATAGAAAGATCCTTGATGAAGGCACATTATGTAGAGGGAATTGTTTCCTTTGTGAAGGTGCCCATCTATTAGTAAGAAATTTGGAGATGATCCGAATGGGAATACAAATGAGGCTAATTGGGTGGATATTACAATCTTGTTCAAATCTCCAATTTTGTTTATAAGAGCAATGATGGCATTATTGATATGTCTAAAATCCTCCTCCTGAAAGTTTGAATGTTGCATGGGGTGAAGTAATTCCATAGAATCATTTTTTATAGTCGGTGAAAGTGTGTAAAAGAACTCAACAATGATACCAATATGTAATTCATTCACCTACACATTCCCTCCACTTTCACCAAAGTATTTTTGAAACTCACTTATATAAAATGATGCCATTTTTATTTCAAACATATGAAATCACATAAGATATATGTATCCATGGAAAGCTTCCTTTCTTACAATGATAAATACAATTTTCTCTCCTTACACATTTGGTCTACCATATTAATGAATATGTGAATAATCTATTTAGCACTATAATTTTATTTTAATTCTTAAGCAAAAACATCAATAAAATCACATTGTGGAGAAAAGCGGAGAATGCAATGGAATGAATTTTATCCACATGTGTTGGAGTTTCTTATATAGTGTGAAACCTTAGAGTCTAAAGAGGTGGCAATTACATAAAAGACCTCGAAGGGTTACGCGTATTAATAGAGAATAATGAAACAAATACAAGATAAAATAATTAAATAAATGAATATGGCTATGCTAACCAATAACGTCAGCACCCCCCTCAAATTGTAGCATATCTATCATGCCCAACTTGGAGGTCTATAATAATATGCATTTCTTTGGAAGTGCCGATGAATATATCCACAAGCTGGAATTTCGTTGAGATGTATAAAGTAGTGGTCTTTCCTCCTCGTACTATATCTCAGATAAAGTGACAATCCACTTCAATAAGCTTGTCCCACTCGTCAAAATGAGATCAGTAGCAATCTTCATTACATATTTATTATCACAGGAAAGAGGAATAAGAGTGGTAGCATAGATTCAAGTTCTTGTAGAAAGGAGATGATCCAGGTAACCTCGCATGTGGCTTGAGCCATTTCTCTGTATTTGGCTTATGCGCTTCATCTGGAAAAAACTGCCTACTTTCTTCACCATGTAACAAGGATTACGCCACAAACATGGCGTACATAGTGGCAAACCTACTATCCATATGAGAGTTGGCATAATAAAAATTTGCATAAGCGGTTATGTCAGTGTGGTCGTTAGCCCCATAGAAGAGGCCTTTTCCTGGAGAGTTCTTCAAGTATCAAATGATAAAAAGAACATCTTCTAGTGACTGTAATGTGTCTTTTTCATTGCATGGCTACTTTTGTTCACGATATACGATATGTCTGGCCTATTGACTGTGAGGTAAAGTAGCTTGCCCACTAGGCTTCTATACTATGCAGTGTCTTCAAACATAATATTTGTAGAGGTAGCATGTCTATAACACTTTTAGGATGCGTGAGGGTTTGCATACAAGTTAGTCGGCTTCTGTAAGCATATCCAAAAAAATACTTCCTTTGTGACAAGTGTATTGCCTCTGCAGTGTGTATAACCTCAATGCCTAAGAAGTATCGGAGTTGATCAAGGTCTTTGGTGACAAAAATATTACAGAGGAAAGATTTGGTCTCTAAAATGTATGCTCTATCATCACCAGTGTGCCAGGATCTGCGTCTAATGAACACAAAATAATCAGATGTCGTCCTATAGAAACTAGAGAGTCGATCTCAGAAGTGAATTTGTCGAACCACGCTCATGGACTCTACTTTACACCATGTATGGCCTTACAAAGTCATCGTTCATACCCCCCCCCACCCCGATTGAGTAACTTGTTGGCTGCATAATGTAAATCTCCTCCTCCAGGTCACCATAGAAAAAAGGATTTCTTCATATTTAGCTAAGACATGGATCAATTCTCATTGGAAGCAATAAATAATATTATCTGAATAAACCCCATCCTTACCAAATGGGAGAATATCTCAAAGTAATCGATGCTGGAGGTTTGAGTGAAGCCCTTGGAAATAAGTTTAGCTTTCAATCTATTAGTAGATTGATGAGTACGTGATTCATCTACTTTATATGGTGATTTTAGCAGACTCTCCTTAATAATTTACTAATTAAATCCTTTAAAATTAATTTATTAATATTCATTAACTACGCCAAAATAAAGGTAAAATTCTATCAGTAAATAACCTTATTTTTTATTTATAAAAATTAACGAACAAGTACAAAAATAGTTGAACAAGCAAGGGTATATTTGCAGTTAAAAATAAATGTGAGGGCTACAGTGCAAAATAACCAAAAGTTACAACTAATATTTAAAATTTAAGTACTAAAATGAAATACAAAAACTTGCTAGGTATACAAGCAAAATTTCCAGCTCACATGGGACGACACGTGAGTTGAGTTGTACTGGACCAAAGTGTAATATACAATAACTCCAAAGGTTCATGTGCAAAATTTACAAAATATTTACAACGATAGATGAAATATTAAATACCAAATGATAAAATACAAAATTTGTGGGTTACATATGAAATTTACCCCCACATGGCACCCGATCGTGCGATCCACAACACTTCACTTATATACATGGCATGCGCTCCTTGTGCAATGACGCTTCACCGATCTACGGTCACGGTCATGGCTTATCTTCCATCGGATGGGAAAAGTAGGTGATGATTAGACGGCCATGATTAGAACTGGAGCAGAGGGCCAATCAAATGACTATTGCTCTCCTTGAAGAACGGGTCCTCAAGCGAGCTTCGATCGGTTGATCCTCGCTCCTCCGGTAGTCTTTTTCGCTGCTAAGATGCTCTGAAGCTTCTTCAAGGGGGTCCACAACTCCTAGAAGCCTCAAACATGGCCGAGACCTATCGATAGGGTCTTGACTGCTCAAGTAAGAACGATGGTCCAGGTATCCTCCAAACTGACCAAAATCGACCCAGATGGGTCCTTAGCCTCCAAGACCTGCAAGGGGAGCACACACGACCAAAGAAAAAAAGGTTCTTGAGGACTATCTTGGGTGGAAGGGATGCATACGGAGGTGCTTTGGCAATGCAGAGGGGGTGGTGCACCTATCTCCAACACCTCGAAGGATCTGGGTGAATGAAGTGGCATAGGGAAACGAGCAGCGGCAGGGGAAGATGGTGAAGCGGAAAGGTGACGTCGGAACGAAGGTTGCACGATGGAACACAGTGGCCGGAGCTGAGAGCTTCGGTGATCAAAGATCTTAATTTTACACTAGACTATAGAGCTACAATCGAAATAAAATGCAGGAGTTTAAAAACTAAAGCTAAATCTACCTAAAAATGCAAGGAAAAGTACGGCTCATACCTGAGGGACATGGAGCAGAGGTATCGTCAGAGCTCCACCATGGATCGCCTCCTCTCCTGCTAACGTTGCCTCGACCTCGAGGGGATACTTTCTTTGTTACAAGGATCACACATACAAGAAGAGGGATTTTAGGGCTCGAGAAGGATTAGAATTGTGTTTGGAGGGAGAATATTTTATTTATAGACAAGGTGAAGGGCCCTTATTGATCAAAAGATTCTGACTGAATTGAGGTTCCTCGATGTGATCTTTGGCTAGGGCCTGATTCAGGGATGTTCAATATCCATGAAACACACATCACACATAGCTAGAGCATCATGAGCACAAGAGGGAGAAATGAAGAAAACTCGAGTCCTGATAAATTGGTGACTCGAGGAAGAGAGAGAGAGATAGGGTTGTTGACATGGGGTCAACGGCTTGAGGTATGTAACTGGTCCACCTCGGGCCGCTACAAGACAAAACAAGGTGAAAAATAGGAAATAATAAGAAATAAAATAATAAACGAAATAATTATATAAAATTCATAAAATAAAAATGTTTATTATTTTTATAGCATTTATTTATGATTTTTATTTATTTTTACATGTAGATTTGTTAGATGTTACTTTTTACAAGTATATTTGCAGGTATATTAACCTATGTTTTGCATATTTTATTTTTATTTTATATTTTAAATTTTACTATTTTATTTTCATAATTTATTTATTTATAATTTAATAAAAGCATATATATTTTTTTGTATTTTTATGATGTTATTTGTACACTTAAATAAATATGGGTATCAATTATATAAGTGTAAATATAATATATTCATCTATGTAATTTTGTATATTATTTTTTTTAATGTATGTTTATTGATTTTTATGTCTTCTAAATATGTACATATATTACAAAGAATATTTACATAAATAAAAAACATAAAATAATGAATAATGTAAAGAATAAATAAAATGAATATTTTATTCAGGTACATTGTACAATAGGGGTCCAAAACCTAACTTTTGCATCTTAACTCCAAATTAAATAAAACCACCTTCATTAATTAGCTAATTAAAAGTTGTATATAATTAAAGGTGATTTTGATGCATTTTGAGTTTTTATAGAGAAGTTATGGTTATGTGAAGTTTGGGTTTTGGATTATTATTCATAGTATAGAATGAACACTGCATATTATTTTTATATGAACTCAATTTTGTATTTTTCTTTGTATTTTTATCTACAACTTTCATTACAAAATTTTGATTTTATGTATAAATAATAAAGAATAAAATAGGTCCCAAAAATGAATCACCGGTGAATTAAAAAGTGAGGTTTTTGATGTGATTTCTGTACAATTCATATGCCCTATCTCCCCCTTACTTTATTCCTTGTCGATAAGTCATCATGATGATCGAGTCTCGAGGGCTAGGGCCATTCAGTATCCTTGACACTTCATTCTTTTTCTTTTTTTCTTTATTATTTTATTTTGGCAATAATACAATATTTATACAATAATTAACATGATATTTTGTACAATTTACATAGTGTTTATTTTGACAAATTAAAGATATATACATGCATTTATCCAGGGTCTAAAGGCCAAAATGAAAGAATAAAGGTGATGAAATGGAGATCCATCGCTTGTGATGCATAGTTGATCTAGGCCAATTATTTATTTTGACTTGCTATAAAATTTGGATTAAGGGACTATTCAAAACATCTTGTCACTTAGGTCCATTTGGGGTGCTTCCTTTCAATTGCATTTAGTAGCATCTTTTAAATTGCATAAAAAATCACCAAAAATATTGGACGTATATTTTGTTGTGCATTGTGACCTGGCTCAACCTAGATATCCCATCTTAGTAGGTTGATTACCATTATTGAACATTAATAAAAAAATCTTAATTTAACATGTTCTTGTGTTCGACCCCGAACTTGCTCGGGATATAAATTCAAGCTGAGACACTCCTCCCTGAGATCCTTCTCTCAGTTTTGCATGATTCGTTGAGTGCCATGCTACAACGAGTACAAGTTAATGTACACATTTGGCGATTCGTCAACACCATCAATTCCTGCCAGTTTCGAGTTCATCAGCCACGACTCCTACCGAGCCAAAGGAATCATCATCGCAGAATCAAGAACAACTGGCATCCGTCCAGCATGTGTACTGCGAGTAGGCACCTGTTCAGGCACCATCATCACCACAATCGCAACAACAAATGATCATGTATCACCCTAAGCCCCAGTCCTTTGTAGAATCATTGTTCCCACCTTTGCCCTAAATTCAAAAGGTGAATGACGTATGGAGCAACAAAGCACAAATAGCCCATCATGTCAGACGTCAACATTGTCAGTCCAATGCCATCTGGTCGTATTTCTAGTCCTAATGTGGGAAGTTTGTCTAGGGTCAACATTAGAATCACCAATCTCTACCACAAGCACACACTTGGAGACAGTCATATCAGCAATCGTCGTACTACCATCAGCAACTATATCACCATTACTCAGCTGCTCAGTACAGTCAGTATCCCCCTCCTCCTCATTATTAGCAGCAGCAGTATCCTCCTCAACATTATTTTCAGAAGAATCAGTCACAGCCTCTGCAACATCAATATCAGTCTCCACATGGCCAGCACATCGAATCCTCTGAGGCCACATCAGTGAACTACACCCTCGACTATTGGCTTAGTTGGTGAAGAGCCTCAGTGAGATGAGCTAGAAACTTGATGACCTCACTGCCACCAAAATAATAACACCAACATAGGTTGAGTCCAACCCCAAAATGTTCAAACATAAAGAGCAGGTAGTCCATGATGTGTCCTCCAATCTCGACGAGTCGGGTATCAATGATTCTATTATGTTATCTAACATTGTGACTCTCAAGAGTGGTAGGACCTTGCCGTTGTTAGCGACAACAAAGGGGAAGAATATAATGTCATATGGTGAATCATCATCTTCTGCATCAGCCAATCCGGCAATAGGGTTGGGTAACCAAGAAGAAGGAGGAGGATCTACACCAGATGAAAAATCACAAAAATGAATAAAAAGAAAAATACCAAAAATGCAATAAGAGACAAGGTCGAGCCAATAAAGCCAAGGAGATCCCAGCACCAACAACATACCCCATGCCGATTTACGAAGCCAGAGTTCATGTGTTTACTTTTCTCCTATTTTGAATGACTATACTCATTCTAGTCAATCAATTGTAAATGATGATCTTAATATAAATAAGAACGTCGATTTTTCAGTTTGTAAATATTCCTTTTCCTGATGCAATGAAAATTCCAAAAAAAATAGAAAATTGAAAAATGCATTGTCTGATCCTGCCATTGTTGAGATCTTACATAATATATTTCTGTAAATACCTTTACTAAAAGCAATGGAATACATGCCCTCTATGGAGAAAGGGCTGAAAGAGGCATGCACATCAAAGCGTCAACCTCGTGAGAACAGAAACAACAGATCAGTGAAGCAAATGCGACCAGTGACCTCCCAACCAAGAAGAAAGACAAGGAAGCACCTTTAATAAGATGTGAAAATTTTGATCAAATCTATGGGTTCTTCCATAAGCTTTCTTCCCTCCTTATTGCTTCAAGAATTTGGGCTATGTCCGCTTAAACCCACACCCATGATCCTTCAGTTTGCTTATCGGTCCATTAAGCGACCCAAAGGTTTATTGGAAGACTTTATCGTAAGTGTGTAGGACATGAAATTCTCAGTGGACTTTATTGTCGTGGACAAGGATTCCCTTGCACCATTACTCCATACCCCTATTATCTTAGTCGGTCGTTCCTTTTAACAACCAAAGCAATAGTTGATTACGGGTATGAAAATATTGTGTTCCGTTCTTGTAGTGAAAAGGTTACAATGAACATGATCATTGAACTAAAAGTTGTAGAGAGCACATCTAAAAGAAGAGATCAAGAGCTGTCTGCAGAAGATTGTGATATTGTTGAGCAGATCAGAGATCAAAGATTACCACTAGATGATATTGGGATATATGAAATCCTCTTTCCAGAGGAGGTTTGGACAAGAAGGCCACTCTTATTCCTTTACCGACAGGAAGGATGATTGAGAAGCGTTGATCGAGCTATTTGAAGAAGATTCATGTCAAACATAACAAGAAGAGATCATTGTAGATATGTTTGATACTTTAATGTCTGAGTCAAGAGTGACAAAGATGGACAACAACTTCTTAATGACAATAGATCATTTATCAACCATCACAATGTCAGGAGTGTCCGAGAAGCTGTTGAGAGAAAATCTCATGGTTTTTATTAGGATGAATTAATCACAAGTGTCGTCGCAACCCAAAGAAGCCTCAAGCAAAAAAACTAAATATTCTCAAGCAAGAAATAATAACAAAATGTAGCAAGGGAATTTTGCTATTTAATTTACCTATACAACTAACATGATCGTACTCAAGTAGGCTACTAAATCCAGAGGTTTATTCTAAGCAATGAATAATCAAGGAAAGAATTAAGGAATTTCTATTCTTGTTTCTATCTTTTTGATTTTTATTATTTTTTATGCATTTTAATTTTATAATTTCTATTTGGTTTTCATATTTTTATTTTTTTTATAATTTATTTTGAAAAAGATATTTTATATTTTAAAACAATGGAATATTAAAAGAAATCAAATAAAGAAAACAATGTACTCTTTTTGGAATTTTTAACGTTTGAAAATATCAAAGAAAATTAGACTAAAATCAATTTTAGATTTTTTTAACTTTTTCTGATGTTTTTATGATTTTTTTAGATTTTTCGAAGTTTTTTAGATTTTAAAAAATTGAATAATAGTAAATAATGTAAACAGATTGCAATTCGAATATTTTTGGATTTTTAAAATAATAAACAAGATCAAAAAATGAATGAAATATATACAGGATGAAATATAAATTGTATACTTTCTAGAGAGCCATTTTATGATTTTTTTTGGATTTTTTGTTGAATTTATATGAAATTTGATGTTGTGATTGTTTTGCAATTTTTATGGTTTTTATAGATGATAAATATGCAAAAAGGATACTGTAATTAGAATAAATCAAAACAATTACACGAGATTTTTTTAGAATTTTTGGAGGAGTTTTTATTTTTTTATGATTTTAAAATGCAAACAAAATGTTTCCAATTTAATAAATAATAAAATTAAAGAAAATGCACAATGGAAATTATGTATACAAGATGATTTCTATAGGAGCCGACATGAATTTTTGTCGAATTTTTAAATGCATTTTGCTATTTTTTTCATTTTAAAATGTAAAATAAATATGCAGATTCACAATGTAATATGCGAAATAATAATGTTTACGTACTAAATAATTACAAACAAGAAAATTATGTGGCAAATGATGTAAATTTCCCAAAACGTCACGCACCCAAGCATGTGTGCCCCGCTGGACTGGACCTTTATGTAAATAAAATAAATCTGAGGTCCAAATATTAACTCAAAACATCAGAACTTTTGTTACAAAATACCCAACAACGCATGTGCTAGGCACACGTGCAATTCAAACAAGACTCATTTGCAAATAAAATAAATATCAAGGCATAAATTGCAAATGTTCAAATTAAGATGGAATGATACGTGTCCTCGTAGGGACTTATTTACGAATAAATAAAGACAGAGGGTATGGGTACAAATATACCCTTTCAGTGATGTGGTGCGTTGGATGGCTCAGATGTGTTGAAAGTGTCATCGAATGGCTAATGTCGAATCTGAGATGAAAGGTGTCGATCCGATCTGAGCTCTTGATCTTCGATCGAATTTGGGGCTCAGCGGATGGTCAAGATCTAGTCTAGGGCCCGTGTTTTGATCGTGTGGCTACGTCGTTGATAAGCTACAACTGCCTCGTCTGGTGAACTTCGATCAGTTGTAGCCGCCTCGTATGAGCTCTATCCCTCATTCAATCACACCCAGATGAAAGCTATGGGAGTTCTGCGTTGGTTGGTAACCCCAGATCTTCATGAAATCACCAGAGCATGGATCTGGAAGGTGTTGAAGAACTTTGCTCTAGGAACCTTCTTGTCCTTGATTTGATGTTGTTCATTTGCTCTCAACCCTGCAAATGAAAGTGTATGCTCGGACGATGCTTCCGGCCAAAAAAATTAGGTCAAGAACATGGGAGAAAGTGGGAATGGAAGTCTCCAGTGAGACATGGTCAGAGTGGAGACTGGGCTCCAGATCTATGAAGATCTGAAGGTGTGCAGACTGTGGAAGAGATGGAGAAATGTCAGGCGGAGATGTAGGCGTCATAAAAAATGGTTGATCGCGAGTGGAGCTCCTCCGATCATGCAGATCGGAGGTTGGGGATGTTGTTATGTGATGGTCCACAAATCTGACTCGGGTTAAGTTGATAATTAATAATGTTATTGTGACGTAAATCAAATTCTTAACAATCGAAAAAATTATTTAACCACTAAACAAATCAAGCAAATCAAACACGTGGTATAGCTTTTTTATTAACCTGGTATAGCGACCAGGGTCGAACTTAAGGAACACTATAATAAACCAAGTAGTCGACTCAATGAGTCAAAGGATCTTTATTCCATTTTTAGTGGTTTTTTATTTTTACAAATTTTAATTTTCAAAATAAGGCATATAAGAACAAAGGACAAAAAGCAAACCAACGTTTTTTTTTAATTTTTCAACTATGATAAAAATACACAGAAAATTCAAGTAATAATATTTTTGGGTTTTATAAGTTTTATACTATTTATATGGATTTTGGGGTATTTTCAAATGTTTTTGGAATTTTCTAAAAATAAAAAACTAGGAAAAATGCAAACAATGCACAATCAGGAGGATGTTGTAAATTAAAAATATCACGAATGCTCAAAACTCCTGGGGACTATTTTTATTAGAAACTATAGGGAAATATCTACAATCAGAAACTTACAATGCAATTTTTGGATTTTTGATTATTTTATATAATTTTTATAAGATTTTTGATGTTTCCAAATTTTTTAGGTTTTACAGAATATTTTCAAGCCAAATTTATACAGTAGCTAGTAAAGGAAAAATTCTACCTACAATATTTTTTTTGGAATTTTTAAATATTTGTTGAATTTTTATGAATTTTCAAAGATAAACAGGGATTTTTTAGTTGGTTTTTGATTTTTTAATAATAGAAAATAAAGGAAATTCAAAACATAAAAATTACCGCTTAAAGTAGACACTAGCAGGAGCTAACACTAATTTTTGGGGAGTTTTTTAGTTAAATTTTTTTTACTATTTATTACAATAAATACAAGACACAATTAAAATAAGTGACGTAGGGACCTATTCACCAAAGAATAAAATGCAATATAATTGCATGGACCTTAATGCAAATTATCTAGACAAAAATGCATGCTACACATGATAGACACTCACAGGGGTAGGGGTGTATATCGATTTCAACGAGCTGAGTTGGCCTCAACTCAGACTCGTACTGGATAAGAAACCTAAGCTCGAACTCAGGCTCGATAAGGATCGAGCCCTGGATCACCAACTCGAACTCGAACTCGTCGAGTTCGAGTTGACTCACGAGCCTCTTATCGAGCCACGAGTTTCTAAGCTGGCTCACGAGCCTCAAAATGAGCTGGCTCACGAGCCTCTTATCGAGTCGTGAGTTTTTGAGCTGGCTCATGAGCCTTAAAATGAGCAGGCTCATGAACCTCTTAATGAGTCATTGTTCCATTTTATATATTAAATTATGCAAATGACATTTGTAATTTTGATTTTATAGTCTTTTGTGTAGATTTTTGGGCAAGAAAAATGTTAACCTCTAGTTTAATCAAACTCAATGCGGAAGTTGTGGTATATATGTTTTTAATTTTTTATTAAGAGAGAAAACAAGTTATCGAGTCGAGTTTCCGAGTTGAACAATGCCTAACTCAAACTCGACTCGATAAGCTAACGAGCCATAAAACCTAACTCGATCTCAGGCTCGTTAAGGTTTCGAGTCCGGCTCACGAGCCCTTAACTAGCCGAGCCCGAGTTGAGCTCATCGAGTTCGAGCTTTCCTGACAGCCCTACACAGGGGTATAAATGGAAATAATAAAAACTTCAACTATTTCATTAACTAGGTTAAAGCTTAGGCATATGTTCGCAAAAAATACCAAAAAGACATGTGAAGCCACACGTGACTTTGACTCAACTGGACTAAATGCAAATAAACAAAGTATAGGGTCCAAAGTGTAAAACGTTTTTAATTGCTTATTACATTTATTGGACTAAAGCGAAATATCATAAAAAGTGAGGGTGAAAGAGAAATATACCCTTTGGCAGGACACTTGGTAGGCGCAGGGCAGCTCCTCTGGTGCACAACTCTGATGCTCTACGGGCAGATCTGTCGGTAAGAGGAGTGGAGTAGGCGTATGGTCCTAATCGACTATTGATGCAGATCTGATGACGCAGTGAAAAGGGGCTGACATGTGGCTCAAATGCATGCCAGTTCTGATCAAACAATCTGAAAGGTTGGCTGGACGGATGGACAGGATCAAGATTAGGAAACCACCTCATCTGATGGTGTAGAGGAGTGTTGGAATAATCGGAAGAAGGGTACATCGGGCGAGCTTCGATCTCTAATGTGGGTTAATCTACTACGCTGATCGACTCATCGAAAGGTCGAACATGTCACTGGGGGTGCTCCGCGGCTACTGATGCTCTAATGGGGTGGCTAATGGCTGGTTGTGTGTGTTGAAGCTCCACCACCTAGAGATCCTCTGCCACCCATGTTGAGGCTCGGTTCAAGCCTCCTGCACCTCCAGAACCTGCAAGGAGGGTTACAACTCGAAGACAAAGCTTCGACCCGAGGTTATTGCTGTTGAGAATGAAATAAGCGAGGGTGGGATGGTGCTTCGATCTCCAGCAAAGATGATGGAGGAGATCGTTCCTAATCTAGCTCCGGTGAGCAAGATTTAGGGGGGATAGGTTATATAGGAAGGTGGTTTGTGATGAGGGGATTCGATCTTTGCGGCTGGGGGTGGTTGTGGAGCTCTGACACTGATGGTCGGAGCTAAGCGAGAGGGCCACAATGATGAACTAAAATCGAAAGGGAATGGTGAAAATGAAAATAAATGAGGGTACGTGGGTATGCTACGGTGGGTCGGTGATGAACCCTAAATTCGACCTTTTAATAAGTCATTTTAGTGCATTGTAGTTGGCCGAATTGGATGCGTGAAAGACCGCTTCATTATAATTATCAATTAATTACAAGCGATCGAATTTTGTTTTTTACTTGGGCAAGCCCAAGGTCGAACTCAGGGACACGAGCCTCTTAAGCATTTATCTAGACACTTATTACTTAAATTAAGTGATGAATTAAAAATCCATAGGTTAAGCACACATATGCATAGAATGCAAACAATGCAGACACATGAATCAGACATTTGTTTATTTGATTTTTATGCAACACAATGCAAGGTTACACTGAAGCATATATGCTCTAATTTAGTAAAATATTTGAGTATAAAATTTCGGTCAACTTCAAAATCGAATGACTAAGCAAGTTCCGTTGAAATATTGATTTAAGGCATAAAAAGCATTACATAATGGACACTCCATTAATAAAATTAGTCATCAAACTCTAGAGTGTCAAATCAGAAAACAATTTATGCCATTAAAGAGATAACGAAATGAGCTTTGAAATGCAACTAAAATCACATCGATTGGAGCTCGGATGCTCAAGATATTCACATAAGAAACCAGGGCATAAATGCAAGAAAACATGAAAATAAAATAGCAAATAGGTCCCTAGAAGGACCTACAAGTAATTAAAAAAGTCACAAGGCCTTCCATGTAAATTACCCACACACGTGGGGTATATTTATAATTATTAAAACCCGTAGGGGGCAGATGCAATTTACCCCAGGCGCGTGTGGTTTACACGTGCTATCTGGACCTGGTTGCACATTGAAGAAATCACAGGGGCCTCCATGCAAAATAACCCCCGCCTGCACGTGACCAGGCACGTGCGGCGAGGCTCGGCAACAACGTAGGCTCGGAGAAGGCTCGGATGTGCTTCGACTTCCGGGAGGCTCAAATCGTGGCTTGGGAGGCTCAGATGTGGCTTGGGGGTTCCGAGCCTGGAGGTCTGGTTCGAAAGAGGCTCAGAGGTTGCTCGGGGGACCCAAGCCTGCAGGCTCAGATAGAAGGTTCGGATGACCTTGGCACTGACACGTGGCTCCGTGGCAACCATCTGATCAACAGGATCGAACGGTGGTTGTAAGGCATGAAGGTGGAGACGTGGCTCGTTAGGAGCTGTTGGATGGCCACCGGGGGTGCCATCCAATGGCACCTGTAGACTCTGGTGTGTCCTCCTCTGCAACGAAGGTGGCGGTGCTATTCGGACTCCGACGATGCCTTCATTGCTCCACCCTCGTCTCCTGTCCAGCGAAATGCTACATTGGACTCCTTGGAAGTATGGGATTGATCGTCGAAGTGAAGCCAAGCCCCGGGATCACCTGGAAGATTCTGAGGTTAAACCATGGCCGGAGACGAAGCTTAAGAAAATACCTCCGATAAAGCTCCGACCAATGAAGGCATTCACCTGCAATGGTTAGTTCTGATAGACAAAGAATGCAAGTGAGTAGTTCAAGTGAGTGTGAGTGATATGGACATCCATAAAGGGGTGAAGAACGTGGCGGCCGGTTGTCTTCTCTGGCGAGCTCGGAGAAGAGTGGGTCGAAGTGGTTTGAGGTTGCGGAGGAGAGAAGAGTGATTGGAGGGGAGCGCGTGAATGGTGGAGATGCGAGGAAGCTAATGCAATGATGGATGGAGGGGGATGATGCAAGGGAGGACCTAATAAAATTAGAGAAATTAAAGAGAAAATGCAAACAAGAATCGAAGAGCTTACCTGAGCTATGGTAGAGTGGATGGCCTGTGCTCAAGCTCCTAGAAGGACCTCCGATCATCACTGGACCCCCACGGCCATCGGGGGCAGCTCGGCGGTGGCAAAGCACCGCATACCTGGTCTACCATGGCCAGGGGTCGACACCGGAGTCAACGGCATCGTCCCGAACTCAATCCGCCCTCCCCCTGTCACCTGGAGGAGGAGAGGAGCTAGACCTGGACCCACATACATGTGGACAAGGTATACTGGCGGCGATGAGGGTGTATTTCAAGGATGAGGTGGCGGTTCTGATGATGGTTGTCGTGGGTTGAGTGGAAGATATGGAGCAAGAGGGAAGGTTATGTGGTGACCCACAGGGCCCGCGAGGGTGATGGATGATCGGGCTACGTGGTGGGGTAGTCAAAGGGTGGAGATGACAGCGAAGAAAGTAGGGGAAATGGAAAGGGGGAAGCCGGTTGGAAAGGTAGAAGATGTGGGAGAGATCGGCATGTCTGAGGAAGAAGACGAGTCCTTGCCTGTTGGATCTTACGATCCAACGACGGAGAACATGGCGCTAGAGGACGCTCCTGATCAAATCGATGAAGAACGCCAACGAGGGCTGAGGTCTTGACGCGTGGCGCAAGGAGGAAGAGGCGCTGGTAGACGGGTGAGATTGAGTCTGGGAATGGATCGAATGGCGGGCATCGAAGGCGGAAGGTGATGGCTGAGATTGAGCGCTGCAGAGAAGATCGGGCGGTTATGGTCAAGACACATGGTGATAGGAGAGAAATGCAGGAGTGGACGGAGGAGATAAGAGATGGGCTTAGATCAGGCGACTGGAAAAAGGACAGGGAAGAGTGGTTGAGATGGTGACATCCAGAGGCGGATCGAGCGGCAGAGAAAATGACACGTAGCGAGAAGAGCATTAGGCGGTGGAGGACGAGCGTGATTTGATCTGGAGAGGATTAGCTGGTGGAAAAATGAGGCGGAAACGTGCGATGTGGACGCGAAGCTCTAGAAGGCAATCCAACGGCTGAAGGACGAGGGTATGTGTCAAAAGGAGAAAGGGCCACATGGTGCAACCAGAAAGTGCCACGTGGCCCAATCAAGTTATTCAGGAACAAAACCTCGCAGAAGAGGGAGAAAATGGCCGATTTTGGAAAAACTCAAAAACATGAAAGTTGTAGATCTCAATGAGATCTACAAGTTTCATGTTGAATAAAAATAGAGATGAGGTCAAATGAAGGGAGAAATATTTTTACGAGTGTTTTTAAGTGAGCTTAAAGATATTACGAATTTTAGTTTTATTATTTTTTTGTATTTTTAATTTATTCCAAGACTAAGATATAAATAAGGATTTATCTGATTTTTATTGACACTTATTCTAAGCTAGGGGTTAATATCTGTGAATTAAGACAATGAAATCGGGTTTCATCAGTCGGCGAAGTCAGGTGAAGGCAGAGGCAGGGTTATGACCTCAACTCTGATGTGGAAGGCGAAGGAGGCTTCTTACGATGGAGCTCTGGCTATGAAGCGAGCCTCGTTCAACCCGGCGCCAATCCGAGCTCCAAAATGATCGTCTGGAGTCCTGTCACTACCCTGGAGATGAAGGTGTAGAGAAATAGATGCGAGGAACAAACTGCTGAGTTGTGGAGATGGATGAGATTATTTATAGGCATTCCTAGGGTCTAGAAGGATCGAGCAGTAGCACGAAACCCTAGGGAGATCCGACGAGGTCTAGGGATCTGTGAAGGTTCCAGATCTGCTAAGAAGAGAAGGGTCTGTATTTCAAGGAGAAACACAGTCGGGAGTTGGGCTGGAAAATACCAAGAAGTCGACCCTGACGAAGTCGAGTCTGACCTAGTTGGAGGAGAGGTTGACTCGGGTTGACCAATCAGAAAATTCAATTTTCAAGAACCAAAGAATAATGAGTAAAAAACATTAAATTATTCTAAAATAAAAAAACAATAAAATGAAAAATGTTTATTATTTTTAAAAATATTTTCTATGATTTTGAATTATTTAGTAATTAAGGAATACGATATATACAATATAGTGTATTATGTATAGGTATAATATACATATATATTATATACTTATATTTTTTTGTTTTTACAAAAAAATACATTTTATTTTATATTTCATTTATTTACAAAATAATTTAAGGAATATAAAAGAATTTTTATTTGATTTTTACAAACTAAATATAGGTATTAAATAAATAGTTTTTATTTACAATATATACATGTCTAGCGCTTTGTACAATGAGAAGTTGATTTTACTTTTTAATTTATTTGATATTTTATGAATTTGATTTTAATTTTATTTACTTGTTTAGAGTATGCAAAAACATTTAAAAATACAACATACACAAATTATGTAATATATATACATATATATATACAACTATAGGTATTGTTTGACTGTACAGGACACTCAAAAAGCCAACTTTTACATCGTAACTCCAAAAATTATGAAACCACCCTCTTTTTAAAGATAATTTAATTTAGAGTCCAATAAAGGTGATTTTGGAGAATTTGAGTTTATGTGGAGTTGGAATTGATCTTTTAATTTCTTTTTAAGGCTTCTTATGAGGGTATTATTGTAATTATGTACACCAACTGATTTTGCAATTATTTTTATTATTTAGAAGGCATTTTTATTTACAAGTTTTATTAAGGAAATATTTTAATTTGGGATCACGATGAATAAAAATAGATGAGTGATATATATAGTGATGAATATGTACATGATAAACGAAGACCCTAACTCTCCCTACTTTATTCCTTGTCGATCAAGCCAATATTTGGCCTTCTCTCGGGTTCAGGTTAGTTTGTACTTATTACATAATTTCAACCTTCTTTTTATTTATTTTCTTTTTTTTCTTCTTTATTCTTTTATTTTGGACAAAAAGAATGTTAATTACACAATATTAACAAATGCATGCATGATGCTAATTTATTGTATTTGATACATATTTATAGGGATTTTGTATAGGGATTTTTGCTAAAATAAAAGTATAATGGATGTGAATCATGGATTCATCATTCCCCTATACTTTACCTTTGTTATTCCCCTAGCAAACACTTATTTGAAAAAGAAGTGAAAAAGAAACAAAGAAAAGAAAAATTAAATAATTTAGAAAAATATTGACTATTAAATTTATCTTTATAAAATTGGAGTATGGAGCTCGATCAGATCTTTGGATTATTAGTTTGGCAGAACCTTATTGAGAAATGGACTTAAAACCTAACAGACTCTAAGTTCCATAAGACTCCTATTCTAGTCGCCTCAACAGTCATGTCAGAACAAGTATACATACGCAAACTTGTATGACTATGAATCTTTACGTGTACTATGTAAGTGATAGATAGCTCTCCACCTCAGAATTGATAAAGAAACAACCTCCCTAAACAAGGTAACTCTAGTCCCCCAATCTAGCAACTCTTTCCTCGAGGAGCGGGGTATTCCCTTCTAAGTTCAAGTGCAAGCGGCTCATGAAGAGGAGAAATAGGAGAATGGACTATGGCCAATGTAGCCACACATCCTTTGGAGCTTGACCAGTGTAGCCAAGTCTCCAACTGCAAGCTTCCCTGAGATGAGACAATGTATCACATAAGCTTTGCTTATTCACTGTATACACTCTGGTAGACATTTTATTTTCAAGCAAGCATGTCCCCTTTTTGGAGTTTTTGCATTTTTTATGACATATATATATATAACATATCTACAAGGTGCAACGTGTACATAAGGAGTTTTTCATCTTGAGCCAGTAGACTATCCCTCTTTTGAAGCTTTATCGCAACCCCATAGCTTTTGTCATTAGTCGTCAATGCTACTAGGCCATGTTGAGATGCACTTCCCTTTCTGGAGGAAGATGAATGGCTCCACTAGGTGTTACACACCAGTGTGCTACCCCAAGCCAAAGGATTCTGCCCCCTCACCACCTCATCCATGAAGAGCCATGTATAGAGTGCTTGTCCAAGTTAAGGCCACTGTCTAGAAGAATCATGTGTGCGTTAAGTGTTCTAATTAGACCAATCAAGATGAAATGTGAACATAGTCTTGTGGACTCAAAGAATTAAGTTGCTAGGACCTGAAAAGTCTCAACTCCATTTCCTATAAGGTTCCTCCGAAATTAAGTAGATTAAGTTCTTAACCAAGCTCCATTCTTAAATTTTATTCCATGCTAGTTTAAATGTCAATACTATTCAGAAAAATGCATATGCACATGCATTAATGATTCATAAAATATTGAAAAGAAAAGAAAGGACAAAAAAGATTTTTTGAAAAGTTTTTCAAAGAATTTTTGCAAATTTTTATGGTATTTTTAATAATAAAGAAAGACTTTTACAACCATTTATAAGAATATATACATATTTACAAAAGGTCTTATTTACAAGGTTCATATACAGTTCTTACAATTGGATTTTATCTACAAGACATTTATAAAGGGATTTTATACAAAAGTGTTTATCTACAAAGTTTAGAAATAAATACAGTTTTTATTCACAAAGAATTTACAACCCTTATATACAACTACTTGGTATACCAATAATTTATTACCCTGTGACAAAATATTTATACAAAAGCTTTTACAAACCATTTTACAAAAATTTTCAAAATGTTTTCAAGACCTTTTTAAAAACTAGTTTTACAACTATTTTAGAAATCACTTTACAAATCATTTTTCAAAAAGGTTTTTGCAAAGATTTTGCTTTCACATATTTTACAAACATTTATACCATATACATAATTTTGATACAAAAAATAATTTACAAATATTTTATAAACAAATCATTTTTACAAACATTTTACAAAATTTGTACAAAAATAATTTTTACAAAGGTTTTACAAATATTTTTACAAAAGTTTTCAAAACTTTTTACAAAAAAAATTACACACATTTTTGCAAATATTTTCCAAAATTATTTTTATGTCAGTTTTATAAATAATAGTCATGTTATTAACCCCAAAGTATGAGTTATGGCTAAAGTATATATACAATATATACGACATTCCCTATACTTTGCTCGAACGATGTCCTCAGAGTGATCAGAGTGCGATAAAGGAAGACATAACTCGTGTTAAGTATAGAGAAGTGAAAGGAATCCTATACTACAACGACTCAAAAGAATGAAGGAATAAAATGAAGAGAAGTAGGTGATCCCCCCATACCGAGGATCAAGTAATCCTTAGTATAGAAGGTTGTACAAAAGGGGAAGACTGAGGAATAGAATGTACGAAATTAGCGACTCGACTTGTCCCCCCCATACTTAGGGTAAAAGATAACTAAGTATAGAAAAGAATATCAACAATTGAGGGATGAGTGAGTGAGTAATCAAAGAAAGAGAAAATAGATATTACCTGCCTATACTTAGGTTAAGATGTCCCTGAGTATAGGCAACAAAACAGAGATAATAGGGTGAACAAATATATGAACAACACAAGTTCAACACCCCTCTATACTTAGGATAAAGTGCATCCTAAGTATAGAAAAAATCATATGATGTGGCATGGAGTGTTGAACACAACGGATGAATGAATGATATTGATAATATGGATATACAAAGAGAAGGAAAGAAGTGTAACTCATGTACGAGATGCATAAGATGAGAGTCAAGGAATACATCTCATAGAAAGTGAATCGGGGCAACATCAACGGTCAACAGATCATGATCAAGAAAGGGCTTTAGGTGCTGACTGTTGATTCGAAAGGTGGACTCAAAAGACAACTCGGATATGTCAATACTACCATTGTCATGCACCTTTCTGACTAGGTATGGTCCCATCCATTTGCTCCCTAATTTCCTTGGAAATAATCTCAGTCTAGCATCAAATAGCCATACTCTTCGATTCGACTCAAACTACTTATGGCTGATGTGAGAATCATGCCATATCTTCACTCGATCCTTATATTGTAGGCTACTTGAGAAGGTTGTATCTCTAAGCTCATGCAGAGCTACCAACTCTGCCCTCCTCTGATCTCTTATACTCAGGATCCAAAAGTATCTCAGTGACTGCCCAAAGTGACTTGTGCTTAATCTCAATAGGTAAGTGGCATTGCTTGCCATAAACAAGTCAGAATGGAGACATACCCAATGGTGTCTTGAAGGAAGTCCTACAGGCCCACAAGACCGAGTCCAAACGTTGTGATCAATCCTTTAGTCTGGATGGACAACCTTCTGTAATGTAGTCTTGATCTCCCTATTTGAAACCTCAGGAAGACCACTCGTGTGTGAATGATGGAGTGGCAACTCTATGGTCTATGTTGAACTCGTTAGCAAGGGCCCTTACCTTATCATTGATAAAATGAGTCCCCTCTTCAGAAATCAACACTCTAGGAATCCCAAACCGTGATAGGGTATTCTTCCCTAAGAATCTATAAACAGTCCTTACACTAGCGGCTTGAGCGGGGATGGCCTCAATCCAACGACTCACATAATCCTCAACACACAAAATGTACTCGAATCCCAAACTCTTAGGGAATGGGCCCATAAAATCAATGCCTCATGCATCAAAAACTCACAGAAGTGAATGGGTTGCATCGACATCATGTCTCTATGACCACAACTGCCCATCCTCCGACAATCAGTACACTGCTTCACTAATTCATCTGAATCCTTCAATAGTGTTGGCCACCAAAGGCCGGATTGAAGCACCTTTTGTGTCGTCTGTCTCCCAGAGTGATGTCCTCCTGCCTCAAGCTTGTGGAAATTGGTGAGGACACTATGGTGTTCCTCCTGAGGAATACATCAACGCTAGACACTATCCCCCCCTTCGTGGTAAAGAGTGGCATCCTCCCAATGGTATGACTTGGCCTTTGCTAGGAAAGTCTCAAGTCGCTGCATGGTCCAAACTTGTGGAACTTTCTTCGAAACAAGATAGTTCACAATGTCAGCATACCATGGGAGAGAGGTGATAGCAAGAATCACCTCATTTGGGAATGTTTCAGTGATAGGTGTTGGGGGTGTTCAAAAATATCCGGGTCAATGGGTACCCGGCTTGACGCGTCCATTTTGACCCTAAAATCTCGGGTATCCATTTGAAAATGATGGGTCGGGTACCCAGATTGTCATGACCCATGCCCCATATAGAAAACCTGACGGGTACCCGCGGGTACCCAGTTGGAAGCTTCCACTATCAATTGATTCACAAAAATTCAAATGGTTAGATACAAATACCAACATAGATGTTACATTATTCTTATTTATTTTTAAAATATAGAAATGGATGTGGATATAAATATCGATAAATATGAAAAACCTATTATCAAATCATTAAAAATGAATACCGGTATTAAATGGATGCAAATTAGAAAGGAAAAATAATAGAATCAAAATTGTATAGATATGGTGAAATTTACATACTTAGGGTGGCTCATATATGTATCCATTTTGAAATCAAAATACATATGGATGTCAAAATTTGAATTAACATATGATAACAAATCAGATACAATCCAAATCGATATACATACATTCTGGCATACAATCATGATGATAATGAATACAATTGAATACGAATTGTATTACACACACACGCATGCGTGCACGCACCCCCCACCCACATGCATGCTCGTGCCCACGCCCATGCAAACACCCATGCCCACGTACGCGTGCATGCGCCCACACCCATGCCACACACTCCCACACATAAGCGCGAACACACACATTACGATAACCAACTGTGATGATAATTAATACACCCATTTACGGATAGGAATATATATGTCTGTCATGTTGTCCTCCGATTATATATATTTACATCTTGTTTATCTATAATTGATTCATTATGAGGGCGAACATACGTGAATATGTCACTATTGGATCTGTATTCGATGGTACTCCTTCCAATTGCATGTATTCATATGGTTTAATTATCCACGTAGTTTTATACATCCTCATTAATTAATTTATCTATGTTTATCTATCCCTATCTGAATGCATTCTGTACCATTCAGATTTTCACATCTGACATTATAATTATGAATATGATATAGATACAGATATACATAGTTGGACATATCGTTTAAACATATTCCATGGTATTCCTTCCAATTGCATGTATTCATATGGTTTAATTATCCACATAGTTTTATACATCCTCATTAATTAATTTATATATGTTTATTTATCCCTATCTGAATGCATTCTGTACCATTCATATTTTCATATCCAGCATTATCATTTTGAATATGATATAGATACGAATATAAATAGTTGGACATATCGTTTGCATTTTTATATATGCCACCTTTCATTAGAAGTATCTCTCTTTATCCCCACAGGTACCCGTAGGTACCCCCGCGAGTAGCCAACATCCATTGCCATTAATCGGGTACCTGTTACAATTGGGTATCGATTGGAATGGGGCGGGTCGACCCGTAACCCAATACTAACGAGGCGCGGTAGGTCACAATCAAATGGGGAGGGTACCCGCCCCCATGAACACCCCTAATAGGCATGGTCATTTCATAATCCTCAAGATGCTCTAATTGGGAGAGGTAATCTGCCACCACATTCTTGACTCCAAGTTTATCCTTAATCTCAATATCAAACTCCTGGAGTATAAGGATCCATTTAGTCAAGTGTGCCTTGGCATCCTTCTTAGCCATCAAGTAATGGATGGGTTTGTTATCTGTGTAAATTGTCATTCTAGATCTAAGAATATATGATCTGAACTTATCAAGAGCAAAGACTACGGCTACCATCTCCTTCTCTGTAATAGTATAATTCCGCTGGCGTGGCATCCAAAGTCCTGCTAGAGTAGTGTACGAAAAACAGTAATCCATCCCTCTTCTGTCTAAGCATAGCCCCCACGACAAAATCCGAAACATCCGTCATGATCTCGAATGGGAGAGACCAATCGGGTGGCTGAAGGAGAGGAGCTTGCACAACCCAATTCTTGAGAGTCTCAAATGACAAAAGACACTTATCATCTACAACGAACTCGGTGTCCTTTGTGAGAAGATCAATAAGCAGTCGGGCAATATGACTGAAGTCCTGAATGAACCGACGGTAGAAACCAACATGCCCCAGAAAAGACCGCAACTACCTCAATTGGACGGTGGATTGAGTTTCCTAATGATATCCATATTAGCCGGATCAACCTCCATGCCCCTGTTAGAGATGATATGACCAAGGACCATACCTTGAGTCATGAAGTTGACATTGATGCACCGCTGAAGCACTCAGTCTAGGCAAGAAAGACAAGCATCAAACCCATCGTCGGAGACCAAAAAATCATCCATGAAGACCTCTAAACAGTTACCCACCATGTCGGAAAAGATGGAAAGCATACACCTTTGGAATGTAGTCGTGGCATTACATAATCTAAAGGGCATCCGTCTAAAACCATGCATTCGAAACATACAGGTGAATGTTATTTTGTCCTAGTCTTCGGGCGCAATGGCCACCTGATAATACCCTGAGTACCCGTCAAGAAAGCAATAATGACTCTTCCCAGCTAATCTCTCAATAATATGATCAGCGAATGGTAGTGGGAAGTGATCTTTCTTGGTAGCCTGATTCAATCGTATGTAGTCCACACAGGCCCTCCATGAAGTGGGTACTTGGATAGCAATCTCCTTTCCAGACTCACTCATAACTGTAGTGATACCCGTCTTCTTGGGTACCACATGTAATGGACTAACCCACTTGGAGTCAGATGGGGTAGGTAAAATCGATGCTCCCCCACTTGGATATTTCCTTCATGACCACATCTCGAAGATTTGGGTTCAACCTACATTGGAACTCACACAATGTCTTAGTGTCATCCTCGAGATAGATGTGGTGGGAGCACAGGGTCGGACTTATCCCCTAGAGATCAGCTACATACCAACCGATTGCATTGTGATTCCTATCAAGAACCTCCATCAAACGATATTCTTGATCATCAATCAAATCCGCTGAGATAATGATTGGAAACATCTCCAGATCACCCATAAGGAATATGTAATTCATACTCTACGGCAAGGTCTTCAATTCCGGGCATATGGGAGTTGGAAAATCTGGTCTCTAAATAGTCTGAGTGAAGGTTACCTGATCTGAATGGGAGAACTCTCGTTGTATCATTGAATCTGACAAAGATGGCCCTGCTGGTGTATCTTTCAAATGACTGGTTCAATCTTCGTTCTAGCTGTTGTCTCTGTAGACGTCAAAGACGATAAATGTTCATTAAAATCATGCCAATCAAAATATGTGTTTGAGTTTGAGGGATCTGAAACACAAGAAAGGAAATTTGTTTCGCTAACCATATTGGAATCGTCAGCCTCTAAGGTATCCTGTGCCACAAGTATTCCCTTCGAACTCTCATTCGTTGGTATCTGTGAATCAATGGACTCTTAAGGTGTGACAAGAGCTCGTGAAATCGGGTATGCCCAAACTGCTTCGTCATATGTAATCACAAAATCACACTCATGGTGGACTTCTGGCTCTGAGTCTGTCATCTGCTCTGAACTCTACTCTGATCAAGTTGAATCTCTAGCTCTCAACTCCTCAATCGTCTCTATTTTTATACTCTAATCCTCGACGTGAAAGTATACCTGCCCACAATCATGATCGGACACTACCTTGGCTGTGGCAAAGAAATGTCATCCTAAGGGGTATTGGTCACTGATGAGCTGCTAATTATCCTATGTTAAATGTGTCGTGTTGTAGTAGTCAGACAATCAAGATCGATCAAAAATTAACCACACGAATTGATAAATCAAAAAATTAATTAATGTGCAATTTTGTGTTTATTTTACCTGGGCAAGCCCTAGGGTCGACTCAAGGAGTAAAATGAACAACTTCGGATCAAATTATAACTCTTAGCACACATTTTTCAAGTAGAAATGTTTTCGTATTTTTTATGCAATATGAGTGCAAATGAAAAAATGTGATTGAACTAGGTTATTAAGAAATCAAGCAACTTAGAAAAATTAATTTTAATATGAAATTAATTTAATTTAGCCAAGTTATATTTTCCTTGGAAACCTAATCCAATGATGGATGTAAAATGTATTTTTTTAATTTTCGGGTTAAAAATGCAATAATGAAAAATGCAAACTTTTTTAGGATTCTTATGCAATTCTTCATGCAAACAGAATGCAAAATTAATGAAAATTTTACTGAAAATGAAACATGATGGAATGGAGTTATAGTATTTTTTGGAAATTTTTGACAAAATTTGAATTTCTAATGAATTTTTTAATGGAAATAGAGTGACTGTGAGTATTTAATTCCTAATAAATCCATCAATTTAACTTATCAAGAAATCAATTTATCTTAAAAAGGCATTTTAACAGCAAATCCAAGAGATTTGAAATTTTGTAAAAATAATTTTTTGGATTTAATTAAAAATCAATTACAGAAATCACTCAATAATTTATTTTATGCACAAGACACATTCATTTATGATGAAATTTTGAAAGTAATTAAAAAGCATTTAGAAGTATCATCTCTGATTTTTTGGGAATTATTAGAGCAAGGAATGTTTACGAAAAACTTCAAAGCATGAATGGGTATAGTTTCAATGAATTTCAATCTCTGATTTTTAATTAATAAAATAATGCTCAGTAAATTACAAATAAATATCCATTAGAAAGAGAAATTTCTGGAATACAAATGATATTTTTGTATTAAAGAAATGAAAGGATGCCCAAATAAAATCATAAACACATTGGTCTAGATGCAAAACAGAAAAGATATAAGAAAAAATGGTGCTAAGGGCACTTCTTTAATTACCTAAACCCACAAGGGGTTTTTTGCAATTTCTCTAGGCAGGAGGTGTGAGTTGCGCGTGATGTCTTGCTGGCAGAGTACTCCTTACAATTTTGCTGAAGCACAGGGGTACTCTACAAATGTCCCCAGAGGCGCATGTGCTACGCACGTGTGGTCTGGAGTGGGGACCTCTTCGCTATTCCGAAAAATGTGGGAGAGGGATGGTGCAATGTGTCCCGAACTTGTGTGTGCGACACGTGGTCCTAGGCACAAAGGTCGAGGGCTGGTACTGCAATGGTGAGCAGCGGGGCGACGCGGCCCGCACACGACGTGGAACTGGCAGAGCTCCAGGCGAAGGCAGATGATGAGGTGATATGGAGGTGCGGGCATGCGAAGGTGCAACAGTGATGCTAAAAGGTGAAGGTACGTGAGGCAACACATAGTGGAAGGCATTGTGGCTAAGGCGATGCAGCCATCGGTGTAGGGACGCTGACGTGTTAACCTCATGCGGTGGTTGACAGATCTATTCTCTGTATTATTAATTGGATCAATTATAACAAGTTACACACTCATATTCCGGAAATACCGAAACAAAGGGATTTAACGGTCGAATTACCAAAATGTCTTAGAAATTAGAGTTCTCATAATTGGATTTATAAAAAATAGAACTTTAGAATTATGATCAAGGAATCTCAATTTCATCACCTTTATTCTATCATTTTGGCCTTAAAAACCCTAGTAATTTCATGTAAATACATCTAATTTAGGCAAATTAACTTTCATGCATTGTTGTGCAAATTGTGTATAAAATAATGTTTTTAATACCAAAATTATAGAATAAAGAAAGAAAATAAAAATAATAAAATAATGAAGATATTTTATGATCCTAAACCCCGAGACATAGGCATCTCAATGACTAAGTCGATAAGGAATAAAGTAGGGGGAGATAAGGTTCCAAGATACAATAAAATTCCTTTTATTTATTCATTTATTATTCATTTTCGAGACATAATTTATTTTCCACTTTTTATACCTAAAATAAAAAACTTTGCCCGTGAAAGCTGTAGATAATAAAATATAGAAAAATATAAAATTGAGTTTACTCAAAAATAATATACAGAATAAAAGATACAGTCTAAATAAGATTCCAAATCCAAAATTCCCAAACCCATATCTCTAAAATAAAGACTCAAAATATATCAAAATCACTTTTATTGTATATAACTTTTGATAAGCTATTTAATGAAGGTAGTTTCATATTTTTTGGAGTTATGGTGTAAAAGTTAGGTTTTGGGCACCTATTGTATAATACCCTATGAAAATAATCATTTTATTTATTATTTATTATTTTGTAATTTTATATTTTTATAATTTTATAAAAGTTATTTGCAACAAATGTAAATATTAAAACTAAAATAAAACAATAAAGAAAACATTAAAATAAAATATGTATTGAAAATACATAGGTAAAATATCTATAATTATACCTATACAATTAATATACCTATTTATTTAAGTGTGTATATTATATCAGAAAAATATAATAAAAATATTTTTAATTATATAAAAATATTATATATTATATAAAATAATAAACTAAATTAATAAAATCAAAAATACAAATTAAAAATAAAAGACTCGAAAACATAGATAAATATACCTATATTATAACCCTAAAAAGTAACTTGTAATTATATACCTGAAAAAATAAATAAAAATCATAAAAATAATTTAGAAAATAAGAAAGATTTTTTTATTTTATAACAAATTAAAAATTCATTTATTATTATTTATCTAATTTTTAAATAATTTTGGCAGGTTTCTTTCTGGTTAGTCCATGTGGACCAACCATCTTTCCTCGCCTGTGACCTCAGTCAACTCTCTGACCGAGGCCCCCTATCTGTCAGACCTGCATTCGAGCCCTCTTTCACGATTTTCTATACGTTGATTCTTTCATCCTTTCGCCTTGATCCTGTTGGATATTTTTCTCCTCGATGCTCGCTCTTGCACACGTAGTGTTTGTCTCGAGGATTGGATCACTGCAGCTCTCATTTCACCTAGTTCTTCCCCCTCGTTTCACCACGTTATACAAAACCCCCTCCTCTCTTTCCATTCGAATTTGAACATGTTCTGACCCAATCTAGCTCCGCTCATGGTGTTCTCTGGATAGAGGAGGATGAAAACCTCCTCTCCAACCTCTTCGCGATGGTTTTAGACATGGTCTAGGGTCTTCCACCATCACCTCCAGCCACCGACCATCGAGGTCTTTCTTCCCGGGTATGTAGGTGAGGTAATGATACACGTTAAAATCATATTGTGGCTTTTTAGAGAATAAAGATGTTGGTGTAGAAAAAGATGCAAAAAGATCTCAGTCTATCAAACAAATTTGGTTTTCGGAAGAAAACGTACACTCTTTCTTTTACTAGGTAAGTGTGCCTGGGTCGAACTCAAGGAGGCAGAATAGAAGATTTTGATTTTTAGGGAATATTTTTGCGATTTTATTTTATCTCTTCTAAAAGCTATCATAGGAAAGAAACTCTTTTTATTTTATTTTTATTTTTAAATTTTTTATTTGATTTTAATCTTTTCAAATTTTTATTTAATTTTCAAAAGGGATATTTTTCAAAAAGATTTATTTATTATACAATATGTGAATATAGGTAAATGATACTATATAATAAGTGGACGGTTTGAGCAATGGGCTCGAACAAGCTCACGAAATCAAAACACGATGAAAACACGAGAAAAAGACACGGAAATTTAATAACAACTTGCTGGGGTAGTTGCTTAACTACCCTAAAGAAATCGACAAAAATGAAGTCAAACGAGGTCCAAAAATCCCCTACAGCCCAGGGGTAAAAGCGCAAGAAAATCATTAAACTTATCTCCCCCTACTTTTTGGTTTGTCGACCAATCCATGCTGACTTGGTCTCGGGGGTTAGGCTATAAATATACCTTTTAGTTATATTTATATTTTAAGTCATATTGTATTTATTTACATATATTCAATCTGCCTTTGTTCTTTTCTTGTTCTTTATTTATTTACATGATTTTGATGGTAAAAATTGGCTTTTTATTCATGAATGAGGATTTATTAAAAGATGGAAATTAATGAATATTTACATGCATTTGTTAAGGGTTTTAAGACAAAATGCGACAACAAAGTTAATGAATCATGGATTCATCAGGTAATATCCATTTTTATTGCATTTTCTTGCTTAGATTAGTTCTTAGGTTAAGTTTTGTCTTTTATTTTGTGCTTTGATCACGTGCTTTAGCCGTTGGATCCCCCATCGTAGTTCGCTAGAGCGTTGTTTCCTTGACTTGCCAACCACCCTCACTAGCCTCCCTGTCACTTCTACTACACAAACATCCACTCCATTCAACCTACCCTTTCTGGAGCAGGACTTCGATGCTCCACCTCTGCCATCCGCCGGAGCCGTCGCCCCCACGACCCACTTCGCATCCCCTTAACCCCCAGGAACCCCAGGGCCTCCATTTTCTTGTGTGAAGCTTTTATTGTAGGTCCTGGGGTCCAACCGACATGCTTGGGGTTGATTTTTGAGAAGTGTGAGGTACCTGGAGCCAAGACCTTCTCCGAGCCCCTTCGACATCGACGAAGCTCCAGGACCTCGATTGCATGCCCCAGCCGACGTGGGTGGACTTGGGCAACAATTTGAGTCCCCCATGAGCTTCTCAGGAGGTTGAAGACATGCCCCATCAATGATCAAAGCTCAGAGGAACCCCAATTCTTCCTTGTTCCTCCGAGCCTCGTCCCTATCGTCCGATTTCCTCTGGACTCCAGATTTTGCCACCCACCGTCGGATCTTCCCAAGCCATCACCGTTGGATCTCGATCTGAGATGTAATCTCAAGCATTGGTGGTGAAGCGGTATCGACCATCCAGTGGTCGATGCATGGATAAGTGACCCGATCGCATCTGTCTGCTCCCGCCTCGCTTGGGTATTTTGCACTTCGACCCAGGTGATTTTTGCTATTTATTTATTAATATCTAAATTTTCATCTGTCATGTAATAATTTTTTGTATGATTATGATTAACCCCCTGAACTTTGTGATAATTGCTATTGGGTCCATGCCAGCTCACCTCACGTGGCTGCCCATGTGAGGTGGGTATTTTGCAGGCGTGCCCTTGTAGATTTTGATATTTAGTTTTAGTCCAGAAAAGTGAATTTAAAGTTTAATATTTTTATGAAAATTACGCTGTGGAACCTGCTCTTTCTTTTATTTACGTAAATAACCCTACCAGTAGTGTAGCTTCCTTTTGTTATTTCTATTTATTTAAAATAGTAAACATGCTCTATAAAATCCAAAATAGGATACATGCCTACTGTAGTGTAATGTCACACTACCATTTTGATTTTTAATTTTAGGTAATTTATCTATTTTATGAAAATCAAAAATTTCCTAAAAAGTCCCTGTCTAACCTAGAAAACCCATAAAAATATAAAAACATTTTGAAATCCCCCCAATTATTTAGCTTATTTATGTATTTTTAAACCTCTGACCAAAAATCACTAAAAATTATAAAAGAAAACTCCTAAAAATTGAAAAACCCTAAATACACTTATAAAACTTTATAAAATTCCTAAAAATTACAAAAAATGTATTTTATGTTTCTTATTTTTCTTTATATTATTATTAATATATTAAAATTAGTTGGGGGAATTTTTTATTTTGTTTTCTATTTTTATCTCCATTTTAATTCGGTCTATTTAATTGAACCCTGTTTTAGGGTATTTTTGACTTTAAAAAATATAAAAATTATTAAAAATTCCAAAAAAAATCACAAAAACAGTAGTGAATATTTTAAAATTCAAAAAGATTTTATTTTATTTATTTTGATTATTTTTTATTAATATTTATATCTACCCTAGCCTACTTAGTCTATATAATCTATATATAGCCTTATATATACATTATATCTCTTTTATAAAAAGAAAAGGAAAAAAATAGAAAATATAAAAAGATTCCGATTCGGTAGTTCGATCTATAATTTATCATTCATGGACATTGATAAGATCCTTCCATTTAGCAACACCTTAGGATGGCATAGCCTTATTAAATGGCGAGGTTCAAATGAGGAAAGGCTTACGGTGGATACCTAGGCACCTAGAGACGAGGAAGGGCGTAGTTAGCGACGAAATGCTTCGGGGAGTATAAAATAAGCATAGATCCGGAGATTCCCGAATAGGTCAACCTTTCAAACTGCTGCTGAATCCATGGGCAGGCAAGAGACAACCTGGCAAACCGAGAAAATAGAAAAATAAAAAAATCAAAATCAAAATATAAAAAATATAAAATCGAAAATAAAAATAAAAATTTTTAAAATAAAAATCTCAGAAAAGACACATAGACAAATATACCACAATCACATTTGTGCTTCATAGGCCGATCTAGTCGTTTGCTCCATGTGTTCGACACTTTACATACTTACACTATACACACATTTTGTGGAGTTAAATAAAATAAACTTTAACTCCACCTTGCTTTTTTATTGCTTAATTACCAATGTGGGTTAATTTTTGACTAATTGGGATTTCATGAGTGGTCGCCACAACGATTGTGTCTTCGCCCTGTGAGAGACATATTTAGACACTCGTAAAAGCCTGATTATCAAATGGCGCCATTTCCTGGGGACAATGCCGCATAGATTGGATTTTTGCTTGATTGTGATTATTTGTCTATATTTTTGTGCTTTATTGATGACCGGAAAATTCTCTCAATCAATCCACGATTAGATAAAAATAATCACTCTCGGGTCGTTGCGACCCGGATCGAGAGAGAAAATCAGATCAACAAGAAAAAGAGAGACAAACCACCAATCAAGCAAATAAAATCAAAGAAAATAAAAATAGTGGCCCTCGCTATGAGATTAGCCTGGTGTAGCACCCATGGTCGGACTCAAGGAGCACGAGTTGGCCTCGCAGCCTACGAAGTAGTCAAAAAGCAAAATAAAATAAAAACAACAATTTTTTCGTGGTTTTTCATATTTTTATATTTTTTTGGATTTTTAATAATGACGAAAAATAATAAGAAGGCAAAAACAATCACATTCAACCAATTATTTAATAACTCTAAAAAGGTCCAAAAATTCAAAAAAAAATTATTTTTATGTTTTTTAGATTTTTCACTGTTTTTTTTATTATTGAGATTTTTATAATTTTTATGGAATTTTCTAAAAATAAAAAAAGGCAGAAATAAAAGCAACTTGTACATCCAGGCTTCAAAGACCAATTTAAAATATTAAATGGTCCTGGAAAAAGCCTGGAGGTATTTTTTATGAAAATTATAAATAATAAAGAAAATTCAGGAAAAGAAATTGTGATTTTTTGGATTTTCTATAATTTTTTAGAATTTCTATGAGTTTTTAAGGGTTTTTTAATTTTTAAGCTTTTTATAAATCCAAAAAAAGCCAAAAATGCACAAAAATTCAAACAAGCAAAAACAAGCAAACCTTATTTTTTTTAGAATTTTTAAAAGAGTTTTTATATTTTTTAAGATTTTATAAACTGGACAGAGGGAAAAACAAAGGTTTTTGAATTTTTAAAAATAATAAAAAGCCTAAAAAATGTACCCAAAAATTAGGGAAATTTTTACACAGTGGCAGGAGCCATGTTTCCAAATTTCACGCTATTTGGGTTAAGTTTGATATTTTATTTAAATCAAAAAGAGGCACACAGTGCATTAGGACCCAAATGCAAGAAAAGTTATTTCCAGGGGCCAAAGCATAACACGTGTAAAAAGCTTAGGGGCTAATCATGCAAAAATCCCACGCAACACGCGCAACGCACGTGGTCCAAGCACGGAGGGACTAGTATGCAATTCCTATTTTAAAACATGTAAACAAGAACACACAAAAACTGCATGGTATAGATTGTAATTTCACCAAGTCCTCACGTGTCGAAGCACGCGGTCCACACTCACAGGGACTAATATGCAAATAAAGTAAACATCAAGGTCCTAAGTGCAATTTAACCAAAATAAAAACAACTCTATCTGATATTTACAAGACTAATTAATAAAAACAAAAAGAGAAAGGGCCTACGTGTAAATTACCCTTTATTACGAAGGGCTGAGGGGACGCCACGTGTCAATCGGACGGTGGTAGATCAAGGGCTCCCCCTCGCTGGATCTAACAGTGACGATCAATCCTCGGCTGGATCTGACGGTGATGGACTGCTCCTCGAATAGACGGGTCTGATCAAAACTAGAGCTGCGAGGGTGAACGGACAGCTCCTGAAGGTCCTGGAAGAACACAGCTCCGACGAACTTCACCGGAGCACCACGAGCGCGCTGGACCTCTGCTGCTGCTGCTGCTGCTGAGATGTGGAATGGCTCCGCCTCAATGCTCCGCAGCTGATGAGCTCCTCCGATGACGCCGGGAAACTCCGAGGAGCTCCGACGACGAAGGTGGAGCTGACCTCCTGTGTTCGAGCTGCATACCTCCAGATGAGGTCCCTTTGACCTGGAAAACAACACAGAAAGCTTGCTGGGTTGAGGGCCAAGTGCCTCGACCCAGTTAGGGGTGGAATGGTGGTCGGGCGAGGCGAGGCGGATGACCTCCGGCGAAGTGACGGTGGTGGAGATCGATTCTTGGCTCAGGGGTGGGCCAAGTTGAGCGAATGGGCGGAGAATGTGGAGAGGGGTCTCGCAGAGGTGATGGGATAAATCGATGATAGAATGAGTGGTCGTAGCGGCGGGAATCGATCGGAGACGATGATGGGTCGATTTGTGTGAAATCAGAAATTAAGGGAAATCAGAAGGAATCAGGTCTACCTAGTGGAGGATATCGACTGTGGACGAGCTAAGGAAGCTCATGGTCGTCGCCTCGAGGGTCGTCGAAGGCCCGAGGCTCGGGAGCTGCTCACGGTGGTGCACGACGACAAGAAGACGCCGGATCAGTGGCGGAGAGCTCCTCCTCCTCTCTACAACACGCCAATCGGAAGCTGTCACTCTTGGGATTAGGGTGGAGGTCCTGGGTGAAAGAAGCAATGCCAAAGATGGCGTGAATCATGCGGCGGTGCTGGAGCTATATACGGCTAGGGGTCCGGCTAGATGAGGATCGGGCGAGAGATTCGGAGCACGGCTCCTTATGTAGATCCCCGGGCAAGAATCTCGGATCAGCAAGGAACAAATGGAGCCCGGGGTTTGGATGTTTGGAGGTCGGATCGCGTCTGGGAAATTTGGCAAATGTCGGGTCGGATGCAAGATCCGTGGGGAAAAGGTCCAGGGGGGGAGTTGGCCGGGGGTCAACATCCCCCGTGGACCAATCAGAGCACGCCATTTAATAAATATTTGTAAATTAAATAAAAAATAGCAAATGACTTTATTTCAAAAAACTTAAAACATGAATAAGGTTTATTTATTTTTAAATTATTTATTAATGATTTTTATTTATTTTTTTGAAATAAAAATAATGTATGTACAATATAGTATTATTATATATAGGTATATACAATATGTATTTTTAATTTTTGATTTATAATTATTTATTTTTATACAATTTATTCCAATTTTATATTTTATTTATTTAGAGAATAAAATTTGGAATAATATGGTATTTTTATTTTATTTTTATTAATTATTTACAAGGGTTAAATAAATAGTTATATACATCTATGTACATGGTATATATACAATGTAGATTCTAATTTTTATTTTATTTCTTTTTATTTTATTTTTATTTTTGTGATTTTTATTTTATTTATCTACATTATGGAATATGGAATATGTACATATTTTTATTGGATTTTTATTTAGTTATTTATAAGGGAAAATAAATAGATAAGTGGTTTTATGTACATGGTGTATATAGACAATGAAGAAGGAATTTTATCTCTTTTTATTTTGCTTTTATTTTTCTCATTTTTATTTTGATTTTATATTTACAAATATATACATATTCACAAAAATTCATTTTTGTTTTATTTAGGGGAAAATATTTTTAATTATATACAGGTATATATACACACATGAGCTTCCCTATCTCTCTCTACTTGGGTTCTTTTTGCGGTCAGGCCCATGTTGAGCCCTCCCTTGGGATTAGGTCGCTCAATATTCATTCTAAATATCTCCCTCTTTTTCTTTTATTTCTTTATTCTTTTATTTATGCACAAAAACATGCTAATTATTCATATTTACATAATGCATGTTGAATGATAATTATTGCTATTTACACCAATCTACATGTGTTTTGCATAGGTTTTGTAGCTAAAATAAAAGAATAAAGAGTGATGAATGGGTATTCATCACCCCCCTATACTTAACTTTGCTAGTCCCTTAGCAAACACTCATTTGAAAAAGAAGTGAAAAAGAGAAAGAAAAAGAAAAGGAGGAGAAAATGCATGGATTAATGCTGAATATTAAACTTGCCTTCATTAAATTGAAACATGGAGGTCAATCAGATCTTTGTATTATTAATGTGTCGGAACCTTATTTAGACTTAGGTTTAAAACTTAATAGCCTCTAAGATCCACTAATCTATAGTCAGGACTCCTCAATAATCCAGATCAGAACAAGTCTATATACACAAACCCTGAAGACTATGAATCTTTCCTTGTGCAGTGTATGTGAAGTCTAGCTCTCCACCTCAGAAGTAGCAACTCGACAACCCTACCCAACAAGGTAACTGTATGACCCTAGTCTGGCCACTCTTTCCTCGAGGAGCGGGGTATTCTTTTCTAAGTTCAAGTTCAACCGGCTCAAGAAGAGGGGGAAGAAGAGAATGGACCATGGCCAGTGTAGCCATGTATCCTTGGGAGCTCAACCAGTGCAGCTAAGTCTCCCTGCTGCAAGCTACATAAGATGGGACATGATTCTCAAGCTTTGCTTATTTGCACTATATACATACTCCGGTGGGATTATCATTTTCTATCAGACCCACCACTTTTTTGGAGTTATTTTCTTTTTGCATTTTTTTTCAAGTGCATCTGTACAACATATTTAGAAGGTGCAACATATGTACATAAGGCGTTTTTCCTCTTAAGCCAGTAGACTATCCCTCTTTTGAAGCATTATTGCAACCCACAACTCCTGTCGTTAGACCTCATGGCAACCAGACCAAGTTGAGGCGCACTTCCTTCACTAAAAGAAGAAGAAAGGTTCTGCCTAGAAGTACTACCCTCATATTCTACCCCAAGTCAAGGAAGACTGCCTCCTCACCACCTCATCTGTAGAGAGCTCGGTGTAAAGTGCGGGTCCAAGTCAAGCCATTGTCTATATGAGTCATGTGTGTGTTGTTAAGTGCTCTACTTAGGCTCATTGAGATGACATGTGATCATAGCCTAGTGGACTCAAAGAATTAAGTCACTATGGACCTGAAAATCCTCAACCCTAAGCCCTACAAGGTTCCTCATTGAATTAGGTGGATTAAGATTTTAATCAAGCTCTATTTTCCAATTTAATTCTAGGCTAGTTTAAATGTCAACTATAATCCAGGAAAAACTATACAAGTATATACAAGGATGCTATTTACACAAAATTTACACATATGCAAAATTTTTGAAAAATGTTTTGAAATCATGAATGTGTGCATGAATGCAAGTTTTGCAAAATATTTACACAAATTTCCACAAGGTTTTTGCAAACTTTTGATTTTCAAAACATTTTGGAAAAATTTGGTACTATATACATAATTTTGATATGCACATATTTACACACTAGTTATACAAAAAGTTTTGAAAAACATTTTTACAAAAATAATTTTGTACAATAACTATGTATGTGCAATAAAAGAATGTTTATTTACATGAAAATTTTTTATTTTTATGGATTTTGGGTTTTTAGGCATTTTTATTTATTAACACACTCACACAAAGTACGAGTTATGGCTAAAGTATATATGAAATATATACACACCCCCTATACTTAGCTCGACCGATGTCCTCAGAGTCAAGAGCGATGAAGAAGACATAACTCGTGCTTAGTATAGGGAAGTGAAAAGGAAGGCTATATACAAAGATGAATGAAAGAATAGAAATCAAGAGGGTCTCGGCTTTTCCCCCTATACTTAGGATCAAATAATCCTAAGTATAGCAGGTTGTACACAAAGGGAAAATCGAGTGAAGAATGTGCAGGGTCTACCCCCCTATACTTAGGGTAAAATATCCCGAAGTATAGGTAGCAAAAACAGGGGTAAAAATGAATCAAAAGAAATACCCAAGAGTCCTACATCCCCCCTATACTTATGGGAAAAGTACACCCTAAGTATAGCATAATCAAAGGATGAGAAAAGGGATGTGTGACTAAAGAATGGAATGATATGGACAACTGGATCTATACAAGTCGAAAGAACAGTGATAGTCAGGCGTGAGATGCAATAGATGTGAGTCAAGAGACCACATCTCACGCAAAATGAATAGGGGCAGCATCAACGACCCGCGGCTCATGATCTAGAAATGGCTTGAGCCGCTGGCCGTTCACTCGAAAGGTACTCTCAGAAGACAACTCATATATGTCAATATTTCCATTGTCGTGTACCTTTCTCACCAAATACGGTCCCTTCCATTTGCTCTGCAGCTTCCCTGGAAATAGATGAAGCCTAGCATCAAACAGCCATACTCTCTGTCCTGGCTCAAAATGCTTGTGGCTGATATGAGAATCATGCCACTCCTTCACTCTCTCCTTGTACTATAGGCTGTTTGAGAAGGCAGTATCACGAAGCTCCTCCAAGGCAGCTAACTCTGCCCTCGTCTGATCTCCTACACTATCTGGATCCAAAAGTATATCAGTGACATCCCAAAGTGACCTATGCCTCAACTCAATAGGTAAATGGCACGGCGAAAGGGAGATGTGCCCAATGGTGTCTTGAAAGACATCCTATATGCCTACAAGAGCGAGTCCAAAAGCTGTGACCAATCCTTTCGGTCAGGACGGATGACTTTCTGCAATATAGTCTTGATCTCCATGTTCGACACTTCAGCAAGACCATTCGTCTGAGGATGGTATGGAGTGGCAACTCGATGGTCTATGCCGAACTCGCTAGCAAGGTCCTTTACCTTGTCGTTGACGAAATGACACCCCCCGTCAGATATCAACACTCGAGGTACCCCGAACCGTGAAATGATATGCTTCCTCAAAAATCTGCAAACATTCCTAACATCTGCGGTTCGGGCGGGGATGGCCTCAACCCAATGACTAACATAATCCGCAACCAACAGAATGTACTCGAATCCCTGACTCTTAGGGAATGGACCCATGAAATCGATGCCCCATGCGTGAAAAACCTCACAGAAGTGAATGGGCTGCATCGGCATCATATCACGCTGTCCACAAGTGCCCATCCTCTGACAGTCAGTACACCTCTTCACGAACTCATCAGAGTCCTTGAAGAGGGTAGGCCACCATAGGACGGATTGGAGCACTTTCTGTGCCGTTCTCCTCCCAGAGTGATGTCCTCATGCTTCAAGCTTGTGGCAGTAAGTGAGGACGCTATGGTGCTCCTCCTGAGGAATGCACCCAGACGCTATCCCCTCCTTCATGGTAAAGGATGGGAACCTCCCAGTGGTAGAACTTGGCCTTCGATAGGAAGGTCTCAAGTCTCTGCCTGGGCCAATCTTGTGGAACTTTCTTAGCAACAAGAAAGTTCACAATATCGGCGTACCAAGGGAGAGAGGCGATAGCAAGGATCGCCTCATCTGGGAAGGTCTCAGAAATAGGCTCAGTCTGCTCAGAATCCTCAAGATGCTCTAATCGGGAGAGATGATCTGCCACCACATTCTTGACTCCAGGATTATCCTTAATCTCTATGTCAAACTCCTGGAGTAGAAGGATCCATCTAGTCAATCTGTCTTTGGAATCCTTCTTTGCCATGAGGTACCTGATGGCGGTATGGTTAGTATAAATGGTCACTCTAGATCCGATGATGTAAGATCTGAACTTATCTAGGGCAAAAACTACGGCTAGCATCTTCTTCTCAGTGACTGTGTAGTTCCGTTGCGCGGCATCCAATGTATGGCTAGCGTAGTGAATAGCAAATGGGACTCCATCCCTCCTCTGTCCCAGCATGGCCCCTATGGCAAAATCGGAGGCATCCGTCATGATCTCGAATGGGAGAGACCAATCAGGCGGCTGGAGAACAGGAGCCTCTACAACACATCTCTTGAGAGTCTCGAACAAAGAACATCGATAAGGAACTCGGTGTCTTTCGTTAGCAGATCAGTCAACGGCCGGGCAATCCTACTGAAATCATGAATGAAGCGCCGGTAGAAACCGACGTGCCCCAGAAAAGACCGTAACTGCCACAAGTTGGACGGCGGTGCGAGTTTTCTAATGACATCTACCTTGGCCGGATCAACCTCCATGCCCCTGTTGGAGATGATATGGCCAAGCACCGTCCCTTGAGTCACCGTGAAGTGACTCTTCTCCCAAGACAGCACAAGGTGAACCTCAATGCATCGTTGAAGGACTCGGTCTAGGCAGTCAAGACAGGAGTCGAATCCGTCGACGTAGACTGAGAAATCATCCATGAAGACCTCCAAGCACTCCCCCACCATGTCCGAAAAGATAGACAGCATGCATCTCTGAAAAGTCGTAGGGGCGTTGCATAGCCCAAATGGCATGCGTATGAAGGCGTATGTGCCGAAGGGACATGCGAAGGTAGTCTTGTCCTAGTCCTCGGGCGCGATGGCCACCTGATTGTAGCCGAAGTACCCATCCAGAAAACAGTAATGGCTCTTCCCCGCCAATCTCTCAATGATCTGATCTATAAAGGGCAGGGGGAAATGATCCTTCTTGGTGGCCTAGTTGAGTCGTCTGTAATCCACGCAGACCCGCCAAGAAGTGGGTACCTGGGTAGCAATCTCCACTCCAGACTCGTTGACAACTGTAGTGATGCCCGTCTTCTTGGGCACCACATGCAACGGATTGACCCACTTGGAGTCGGAGATGGAGTAGATAAAATCAGCACTCCACCATTTTGAAATCTCCTTCATGACAACCTCTCTCAGATTCGGGTTTAGCCGCCGCTGGAACTCACGCGACGGCTTCGCCTCCTCCTCGAGATAGATATGGTGGGAGAACAGGGACGGACTTATCCCCTGGAGATCAGCTACACTCCATCCTATCGCCTTGCGGTTCTTTTCAAGAACCCCCATCAGACGAGATTCCTGCTCTCCAGTCAAATCGGTGGAGATAATGACTAGGTACATCTCATGCTTACCCGCAAGGAATCTATACTTCAGCGACGCAGGAAGTGGCTTCAGCTCTGGACATGTCGGTGCTGGCGGATCTGGCCTCTGAAAACTCTGAGTGAATGCTGCCATATCCGCATGGTAAAACTGAAACTCTCGCTCACAATCTGAATCAGGAGAAGGCTGCTCTGCTGGACTGTCTCTGCTCTGCATGGCATCTACCTCCTCCCTAGCTGTAGGCTCAGTAGAAGTCAGATCTGGTATGAAATCATCAAAATCTGTCCAATCAAAAAATGACTCCGAGGGATCTGTATCGAACTCACTGAAAAACTCTGTCTCGCGGTCAAGAACTGGCTCTGCCGACTGAAAAGTGTCCTGGACCAGGAATGCATTCTCCAAGCTCTCCTCTGCTGGTGTCTCTGCATCAGCGGACTCTGAAGGTGAGAGGATGGCCTGTGCGACTGGATCTGCCCAAACTGTCTCATCATCTGTAATCACGAAGTCGCAGTCTCGGTGGATGTCTGGCCCTGCATCTGTCATCTGCTCTAAGTCAGTGGTCGGCTCTAAGCATGCTGAATCTCTGACTCCGATGTCCTCGATCGTCTCTATTTGTACACTCTCACCCTCGACGCGAAAGTATACCTTCCCTCTATTATGGTCGGTCACTGCCTTGGCTGTGGCCAAGAACGGGCGACCTAAAATGATGGGGGTATCGGTCACTGACTCAGGGATCTTCATGTCCAACACTACGAAGTCCACGAGGAATTGCAGGCCCTGAATCGTGATGACAACGTCCCTCAGCAACCCCTTCGGCCTCTTGACAGATCGATCAGCGAACTGAAGGACTGTCCTGCTATGTCATAGAGTGCCCAACTCGAAGCAGTCGAGAAGGGCTGTCGGAAGTAGGTTGATCGATGAACCGCTGTCTAATAGAGTGCGGTCGAACCTCTGCTCTCTGATATGGCATCTGACATATGGGGCTCCTGAATCTAGCCTCTTGGCCGGCAGACGATTCTGAATCGTGAAACAAGTGGCTCTGGTTAGCACATGGATCTCGGACTGGTGGCTCCTCCTCTTCCTCCTAATTGTGGTCTTGTCTCTGAGTGATCTCTGGAGTAAAGGGATGTGCTGCAAAGCCTCCTGAAGAGTCAGCTGAATGTGGAAGCGGTCAATCATCTGCTGGATGAACTCTTCCTGCTGCTTCTTTTTGGGATTTTAGGTTTTCTTCCCCTTTCCCATGTGAAGTGATCTAGGGAAGGGGATCACAGGGTCCTTCTCAGATGAAGGACTAGGAGAGGGTCTAGGCTGCTCGACGGCAGAATCCACACATACATCAAGCACCACAGGTGGATAAGAAGAAAATAAACCCTTTCTTTTATTGCCAGAAGTGTCCTGAGATACATGAACAGAAGGAAAGACTACAGGACTCTCAGAAGTAAAAACGATGGCATCAGCACCACCCTCGGCTGGTCGACTAGCAGCATCAACACCGCGCGCTGGCTCGGCAATTCTGGTGGCATCAGTACCACCTCCTCCATCTGGTGAAACGACGGCATCAGTACTGTCGATGGGATCAGCATCCATTGTGGTGTCATCACCACCGTCATCATCTCTAGCGGCATCACCACTGCTCTCCTCCTCGCCTGGCGCTCTGGAAGTGTCCTCGGGGTGTCGCTCAGACGAGGCGCCGCCTGCTGGCATCCTACTGCTCCTAAGTGTGACAAAGTCAGTATCAAACAGATAGGCAGACATATCACCAAATGAGTCACTCGGAGTGGCATACTCTGTGAAATCTACCTGCTCAGACTTCCTCTTGAGGTTGTTCGGATTGGGCTCGATCTGGGTAGTGATGGCAGCCTTCCCTCTCATAATCTCCCGCATCTCCTGGCGGAACTTGTCCATCTCCCGTCTGAAAGTAGCCTGCTGATCGGTCAAGAGACGGGCTATGTCATCTAAGGCGGGGTTCTCATAGGATGGCCCATGAGAACCTGACGGGTGGCCTCGCTGGTAGTGAGGTTGCTGTTGCAGGTGTTGCGGGTGAGAAGGGTATGACTGGGAATGATACTACTGCTGCTGAGGCTGATCTCGCCTCCAAGAATGTCCTTACTGATAGGGACGAGGACCATACTGGGATGACTGCTGCTGCTGTTGGTACACTGGGGGCTACTACTGCTGATGATCTCTCTAATGACTGTACTGGCCACCCTGACCTGAAGGTTGCTGCTGGGAACTGGCACCTCCATCCGACCAACGGAATCCGAGATGGTCTCGTCGGATACCGGGCTGGGGTCGGTCGTACCAAATCCCGTTGACATCCATCAACAGCTCTGTCTCGTAAGGGGATGGCGGGAGTACTGCCAGAGGCTGATCCGGCTGGTAGACCACCATCTGTGTGTCTGGAGATGGTGGCGACTGGTAGTGTGGTTGCGGCTGCTGGTACGGCTCCGCCTGTACAAGGTGAACCTGTCTAGGCTGCTGGTGGCTGGAGCGCTGGGATGAGCTGCCCATGCTATTCGGATCACCTCGTGCCTGAAGACGGGGCTGGGAAGCCGTCTGTAACTCTTGGAGACACATGAGATGTGTCTTCAGGTCAATCAGTGTCTGTGCCATCTGCTCCATCTACGTGATACCCTGGCACTGCTTCTTCTCTATGATCTCCATCCGGTCCAGCTTCTCGCTGATAATGCCCATGTCGGCGGCTGTGGACTCGGCCTGTGCTGCTGCTGCTGACGAAGTGGATGGACCGGCGTCAACCCGTGCGATCCTCTGGTACTGCACGATCTGTGGCTGGGGGCGTCCCTGTGTGTAGAGTCGGGTCTGGGACATCACCGTGTAGTTCTCGGCCATCTCCTCGTAGATGGCCCAGACCTGATCCTCATCCTTGGCGAAGTAGGACCCGCCACAAGAAGCATTCATCAGGCCCTGTATCTCTGGTGTCAGCCTGCAGAAGAAGCTCTGAACAAGGTTCGACTTCGAAATCTCATGGTGCAGGCATCTATCTGTCAACTCTCGGAACCTCTCCCATGCCTTGTGGAATTGCTCATTGGGGAGCATGGAGAAGTTGATGATCAGGGCCCTCGCTGCATTCGTCCGCCCGAGTGGATAGTACTTGTTCAAGTACTTAGTGCGGAGCTGCTCCCAGGTGTAGACAAACTTCCCCAAGTGCTTCAGCCAGGTGGCTGCTCTATCTGCTTGTGAGAAGGGGAAGGTAATCATACGGATGGTATCCTCGTCCACCTGCCTGTCGTGGACTGTGCTGCAGATCATCAAGAACTCCTGAAGGTGGAGATGGGGCTCCTCAGTGGCGAGCCCATGGAACCGAGGGAGGAGCTGCAAAGTGTTCGGGGGGAATTCAAGTCCCCCACGATGGCTGGAAGAACGACCCAACGATGCGTCAGAGTCGATCCGGGGTTGTGTAACTCCCGCATCGGTCTCGGCTGGTCCGGTGCTGCCGCTGCTGCGGCGGCTGCTGCTGCGGCTGCTGCTGCATCATCGGGTCTCCTCAGCCCGTCTCCTGGCCTGCATTGATTGCGGTCTGCTCTCATCTACTCCATCTCGTGCCTCATCTCTATCATGAAGGCTCCCTGATCCCTAACTGTTGCTGCACTGTCTCGAGGGAGGCGATCAGGGTGGAATTGATCGCACCCTGGTCCAAGATGAATGTCTGCTCTGGCTGGGGACCTCTGGTGTGATCGTCACTGCTGCTGGCCATGGTCTCTGCAAAGGTAAAAGACCCAAACTCAGGTGTTGATAAATCAGTCTGCGGTCTCTCATCTGGCACTGGCATCTCAGATACAGAAGAAGAGTGGTCGAGGGGGAACAGGGTGGAGTCGAACTCGAGTTCGGAGAGCGGGTCTCGGCTCTCGCAAACCAACCTAGATGAACGGGATGAAGTGCTGGGAAGCGGTGCAGCCAGAGGCTGCCTAAGGGATCTTCTGCCCATCATCTTGATCTAGCGAGTTGGGCGGATGGGATCTGGAAACAACAATGATCAACAAGCAAACCCCTGATTCACCTACTCAACGCGAGCTGAAGACCGTAAGAGTCGGTCAATTATCTTGTCAGTTTTTATTAGGTGATCAAGTCAAGATAGCAGAGCGGTTACTTGACCTGTTGGGAATCCAATCCACCAATCAGACTGTCCCGTATAAAAGGCCGGTAGTCTGATCGGGGCTCGGATATGGCCCTAGCCTAGTGTGCGGGTCACTCTCTCGCGCATGCAAACCAGACAATGAGGGGGTTGCTCTCCCCAAGACAGATTTTTATGATGAGTGTCTTTTAGGGTCAAGTTGAGTTAGCAGTCCCAATTTTATGGTTTGAATTTTTTAGGTACTTTTCAATAACAAACAATCGCTTAACGAATTTTTCGGTTCTCCTGGTTATCTAAGTCCAAAAACGGGGGGAGAAGTCGAAAAAACCGATGCGCGTGAAATCAATGATGCATGCGGAGTAAGAAATGCGTACCTGACTCCAGCAGTCTACATGCAAAATGATCCGCACAGAATTTAAAGACAGAAATAAAACTACCTAAATGATGCAAGCGGAAATCCGAGCCCTAAGCAAGCAGTTATACTTGAAAGAACAGTGGCTAAGTGGTCAATCAAGAGGGGTCGGTATCCGGTCTCGGATGCCGATCGGTGCCCGCCACAACGGGTCCTGCCAGCGCTGTATACGACCTCTAGCGGCACATGACCCCTCAGGTGACCAAATAGTCTTTTTATTAATCTTTTTTATTTTGGTCCATGTAATCGGTCTATAGGTACAAGCAAGGTTATTAAGTGTGTGGACCCTACTATTTACGACACAATCAAGTGAAAATCCTAAGCTAAGGCTGAAAATCCGCGAGAATCAAAGGTAGGAAATAAACGGTAGAAAGCTGCGTAAAAACCACGAAAAACCGAGGGGTCCCCCGAGCACACCGGTGCTCGGCAAAACAAACCCCGAGAGTCTCAAAAAGTCCAAGTCCTCTGAGTGTCCTGTCCCTATTTTATTACAACAATTCTAATGAGCATGAAAGAAAACCTAATCTACTCTAAACTGCTTCCGCACTCTACTACCTCCTCGCGGTCTCCTACGGCTCCGTGCAGAAGGGAGCCGCCTCCGATTGCTGCGGTTGCGCCGGCTCTTCGAGAAGAGCCGCCTCGGTCCTCAGGCGCTCGCAAGCAAACAACAAAGTGTGTCAAGCCAAAGAAAAATAAAGTAAATAATCAAAATAGGGTATATGTGCAAAAATGGAAATAAAAATAAACACTCAAAAACAATTAAAAATAAAAGAAAATAAAATAAAGGAAAATAAAAGAAAATAAAAATAAAAGAAGAACAAAAAGTAGTGAAAAGCTGCGGACGACGAAAAAGCCGCGGAAAACAAAACAAACAAAAACCAAGAAAATATGACTACTAAGCCGTGCTCCCCGGCAACGATGCCATTCTGATGACCGGAAAATTCTCTCAATCAATCTGGGATTAGATAAAAATAATCACTCTCGGGTCGTTGCAACCCGGATCGAGAGAGAAAATCAGATCAACAAGAAAAAGAGAGACAGACCACCAATCAAGCAGATAAAATCAAAGAAAATCAAAATAGTGGCCCTGGCTATGAGATTAGCCTGGTGTAGAACCCAGGGTCGGACTCAGGGAGCACGAGTTGGCCTCGTGGCCTACGAAGTAGTCAAAAAGCAAAATAAAATAAAAAAAATAATTTTTTGGTGGTTTTTAATAATTTTATATTCTTTTTGGATTTTTAATAATGACGAAAAATAATAAGAAGCCAAAAACAATCACATTCAACCAATTATTTAATCACTCTAAAAAGGTCCAAAAATTCAAACAAAAATATTTTTATGTTTGTTAGATTTTTACTGTTTTTGGTGAATTTTTGAGATTTTTATAATTTCTATTGAATTTTGTAAAAATAAAAGAAGGTAGAAATAAAAGCAAGCTATCCATCCAGGCTTCAAAGACCAATTTAAAATATTAAATGGTCCTGAAAAAGCCTAGAGGTATTTTTTATGAAAAATATAAACAATAAAGAAAATTCAGGAAAAGAAATTGTGATTTTTTGGATTTCCTTAAATTTTTTAGAATTTTTATAAGTTTTTAAGGGTTTTTCATTTTTAAGCTTTTTATAAAGTCAAAAATAGCCAAAAATGCACAGAACTTCAAACAAGCAAAAACAAGCAAAACTTAATTTTTTTAGAATTTTTAAAATAGTTTTTATATTTTTTATGATTTTATAAACTGGACAGAGGAAAAAACAAAGGTTTTTAAATTTTTAAAATTATAAAAAGCCTAAAAAATTTACCCAAAAATTAGGGAAATTTTTACACAGTGGAAGGAGCCACATTTCTATATTTCACGCTATTTGGATTAAGTTTGATATTTTATTTAAATCAAAAAGAGGCACAAAGTGCATAGGGACCCAAATGCAAGAAAAGTTATTTCCAGGGGCCAAAGCATAACATGTGTAAAAAGCTTAGGGGCCAATCATGCAAAAATTCCACGGAACACGCGCAACGCACGTGGTCCAGGCACGGAGGGACTAATATGCAATTCCTATTTTAAAACATGTAAACAAGAACACAAGAACTACAGGGTATATATTGCAATTTCACCAAGTCCTCACGTGTTGAAGCACGTGGTCCACACTCACAGGGACTAATATGCAAATAAAGTAAACATCCAGGTCCTAAGTGCAATTTAACCAAAATAAAAACAACTCTATCTGATATTTACAGGACTAATTAATAAAAACAAAAAAAAAGAAAGGGCCTACGGTTAAATTACCCTTTATTAACGGAGGGCTGAGGGGACGCCACGTGTCGATCAGACGGTGGTGGATCAAGGGCTCCCCCTCGCTAGATCTAACGGTGACGATCAATCCTCGGCTGGATCTGACGGTGATGGACTGCTCCTCAAATAGACGGGTCTAATCAAAACTGGAGGTGCGAGGGTGAACGGACGGCTCCTGAAGGTCCTGGAAGAACACAGCTCCGACGAACTTCGCCGGAGCACCACGGGCGTGCTGGACCTCTGCTGCTGCTGCTGAGATGTGGAATGGCTCCGCCTCAATGCTCCGCAGCTGATGAGCTCCTCCGATGACGCCGGGAAACTCCGAGGAGCTCCGGCAACGAAGGTGGAGCCGACCTCCTATGTTCGAGCTGCAGACCTCCAGATGAGGTCCCTTTGACATGGAAAAACAATACAGAAAGCTTGTTGGGTCGAGGGAAAAGTGCCTCGACCCAGTTAGGGGTGGAGTGGTGGTCGGGCGAGGCGAGGCGGATGACCTTTGGCGAGGTGACAGCGGTGGAGATCGATTCTTGGCTCCGGGGCGAGCCAAGTTGAGCGAATGGGTGGAGAATGTAGAGAGGGGTCTCGCGGAGGTGATGGGATAAACTGATGATAGAATGAGTGGTCATAGCGGCGGGAATCGATCGGAGACGATGACAGGTCGATTTGGGCGAAATCGGAAATTAAGGGAAACCAGAAGGAATCGAGTCTACCTGGTGGAGGATATCGACTGTGGACGAGCTAAGGAAGCTCCTGGTTGTCGCCTCGAGGGTCACCGGAGGCCCGAGGCTCGGGCGCCGCTCACGGCGGCGCACGACGACAAGAAGACGCCGGATCAGTAGCGGAGAGCTCCTCTTCCTCTCTGCAACACACCAATCGGAAGCTGTCACTCTTGGGATTAGGGTGGAGGTCCTGGGTGGAAGAAGCAACGCCAAAGATGGTGCGGCGGAGCTGGAGCTATATACGGCTAGGGGTTCGTCTAGATGAGGATCGGGCGAGAGATTCGGAGCACGGATCCCTATGTAGATCCCCGAGCAAGAATCTCAGATCAGCAAGGAACAAATGGAGCCCGGGGTTTGGATGTTTGGAGGTCGGATCACGTCTAGGAAATTCGACGAATGTTGGGTCGGACGCATGATCCGCGGGGAAAAGGTCTGGGGGGGGAGTTGACCGGGGGTCAACATCCCCCGTGGACCAACCAGAGCGTGCCATTTAATAAATATTTGTAAATTAAATAAAAAATAGCAAATGACTTTATTTCGAAAAACTTAAAACATGAAAAATGTTTTTTTATTTTTAAATTATTTTCTAATGATTTTATTTATTTTTTTGAAATAAAAATAATGTATGTACAATATAGTATTATTATATATAGGGATATACAATATGTATTTTAATTTTTTGATTTTTAATTATTTATTTTTATATAATTTATTCCAATTTTATATTTTATTTTTTTAGAGAATAAAATTTGGAATAATTTGGTATTTTTATTTTATTTTTATTAATTATTTACAAGGGTTAAATAAATAGTTATATACATCTATGTACATGGTATATATACAATGTTGATTCTAGTTTTTATTTTATTTCTTTTTATTTTATTTTTATTTTTGTGATTTTTATTTTATTTATCCAAATTATGGAATATGGAATCTGTGCATATTTTTATTGGATTTTTATTTAGTTATTTATAAGGGAAAATAAATAGATAAGTGGTTTTATGTACATGGTGTATATAGACAATGAAGAAGGAATGCTATCTCTTTTTATTTTGCTTTTATTTTTCCCATTTTTATTTTTATTTTATATTTACAAATATATATACATATTCACAAAAATGCATTTTTGTTTTATTTAGAGGAAAATATTTTTAATTATATACAGGTATATATACACACATGAGCTTCCCTATCTCTCTCTACTTGGGTTCTTTTTGCGGTCAGGCCCATGCTGAGCCCTCCCTTGGGATTAGGTCGCTCAATATTCATTCTAAATATCTCCCTCTTTTTCTTTTATTTCTTTATTCTTTTATTTATGCACAAAAACATGCTAATTATTCATATTTACACAATGCATGCTGAATGATAATTATTGCTATTTACACCTATCTACATGTGTTTTGCATAGGTTTTGTAGCTAAAATAAAAGAATAAAGAGTGATGAATGGGTATTCATCATTTATTTATTTCCTTATTTATTTGATATTGTTGTTGAGCTGTCTAACCCCTCTATTTGTTGACTTCGTGCGAGGCACTACGGATCGAGGGAGGCGGTTTACTTAAGGCGCCTGCACACCCACGTGATCCTAGGTTCAGACTCCTAACCTAGCACCGAAGGAGACACAGGGAAGTTTTGAAGACAAATCCCTTTTTATTTTCTTGTATTTATTTGTGTAATTTGAAGTGAGAGAGAGTCCGTATAACTTGTAATATTTAGGACACTCTCTAGGACTCTGCTACATCTCACAAGGTCTAGTGCCTGAAGGATTGTTCCCTTGGGGGCCTCATTGATTTTTTACAGTTTCTCACTTTTTTTCCCTTTGTTTCACGATCTTGTTTTATTTATTTTGTGTGATTGAGCCTTAGGTGTAGGATTTTCTTGACAATAGATTAAGGCCAAACACATTAATCACCATTGCATGTACCTATAGATTGATGCTTGGACTTAGTCAAATTTTGAATTGCTGGTTATCTAGATTTGAGATCGCATATCGAGAGATGTTGCATACAATGCTTGCAGGACCTATTATGGTGGGCATCGAGTGGCATCGAAGATCAGACCTTGGTCTCTCATCTGTTTAACTAGCATCTTATTTTTCACGTTAATAACAATTGTTCACCTAGGGCAATTTCATCGGCTGCATTTGCATATAGATTGGTTTCAATTTTGTTGAGCATCTTTGCATGTAGAGTGTTGGAGGCAAGGTGAGCATTTCTCTTTAGCATACATCATAGTTTTCACCTCGCATTGCTTTTCCAACTCTACCTCTAATTTTGACCACTTAGGTGCTGAGTAAAATTGACTCCTTGATAGTTGCATGTATTTCCTATAAAAAAAATAAAAAGTGATAATAATAATAAAATTCGAACTGCTCGACCCTAAAATAAACCAAAAAGAAAAATCTTGTCTTAGGGCGAATAATCCTCTCATTGTCTTCGTTTTAATTGCTCGCGTACCCTCTAAGGACTAGTTCCCAAGTCCCATTCAGTCCTCCTAAGTGTTTGTACAATTTTTTGGACTTCTTACCTTACTCTAAAAAAAGACAAGATAAATAGACCGAACTTTCATGATCTTCACTGAATCGAGTAGGTGAACTGAGGGGTGTGTTTTGTTTTGTGTGCGATTGCTTGTGATTGTTTGTGTGCATTTTAGATCGGCTCTGCGCACGCCTTTTTCTCCTATCTCTTGACTTGACCATCGTGCTCTCCCGATCATTTTCTTTTTGTTTCGAGATGGCCAACTGGAGTGATTTCTATCCGAACTTCATGGATCCCTCGTACCCTCCAACCGGTCCACCTCCCTTTTTCCAAGAGGATTACGCTCCTGATTTTTGTACATATCCACCTCAGCCACAACATCAGACAATGGACTGTTATCCACATCCCCTCCATTTTTTTCACCTTCACATCCACCCGAGACTGATTTGTTGGAGTCACCTCTCATGATTTCCACACTTGAGACCTTGTCCCGATTCATGGAGCTCATGAATTCGAGGATTGATGACCTCACTTGCCTAAATAAAAGCCCTATTGTTGCTTCATGACCTGACGATATGGATTCATTTGAGGATTTCAATAAGAGCTTGCAATCGCCCAAAATACAAAAAAATGAGAAAATTTTAAAAATACAAAAAGATTTTGGGAGATACTTTGTCGATTCAGACTATAAGGAGAGGGCCCCAATGCCAAATCATTTACCCACACATCCACTCACATCATGTCCCATCCTTGACCCTGAGGACGCCACTATACATACTACTCTTAGTCATTCTTGTGTACATGCTTATTCCGATCTCGTTCCTTGTATGGAGGAGTTCCAAAAATTAAAAAACTGTTGACTGAACCCGAAGTGGTGGCCACTATTCTTGAGATCATTATAGCCCCACTTCAGCAGACCATGACCCATTTATATGCTCCTCAATCCAAGAAGAGAAAGCATAGGAGAAGATCAGAGCGTCATATCTTTACCATGGCCACTGCCCACGCTATCACACACCATCCAATCTCTAGAAAAAGGGACACTGCTACACCATTCATTAGTTGCACTATCTCTGACCATACTTGTGATCACACTTTCCTTGACGGCGATGCTTTAATTAGCATCATACCCTTCTCGCTGGTACAATCTCTTCACTTAGGGCCTCTCAAGAAAACTAGGATGATCATTCAATTTGTTGATGGATCTATCAAGTGGCCGAAAGGTATCCTTGAAAACGTCATCATTTCAATTCAGGGCATGAGCTACATTGTTGACTTCGTTGTATTGCCCATGGAGATCTCCACCAGGGAGCACTCTCCGATCATCCCAGGACGACCCTTTCTCGCCTCTACAAGAGTCGTTATCGGCTATGGATAAGGAGAGATTTGCTTCTGTCCGGTTGACGAGAGCGAGGTGATCAACACTGCACCCACTAATGATCATAGACCTACATCTGATGTGCCTTCACCTATCTTAGCTGACCTCGAGGACCATGACCTTGACGAGACCATCAGAGATTTTTGCTACATGTTGGATACCACTAAGACTCGGGAATTCCTCCCCACAGAGGAAGACTCGAAAAGCATGGACCTCAGAGTTCCTTTTTGTATTTGGCGATGTGTTGATGACATCCGCGGGATTTACACGATTGACACTGTTGAGCGGAGGGTAGATATTGATGAGATGCCAAATATGATCTTGTTGCTTTTATCCAGGAATTTGGGCCTTTTGATGAGAATGATGATTCGGTTGATACTATAGAAGATGAACGTGATTCGACTACTTCCACTGACAAGTTCATTCCTTTTGGTTTTGACCTAGGAGAGACCTCACAGGACGACCTTGACTCTACTTCTTCCGATGATGAGTTCGTCCCTTTTCTTTGATATCAGCGAGACACCCAAGGTCGGACCTAGCCACACTACTTCCACTGACTCGTCTATGCCTTCACACCCTAGGACCACTGAGGATCTTCATCAGGTCGATCATGGTCAGCTTCCGTCCATTGTGGACCCTGATATCGACCTCCACCTTGTCAGATCCATTCCTCATCTGTCCCATAAGAAGGTTCTCTTTCGACCTTCTTGACCTCTGTATATCCATTCTTCTTGTACATTCGCTTTCGGTTATTTCATTTCATCTTCCGTATTGCTCATCCACCCCATTCTCGTGTGTACCTTTCTTAGGACATACTTTGTCCTAAGTATATGGGGGTAGACGGGCCGAGTGTTCTTTCATCGTTCTGTTTCATCACTCTTGTTGTTTCCTATACTTAGGGCTTCTTTTACCCTAAGTATAGGGGAAGTGATGTGTACATTATCTCCGATCTCTTCTTCCATCTTCAGATCTCTTTTCTTCTTTTTTTCTTTTCCTTTTCATTTTTCTTTTTCTACCGAAATGGTGTCGCCCCTTTTTGTTAGTCTTTTATACTTAGGATGTACTTTGTCCTATGTATAGGGGGTGTGCACCCTGATTTCTTCTATTCTTTGATCCTCTCCATTGTCTCCTCTTCGTGTCTATACTCAGAGATATTTTGCCCTAAGCATAGAAGGAGACAGTCTGAGTATGATCTATTCATTCCCACCCTTGACCCTCCTTGCTTTGTGTACAGTCTTCTATACTTAGGATTATTTGATCCTAAGTATAGGGGGACGGTCGACTACTCATTCTTTCATTTCATCGTTCATTCATTATTCTTTAGACTTTCCTATACTCAGTACGAGTTATATCTTCCCTTTTTCTCTCTGATCTATGAGGACATAGCTCAAGCTTAGTATAGGGGGTCATAAATACTTCCTATATACTTTTGTCATAACTCGTACTTTCGTATTTTTAATAATTATGGCTAAAAAAACAATTAAATTCATCAAAAACACATAATAAAAGATGCATATTATTCCTTAAATTCTTTCTATTTACTGATTAATAAATCAGGTAAAACTATTTTTTGCAAAATGTTTTGAAAAAACTTTTGAAAATTATTTAGAAAATGTTTTGTTCAATATTTTTAATCTTTGTAAAAATGTTTGGTCTGTAAAAATTTCTTTTCTTTGTGTGAAATAAAATGTTTGAAAACCTATTTGCAAATGGTTTGGAAAATGGTTGCAAAAATATTTTGAGAAATCTATATATCTTGTTTGAAAAACCTTTGCAAAATAATTTTTAAATGTATGTAAATGTTTGTAGAAATTGTTTGTAAAAATCATTTTGAACTATAGTTTTTCAAAATTGTTTGTAAAGTGATTCTCAAATAATTTTGAGTAATATATACATCATAGTAAAATTCTTTATTAATAGTATATATATAGAAGTGATCACTTACCCCTTGTAAATTCTTAAAAATCTAATTCTTGTAAATATAAGATGCATCCCCGTGTAAATATTTGTACCTAATTTTTATCCAAAATATTTTGGTTTCAAAAGTCACAAAAACATTTGAAAAACCGAAAATACCAAAAACATTTGCAAATTCTTTTTGAAAAATACAAAAAATACACATGCATCATCTTTTTCAAAAATCCATAAAAAGTTCAAAATCCTTGAAAATTGCATCGCAAAAATGTTTTCTGCATAGCATTTGCATAGCATTAACATTTTTCGTATTGAGTTTGATAACTGAATAAGTATAAATAAAATCCGAAGATTGTAGCTTGGTTGGAGCTTAAATCTACCTAATAACATGAAACTTATAGGAGTTGGAATTGAGGTACTTCAGGTCCAGTTGACTTAATTCTTTTAGGATCACGAGACTTGGTTCAATGGATGCTTAAATGCCTTAGTAGATTATTAGGAGCACACACATGACTCTTGGTGATAGTGACCTAAATTGGACACCTACACCTTTCACTTGGCTCAACTCAATTGGAGTGGTGAGGGGATTGGATTTGTCGGTATGAGACGTATACAACTGAAAACATTTATCCTCGTCTAGGGAGGGAAGTGCACCCCAACCCATCCAGTAGCAGAGATGTCTAAAGACAGGAGAGTGTGGGTTGCAATAATGCTTCAAAAGAGGGATAGTCTACTGGCTCAAGAGGAAAAACTCCTTATGTAAATATTGTTGTAAATAGTATTTCAAAAAAAAAAGAGCAAAAGCAAAAGCTCCAAAAAAGTGGACAAGCCTGGTTGAAAATAATATGCATGTCGTAGTGTATATATTTGTATTGTCAATAAGCAAGCTTGAGCTTCAAAGTCAAATTATGTGAGCATGCAGCTGGATGACTTGACTACACTAGTCTTGCATCCTAGGATAGGTAGATACATTGGCTACTGTCCACTCTTCTCTTCACCCCCTCCTCTTGAGCTGGTTGTCACATGAGCTTCGAAGGGAATACCCCGCTCCTCGAGGAAGGAGTTGCTGGATTGGGGAATCACTGGGTTGTCATGCTGGAGAAGTCGGTCTCTTTATCATTTCAGTTGGGTAGAGCCACTATCACATACACCGTACGAGTTAGATTCATAGTCGTAAGGGTTTGCGTATGAGTTGAAGTATTTTGACCTGGCTATTAAGGGGACTTGAGCAGAGTTTTGGGATTCTTGAAGGTTGTTGGATTTCAAATCTGATTCCCACTAAGGTTTCGCTCGCACTAAAAATCCAAAGGTCTAACTTAGGCTCCAAACTTTGATTTTGTAAAGACAAGTTTGAGAATTAAACTTAATCCATTTTATTTCTTCTTCTTTTCTCTATTTTTATTTTTCTGCACTTATTGCATAAGTGTTTGCTAGGGACTAGCAAAGGCAAGTATATGGGGTGTGATGAAACTCTATTTCAACACCTTTATTCTATCATTTTGACCTTAAAACCCCTCGTAAATGCATGTAAATACATCTAATTTAGGCAAATTAACTTTCATGCATTGTTGTGCAAATTGTGTATAAAATACAATTTTTAATGCCAAAATTATTGAATAAAGAAAAGAAAGAAAAGAATAAAATATTGAAGATATTTTATGACCTAAACCTCGATACCTAGGCATCTCGATGACTAGGTCGACAAGGAATAAAGTAGGGGGAGATAAGGGTCCACGATACAATAAAATCCCTATTATTTATTCATTTATTATTAATTTTCGAGATCTATTTTATTTGCACTCTTTATACCTCAAATAAATAAACTTTGCACATGAAAGTTGTAGATAATAAAATATAGGAAAATACAAAATTGACTTTACACAAAAATAATATACAGAATAAAAGATACACTCAATAAAATTCCAAATCTCAACTTCCCAAACCCATATCTCTCAAATAAAAGCTCAAAATATATTAAAATCATCTTTAATTGTATATAATTTTTAATAAGATATTTAATGAAGGTGGTTTCATATTTTTTGGAGTTAAGGTGTGAAAGTTAGGTTTTGGATCCCTATTGTATAGTATGCCCGATTAAAATATTCATTTTATTTATTATTTAATATTTATTATTTTATAGTTTTATATTATTGTAAATATTATTTGTAACATATGCATATATTAAAACTAAAATAAAACACTAAAGAAAACATACTAATAAAATATGTATAGAAAATACATAGTAAAATACCTATAATTATACCTATACAATTAATATACCTATATATTTAGGTTTGTATATTATATCATAAAAATGTAATAAAAATATATTTAGGTATATAAAATAAGTCATAATTATATAAAATAATAATCTAAATTAATAAAATAAAAAATAAAATTTAAAATAAAAGACTAAAAAACATAGATAAATATACCTATATTATAACCCTAAAAAGTAACTAGTACTTATATACCTCGAAAAAAATAAATAAAAATCATAAAACATAATTTTGAAAATAAGAAACATTTTTATTTTATACTTAAAATTAATAAATTCATTTATTATTTTTTTCTCGAATTTTTAAATAATTTTGACAGTGTTTTTTCTGGTTGGTCCACGTGGACCAACAACCTTCCCCCGCCTGTTGAATTCGGTAAACTCTCTGACCGAGGCCACCTATCTGTCAGACATGCGTTCGAGCTCTTTTTCTCGATTTTCTACACGATGATTCTTTCATCATTTCTCCTTGATCATGTTGGATCTTTTTCTCCTCGATGCTTACTCTTCAACGTCCAGTGTTTGTCTTGAGGATTGGATCACTGTAGCTCATGTTTCACCTCGTTCGCCCCCTCGTTTCACTATGATGTACAAAACCACCTCCTCTCTTTCCTTTCAAATTTGAACATCCTCTGACCTAATCTAGCTCCGCTCCCAGTGCACTCTGGATAGAGGAGGGTGACAATCTCCTATCCAACCTCTTCGTGGCAGTTTTGAACGTGGTCTAGGGTTTTCCACCACCACCTCCGGCCACCGGCCGTCGACGTCTTGCTTCCCGGATCTGCCGATGAGGTAATATCCATTTTTATTGCATTTTCTTGCTTATATTAGTTCTTAGGTTAAGTTTTGTCTTTTATTTTGTGCTTTGATCACGTGCTTTAGCCGTTAGATCCCCCATCGTAGTTCACTGGAGCCCCACTCCGGTGAACCCTCCCCATCGTAGTTCACTGGAGCCCCACTCCGGCGAACCCTCCACTGTGCATCCACTCTTTCCCCAACTCGCGAACTACCCTCACTAGCCTTCCCTTTGCTTCTACTATGCAAACATCCACTCCATTCAACCTACCCCTTTCTAGAGTAGGACTTCGACGCTCCACCTCTGCCACTCACCAGAGCCGTCGCCGCCACGACCCACTTCGCATCTGCTCCACCCCTAGGAACCCCATGACCTTCATTTTCTTGTGTGAAGCTCTTATTGTCGGTCCTGGAGTCCAACCGACCCGCTTGGGGTTGATTTTTGAGATGTGCGAGGTACATGGAGCCTAGATATACCCCGAGCCCCTTCAACATTGACGAAGCTCCAGGACCTCGATTATGTTCCCCAACCGACATGGGGGGATTTGGGCAACATTTTGAGTCCCTCGCGAGTTGCTCAAGAGGTCGGTGACACGCCCCATCGACGATCGAAGCTCGGATGAACCCCAGTTCTTCCATGTTCCTCTAAGCCTCGTCCCTGTCGTCTGGTCTCCTCTGGACTCAAGATTTGCAAGCCACTGTCGGATCTTCCCAAGCCTTCACCATTGGATCATGATATGAGATCTAATCTCGGACATTGGTGGCGAAGCAGTATCTGCCGTCCAGTGGTCGACACGTAGATAAGTGACCTGATCGCAGTCATCCGCTCCTGCCTCGCTTGGGTATTTTGTACTTCGACTGAGGTGATTTTTGTTATTTATTTATTAATATCTAAACTTTCATTTTTCATGTAATAATTTTTGGAATATTTACAATTAGCCCCCTGAACTTTATGGTAATTGCTATTGGGTCCATGTCAACTCACCTCACGTGGTTGCCCACATGAGGTGGGCATTTTGCAGGCATGCCCCTACGGATTTTGATATTTAGTTTTAGTCCAGATAAGTGAACTTAAAGTTTAATATTTTTGTGAAAATTACACTATGGCCCATGCTCTTTATTTTATTTACGTAAATAACCCAATCAACAGTGTAGTTTCCTTTTGTTGTTTCTATTAATCTAAAATAACAAACATGCTCTACAAAAACCAAAAACATTAGGATAAATGCTTGTTGCAATGTAATTTCATGCTACCATTTTGGTTTTTAATTTTAGGCAATTTATCTATTTTATAAAAATAAAAAATAGCCTAAAAGTCCCTATCTAAACAAGAAAACCCATAAAAAATAAAAAACGTTTTATAAATTCCCCAAAAGAACATATTTTGCTTATTTATGTATTTTTATTCCTCGAACCAAAAATCACTAAAAACTATAAACGAAAACTCTTAAAATTGAAAACCGTAAAAACATATATTTATAAAAATTTAATAAATTCCCAAAAACTACAAAATTGTATTTTTTGTTTCTTATTTTTCTTTATATTATTTAATATATTAAAAAAATTTGGAAAAATTTTGATTCTATTTTCTATTTTTTATCTCCATTTTAATTCAACCTATTTAATTAAACCCTATTTTAGGGTATTTTTGACTTTAAATATATATTAAAAATAGCAAAAATTTCAAAAAAAATCACAGAAATAGTAAAAAAAAATATTTTAAAATTAAAAAAGACTTTATTTCTTTATATTTTGTTATTTTTTATTAATATTTATATCTACCCTAGCCTACTTGGTATATATACTCTATATATAGCCTTATATATACATTAAATCTCTTTTATAAAAGAAAAGGGAAAATACAAAAAAATAAAAAGAAAATAGAAAAACAAAAAAATTAAAAACTAAAATACAAAAAATATAAAATCAAAATAAAAATAAAAATTCTAAAAAAACACATAAAAAGACACATAGACAAATATACCACAATCTCATTTGTGTTTCATAGCCCGATCTAGTCGTTTGCTCCCTGTGTTCGACATACTTGTACTATACACACATTTTGAAGAATTAAATAAAATAAAATTTAACTCCACCTTGCTTTTTATTCCTTAATTATCATTGTGGGTTAATTGTTGACTAATTGGGATTTCGTGAGTGGTCGCCACAACGACCGTGTCTCTTCCCTGTGAGAGACATATTTAGACGCTCGCAAAATCTCGATTATTAGTGGTTCATTGTGAAGGCATGATAGAGTGGGTAATCGGCGTGAAGATGAACAGTGGTGGTTGTGTTGTGAAGGGTAGAAGGGGTTCGATCAAATGAGGAAGAAGATGGGCATTCAGAAATTTTGGATAGGGGAGATGAAGAACACTGTAAATCAAAGAATAACGGACAGGGAAAGAAACGAGGAAGAAGAAGAAAGAGAGATTCGTCGGAGGGGTTGGAGCGTGAGGGTCGTTGCTCCTGTCATAACCTCAAGCAGAGTGGTGAACCTCCACAAAGCTATGCAGCCTGCCTGGAAGCTCGCTGCAACGAGGTGGAGGACCACCTAGGATCTCACTGATACAGGGGCTATCGCTCGAAGAGGGACATCAGCTGTTATCATTGACCAGCATCTCTGAGCTTACTCTCTCCCTTTTGTGTTTGACACACAGAGTGGCGGAGCAGTAGGGGTGGGGCAGCGCACACATTGGTCAAGGGAGCAGCCATGGAGGCAGTTGTGGTTGGCAAGAGAAGGAGACGTTGGCGAAGACTGGTGTTGAGGCCGCACAATGGCAAGGGTGGCCGCGTATGGGAGGACGATGCTGGTTGGAGGGCGAGGCCACACAGTCGTGCGCACATGGGTGCGAGCTGTTGGAGGGTGAGGCCACGCACCTGCACGTGCGTGGGTGCGGGCGGAGCAGAGGAGGCTACAAAACCATGCGTGCATGGGTGCGAGCGGCTGGATGCACGACTGCATTCTCTACTGTTGTGAGTTGGCTTCCTGCGTGGGCTCTGGTCTGGAGGCGCGGTTGCGGAGTGCTTGGATGGAGCTACTAGTTCCGATGGTGCTCCTCCTTATGCCTCTTCTTGTTGCTACATCAGTAACAAAGGCATAAGTTTCCTGCAAGAAAACATAACAACTTGAGGTAATCGACTCGATCATAGGATAAAGATGCTTGGAAGGATGAGGGATGGGGATCCTTCTCTTTGTGGAGGATCTGGAGCCTAGTGATGAAAGAGAATGAGAGATAGAATTGAACTGGATGGGAAGATGGATGATGATGAACGTGGTTCTTGACTAGATTGGATTGATCAAGTAATAACAACTTACGATATATCATGTAACATCATATCGTAAAAATGAAAAGAGAAGGAAAAGAATGCTTACCTGATGTGGGATGGAGGAGGCACCTGTGAATTGGAAGGTCGGGGGTCCTTAACCGAGTTATCGCTTCAAGCTGTAAGCATCCAGCAAAGCTCTACAGCTGAGGCGATTCTTGGCTGCTATGAGGTGGAAGAAACCATCTTGTCGCTCGACGTCGAAGAGGGAGTTGTCACCTCATGGCTCCAATGGGGCTAGAACCTCTCTCGTAGAATGGTAGATAGGGAAAATAAAGAGGATGAAGGGAATAAAAGGAGGATGAAGATGGAGAAGTTAGAAAAAGAAGTGAGGTAGAAGTTGGAAAGAAGTGGGAGAGGTGGAGAGAATGGGAGTTGGTGGAAAATAATAAAAATTAAATTTAAAAATGAAATTAAAATAAGTAATATAAATAAATAATTAAAATAACAAATAATAAATAATAAATAAAATAATAAGAAAATAAATAAAATTATAAATAAGTAAAATAAAATAAAATATGGAAATAATATAAAATTGGGTGACACACGGCAGCTCCAGGTGCTGCCATGTATCTCACCCAGAAAAACTAAAAATTAAATGTAAACAAAAAAATAAAAAAGAAATAACAAAACGAGTCAAATTAAACTGTGGTCAACATGAAAGTTGCTTGTCTCGATGAGATATACAATTTTTGTGGAGGACCAAAATCAAAATAAATCAGTTGTACAAAAAGTATTATTGGGTGTATCTTATAGATATAAAATACCGGATTTTTGTCTTTTCAGATTTTTTTGGTATTTAAAATAAGATAAAAATAAAATCAAAGAAAAAAATAAGATAAATGTTTACAACTTAATCTATTTTTTTGGATTTTTCATAATTAAGAAGAATAAAGAAATAAAATAAATAAATAAAACGGAACATAAGTACAATAAACAAGAGGGACCCAAAACCCAAGTTTTACAAATGGATTCCGATTTTGTTGAATTTTGTCTTGTTTTGAAGGTAAATAGGAGACTGTATGAGAGAGATATTCATATTTTAAGGCTCTTAGTCTCAAACTTGGGTTGGGTTTTATTGATCAATTTTATGACTTAGCATTTTTTTGACATTTCCCTTTATAAGTGTCAGTAATAATACACTATAGATTTGATTTTTATTCAATTTTGAGTCAGTGAAAAATAGATAATAATAAGAAAAATATGGAAAATATACATGTGATATTTACAAGTGAATTCGGCTTCTTATTAAATGCAAATATGCTTGCTAAAATATATATACTAATTCTTAATTGATGATTGAGAATGATGCAAAATAATAGAACAAATGCAGCTAATTACTCAGGAACGATGCTCTAGTTTTGACTTTTAAAGTGATGAATCACAATTTCATCAACCCATGTACTTAAACATTGCTCGTCCCCAAGCAACTAAAATGAAATGCAAAAGTGAAATGGTTTTGGGTTCCATACCACAGTCATGAACAAAAGGTGAAAATGGAGCTCAACTCAACCTTTGGATTAACAATGTGGCAGAATTTTATTGGGAATTGAATTTAAGACCTAACAACCTTTAAGTTCTACATGTCTCTATTCAGGTCCCCTCAACAATCCGGTCAGAACAAATCCCCATACGTAAATTCTGATGACTATGAATCTTACTTGTATTTTCTAAGTGAAATATAGCTCACCTCGTCAGAAATGGCAAAAAAAACAGCCTCCTCTAATAAGGTAACTCTGATTCCCCGGTCTAGCAACTCATTCCTCGAAAAGCGGGGTATTCCCTTCTAAGTTCAAGTGCAGCCAGCTCAAGATGAGGGGGTAGAGAAGAGAATGGATTGTGACCAGTGTAGTCACATATCCATGGAGCTTGACCAGTGTAGCCAAGTCTCTAGTTGTAGGCTTCTTGGTATGAGACTTTGAAGCATATGCCTTGCTTATTTGACTATACAAATATAGACACTCCAGCATGCATTTTATTTTCAATCAGGCATGTCCCATTTTTTGGAGTTCTTTCTTTTTTTTCTTTTCCATTCTTTGGTATATATACAAGGTGCGGCATGTATATAAGGAGTTTTTCTTCTTGATCCAGTAAACTATCCCTGTTTTGAAGCTTTGTTGCAACCCACATCATCCCGTCATTAGATGTCGACGGCAGTAAACTAGGTTGAGATGCACGACCCTCCCTAGAAGAGGACGGATATTTCCACCCGTGTGCTAATCCAAGCCAAAGTATTCTGCCTCCTCACCACCTCATCAATGAAGAGCTATGTGCATGGTGCTTGTCCAAGTTAGGTCACTGTCTAAAATAATTATGTGTGTGTATGAAATATTCTACTTAGACCAAAGATGACATGTGAACATAGACTTGCGGACTCAAAGAATTAAGTCACTCGACCTAAAAAATCTTAACTTCAATTCCTATAAGGTTCCTCTGAAATTAGGTAGATTAAGGTCAAATCAAATCCGTCCTCGACTTTAATTCATATCTTGGTTCAGAACCCACTAAGTTTCCACTTTGCATATGCAAATGAAATGCAGATGACATGCAATGTATATGAATGAAGTGCAAGATTCTTTTTTTATGAATTCAAGGATGATATGCAAGAATAAATAAGACACCTTTTTTTAATTTTCTGGTATACCTCCTATTTTACAAAAGTATCATTTACAAGAATTTCACAAAATTATACAAGTATTATACAATATACAATATACATACTATACAAGTATACATGTATTTTACAAAAAAAAGTTTTTTTCAATTTTACCCACCTACCAGTTATTGCATAATATGTGCAAAAAATGCGAAAGTACGAGCTATGGGTAAAGTATATATGTAATATATACACGTACCCCTATACTTAGCTTGTGCTATGTCCTCAGAGCGCAAGAAGCGAGGAAAAAGACATAGATCATGCTAAGCATAGGAGAGTTAAAATAACAAAAAGTATATAAGTCGATCCTCCCCCTATACTTAGGCTCTGGTCAGCCTAAGTGTAGAAGAAGAGAAAAAATGGGGTGGATGAGGTCAAGAAGAGAAATGCATGAGTATATATACATGGTGGGCATCGGTCCCCCCTGTACTTAGGCTATGGTCAACCTAATTCTAAGATAAGAGTGAGTGTGAGTATTGATGAGATCTAGAGAATATACAGAGAATGGTGAAGAAGAGAAGAGACTTAGGTCACTCTCCCCCCTATACTTAGGATCTGGTCATCCTAAGCATAGCCATAAAACGAAATGATATGGAGCCGAGGCGAGTGATACGAATCATTAGGGAGGGAGGGAAATAAAATAAAGAAAATCCATACAATGAAGAGTGAGAATATACATGGATCAAGAAGGATTATGATGAACCTTCTTGCGGGAGCGAGGAGGTGGGTAATATACATATGTGTCGCTGTTGGAATTGTCCTCAAATGAATAACAACGAGGTGAAGGGATCGTCCAATGAGGGTCGATACACGACTGCTTGCTTAGATATGGATTAAAAACAACCGAACTGATCTCACTCATACAGACCACCTCATCCGAACTTGATGAGGAATCCTCAGAAAGTTCCTTCTCTAGTATGTCGAAGGCAACTTTCTTAGCCGAATTTCTAGAACCTGAAGCATCAAGAGGAAGAGAAGATTGATACGTTTTGAGGGTTTCAGGGGAATGCCTCAAGGAATTAGTACTCATCTTCTTCTTACCAGATGACCGACTAGAGGATAGAGCAATCGATTTATCGAGATTGGTCAATTTGGTACTGATTGTCTCTTTTGGTGAAGGTCATGGAGGTAGTGTATGTGAGGTGCTGACCATAGGTCCATCATCAGATGAATCACCATATGCATTGTAATACTCCTGTAAGGTCAACACACGTCTCTTGTATGTAATAGTGCTCTCAGTTGGCTTGACAATGATGGGCTCATTTGTCAGATCTTTGAAATGGTCAAAGCAATCAGAAAAGTTCATGTCCGACTCCAGGATAGCTTCTAGTTGTGAGTCGTATTTAGAAGATGTCATGATGGTGGTGATGCAAGCAGCTGGTGAAGTGGAGGTGTGGGGAGTCTCTAAACCAATGGTCGTCTAGGCAGTCGGTATCTCAGGTGTAGTAGAGAGACGAGACTCATCTGTCTCTTGGTGGTAACGAATGTCTGTCGCTATGCGGGTTCACTTAGAATATCATGTGTCCTCAAAGAACGAGTGAGGTCGGAGTGCTCCCAATGTGGTGAAATCGATCTCCCAAGTCTTGCAATCTATAGTTTCCTTAGACAAGGCAAAGAACAGCTTCGTGAGAATGATAGGAGACTGGGTGAACTCTCCTTGGTGCTCAATGTCAATGATCGTGAAGTCTACCGGGAGTAGAGCACCTTAAAAAGTAATGATGACTGAAATGGTTCCTCTCAATCATTTTATACATCGATCAACCAACTGAACGATCTCTCTTGACTTCATGAGTGGTCCAAGTTTGAGCTTGTCAAACATGGAGGTTGGGAGGATAATTATGGATGAATCATCATTGATTCTTGCATGCGTGAAAATGTTGTCATTAATTCCACATTCAACTCGTGGCAACCGCTTCACTCGGTGGCTTTTGGTCTTTCTCCCCATCACAAGGAGGTGGTCGTAGACACTATGGGCCTATTTGGATGCTGGGATGGGCCTGGATGGGTCGACCCATCCCGCGTTTGGGTTATGGTGTGTGCGGGTTGGAGGATGGGGGGAGGTGGTTTGTGGGGTGAAAGTCCCGAGTTCAGCCTTCCCTCTCTGCAAAAAAGGAAGCAACCTTTTGCAGCTACTCCGCGGGTGCAAACAAGGGTGGAATAGGGTTATTCGTTGTCTTCCCTTCATCCTCTTCCCATCGTCCTCCTCCCAGCCGCTTCAATAAGTCCATCGCCACAGCCTTTCCAACATTGTGCCCCCGCTAGATGACACGCATGTGGTCAATGGAGCCTTGAAGACACTTCAACGCATGTTGCGCCTGATGCAAGACAAGACGATGGCATTGGCAGAGGAGGCACCCGCAATTTTGAAGACTCGCCCTCCACGATGGGCATCTCCATCAGCAATAACTGAGAGGCATGCCTAGATACGCAAGCTCCTGCGAATCCACAGCCCCAGCCTTATCTCCCAAGCCATTGAGATGGGGAAGAAGGCACACTAGGGTAGAGGACGAGATCTACCCCTATAAATTCTGTGCGACCGTCCTTCTCACCATACACTCTCTCGTTGTTGCAGGCATAGTCCTTGGAGCGGAGGAGTTGCAAGAACTGTCACGGCACGTGAAGGCCGTCCTTGGAAGGTATGTCGACGTGTGGCTGTCGGTAACCCCTCCACCCCCTCACCCTCCCCCCGACCTGTGATGAACCATGCAATTTGTTATGATGATGATAAATTCACAATTTCCATTCCAATGTTTTAACATGATGGTCGGATTGTATGGTTGTTGTAATGGACTCCAGTTTCGATTCCAACATAGTGGGTTGGATTCCAGTTGTTGCTCATGTCATGGATTGGAGTTGCGATTGCATTGTTGATTTGAGATTCCGGTTCTTTCGTGCTCTTCATAGCAGTGGTTAACAGTTCATAGCAATTATTCTGGATTCCATTACACTCTAGATTTCTGATTTAGAATTTCGATTACACCCTTATGCAGTTAATAGTTGATAGGATTGCCTTGTGGCTGTTGCTATGCTTAACACTTGATTCACAATACCTAATTCCATATAAGTTCGCATTTGAATGTTAATGAGAGAACTGGTAGATATTGGGTGGGGTTTTTGGGGTGGAGGAGCATATGCGAGTGGCTGGTATTGACATCGTTTTCCTGTGGAGGGTCTTACCTCCGTTTGTGTCTCAATGTTAGTTAATCTCCTCATCCAATTGTACTGAGAACATGTTCCTTCTAACAGCCACTAGTCTTGAAAAATATCTGAGAGAATGTGCTTTTATATGATGTATTGTCCGTCCCTTTTGCACAGTGATACTTCACAACCAAGGAGTCTCCCAATGATGGTCAATGGTCTTTGTACATTTCCCTATCCCGTTTGTAGTGTTCAATATCAGAGCATATATCAGATGTATATCTGCTTGGAGTGTTCTTTCCAATGATATGTCCATGAAGCTGATAATTACCTAATGGCTACATTGACACATCTCGTCCACTGAATTGTTTACATGATCGAAATGATATATTAGTTTTGATTTGTCACAATGATATACCCAGTCTCCAATCAATCATACAAAGTCATGTTTTTCCGACATTTCTTCCACTTAAACAGAGTATAACTTTCTAATGAAATATCGATTTGAACTAGTCAACATCCCATGACCATTTGATATTGAATTAGGCTTCCAGTCCACGTTGTAGGACCTGGGGTCATGGAGAGCAAGTTGACATACTGAATTACTACATATTATAGAGACAATAAAGTAGGCACGTGAGAGTTAAATTTATCTGTTTTGCCAATTTATGAATTTTTGTCATTCATGTCTTTACCTGTCTTTGGCGCTAACACATCCGACCCCCTCCGATGATTTCTTGCCCATTATGAAGAGATATGTCAGACTGGATGGGCACAAATGATGGAGACGTAGGAGGACCATCTGATGTACCTATTACAGGAAGTGCACAAAATGCACATTGGAACTCCGGACTAGATAAAATCTTTGTGGATGTTATGCTAGAGCATGAGAGTTCATGGGCGGGAAGCACCTTCACAGTGCCCGGTTGGCATTCTATCGTGAGGAGGTTCAACAAAGTCGCTAGTCGCAGCTATACGAAGATACAACTGCAATATCACTGGAAAAACCTCAAGAAAGACTACTCCTCGTATTTATACATGCGCAACAAGTCTGGATGGGGGTGGGACAACATCTAAAACAAGCCAATTCCATCGTCAGATAGTGCTTGGTTTGAGGTATACGAATGAGCTTGAACTTTATCTCTCAACATCACTTGTTTTCCGCTAATATTTAATTCTTGCCATACTAGGTACCTGACAGATATCGCAAATACCACAACAAACCTTTCCTGTACTTTGGTGAGATTCAAAGTTTCTTGGTCAAGGACATCGCAATAGGAGCTCATGCAACATCTTCACGTGCAGCAAGGGAGAAGCAAACGGTGGGGGAAGGAAGTTCACGCACAGTTGCAACGCAGAGGGAGTTGAATTTTGATGAAAAGCTTGACGAATGTATGATGGAATCGGTCGAGGAAGCATACGATAGTGACACAGTGACACATACACCGTTATCACGGAAAAGAAACCTTGTGGAAAATGTGCAGCAAGCAAGAAATCAAGGAGTGGGGGCTCCATGAGCGCAGCTGGTCAGGAAATGTTGGAGAAGTTCCTGAGCAATCTCCCCAAAACTTTTGATGAGGCTAGGGACGATCCTGACAAACTGGCTAATGATGTGTGCATGGAAATTAGTGAGATGAGGCCCGATCTGGACATTGAGGAGTTTGAACGCATTGCAGAGAAGTTGACGACAAAGAGCAGTCGCAATGTTTTCTACCACGTCAAGGGCTATCCTACCAAGCTCAGCGCATGGATTGAAAGGACTATCCGTCCTTAATTTAGTTCCCCCCAGAGAAAAATTTAGGTTTTTAATTTTTCATGCATGGAGACATTATGAACTTGCTATGATTATTTGATTGGACGTAGGACTCCTTTATCATATTTCCAGATTACATTAGTTGGACAACAATTTATTAGGTGTATTGCAGGTTGTACTTAATGCACGTATTCTTTAACAGGTGCAGGGAGGGACCAGCCATGTAAACATTTTGTTGCAGGTTGACGTCCTTGTTACCTGCAATATGGCATGTTTTCAAGTACTTACCAGTTTCTTGCAGGGTAATTGGTGCCTTAAGAAGGTATCGCAGGAAACTAGCATCATGCGAAGCCTTCTATATTGTGACATTCGCGTACATGTCCATATTTTGTGGAAAATTACCTCAAGCAAAGCCTTCTATATTGTTTTCTTCGTTTCATGAAATGTCGTCGTTGTCTACATCTGCCTTGAAATATTTTCCTAAGTTAATATTTGATAGCTTAGAAAAAAATATAAACTGACAAGGGTTCTTGCACGGGTATGGCACTGCGTAGCTACAATCCGTTTGGGGATGTCGATGAACAAATCTTCATAGCATGCGCTGCAGTAGTAGGAACAAATGCTATACAAGAGTGGGACTCAGAAGCCCAACAAGTACCACGCCCACTGCATACACGTCCTCTCATGGGGCGTGATTGGTTTAAGGAGATGCTTGATGGCTACGATGATAAAGCCTTTCAGAACTTTCGAATGAGGCCCCCCATGCTGAGGAGATTTGTGTGTGTACTATCAGAACATGGGTTGACATAAACAAGATATATGGATGTCGATGAGCAGGCCTGCCTCCTCCTCTACGCATTCACCAATGGCCATTCAAATAGGGTCATCCAAGAATCATTCCATCACAGCGCGAAGACCATTTCCCGCCATATTAGAAATGTCCTCACGAAGATATTGACATTGGAGCAAGAATATATACGATTGGCTCTGCCCGTCACTCCAGATAAGATCACTGGAGATCCTCGCTACTACCCGTACTTCAAAGTAAGGGGTAGACTTTAATTTACCTGCAGTCCGCTATTCTATTCCTCATATTCCATTCATTGCATAGCGAGTGATCGGAGCAATAGATGGCATTTACATTCCAGCACATGCGGATCCGGAGATGCAAGGAGCGTATCGGTGCAGGAAACTATTTCCAGCACAGAACGTAATGGTCGTTGTGGACTTTAACTTATGCTTCACGTATGTCATTACCGGATGGGAGGGTTCTTGTGCGGACATGACAGTTCTTCGTGATTCGGTGGAAAGAGGCTCCCTTCTTGTGCCAGAGGGATGCAAATACTTGGTCGATTACGGGTACGCGAATACGAACACATTCATCGCTCCGTACCCGGGTGCCCTTTATCATCTACCAACTTGGCAGGCACGTGGATGCATATACGACAACCATAAGGACTTATTCAACCATCGCCATGCGTGTTTGCTCAATGTAGTGGAGCGCACATTCTGTGTATGGAAGAACAGGTTCAACTGCCTGAGACATATGCCCTCATACCCATTTGAAGTTCAGAGGGACGTAGTTAGAGCCACCTGTATCATTCACAACTTCGTACGACTACATAGTGGAGATTCAATATCTGACGATGACGACGAAGATATGTTGCCGGAGGCCGTCGACGAAGACAAACTTCGTGTAGTTGCCATTCTTCGCGATGACATTCGACGGGGGGAGGTCCTCCGTGATAGGATAGCTCATGCAATGTGGAATAACAGGCGGAGGGGTCTGGCGTAGACCGCCTTTTATTTGTCAAGGGTTGTGTAATGCATACGTACCGAATATTACTTTTTAGCTTTAGATGTCTACGTTCTTAGTAGCTGTTACATGTTGTTCACTGGAGCAGGAAGTTCTTCTTATCTGTTGGAATTAAGGACTTATGTTTTCATCATATTTATTTCCAATTGTAGGTATCAGGTAATGGACTCCACTGCAAAATGTAGATGTGGTACTCCATTGATTTTGAGCTACAAAGGGGGCCTACAAGACCCGGTTAGGCGCCTTTTCTATGTCTGCCCCACCAATCTATGCGGTTATCGCCAGCCGTATGCGCGTGCTCGCAGAACAATGGACAATCTAGCAGATGAGTTCTTCTTTATCGCCCAACGATTGTGGGACGTGGAACACGAAAATGCTGAACTCCAATGGAAACTTGAAAGTGCCACAAGGGTAATAGACGACAAAGACAACGAACTTACTTTCTTTTCCTCAGAGCTGGACGATGCTGGAGGCACAAGAAGTTCGCTGAAGGAGATCATTGAGACACTTCGCATACAATTGCATAGTGCAGGAATTGACACCGTGGACGACCGTATTGTTGACAAGCACGTTATATGAGGGAAGTCTGTCTGTTTTCTTTTTTAATGTTGTTGCTATCGTCGTGTGGTTAGGCTATGCATGATGCGGACTCGAGGGCGGGTTGCTTTAACGTGGTAGAGTAATGTGTTCTCTATGTTAGGACAATATATCTTATTGCAAATGGTGCTGGCGTACATGGAAGTATTAGGATGTTGCGTAATCACTCCAAGGAAAAATTATTGGTGCAGCTTACAAAACAGATTGTGTGATCGAGATAAGCAATAATGTAACTTTATAACAAACCGTGTAAATGGTATTTTTCCCCCCAAATATAGAGTACGGAGAGTGTACTGCTAATTGTATAATTCAAACCTTCCGTGTTAAATAAAATTATGGGTCATGCGAAAGAGATTTTAACAATTAATCCAATAAACTCTTGTACTGCATTTTTCTAAAAATTAATTTACACAGTCTAACATCAACCCTCTTCGAAAATTATTTCATTGTCGTATATTCAATACTGTACAATATCAAATGTACTCCCAATCCTAATAAGCACCATGAAGCTCAAACTAAAAAAACTCAAAAATCAAAACAACTCAAATCACATCCACATCCCACTCCAACCCACCCCAGCAACCAAACACCTATTATTACGAATAGGGCATCCACCTCACCATCCCTATCAGATGGGGGATACCCCATCCTACTCCAACATAGCATCCAAACAAGCCCTAGGAGTCTTTCTTTCATTGTTCTCTCATTGCCCGACCTTTTGGACATCAATTTACTCCTCACAAATCTTTTGAGGTCGGGGAAGTGATCTATGACTTTTATTAAGGGAAGCTTAAGAATCAATTTCTCAGCAATTGCTTCCCTAAGGACATGATCCAATTTTTTCAAAGTCATTTCATTTTTAATTTTATGAGATTTTTTTAGTTTTCAATTTTTTGATCTTTTTGGGATTTTTAATTTTTTCAATATTTTTGATATATGAAGGAGAATGTACAAACTCTAGTTTGGAGGGAAAGTGGTTAGTAGAAGAGGGAGGTAGAAGTGATTCCATCTATACATGATATGTGGTCAATCCAGTATCTTCCAGGTTTTCAAAATTCAATCCGTAAAATCCATGATCCACTTTCATACCTAGACTCTTGATCGGTCTAGAAATGCCATCCTCCAAAAAGTTCTCATGACACATCATGAGAGAAGTATACTTAGTTGGAGGATACTGCTTAGAACTTAGGATATTATACTCAACACACCTTGACTCAGACATGTAATGCTAGGTTGAGTATGTCTCATCTGTATGGCAGATATTGGTCGGAGCCTTACAAGGTGGAGTCAATAGACAAGGGGTCTGTAGATTGGTCTCATGAGTCCAATCCCCTATATATGTAGGCTCTCCGAATGGGTGGTATGAAGGCTGGTCAATTTTTACTTGATCCCCAAGATCAATCAAGTCAGGAAGATTATGTCGTGCTGGGCTCTCCATTCAGTCTGATCGGTCGACATATTATACCTTGAGGTTAAGTCAAGATGTGTATATGTGAATTGTTTTCTAGTCCCAAGTTGAGGTGAGAATGAGATATGTGTGGGAAATAGATTCTACCAATCATTCTTCTCAACAGTGGCTTGCTCTTCAAATTATTCCTTAGTTCCAACAAGAGATCGAGAATATGGTGAGTCAATCCAGGGTAGAAGTGGGTCAGGGATGTAAGAATGTGGGGTAGGTGAGGAGTATGAAGAAGTGGAGAAGTCAGTCTGAGTTTTGACTTCACGGTCTAGCTAGGGGTATGAGGAGGAATAAGAGGGTGGAGATGATCGGAATATGGTTGAAGAGGAGTGACCTGGATATGATGACAAATATCCCTACATCTTCGAAGAGGAATAGATGAATATAAGCATACCAAGGTAGAAAACGTGCAAGTGCATAGAATAACACACAAAAAGACAAACACAAAAGCAAAACCTTGAGTTCACCTATTGAACACAGTGATGGTTGCAAAGGTCTGACCATTTATATTTTCAATTTTATTTGTTGATAAATGCAAACTTTGAAAGAGTTAACGAGCTGCTAGGTGCTTGTATTTCCTTAAAGATGGGCTCGACTCTTCTGACTAGTTGCAACTACTTTCAGCCAGTATGGATGTAGGTACAGATCGTAAAATGGCTACCCGTTACTTAAGGACCGAGCCTTACACAATGTCCTTTAAACCATCCCCTCTTCTAAGAAAATCCAGACCATTTACCAGCTTCCTCACTGAAAAGTAGCTAATCATTTTTGTTGAATCAGTAGTCAATATGAAAATCCTAGCTTGGCTCTATCCTAGTGTTCGTCTCTCTCTCACTTGCAAGTAAATTCGAACAATGAGGTTTTTGCTCTCCCGAAAACAACTGTTAATTTTAGTCAATTTTTTGGGTCAACTCTAATTAACAGTCCCAATTTTAAGTTTTATTTTCACTTGATTAATCTACCAAACACAACACGCCTAACGATCAATCATGATTTCCTTTTAGCCTAATTTTCTAAACTAAGGGAAGGGAGTCGAGAAAAATCGATGTAAGCGATGAAATCAATGATGCATGCCTAGTTCAGAAGACTTATAGTGATCCTCATGCTCTACATGTGGGATGCAACACAGAATTGAAATTTTTTACACTATTAAATGCAAGCAAGAAAATCATTCCTAGACATGCAGTTCTATTAGCAAGTGATGAATAATTTAGTTTTGACTAATAGCTCTACGGTCTATGTATGCCTTGTTAAGTGTGATGTGTGGTTCTACAAAGCACAAGCATAAGAAATAAAATATTCTATTAAAAAATGCTCTAAGAGCCACAAGTGCAGGTCTTAGACTACGTCAAGCAAACCACACAACCACGGAGGGTCCAATGTCTAATCCTGATATACATATGAGATTCCAAATGGAATCTGCTAGAAATATTGCAAATAATTACAAATTAATTTTACAAAAATGTAAAATAAAAGCCTCTCTTCAAAAATCTTCTTAGGTCTCAACAGTCAGCTCGCTCCACGAATCACCAGCTCTAATGCACTTCAAGATGCGTCGACTTCAAGAAAGCCGCTCCAAGTTCACCAAGCCCTTGCACAAAAAGATAAAATTTATGTCAGAGAGATATCAAATGTATACAAAAATAAACAAATAAATAATTGAATAAAAAAGAAAAATGAAATAATTAAAAGGTCGTTCGGGGGTCAGACTACCCTAGTGAATGGAAAGCCTAATTCTAAGTTTTCTAAATGATAATAGCCATTTGCCTCCCCGGCAACAACGTCATCTGATGAGCCGTTAATTATCCTATGTTAAATGTGTCGTTTTGTTGTAGTCGAGCAATCAAGATCGATCAAAAAGTAACCACACAAATTGATAAATCAACGATTAATTAATATGTACTTTTGTGTTTATTTTACCTGAGCAAGTCGTGGGGTCGACTTAAGGAGGCAAGGGAATAAATTCGGATCAAATTAGAACTCTTAGCACATGGTTTTCCAAGCAGAACTTTTTTCATATTTTTAATGCAATATGAATGCAAATGCAAAAATGTGATTAAACTAGGTTATTAATCAATCAAGCAACTTAGCCAATTTTATTTTAATATGAAGATAATCTAATTTAGACAATTTAAATTTTCCTGGAAACCTAATTCGATGATGAATGTAAAATGTATTTTTTTGGAATTTTAGGGATTAAAATGCAATAATGAAAGATGCAAACTTTTTTGGGTTTTTTATGTAATTTTTTGTGCAAATAAAATGCAAAATTTTTGAAAATTTACTGGAAATGAGACATGATGAAATGAAGTTACACTAGTTTTTTTGGAGTATTTTGACAAAATATCAATTTTTTATGAATTTTTTAATGGAAATTGAGTGATTATGAGTATTTAATTTCTAATAAATGCTCCAAATAAATTTTTCTAGAAACCAATTTATCTCAAAAAGATATTTAATAGGCAATCCCGGTGATTTCAAATTTGTAAAAATAATATTTGTGGATTTAATTAAAAATTAATTACAGAATCACTCAACAATTTATTTTATGCATAAGACATCCATTTTTGATGAAGTTTTGACAGTAATTAAAAAGCACTTAGAAGCATCATCTCTAATTTTTTGGGAATTTTTAGAGCAAGAAATATTTACGTACAAACTGTAGAGCATGAATGGAAAAAAATCAATGAATTTCAATCTCTGATTTTCAATTAATCAAACAATGCTCAGAACATCACACATAAATAGCCATTAGAAAGACAACTTTCTGGACTACAATTAATATTTGTGTATTAAAGAAATGATGCCAAATGGATGCCCAAATTAAAGCATAAAAATAGGGGTCTAGATGTAAAACAGAAAAGAAATAAGCAAAAAATATCACTAAGAATGCTTCTTTAATTACCTAAACCAGAAAGGGGTTTTGTGCAATTTCATTAGGCAGGGGGCGTGAGTTGCACGTGGTGTCTAGCTGGCGGGGTTCTCCATACAATTTTTCTGAAACACGGGGGTACTCTGCAAATGTTCTCAGAGGTACACGTGCTGCACACGTGTGGTCTGGAGCGGAGACCTCTTCGCTATTCTAGAAAATACGGGAGAGGGATGGTGCAATTTGTCCCACCCCTACGTGCGTGGTACGTGCTCCTGGGCACGGAGGTAGAGGGTTGGTACTGCGATGGTGAGCGGCAGGGCGACGTGGCCTGCACGTGGTGTGGCATTGGCGGAGCTATGCACGAAGGCATGGGATGAGGTGGTCTAGAGGTGTGTGGGCGTGCGAGGGTGCGGCGGTGATGTTGGAAGGTGAAGGCACGCGAGGCAATGCATGGTGGAAGGTGCTATGGTTGAGGCGATGCAGCTGTCGGTATGGGGACACTGACGTGTTGACCTCATGCTGTGGTTCGCTGTGAATGCACGGTGGAGTGGGAGATCGGCGTGAATATGAACAATGGTGGTTTGGTTGTGAAGGGTTAAAGAAGTTCGATCAAATGAGGAAGAAGATGGGGATTCAGCAAATTTGGACAGGGGATATGAAGAACAGTGGAAATCGAAGGATAGTAGAGGGGGAAAGAAATGAGGAAGAAGAAGAAAGAGAGGTTCACTGGATGGGTTGGAGAATGTGGGTCGCCGCTCCAGTCGTAGCCTCAAGCGGAGTGGCGAACCTCCGCAAAGCTGTACAGCCTGCCTAGAAGTTCGCTACAAAGAGGTGGAGGACCACCTCGGATCTCGTCGATAGAGAGGCTGCGCTCGAGGAGGGACATCCGCTGCTGTCACCGAGGGGCATCTCCGAGATCGCTCACTCTCCCTTTTATGTTTGACGCATGGAGTGCTGGAGCAAAAGGGGCGGGGCGGCATGTGCAGGAGGAGAGGGAGCAACCGCGGAGGTGATTGTGCCTGGTATCAGAAAGCGGCATTGGCGGAGGTTGGCATTGAGGACGCGAAGCGGCGGGGGCTGGCCACGCCTGGGTGGACGATATCGGCGGGAGGGCAAAGCCACGCGGTCGCACGCACGTGAGTGCGGGCTATTGGAGGGTGAGGCCACGCGACCATGTACCCGTGGGTGCGGCACTGCGGGCGGAGCAGGGAAAGACCATGCGACTGCGCATGCTTGGGTGCTGGCGGCTGCAGGCGTGGCTTCGTTCTCTACTGCTGCGAGGTGGTTGCCTACGTGGGCTCTGGTCTGGGGGCGCGGTTGCTGAGTACCTGGATGGAGCTCCTAGTTCTGGTGGTGCTCCTTCTTATCCATATTCTTGTTGCTACATCAGTAACAAAGTCACAAGTTTCTTGCAAGAAAACATAGCTACTCGAGCCAAATCGACTCGGTCGTGGGATGAAGATGCTTGGAACGATGAGGGATGTTGCTTCTTCTCATTGTGGAGGATCTAGATCCTAATAATGATAGAGATGGAGAGATAGAATTGAACTAGATGGGAAAAAGGATGGTGATGAACGTGGTTTCTTGATTGGATTGGATTGATTAGGTAATAGAAAATTACGATATATCATGTAAAATCATACGGTAAAAATGAAAAGAAAAGGAGAAGAATGCTTACCTGATGTGGGATGGAGGAGGTGCTTGTGAATTGGAAGGTCGGGGGACCTTAACCAAGTTAACGCTGCAAGTTGTAGGCATGCAGCGAAGCTCTGCAGCTGAGATGATTCTTGGCTGCTACGAGGTGGAAGAAACCACCTCGGATCTCGTTGATGGCTCGTCATCGTTCGACGTTGAAGAAGGAGCTATCACCTCATGGCTCTGATGGGGCTAGAACCTCTCTCGTAGAATGATGGATAGGGAAAATGAAGAGGATGAAGGGAATAAAAGGAGGAGGAAGATGGAGAAGTTAGAAACAAGTGGGGTGGAAGTTGGGAAAGAAGTGGGAGAGGTCGAAAGAATGTGAGTTGGTGGGAAATAATAAAAACTAAATTAAAAAATAAAATAAATAAATAAATATAAATAATTAATTAAAATAAAAATAAAATTTTAATAAATTAATAATATATATAAATAAGTAAATAATTAAATGATAATTAAAATAATAAAAGAGTAAAATAAATAAAATAAAATTACAAAAATAATACAAAATGGGGGTGACATGTGGCGGCTCCAGGAGCTGCCATGTGTCACACCTAGAAAAAGAAAAAAATAAATGTAAACAAAAAATACAAAAAGAAGTAACAAAGGGGGTCAAATCAAAAAATGGTCAACATGAAAGTTGCTCGTCTCCACGAGATCTACAACTTTTCTGAAGGATCAAAAATCAAAATAAATCATTTGTACAAAAAAGTATTTTTAGGGTATCTTATATATATATAATACCGAATTTTTATCTTTTGCATATTTTTGGCATTTTAAAATAAAATAAATATAAAATCAAAGAAAATATAGATAAATATTTACAACTTAATCTATTTTTTGGATTTTTAATAATTAGGAAAAATAAATAAATAAAATAAATAAATAAAAGGGGAAGTACAATATACAAGGAGGGGCCCAAAACCCAAGTATTACAAACTGACTCTGATTCTTTTGAATTTAGTCTTGTTTTAAAGGTTGATGAATGTACATTAATTTAAAAGTGAATAGGCATCCATGGGAGACTGTATGAGAGAGATACTCACATTTTAAGGCTCTTAGTCTCAAACTAGGGTTAGGGTTTTTATTGGTCAATTTTATGAGTTAGTATTTTTTGACATTTTTCATTTATTAATGTTAGTAATATATACACTATAGAGTAGATTTTATTTAATTCTGAGTCAGTGAAAAATAGATAAAAATAAGGAAAATAGGGGAAATATACAAGTGATATTTACAAGTGAATTTGGCTTCTTATTTAATGCAAATATGCACGCTAAATTGTAGATACTAATTCTAAATGAATGAATGAGAATAATGCAAAATAATATGAGAAATGCAGCTAATTACTCGGGAACGACGCTCTATTTTTGACTTTTAGAGTGATGAATCACAGATTCATTAGTCATGCACTCAGGGATCTCCATGTCCAAGGCGACGAAGTCCACCGAGAATTTCAGACCCTGAATGGTGATGACAGTGCCCTTCAATTACCCCTTTGCCCTCTTGACAGATCTATCTACAAACTGAAGAACTATCTTGCTCTATCTAAGAGGGCCAAACTCAAAGTGGTCAAATAAGGCAACCGAAAGAAAGATTATGAAAGATCCATTGTCTAATATAGTACGATCGAATCGCTGCTTATGTATATGGCATCTGACATACGAAGCCCCTACATCTAGTTTCTTGGCTGGCAATCGATTTTGAATAGCAAAGCAAGTGGCACGGGTGAGCATGTGAATTTCTGCATTGTGGTTACACCTCTTCTTCCTACAGATTGTGGTATTCTCTCTAAGGTTTTTTTGGAAGAGAGGTTTGTGCTCCAGTACCTCCTGAGAGTCAATTGGATATGAAATATGTCTATCATCTGTTCGTTGAACTCTATCTATTGTCTTTTTTTATTTTCTGATTTTTTATCCTTCCCTGAGTAGAGTGCTTGAGAGAAGGGGATAGAAGGACCCTCCTCAGAAGCTTGAAAGTCTGGAATAGGGATGGGTTTTAGAACATGTATATGGCTGGAATCCATACAAGTATAATCAATCACCACAGATGGACCAAGAGAAGATACAACAACCTTTCCTTTATTCATATTTTTGTTTTTCAGAAATTTTCCATTTTTTGTGTTTTGCTATGAGAGTCATCTTCAGGTACAGGAAAAGAAGTCAAAACTACTGAACTCTATGTATAAGGACTCTTGGTGGCATCAGTACCACCGACAACATCTGATAATGCGGCATTAGTATCGTGCTCTGGCCAATAGTCTAGGAAATCGGTGGCATTAGCACCACCAACTGTAGCATCTGGAGATATGACGACATCATTACCATTGACTGGATCATCATCCTTGGTAGCCTCAGCACCACCGTCATCATCAACATTAGCAGCATCAGTACCGCTCTCTACTCCATCTGGTGCTCTAGAGTCTGCATTGGAGTGTCGCCTAGACGAGTCATCATCGGTTGGCTTCCTACCGCTCCTAAGTGTCACAAAATCAACATCAGATAAATAAGGGATATCATACAATACCTCACTAGGAGTGGTGGTCTCTGTAAACTTTACCTGCTCATATTTCCTCTTCAGATTGTTCGGGTTGGGCTCAATTTGTGCGGGTATGGCATCATTGACCTTGATGATCTCCCTCATCTCCTGCCTGAACTCATCCATCTCTTGCCTGAAAGAAGCCTGCTGCTCGGTAAGCATGCATGCAAGATCGTCTAGTGTTGGGTTCTCATATGAGGGTACATGAGAATCAGATGGGGTTGCCTTGTTGGAAATGAGGTTGGTTGTGTTGTTGTAGTAGGTAAGACTGAGAAGGAGGCTGGTGAAACTGGGAGTGAGGTTGCTACTGCCTCCATTGCTGATCCTAATACTGGGGTTGAGGAACATGCTAGTGGGAGTACTGGGCTGTTACTGCTGTTGGACTGTGCTAGAGGATGCTGCTTGGACTGAGCACCTCTAGTGGACCCTCTCAAGCTTGGGTGATCACAACGGATACTAGGCTGATGTTGGTACTGGGAGTACCAAATCCCATTGTCTTCCATTAACGATTCTGTCTGCTCATGTACTGGTGGAGGGAGGGATGCCAACGACTGATCACTGTGATATACCACCATCTGTGTGTCTGGTGCAGGTGGTGGTGGCAACTATATTGGGGGGCCGGCTGAATGTGCTCCACCTGAATATGGTGAACCTATCGGTAAGAGGTGGACGATTGTAACGAGCGGCTCCCCTGATCAGCATGTGACCTAGACTGTGGCATGGAAGTTATATGTGCCTCTTGGAGCCACATGATCTGTGTCTTAAGGTCACTCAAAGTCTGGTCTAGCTCGTCAATCCTGTTGAGCTTGTCTAGGCCCTGACATGTCTTCTTCTCAGTGATTTCCATCCAATCCAACTTCTATCTAATAATGCCCATGTCGGCATTTGATGACTCTGCTAGTGTTTCCACTGTAGAAAAGGAAGAAGAACTTTCCTCAATGCGTGCTAATCTGTGGTGAGACAAAGCCTGCGGGTTGAGGATTTCCTTGAGTGTAGACTCAGGTCTGGGACATCACTGTATAATTCTTGGCCATCTCTTCATAGATGGCTCTGACTTGGTCCTCATCCTTAGTAAAGTAGGAACCTCCACAAGAAGGTTTCACCAGCCCCTACAGCTCAGGTGTCAGCCCACAGAAGAAACTCTGTACTAGGTTGGGCTTGTTGATGTCGTGATGTGGACACCTATTGATGATCTCTCTAAATCGATCTCGCACCTCATGGAATTGCTCGTTGGGGATCATTGTGAAGTTGTTGATCATGGCCCGTGCTGCATTTGTCCGACTGAGTGGATAATACTTGTTGAGGTACTCGATACTTAACTACTCCCAGGTGGTGACAACCCTCCCCAAATGCTTCAGCCAGTAGGCTGCTCTATCGACTAGGGAGAATGGGAAGGCTATCAACTTGATTATGTCCTCGTCCACTAGCCAGTCGTGGATGGTGCTTCAGATCATCTCAAACTCCTGTAGATGTATATGGGGCTCCTTGGTGGTGTGCCCATGGATCTTGGGGAACAACTGAATTGTTTGGGACCATAGCTCAAAGCTACCAAGAATGGTGGGCTGATAGATCCATCTGTGTGTTAGAGATGCACCAAGGTTGTGCAAATGCCTCATGGTGCGTGCCGGTCTCACATCTGCCCTGGCATCTGCTCAGTCCTCAGGTATCTCTCCTCCTCCAAAAGATGGTATGTCATCTCTCACGTCTGCTCTACCATTTCTCATTTGAGGCATCTCCCTCATCACCTCTGCCATGGGCATCCCCTGGTCTCTAATTTGTCTCTACATGGTCTCCAGGGATGCTAAGAGGGTGTTGTTGATGGCAGCCTGGTCTAATACCAAGGAAGAGGTATGTGACTACTCATCAACTCTCTCATCACTGGCCCTTTCTCCGATCTCTACAAAGGCAAAGGAACCGAGCTCAGGTGCTGTCAAGTGAACATATAGCTGTGTTGGTCGCTTTGGTTGTACCTTAGGTGATGTGGAAGAAGGATGGTCAAGGTAGAGAAGGGTGGAAGTGAATTCGGGTTCATAGAGCGGGTCTGAGCTCTCTGAAGCTGCCCTAGATGAATGGATAGGGGTGCTGAGAAGTGGTGCCACTAGATGTAGCCTAAGAGATAACATGTCTATCATCGTGATGTGCAGATTAGGGAAGATTTGATCTAGAATGAAAATAATAATTAGAAATCAAACCCCCAATTCACCAACTCAACTCTGTGATGACTGTGAGAGCTCGATCATTAATCTTTTCAATTTTATTTTTGGTGATAATGCAGTCTTAAAAACGAGTTAGTGAGCTGTTAGGTGCCCAAATTTCCCTAGAGACTAGTCTGAATTCTTACAACTAGTCGCACCTACTTCCAACCAGTATAGGTGTAACTACAGACCGTAAAACGACTACCTGTTATTTGAGGACATAACCTTACACAGTGTCCTCCAAACCACCCACTCTGCTAAGGAAATACGGACCGTTAACCGGCTACCCGTATTTTTTCACTGAAAAGTAGCTAATCGTTTTTATAGAATCAATAGTCTAAAGAGAATCCTGACTTGGCTCACACCTAGTGTTCGTCGTTCAACTCTCTGCAGATAAAATCAAACAATGAGGGGGCTACTCTCCCCAAAAAAATATTTATGTTCCTTTAATTTAGTTTTAGGGTCAAGTGTGTTTAGCAACCTGATTTTTTTGGTTATCACTTTGTTTAGTATTTTTGAAGAAGAATACTTCCAACAACTTTTTCGATTTCCTTTTATTTCCTAAGTCCAAAAAAATAGATGGAGGAAGATGGACAAGATGATGCATGTTAGAATCAATGATGCATACACGTGTTAGAAGGCATACCTTGCTCCAGTAGTCTACATTCAAAGTGATCTGTGCATAATTGAAAGACAAAAATAAAACGATCTATATGATGCATGAAGAAAATGCCCTAAAACATAAGCTTCAAATTCGGGAATAACATAGAGCTAACTATTCAGAAGAGAGACCAAAGTTCGATCTTAGATGCCGGTCGGTGCCTGCCACAATGGGTCCTACCAGCGCCGTATACGACCTCTCTCGGCATGTAGTCTCTAATCCACATAATTGCCTTTTTATTATTTGACTAAGTCCAAGCTAATTCTATAGGAACATTTATTCTATTAGGAACTTTGGACCTAATGCTACCTGGCTCAACCAAATAAAATCCTACGTCTAAGGGATCAAATCCACGAAAACAAATAAAAACAACGACGATAAAAATAAGGGAATGTCCGATGATGTCCCCCAAGTGCACCGGCACTGGGCGAAATAGACCCTGAATATCTGAGTGTCCAAATAGAGTCTCTGAGTTATTACAAATTACTCAGAATGCTAAAAATGAAACTATTTTCTATAAATGTCTCCCCCTCCTCCTGCTTCTCCTTGGATGCTTTCTCCTGTCGGTCGGTGTAGAAAGATCATCCTTCGCCTCGCTCGGGTGCGTTGGCCATCTAAAGATTGCCTCCCTTGCTCCGCAGGCCCTCGTAACAAAGGTGAAATAGAATATGTCAGAGGCAGTTATAGAAGATAGAGAGAAATAAAATATAAAATAAGCGAAAAACCATCCTAACTACCTAGTCATGTTCCTCGGTAACGACACCATTCTGATGGTCCACAAATCTGAGTCAGGTTAAGTTGATAATTAATAATATTGCTCTGACCCAAATCAGATTTGTGATAATGAGAAATTATTTAACCACTAAAACAAATCAAGCAAATCAAACATGTGGTATAGTTATTTTATAACCTGGTATAGCGACCAGGGTCGAACTCAAGGAGCACTATAATAAACCTAGTAGTAGACTCAAGGAGTCAAAGGATTTTTATTCCATTTTTAGTGATTTTTAGTTTTTGCAAATTTTTAGTTTTTAAAATAAGGCAATTACGAACAAAAGACAAAAAGCAAATCAATACTTCTTTTTAGACTTTACAAATATGATAAAAATTGCACAGAAACATCAAGTAAAAATATCTTTGGGTTTTATAGATTTTATACTATTTATATGGATTTTTGGAGAATTTCCAAATGTTTTTAAAATTTTCTAAAAATCAGATACTAGGAAATAACGTAAATAGTGCATAGTCAGGAGGATGTTGTAAATTAAAAATACAATGAATGCTCAACACTCCTAGGAATTATATTTATTAGAAACTATAGGGAAATATCTATAATAAAAAATTTAAAATGCAGTTAATTTTATATAATTTTTATAAGATTTTTGGTGTTTTGCAATTTTTTTGGGGTTTACAGAATATTTTCAAGCCAAATTTATATAATATCTAATAAAGGACAAATTCTACCTATAGTAATTTTTTGGAATTTGAAAACATTTTCGAAATTTATGAATTTTCTAAGACAAACAGGGATTTTTTAGTTAGTTTTTTAATTTTTAGTAATAGAAAATAAAGTAAATTCAGCACACAAAAATTACCACCTAAAGTAGACACTTGCATGAGCTAATACTAATTTTTGGGTTAAATTTACTATTTATTACAATTAATACAAGACACAATTAAAATGAGTGAAGCGGGGACATATTCGCAAATATTTCTAGTTCTGGAGGCCAAAGAAAACATGCAATATAAATGCAAGGGACTTAATGCAAATTATCCAGATAAAAAAGCATGCTTACGTGACAAACACTGACATGGGTATAAATGGTAATAAAAAAACTTCAACTATTTCATTAACTAGATGAAAGCTCAGGCATATGTTCGCAAAAATACCAAAAGACACGTAAAGCCACATGTGACTTCGACTCAACTAGACTAAAATGCAAATAAACAACGTATAGGATCCAAACTGCAAATTGCTTTGAACTGATTATTACATTTATTGGACTAAAGCGAAATAGAATAAAAGCAAGGGTGAAAGGGAAATATACCCTTAGGCAGGACACGTGGCAGGCGCAGGGAGGCTCTTATGGTATCGACTCTGATGCTCTGGTGGCCAGATCTAACGGTTATGGGGAGTGGAGCAGGAGTACGTCCTGGTCGACCATTGGTGCATATCTGACGGCACGGTGAAAAGGGGCTAATGTGTGACTCAGATACGTGCCACTTCTAATTCAAACGGTCTGTATGGCTGGCTGAACGGATGGACATCATCAAGACTGGGGAACCCACATCATCTGATGGTGCAGAGGAGTGCTGGAAGAACCAGAAGAAGGGTACATCGGGTGAGCTTTGATCTTGACTGTGGGCTGATCTACTGCACTGATCGACTCGCTGAAAGGTCCAACACTTAGTTGGGGTGCTCCACAGTGACTGAGATGCTCCGATCGAGTGGCTAATGGTTGGATGCGCGCGGTGAAACTTCACCACCTAGAGGTACTCCGCCACCCAATTTGAGGCTCGGTTCGAGCCTCTTGCACGTCCAAAACCTTCAAGGAGGATTACGGCTCGAAGACAAAGCTTTAGCCTGAGGTTATTGCTACTGAGAATGAAAGAAGCAACGGTGGGATGGTGCTTCGATCTCCAGCAAAGATGATGGAGGAGATCAATCCTAATCAAGATACAGTGAGTGATATGTAGGGGGATAGGTTGTGTAGAAAGGTGGTTCGTGATGAGAGGAGTTCATCTGTGCGGCTGGGGTGATTGGGAGCTCCGACACCAATGGTCTAAGCCAAGCGAGAGGGCAGCAATGATGAATTGAAATCGAAAGGGAACGACGCAAATGAAAATAAATGAGGGTACCTGGGTATTCTACGGTGGTCGGTGAAGTCAGGCGAAGGTGGAGGTGTGGTTATGGCCTCAACTTTGATGTGGACGGTGAAGGAGGCTTCTTGCGGCAAAGCCCCAGCCACGAGGCCAGCTTCGTTCAACCCAGTGCCAATCCGAGCTCCAAAACGATCGTCTGGTGTCCTATTACTACACTGGAAATGAAGGTGGAGTGAAATGGCTGCGAGGAATGATCTATTGATCTGTGGAAGTGGAGAAGATTATTTATAGGCATTCTCTAGGTCTAGAAGGATTAAGTATTAGTGGGAAACCCTAGGGAGATCTGGTGAAGTCTAGGGATCCACGAAGGTCGTGGATCTGCCAGGAAGAGAAGGGTTCGGATTTCAAGGAGAAACATGGCCGGAGTCGGGATGGAAAATACCAAGAAGTCGGCTCCAACGAAGGAGAAATTGGATATGACCCGACTGGAGGAGAGGTTGACCCGAGTCAACAAACCCAGCTCGACTAATCAAAAATTCGATTTGCAAAAATCATAGAATAATTAATAAAAAATTATAAATGAATTTAAAATAAATTTGAATAAAATGGAAAATGTTTATTATTTTTCAAACTATTTTTCTGTGATTTTTAATTATTATTCATAATTAAGGAATACAGTATATACAGTATAGTGTCATATGTACAGGTATAATATACTTTTATATTATATACTTATATTTTTATTTTATTGTTTTTACAAAAATTCATTTTATTTTATATTTTACATATTTATAAAATAATTTAAGGAATATAAAGAACTTTTATTTGATATTTGCAAATTAAATAAAGGTATTAAATAAATAGTTGGTGTGTACATATATACATGTATGACACTTTGTACAATGAGAAGTTGATTTTATTTTAAATTTATTTTGTATTTTATGAATTTTAATTTAATTTATTTACTTGTAAAGAGTATGCATAAATATTTTAAAATACAATATAAATAAATTATAATATATATATACAGGTATAGGTACTGTATGACTGTACAACACACTCAAAAAGCCAATTTTTATACCGTAACTCCAAAATTTCTGAAACCACCTTTTTTTATAGATAACTTAATTTAAGTCCAATAAAGATGATTTTGGGAAAATTTGAATGTATATGAAGCCGGAATTTATCTTTCAATTTCTGCTTTATGGCTCTTGTGAGGGATATTTATTGTAATTATGTACACCAATTGATTTTGCAACTATTTTTATTATTAAGAAAAAAAAATTATTTTCAAGTTTTATTAGGGAAATAATTTAATTTGGGATCATGATAGATAAAAATAGACGAGTGATATATATAGTGATGAATATGTACAAGATAAATGAAGACCCTATCTCTCCCTACTTTATTCCTTGTCGGTCAGGCCAATACTTGGCCTTCTCTTGGGGTTCGTGTCAGTATGTACTTGTTACATAATTACATCCTTCTTTTTATTTCTTTTCTTCTTTAGTCTTTTATTTTGGACATAAAATGTTAATTACACAATATTAACAAATGCATCCATGATGCTAATTTATTGTATTTGATACATATTTATAGGGATTTTGTATAGGATTTTTCTAAAATAAAAGAATAAAGGATGTGAATCATGGATTCATCACCATGATCTAAGTGATTAGGATGATAACAAAGCACGAAATGAATGCTAAATTGGAAATGGACTATCTAAGATACTTACGGAAGGAAGAATGATGAAGATCACCTCGATCTGTTGCTAGCGGAGAGGCAGAGAAGTGCAGTGAAGATCGTTGGCGACGTGGTTGAATCATGAACTTCAGATGTTCACTCGCACTCCAAATCATGGGGAACCGTATATGTCACCTACAGCTCACTCCAGGGATTGATCTCGGGGAAGAAAATGGCTGAAGGACGGATTGATAAATCGCCAGAGGTGGAGGGCTGGTATTTATAAGTGTGGCTCCGATAAATTTTAAATTTAAAAATAGGCATAGCTCATGGAGCAATCGGTGGAGCTAACACGTAGGCATGGAAGGAGAACGAATGAGAGGGAGAATCGGAGAAGGAAGCGTAAGCAGTTGACGATCGAAGCGCGTGGGAAAAATATGATAAGAACGATCGGTAGTGAAGTTAGCGAAAGAAGGGGCGTGGATGAGCAATTGACCCGGGTCAACAAACCCAGGTCAGCCAATAGAGTGCCCGTAGAATACGTCCAAATTAGGCTACACGACAAAACTGTAAATACAAGTTAAATAATTCGATAAAAATAGAAAATGAATTTATTTGATTACATAATGTTAATAAAAAATGTTAGGAATAATTTGAAGTTAATTTTGTTATTTTTATTTAATTAAATAATATAACTACAATAGTTGAAATAATTATAGAGTGTTTATATATAAGGTATACATACCTATATATGCATTATTCTAATTTTTAATTCATTATTTATATACATATATACATAATTTAATATTTATTTAATTACAACATTTTATAAGGGTTTTATAATATTTTTATTTGATTTTTAAGAATTAATTTATTGGGTTAAATGTATAACTATAATTTATACATGGTGATACATATATAATATATACATGATTTTTTGTAGATTATTTATTTTTCAGTTTTGTTTGTATTTTATTTGAGTTAGATACAATATTTATGAATAGTTAAAATATTATATTCATAATTATGCAAAATAAAATAATTAATTAAATAATATATAGAGTGTATATGTAGGTATAATATACAATAATACCCCAATTGGTCATATTTCACACCTTAACTTTGAAATTTTATGAAATCAGCTCCATTTAAATAGTAATTTAATTAGGAGTGTAATGAAAGTAAGTTTGATCAGTTTGGAGTTCAAGTGGAGAAAATATTGATCTTCGAAGGTTGAGCTATGTGGCATTTTGAGAACGATGTTTATCTATATAATATATACAGATTTTAATTGTAATTATTTTTATTATTTACAAGAAGATTTTATTCACAACTTTCAAGAAGAAATAATGATTATTTACAAAGGATTTGGTGATGAAATAAAATAAAGAAAGAATTGTGTATATTAGACAATATTATACAATTGCAAAATATATACAGGTGTCAAGTATCTTCTGGATTTTAGTCCATATCTCCCCCTAGTTTATTCCTTGTCGATCTTGTCAAGTCTTGACCTTCTCTCAGGGTCTGATTAAGCGTGTAGCTAGTACATCTATACAATCTTTTATTTTCTTTATTTTTTATTTATTTAATTATTTATTTTAGTTTAAAATAGTAATAAATATACAATATTTACTCAATAATTAGAGTTAGTAAAAGGATGGAAATAGTGATATTTACAAGTGTTATAAGGGATTTTAAGCTAAAATAATGACTAAAAATAATGAAATGCATATTCATCATCCCAATATGCTCTACCTTTGCTTGTCCTTTAGCAAACACTTATCTGCAAGAATAAATGAATAAAAGAAAAGGAAAGAATAAAGGAAAATAAAGAACTTAGAACAATATTGAGTATTAAACTTTATCTTCATAAAATTGTAGTATGAGCTCGGTCAGACCTTTGGATTATTAGTGTGTCAGAACCTTAATGGGAAATGGATTTCAAACCAAACAGCTCTCAAGTTCCACAAGACTCCAATTCAGGTCGCCTCAATAGTCAGGTCAGAACAAGTCTACATACATAAAATTCTTATGACTATGAATTCTTTACTTGTACGGTGTAAGTGAAATATATCTCCTCACCTCAAAAGTGGCAAAGAAACAACCTCCCTCAATAAGGTAACTCTAGCCCCCAGTCTAGGAACTCTTTCCTTTAGGAGCAGGGATATTCCCTTCAAAGTTCAAGTACAACTAACTCAAGAAGAGGAGATGGAGAAAAGAATGGACAGTAGCCAGTGTAGCTACCTATCCTTGGATGCATGACCAGTGTAGTCAAGTCATCCAACTACAAGCTCACAATAATTTAACTTTGAAGCTCATCCTTGTATATACACTCCGGCAGGCATTTTACTTTTCAATCACTGCTTGTCCACTTTTGGATATTCTGAAATTTTTTTAATATATACACAGGTGCAACATGTACATAAGGAGTTTTTCTTCTGAGACAATAGACTATCCCTCTTTTGAAGCATTATTGCAACCCACAACGTCCTATCTTTAGACCTCAATGCCACTAGACTAGGTTGAGATGCACTACCCTCCCTAGAGCAAGACGGATGTTCCCACTAGTTGTTACACACCCGTGTGCTACCCCAAGACAAAGGATTCTACCCCCTTACCACCTCATCCATGAAGAGCTGCGTGTAGAGTGCTTGTCCAAGTTAAGCATGGTCTAGAAAAATCATGCTTGTGCTGTTAAATATTCTACTTAGACTCATCAAGATGACATGTGAACATAGTCTTGTGGACTCGAAGAATTAAGTAGCTAGGACCTGAAAAGTCTCAATCCAGTCTTATAAGGTTCCCCTGAAATTAAATGGATTAAGGTCATAACCAAGCTCCATTCTTCAATTTATTCTAGACCAGTTTAAATGTCAATACTATTCAGAAAAATGCAGATGCAAGAAGTATATACAAAATTTTTTAGAAAGAAAAGGGGTTAGTAGAATATATACATGTATATACAAGGATTATGACAATTTTATACATATTTTACAAGAGGATTTTATGTATAAGTTTTAAATAAAAGTTTTATAAAAGGTTTTTATATATAATAAAGGATTTTATTTACATGATGCAAGGAGATCAAAGTTCATATACATACATGGATTTTACGTATTTGTATACACCCTATTTATATCCCACATGACAAAATAATTTTACAAACATTTTGTACATTATAACTAGTTTGATACAGAAAATAATTTTACAAACATTTAAAAAACATTTATAGCCATCTTATTAATAAAGATATGAGTTATGGCTAAAGTGTGTTTACAATATATACGACACCCCCTATACTTAGCTCGAATTATGTCCTCATAGTGATCAAAGAGCTAAAAAGAAAGACATGACTCGTGCTAAGTATAGAGAAGTGAAAAGAGTACTATACAACAATGACTCAAATAATAGATGAAGAGAATAGAAGTCGGTGATCCCCCTGTACTTAGGATCAAATAATCCTAAGTATAGTAGATTGTACAAACGAGGAAAACCAAGGAAAAGAATGAAAAACTCAACGACTCGACTTGTCGTCCCATATACGTAGGGCAAAAGATCCCTAAGTATAGAAAAGAATATTAACAAGTTGAAGGACAAGCGAGAGATCCGAAGAAAAGTAAGGAAAATAAAAACACAAAAAGACAATATGAACAACATCACTCCCCATATACTTAGAGTAAGGGATCCATAAGTGTAAGCAACAACAAGAGTGATGAAACATGATGAATATGAATAACACAAATCATTCGCCTCCCCTATAATTAGGATAGAGTACATCCTAAGTATAGCACACACACATGGAAAAGAGGTAAACGATAAAAACGGAAGAAGAAAGAATAAAACGAAAGGATATATACAAGAGAAAATCAGCTCATGTATCAGATGCAGAAGATGTCAAAGAGTCATCATCGGATACCACAAATATAGAATCAACCACAGACAAGAATGCATCATGATCTAGATATGGCATCAACAACTGTTCGTTCACGACAAATGGTTATGTGTCAGGTCACAAGCCAGATATGACAATACTACCATTATCATACACGGCTCTTAAAATGAAAAGTCTTGACCATTTGCTTTTCCATTTTCTTAGAAATAACTTGAACTTAGCATCAAATAACCAAAGTTTCTAATCAGGGGAAAAAGCCTTCCTTTGAATGTGTCTAGCAATCCAACGCTTGACTTTCTCCTTATACATGAGTGAGTTATCATATGCGAAATCTCGGAATTCCAGCAATCTATTCAAATCCAATTTCCTACTCTTTCCTGCTTTCTCATAATCAAGATTGCATACACGGAGTATCCATAAAGATTTGTGAATTAATTCCACTAGCAGCTGGCAAGGCTTTCAATACACCAATTTGTAAGGAGACATACCCAATGGTGACTTGTACGCCGTTCGATAAGCCCATAGAACTGAGTCAAGAATCTGGGACCAGTTCTTCCTATCTGGACGCACAAGTACAATATAATCTTGATCTCCCTATTTGAAATCTCAGCCAAGCCATTAGTCTGTGGGTACTAAGGAGATACAACTCTGTGCTCAATGGTGTACTCCTTCACAATCTTCTTAACTTCTCAATTAAAAAAGTGGCTTCCCGCATCGTAAATGAGTATCTTGGGGATCCCAAACCGCACAATAATATGGTCCTTAAGAAAGGAACATAATGTATGACTATCAATGGATCGGGTGGGGATAGCCTCCACTCAACGACTAACGTAATCCACAACAAGCAGGATGTACTGATATCCCTGACTTACAGGAAAAATGGGCCCATGAAGCCTATGCCCTAAGCATCAAAAACATCATAAATCTGTGTGTGTATTTATATATATATATATATATATCAAGGGCATAGTATCTTTGGAACCAATAGTTCCTTCCATCTTCTAATAGTCAGTACAACCTCAAACATACTCTGTAGCATCCTTAAACATTGTTGGCCACCATAGGCCACGCTGTAAAATCTTAGCTATCATGTGCTTCCCCAAATAATGCCCACCGTATTCTAATTTGTGATAGTGCTCAAGTACACTGGTGTATTCCTACCGAGGAATGCACCTTATTCAGATACAATCTGCACCCTCACAAATAGATATAGATCCTCCCATTGGTAAAAATGAATCTCAGACAAAAATCTGGCTGCCTTGTACTTCTACCAATCTTGCAGAACTTTCTTGGAGATAAGATAGTTCAAAATATCAACATACCATGGGAGTGGATCCACAGACAAAATGGTCTCATCTGGAAAGGTCTTAGAAATATGTATCATGCTATGCTCGGAAGTCTCTGCATCTATAATGCAGGAAAGGTGATCTGCCACAACATTCTTGACTCCAGGTATGTCTCGAATCTCTAAATAAAACTCCTGGAGAAGAAGGATCCATATGATAAGGTTTGGTCTGACATCCTTATTTGCTTGTAAATATCGTATGGTAGTGTGATCCATGTACACAATAACATGGGAACCGAGGAGGTAAGATCTAAACTTCTCTATCCCAAACATAACGGCTAAGATCTCCTTCTTTGTAATTGTATAATTCTGTTGTGCTTCATTTAGATTCTTGCTAGCATAGGGTATATCAAATGGTATCACATCCCTTCTCTGTCCTAAAACATCTCCAACCACGAAATCTGAGGCGTCTGTCAAAATCTCAAAATAAAGAGATCAATCGAGTGGTTGTTGGATAGGAGCACTAGTAACTATGTCTTTCATATGATGGAATGCAAGGAGGACTTCCTCATCAACAACAAATTCACTTTCCTTGCACAGAAGCTCAGTCAAAGGTCTGGTGATCTTGCTAAATTCCTTGATGAATTGGCTATAGAATCCAACGTGGCCCAGAAATGACCTCAACTGCTTCTAATTTTGCGGTGGCTCTAGCTTGTCTTAGCCAGGTCAACCTCCATACCATGTTTGGAGATGAAGTGGCTCAATATAATCCCATTAGTCACCATAAAATGACTCTTCTACCACGAGAACACTAGGTTTGCCTAGCAGAAACATTGAAGACTCGGTCTAAATGAGCAAAACATGTGTCAAAACTATCCTTGTAGACCGAGAAATCGTCCATGAAGACCTCTACAAAGCTACCCACCATGTCAATGAAAATGACCAACATACACATTTGGAATGTAGCGGGGGCATTACACAATCCAAAGGGCATCTGTCTAAAGGCGTAGGTGCCAAACGGACAAGTAAAAGTTGTTTTCTCCTAATCCTCAGGAGCGATAACAACCTGGTTATATCCTGAGACCCATACAAGAAACAAAAGAACTCTTTCCCTACCAACCTCTCAATAATCTGATCAATAAAGGGAAGTTGAAAGTTATCCTTCTTGGTAGTTGAATTCAGGCATCAACATTCTGCACAGACACGCCATGAAGTAGGTATACAGGTTGGAATCTCCCCACCATGGTCATTCTTCATGATAGTAATCCTGGATTTCTTTCGGACCATTGATGAATCTGCATTTCATCATCTTTATTCATTTATTTTAGTTTAAAATCCCTTATAAAACACATGTATATATTACTAACTCCATATTCTTACTAACTTGCATCTGTGTAAATATTGTACACTTCTCACCATTTTAACCTAAAATAAATAAAGAAAGAAAGAAAGAAAGAAAGGGAAAATAAAGAAAAAAAGGAAGATTGTATATATGTAATAGATACAAGCTCACCCGAACCCTGAGAGAAGGTCAAGACTTGAGCTGATCGATCAGGAATAAAGTAGGGGGAGATAGGGTCCTTAATCAGAAAATCCGAAAAAGTTGTACGTTGTGTATATTTGTATACGACACTATTTTATTTGTACATAAATTGACCTCAATTCAAATAATTTTTAAAACAAAAGCTATAAATAAAAATGTGTCCTAAATAATAAAAATAATTGCACAATCAAATCATGTACAAAGTAAAAGCAACCATACTTGGAAAAAGCCATTAAGCAATAATTGAAAGACCGATTTTAGCTCCATATGAACTCAAATGAACCAAACTCACTTCCATTGTATTCTAAATTAAATTATCTTTGAAATGGTTGTGATTTCATAATTTTTGGAGTTACGGGTGAAAAGTTGGTATTCTGTGGTGGTTTGTGCAATTTTACCATTTATTTGTACATATTGTATGTTGTAAATATTTGTAATTATTTTTATAATTATTTAAAATAAAAATAAAACAAATAATAATTAATAAAAATTTTAAAACAAAAAACTAACTATTTCCCTTATTTAACTATGTATATAATGTACCATATGTATATAATATATGTATATAGTTGCTATTATGAAATAACCACCACAAAAAAATAAAAAAACATTTTTTATTCAATTTATTTAAATGACAAAAATATAAAAAAATAATTTTTGTAAATATTTTTAACACTAATATCTCTCTTTATCTTTATCTCATTTCAAATTTCCTCTCTTATCTCTTATCTTCATTCAAAATTTCAAAAAAAATCAAACTCCATTCTCTATCTATTAATATGGCTCTCCCTCCCTCATTTCAACTTGATCAATCTTTGGTGAGAAGAGCCTGATCTCTGAGAGTCTTCTTATCGCAGAAGGGTGCCTAGCCACCGAGCCGTCTGGTGATAGTTAGTCGGCCTTCGTTGAGTTGATCAAGGTCTTTTCTGCTCCTAAGGTGAGATCCACATTTTCCTTCTCTAATTTTTCATCTAGATTAACCTTAGTTTAATTTTTCGCATCTTTATTTCATTGTCATTTTTTTATCTAGATCTTAGAATCCATCACGATTTGATCCACTACCGACTCGATTTTTCATTTCACCTCTTGATCTATTCACGCTCTTTTCTACCTCGCATGATCTCTCACCTCCGACCATGCACGGTGGCCGGAGATCAGGTTCCATCCGTCATTTTCTGCGGAACCGCACTCGTTCACGTCTTCCGTTTTGATTTTGAGATCGAGCTGTCGTGCTCGCGTCCTCATTTGTTTATAAATAAAAAGTTTTTAAAAAAATAAAAACATAAAAAATATATCTAGCCTTTCTCTCTAAGATTTGTTTTGCAGGAAATATATATAATTATTGTTTACAGTGTTTCTTTCTAAAAAATATAAAAAAAGTTTTGATTTTGTTTCTGTCTTTACAATTGAAAATTAAAAAAATAAAAAAATAAAAAAAACTGGCAGCATCCGTCGCTGCCTAATCGAGCCCAGGACGCACCGCCACCGCTTGGCCGCCTGGACCTCACCGCTGACATCGCCAGTCCTCCGCAACCATGCGACAGCCCTGCTCAGACCACCATTGTTGTTGTCGACCTGGGTGTGTGTGGCCCAGGCCTCACTACCGTCGCTACACCATCGAAGCGGAGCCCATCCACCATAGCCACCATCGTGCCACCCGCATCTCCTCCCCAACCTCCGCCTGGACATTTGCGACCGCCAGACTCACCATCTGCGAGCGACGCCCTCCTCCTGGAATCGCCCAATCCGTCGCAACCTTCGAACAGACAGAGCATCAGTGCTAGGAGGTCGAACCTCGACCTCGTGCACTTCCAGATCCGCCCGATGCCATTCCAGATCCATCCACCGCAAGAACCACCGTGAGCCACCAATACGATCTTCATCACCGCCTGAAGAAACCCGCACGCTGACACCCCTTCGGAGGAACGAGAGGGGTGGCAGCGGTCCTTGGCCCTCCTCTTTGTGAAGAACAACAACAAAGAAGAAAACGGAGCACAGAACCCAAGCATTTTAAATAAATAAAAAAATTGGAGAAATTTCACTTCAGCCCCTAGAGGTTTTCATAATTACAGAAAGGCCCTCGCTTTAGTATCACATGCGACGCACACATTCATTGGGTATTTTGCAAAAACTTCCCACTATTTATTTTCTTATTATATTGTAATGCAAAAACATTGAACAAATTGCATTCCAGTCCTTTTCCAGACTTTATATTCTTGCTTATTTCCTATTGGAATAAATTGTATTTGTGCTCAATAAATTCTATAAAAATTTGTGTTATTTCCTGTTTAATTGATCTATATGCAATATTTTTTCATTGCATTTTCTTATCATTTAATATTATTAAAAAATAAAAAACAATGTCTTTTGCTCTTCCTGAAATTCAAAAATTCATAAAAATTTAAATATTGCTTTAAAAAACCCCAAAAAATAGATTAGATTAACTTTATTGTCTTTTAATTTCTATCCAGTTTTTGCGCAATAATTATTTATAAAATCCTAAAGAAATTGCAAATTATTTAAAATCTTATAAAATAAAAAAACTACAAAAATCCAAAAATAGTGTTTTTATTTTCTACTTGTAGATATTTGTTTATATCTTAGCATAAAATCCAAGAGTTTGGGCACTTAAAATATTTTTAAGTTGCAAATTACTCCAGGCTATGCATTGTTTATCATTTTTTCCACTATTTGATTTCTAGAAAAATACGAAAAAATCTAAAAATTCTACAAAAATTCCCAAAAATATTTCAAAGCTTTTAAAACCCAAAAATATTTTCTCTGGGTTTATTTAAGCATTTTTGGTATAATTGAAAAATACAAAAAGAGTGTGGTGTGTGTATTTCTTCCCTTGTGCTTATTGTTCCTTATTTTTGAAAATTTTAAAATGCAAAATTAACATCATTAAAAAATTTGAAAATCAGAAAATAAAAAAATAGAAATAAAAAAATAAAGAAAAATAAAAAGTAAAAAAACCACAAAAACCAAGGATATTTCGCCTTTGAGATTCCTGTTTTTTTCTCTTAATTGAATTTCTTTCGATTATTTGAATAACCCTCGGGAATTGTAGCCTCCCTGAGTTCGATCTTGTTTCCATACAGTCAAATAAGTAGCAAAAGTTTCTCTCGCTTCATTATTCTTGTAATTATTTTTGTAGCTTGAGAAGAAAAAAATTATTTGTTTGTTAATGCTTGATTGGGTTGCAACGACATTGTTCATAATTACTATAAATAAAACCCCTCGAAAAGTGTGAGCAATAAAATGGCATCGTTGCTGGGGAGGCACGACAAGGGTAGTTACGTTTCTCTTTTGACATGTTATTCTTGGTTGTACATATCTGTTTATATTTTACCACATTATTCCACTGTTCATATTCACTATTTTTATTTATTTATTCTCATATTTGATAATTGTGTTTCTTACACATTCTCTCATTTCTTTTTCTTGCGAGGGCTTGTGGAGTGAAGGAAATGATCCTAGGAGAGCCGAAGCACCCAAGCAAAGCGGAGGCGGCTTGATTCTTCACCAAGGCGTAGGATAGCGTGATAGGAGGAGAAGAAGAATTGAAGAAGGCCAAAAAATATGACTTTTTTATTTATTTCTTTTCTAAAATTTGAACCATTGTAAATAGATATTCATTTGTTATGAGGTCTTTTGTCAAGTGCCGGTGCACTTGGGGGACCACACTGGTTTTGTGTTCATCGCCTTATTTTTTTGTTTCACGTGGATTTCATGAGCTACCTATTGATTGCTTTAAATAATTTGTTTGAGACAGGTAAAAAATTAGGTCCAAACACCCTAAACAAGAATTTGTGTACCTATAGAAGAGAGTGTAGTTGGACTTAGTCAAATTAAACTATTCTTGCCTGTTAATAAAAGCTATTGTTAGGACGGTTCACTTGCATTTGCATATAGGTTAGTTTATTTTTCTGTATTTCAATTCTGCGCGGATCACTTGCATGTAGAGTGCTGGCGACAAGGTACGCATCTCTAACCCTTGCATGTATCATTGTGTTTAATTGCGCATTGGCATTTCTGATCCCTTTCCTTGTTTTCACTCACATAAGATAAAAAGGAAATTAGACACTCGGTAGGCGATTCAGTGAAAATACTCAAACCAAGTGATAACTGCCTAAAACTGGGGCTACTAAAGAAAACTTGACCCTAAAATAAACGTAAGGAAAATAATTGTTTTGGGGAGAGTAACCCCCTCATCGGTTGGTTTGCTTGAGCGACAGAGTGACCTGCACACTAGGCTAGAGCCACACCTGAACTTCTGTTAGACTGCCGGTCTTGGGGTTAGTCGTTTTTCGGCGACGATCTCTCCGATAGTCGGTAAAGCGGCACGCGACGTCCTTAACAGATTGAATTGATCGGGTAGCCGGTAAATAGTCTGCAATTCATACTAGTTAGGAAAGATCTAACTTTGGGATTGTGCCAGTCTCTTGGAAGCATTGGGTTGCTAACAGCTCTCTTAAACCGCTCTTATAGATTGTATTATCACCAAACTCTTAAAATTGACAAGATAATTGACCGAACCTTCACGGTCTTCACATTGCGTTGAGTTAGTGAACTGGGGGTTTGTATTGTATTTGATTGCTAGTGATCCTTCTACACAATTTGCACCTTCATTCACTTTCACTCTTGCATTGACCTCCATGCTCTCGCATCATGCCTATTGATTTCGAAGATGTCAGACCGGAGTATTTTTCATTCGGACTCTGCGAACTCATTCTATACTCCGAGCCGTTTACCTTCAACCTTCATGACATCCATAAACCCATTATTTGAGATTGGCTTTAATCTCGAATAAATATCTGAGACTCCATCAATTCTGAGCACTAATCGAGTGTCATGAACATTTTCAAAGTCAGACACCGGACACTTGATTCCACCAAAGGGAAAGGGAACCATGTCGGAGTAGAGAGATCAACAGCACCATGTTAGCCTCCATCCAGTCAATTCAAGCCCAAATAATAGAGCAGACTAATTTTCAGACCATGCTGAGAGATATGATTCTCGAGCTGAGACAGGAAAGAGAAGATAGGAGAGAGTAGGATAGAAACAACCCTGGAGGTGGGAATGGGGGAGAAGACCCTAACATAGAACCTGGGGCTAAGCCGACATTAAAGGATGCTTATAATCCAGGGGCATGACAGATGAATTCTTGGATACAAATCCCTACGATTCATGGGCATTTCGAGCTTAAGCCTACTCTTTTTCCTCTTCTCCCATTATTCCATGGAAATATTAAAGAAGAACCTTACATACACCTCTAGCAGTTTGATCGCATTTGTGGAATAGTACACTACCCAAATGTCTCATTAGAGGGAGTGAAGATTACCACCTTTCCATTCAGTCTGATGGACAAAGCTTTATATTGGTTGAATCACTTGGGGAAGGTCGTTACTACTTGGGAAGAGTTGAGGTTCGCATTTCTGAACAAATATTACCCACTCGAACGACTCAATCAAATGCGATCATTGATTTCTAATTTCTCCCAGATGCCCCAGGAGCCTATTCACGAGGCGTGGGAAATATTGAAAGATCTGACGGAGAAGTGCCCCCATCATGATATTCCATAGACCAGCCTTGTATAAAATTTCTTTGGGGGTTTAAGCATAGAGAATTGGAAGCTAGCAGATGCCGCTTGTGGGGGAGCCACTTTAACAAGGATGATGATGTCCTTTATCAAATCTTTGAGGAGATGGCGGAGAGTTTAGCAGCTCTTTCTTCTTCATGTGCTTTTCAAAAGCACCACGTCACCTCCCCTGCAGTACCCTACAAGGTTGTCAATATGAAGACAACAAAAGAAGTAAATAAGATGGATAACATTATAGCACTGACCTGGCCATATTTGGAAATCACCTATCCAAAGTGGACATTATTGAGAAACGATCCAAGGAGCTTGATAAGCATCAAGTGATCGAGCAGAGGATGAAGAACCTGGATAAGCTGGATGAGATAACAAAGCACTTGGAGCTTCTTGTGAGTAAGATCAGTGCAGTTCATAGTGTGAGTACATAAGCTGATACCTCTACTAGGGAGCAGACTTTGTCCGCCCAGCAGAGTAGCGGAGGACCATCCACAGTTCAACATGTCTACTACGTGCAGACACTTGATCAGGTTTAGCAGCATTCACATCAGATAGTTCCTTACCAATAGGAAGTAGCCTGCATTCCTGAGCAGCAATCTCCACCTCCATCTGTCATTCAGGAGGTGAACGACATCTGATTCGACCGTGAGTGAAACCAGTCCCATCCGTCAGGGCAAGACCAGTTGGGTTCACAACAGGGTTAGAAACCCGCCCACTAGTTTCAGGGAGGCAAGTAACAACAGTACCAGCACCAGCAGTTCCAGCCTCACTGTCAGTCTCCACCACAGTTCCAAAACTGGAGACAAGGCCAACCACAACAACAGTCTATGTATTTGCCTCATCCTAACTAACAGCAGACTGCCTATTATGGAAAATACCCTCCTCCTCCTCCTCATTATCAGAATTTGTATGGTTACCAACAACCTCCGTACTATCAGCCTCAGCAACAACCAGTGAATGAGCAACCTGATGCCCCTTCAGTAAATCCAGCACTGGACCAACTTTCATTGCTCATGAAGAACATGAATGAACTGACTCAATGGATCAACGACCTAACCACCACCAAGACACTGAATCCAACACAGGTCAAAGCCAACCCCAACAACTTCAGATGCAAGGAGCAGGTAGCCAATAGCCCACCCACCCCCGAGACAGATATGTCTCTTGAGTTTACATGTTTATCTGACGCCATTAATTTCATGAGCGATAGGAGATTGCAGCCGCCTACGCAACAGTTGGGGTTGGGAGATCAATTCACTGAGAGAGCATCATCTTCTGCATCATCTCCTTCACAAGCAGTCGGGAGGACCAGTGTAGCAGCACCAGAGTCTAGAGTTTCACCGCCTTCACTACCACCTTCACCAAGCAGATGTAGATCACCATCAGCAAGGGAGAATATACCAGTCGCAGATTCTTCCTCTTCACCACCAGCAGCAGCATCCCGTTCTATTTTAGATTATGTTTTTCCTTCACCTAGTTTGGACAACACTGTACAGACTGATTCCGGTTGCCCTTTTGTACATGAGGATTCTAGATTGATTAATGGAAATGAATGTTCGCATGTTTATTCTAATTCTGTGCCATTTCCTTCTGCTCTCAAAGTTAAGAAAATTCAAAAATTAGAAACAACCCTATCTGATCTTGGAGTGGTTGACATCTTATAGAACATCTTTTTAAAGATGCCACTCCTTAAGGCCATGGAATACATGCCTATAGTAAAAAATGGAATGAAAGAGGCATGTAGACAAAAATGTCAACCAAGGAAGAATAGACGAAAGGAAACAGAGAAACGCATTTTGACCATTGCCACAGTTCATGCCATCAGTAACATCCTGCCTAAAAAGAAAGACAAGGGAGCACCTCACATCCATTGCCATATCTTTGATCAAGAATTTGATCGTACTCTTATCGATAGCAATTCCTCCATTAATCTCACGCCTTCCTCTTTACTAACTGAATTTCGATTAGGGCCTCTTAAAACAACTAGAATGATCCTTCAGTTTGCTGATAGATCGATTAAGAGGCCGAGAGGCATTTTAGAAGACGTTATTGTAATAGTGCAGGGAATGGAATTCCTTGTTGATTTTGTTGTCATGGATATGGACATACCTGCACCGTTACTCCATATCCCAATCATATTAGGTTGACCGTTCCTCCGAACGGCCGAAGCAGCATTAGATTATGGTACCTGAGAGATCATCTTTCACTCTCGCAGTAACAAGGTGAAAATTGAGACGATCTCTAATCCTAGACCATCACCGCCATCAGCAGCAAATGATAAAGAGAAAGTTATATCAAAGCCAGATGACTGTGATTTTCTTGCTGAATTCAAGAGACAGATCTTTCAGTGATTTTATAGATACCCAAGAGTTCCTTTCCCAAAAGGACTCAATGGAAAGCACAGTCGACATGAGTTCCCTTGGAGGCCAAAGTGAGATAGTTGTTGATGAGTAGTTTGAGCTGATTTCTGAGGATCATTCTTAATTTCTAGAGGCACCTTCTGATATTCCGTTGACACACTTTTCTGAGATTGCTAATGATATGCCTCCTTCTGAGAGTTCTGAGGTCCAGATATCTGAGCCATTCGTTGAATATCCTGATTTATGCATAGATGAGAGACATCTTTCTGAGATTATTGCTCAGATACCTGAGCCGTTAATTGATGAGAAACGACAAGCTTAGTGCAAAATTTCTTTGGGGGTTTAAGTCATGAGAATCAGAAGCTGGTAGATGTAGCTTGTGGGGGTAGTCACTTTAACAAGGACGAGAATGTCCTATATCATATTTTCGAGGAGATGGAAGAGAGCTTCACAACTCTTTCTTCTTCATGTGCATTTCAAAAACATCATGTGCCTTCTTCTGCTACTACAACACCCCACAAGTCTATCAATATGAAGGTACTCCATGAAGTGGATAGGGTGGATAGTTCTGATCTGACCATAATTGGGAATCACTTATCCAAAGTAGATATAATTGAGAAATGATCCAAGGAGCTAGAGAAGATACAAGTGATCGAACAAAGGATGAAGAAGCTGGACAAGATGGATGAAATAATGAAGCATCTGGAGCTTCTTGTCAGTACGATCAATGCATGCTAGAGCGTGAGTGCAACAACCATCACTTCTGCTCGGGAGCAAACTTCTTCCACACCCACCCAAACGAGTACTAGAGGACCATCCACATTTCAGCACATTTATTAATGCAAACCCCTGATCAGGTCCCACAACATTCACAACAATTTGTCCTGTACTAGCATGAAGGTCCATACATTCTTGAGCAGTGGGCTCCACCCCCTTATATAATTCAGGAGGTGAACAGTATCTGGTTCGACCAATATCACAACCAATCCCATCCATCAGGGCAAGGCCAGTTGGGTTCCCAAGGGTCAGAGACTAGCCTGCCAATTTCAGGAAGGCGGACCGTAGCAGTACCAGCACCAGCAGTTCCAACCTCATTTTCAGTCTCCACCTCAGTTCTAAAACTGGAGACATGGCCAACATCAGATGCGGTCTGCTTATTTTCCACAACCTTATCATCAACAGCAGTCTGCATATTTTCCTCCTCCTCAATATCAACGGTATGGATACCACCAACCTCATCATTTCTAGTCTCATCAACATCCTGTCATTGAGCATCAAGAGGCACCTTCGGTGAATCCAGTACTCGATCAGTTGGCATTGCTGATGAAGAACACAAATAATCTTACTTAGAGGCTTGACGACCTGACCACCACAAAGACACTAATCCCAGCACATGTCGAGGCCAAACCCAACAATTTCAGACGCAAGGAGCATGTAGCCCATAAACCATCTACACTCGAGATAGGTATGGGCCTTGATTTCACATGTTTATTTGTCACCATTTATCTCAGGAGCGGTAGGAGATTGCAACCATCTTCACAACCGTTGGGATTCATGGATCAAGTCAGTGAGAGAGTTTTACATTTTACATCATATGATTCACCATCGTTATCGAGAACTAGTTTAGCAACACCCGAGCCTGGAGTTTCACCTTCTTCTTCCTTACCATCATCATCTTGACCTTCACCCAGTAGATTCATATCACCGTCAGCAAGGGAGAACACACCAGTCGTGGATTCTTCCTCTTCACCAACAGCAACAACCCGTCTTGTTTTAGATTTTGTTTTTCTTCTCCTAATTTGGACAACAATGTACATACTGATTATGGTTGTTCCATTGTACAAGAGATTCTACTTTGAATAATCAAAATGCACACTAGAATGTTTCTTCTTATTCTGTGACATTTCCTTCTGCTTTAAATAAAACTAAAAAATCCAAAAACTAAAAACAACCCTATCTGATCATGGAGTGGTTGAGATCTACATAACATCTTTCAGAGATGTCACTCCTTAAGGATATGGAGTTTATGCCTGCAGTGAAAAAAGGCATGAAAGAAGCATGTATACAAAAGTGTCAGGCCAAGCAGAACATATGAAAGAAAATAGAAAAACATATATTGAGCATGGCAACAGTTCATGCCATCAGCAACCTCCCGCCCAAAAAGGAAGATAAGAGAGCACATCACATCCATTTCCACAATTTGATCAAGAATTTGATCGTACTCTTCTCGATAACAGTTCCTCCATTAATCTTATTCCATCCTCTGTACTCACTAAGTTTGGGTTATGACCTCTTAAATCAACTAGGATGATCTTTCAATTCGCTGATAGATCGATTAAGAGACCAAGGGGCATTTTAGAGGATGTTATTGTAACGATGCAGGGAATGAAATTCCCTGTTGATTTTATTGTCATGGATATGGACACACCTACATCGTTACTCCATACCCCAATCATACTAGGTCGACCGTTCCTTCGAACGGCCGAAGCAATAGTTGATTACGGTACCGGAGAGATCATCTTTCACTCTAGTAGTGACAAGGTGAAAATTGAGACGATAACCAATCCTAGATCATCACTGCCACCAGCAGCAATAGATGAGAGACATATAGTACACCATATCCGAAGGCTATGATTTTCTGGCCAAATTTAGAGAGACGGATCTTTTTATTGATTTCATTTATACCCACAAGCTCCTTTCTCAGAAAGAATCTCTGGAAAGCACAGTCGACATGAGTTCCTTTGTTGATCCTTCTACGTTGTTAGTTGATGGGCAGTTTGAGCTGATTTTTTAGGATCAGTCTGAATTTTTGGAGGCACCCCCGGATATTCCTTTGGCACATAATATTAGGATTACTGATGATATACCTCCTTAGAGAGTTTTGAGGTACATATATCTGACCACAGCTGAGTTCACTGATATATGCACTAATGAGAGACACTTTTCAGAGATCATTGCTGAGATATCTGGACCCTTTGTTTTTGAGATTAACAAGGATTCTGAATAGCCTGATGAACCATTCCTTTCTAAGCAGAGATCACTCATAGCAGATCTTTTTGATATTCTATTTGGTGAGCTGACAGTAGCTACGGTGGATAGTACATAGAGTACAGATAACATACCTTCTACCAGTGCAGTTACAGAGGTCATTACAAAGCCAATTAAGACCCCACCTGAGCTTAGGGATTTACCATCATCGTTGAAATATGCTTTCCTTGCGGGTCCCCCCTAAATGTTTTCGGTCATCCTCAGCTCGTAGTTGACCGATGAATAAGAATCTTACGTGTTAGAGGTTCTTGAGAAAAACCACAAGGCCATTGGATGGAATATTTTGGATCTCCGTGGGATTAGTCCATCTTTGTGCTCGTATCATATCTACTTAAGGATGACTGTAATCCCTCCCATGAGTGTCAATGCCGTCTCAATCGAATCTGAGGGAGGTTGTCATGAAAGAGATCAGGAAATGGTGTGATGTTGGCTTTATTTATCCCATTTCAGATTCCAAGTAGGTCAGTCCATTGCATGTGGTTGTTGTTCACACTTTTCAATGGGTTCTATTTATACTAATTATGAACAATGTCGTTGCAACCCAATCAAGCATCAATAAACAAACAATTTTTTTCTTCTCAAGCTACAAAAATAATTACAAGAATAATGAAGCGAGAGAATTTTTTGCTACTTATTTACTTGTATAGCAACAGGATCGAACTCAGGGAGGCTACAATTCCTGAGGGTTATTCAAATAATCGAAAGAAATTCAATTAAGAGAAAAAAATCTTAAAGGCGAACTATCCGTGGTTTTTGTGGAATTTTTCTCTTTTTATTTTTTATTTTTTTTAATTTTCCGATTTTCAATTTTTTTAATGATTTTAATTTTGCAATTTTTTTAATTTTCAAAAATAAGAAACAATAAGCACAAGGGAAGAAATACACACACCACATTCTTTTTATATTTTTCAATTATACCAAAAATGAACAGAAAAATCCAGAGAAAATATTTTTGGGTTTTAAAAGCTTTGAAATGTTTTTGAATTTTTTGTAGAATTTTCAGATGTTTTTGTATTTTTCCAAAAATCAAATGGTGGCAAAAATGATAAACATCACACAGCTTGGAGTAATTTGCAACATAAAAATATTTTAAGTATTCAAAACTCCTGGAAACTATTTTTATTAAAATATAAACATAAATCTATAAGCAGAAAATGAAATCACTATTTTTGGATTTTTGTAGATTTTTTTATGATTTTTATAAGATTTTGAGTATTTTGTATTTATTGGATTTTATAATTAATTAATGCATAAAAACTGGATAGAAATTAAAAGACAATAAAATTAAACTAATATAATCTTTTGGAATGTTTAAAGAAATATTCAAATTTTTATGAATTTTTTAATTTCAAGATGAGCAAATGGTATTATTTTTATTTTTTAATAATATTAAATGACAAGAAAATATAATGAGAAATTATTGCATATAGACCAACTAAACAAGAGAAAATACTATTAATTGCAGGATTTATGAGAAAATACTATTATTTTCAGAATTTATTGAGCACAAATGTTGTTTATTCCAATAAAAAATAAGCAAGAATATAAAGTCTGGAAAAGAAGGATTGTAATGCAATTTGTTCAATGTTTTTGCATCAGACTATAATAAGAAAATAAATAGTGGGAAGTTTTTGCAAAATACCCAATGAATGTGTACGTTGCACATGACTTGCTAAAGTGGGGGCCTTTCTGTATTATGAAAACCTCTGGGGAGCTGCAGTGAAATTTCTCCAATTTTTTTATTTCTTTAAAACGCTAGGGTTTTGTGCTCCCTTTTTTTCTTCGTTTGTTGTTCTTTACAAAGAGGAGGGCCAAGGGCCCCCGCCACCCCTCTTGTTCCTCCAAAGGGGTGTCGGCGAATGGCTTTCTTCAGGCGGCGATGAAGATGGTGTTGGCAGCTCATGACGGTTCTTATGGTGGACGGATCTGGAATGGCATCGGGCAGATCTGGAGAAGCGCAAGGTTTGGGTTCGACCTCATGGCGGTGATGCAGTGTATGTTCGGAGGTCGCGATGGCTTGGGCGATTCTGGGAGGAGGGCATTGCTCGCGGGGCTGATGGAGATGGCGAGTGTTGCGATCGCAAATGTCCAGGCGAAGGTCGGTAAGGAGATGCGGGTGGCGCTATGGTAGCTATGGCAGAGGGGCTCCGCTCAGATGGTGGAGTGGCGGCGGTGCGGCATGGGTAGCACATGCCCAGGTCGACAACAATGACGGTGGTCTGAGTACGGTTGTCACGCGGTTGCAAAGGACTGGCGTTGTCGGCACCGAGGTCTAGGCGGCCAAGCGACGGCGGTGTGGCCTGGGCTCGATTGGGCGGTTGCGGATACTGCCTATGTTTTTTATTTTTTTATTTTTTTATTCTAAATTGTAAAGACAGAAACGAAATCAAAACTTTTTTATATTTTTTTAAACAAAAACTGTGAATAATTATATATATATTTATTTAATTAATTAATTTTTTACCCATGCAGAACAAATGTTAGAAAGAAAGGCTAGATATATATTTTTTATTTTTTTATTTTTTTTTATTTTTTTATTTATAAACAAATGAGGATGCGAGCACGATGGCTCGGTCCCAAAATTAAATATTGAAGACATGAACGAGTGTGGTTCCACGGAAAAGGGTGGATGGAACTGGATCTCTGACCACCATGCGTGGTCAGAGGTGAGAGATCGTACGAGGTAGAAAAGAACGTGAATAGATCGAGAGGTGAAATGAAAAATCAAGTCGATGGCGGATCAAATCATGATGGATTCTAAGATCTAGATAAAAAAAATGATGACGAAATAAAGATGCGATAAATTATACTAAGGTTAATCTAGATGAAAAATAAGAGAAGAAAAATGTAGATATCATCTTAGGAGCGGAAACATTGATCACATCGACAAAGACCGACTCGTTGTCACCGAAAGGCTCGGAGGCTAGGCACCCTTCTGCGACAAGAAAACTCTCGAAGATCGGGCTCCTCTCACCAAAGATTGATCTAGTTGAAATGAGGGAGAGAGAGCCATATTAATAGATAGAGAATGAAGTTTGATTTTTTTTTAAATTTTGAATGAAGATAAGAGATAAGAGAGAAAATTGGAAATGAGATAAAGATAAAGAGAGATATTAGTGTTAAAAATATTTACAAAATTTTTTTTATATTTTTGCCACATAAATAAATTGAATAAAAAATGTTAATTTTTAATTTTTTTGTGGTGGTTTTTTAAGAATAACAACTATATACATATATTATATACATATGGTACATTATATACATAGTTCAATAAGAAAATTAGTTAGTTTTTTGTTTTAAAATTTTTATTATATATATATTTTTTAATAATTAGTAAAAATAATTACAAATATTTACAAAATACAATATGTATAAATAAATGATAAAATTGCACAAACCACCCCAGAAAACAAACTTGTCACTCGTAATACTAAAAATTATGAAATCACCGCCATTTTAAAGATAATTTAATTTAGAATACAATGGAAGTGAGTTTTGTTCAATTTGAATTTATATGGAGCTGGAATTGGGCTTTTAATTATTGCTTAGTAGCTTTTTCTAAGTGTGGTTGCTTTTATTCTGAACATGATTTGATTGTGCAATTATTTTTATTATTTAGGACATATTTTTATTTACAACTTTTGTTTTAAAAGTTATTTGATTTGAGGTCAATTTATGTACAAATAATATAGTATACAAATTTACACAACACGTAATTTTTTTGGATTTTCTGATTAAGGACCCTCTGTTCCCCTACTTTATTCATGGTCGATCAGGTCAAGTCTTGATCTTCTCTTGGGGTTCGAGTCAACTAGTATATATTACATATATACAATCTTCTTTTTTCTTTTCTTTATTTTTCCTTTCTTTCTTTCTTTATTTATTTTAGGTTAAGGTGGTAAGAAGTGTACAATATTTACACACATATGCAAGTTAGTAAGAATATGGAGTTAGTATTATATACATGTGTTTTATAAGAGATTTTAAGCTAAAATAAATGAATAAAGATGATGAAATACAAACTCATCATCCCCCTATGTTTTACCTTTGCTAGTCTCTTAGCAAACACTTATTTGAAAGAATAAGTGAATAAAAAGAAAAAGAAAAAGAAAGGAAAAAAAATAGGATAATATTGAGTATTAAACTTATCTTCATAAATTTATAGTATGGAGCTCTGTCAGACCTTTGGATTATTAGTGTGGCGGAACCTTATTGGGAAATGGATTTAAAACCTAACAACATCTAAGTTCCGTAAGACTCCTATTCAGGTCTCCTCAACAGTCAGGTCAGAATAAGTCTACATACACAAATTCTTATGAGTATGAATCTTTACTTGTACAGTGTAAGTGAAATATAACTCTCCATCTCAAAAATAGCAAAGAAACAACCTCCCTCAATAAGGTAACTCTAGTTCCCCGGTTTAGCAACTCTTTCCTCGAGGAATGAGGATATTCCCTTCTAAGTTCAAGTACAACTAGCTCAAGAAGAGGAGATGGAGAAAAGAATGGATTGTAACCAGTGTAGCTACCTATTCTTGGATGCATGACTAGTGTAGCCAAGTCATCCAGCTGCAAGCTTATAAATATTTGACTTTGAAGCTCTTATTAATTTCTTTTTGTATCCTTGTATATACACTCCGGCAGGCATTTTACTTTTCAATCCGGCATGCCCACTTTTGGAGATTCTGCATTTTTTCCTTTTTTTTGAAAATATATACCAGGTCTTAAAGTGGAGAGGAGCCTCCGCTGTTCTCTGTGATAAGAAAATTCCTTTAAAAATTAAAGGAAAGTTTTACAAAGTAGCCGGGGGACCTGCTATGCTTTATGGTTCTGAATGTTGGCCTGTGAACCATAGACATGTGTAGAGAATGGCTGTAGCAGAAATGAAAATGTTAAGATGGATGTGTGGACATACACGTAAAGATCGGATTCAGAATGATGCAATCAGAAAGAAAGTTGGTGTAGCTCCGATCGAGGATAAGATGCGAGAAATCCGCTTAAGATGGTTTGGTCATTTGCAAAGAAGGTCAACTGATGCACCGGTTAGGAGATGCGAGTGTTGGGATGTTGAGCCGACTAAGAGAGGGCGAGGACGGCCCAAGAAGTGTTGGAAAGAGACTATACGAAGGGATCTTAGTTTTTTGGATATAAATCTGAGATTGACCCAAGATAGATCTGAATGGAGGCAAAGAATCCATGTAGTCGGCCCTACTTAATTGTGGGTAAATGCTTTGTTGTTGTTTATATACCAGGTGCAACATGTACATAAGGAGTTTTTCCTCTTGAGCTAGTAGACTATCCCTCTTTTGAAGCATTATTGCAACCCCACAGCATCGTGTTTTTAGACCTCAACATCGCTAGACCAGGTTGAGACGCACTTCCCTCCGTAGAGGAAGATGAGAGGTTCCGCCTAGATGTACTACCCTCGTATGCTACTCCAAGCCAAAAGATTCAGCCTCCTCACTACCTCCTCCATGAAGAGCTACGTGTAAAGTGCTTGTCCAAAGTAAGCCACAGACTGAAAGAATCATGCGTGTGTTGTTAAATGTTCTACTTAGACAAATCAAGATGACATGTGAACATAGACTTATAGACTCAAAGAATTAAGTCACTATGACATGAGGTTCCTCTGAAATTAAGTGGATTAAGGCCCAACTAAGCTCCATTCGTCAATTTTATTCCAGACTTAGTTTAAACGTCAATACTATCCTGAAAAATGCACATACAAATGCAATAAATATGCATAATGCAAAAAGAAAGCAAATTTTTTTGAAACAATTTTCTGATTTTGAACTTAATATGGATTTTTGGAAAAGAAAGGAAAATTGATGCACATGCAAAAAGAGTTTTTTTATGCAACTTTTTATAGATTTTTGGTTTTTTAATGTTTTTAAAGGAAAAATGGTTAGTAAAATATATATACAAGTATATACAAGAATTTTTTTTAAGGTTTTTTGTTTGTTTTTTATTGTTTTTATTTTTTATTGTTGTTTTTTGTTTTGCATTGTTTTGTTTGTTTTTTGTTTGTTTTGTTTTTTTAAAGAAATCAAACACACACACGTGGATTTTATTTATAAACATAACCCAAAAATAATCATAAAAGTACAAGTTATGTCTAAAGTATATATACAATATATACGACACCCCCTATACTTAGCTCGAACTATGTCCTTATAGTGATCAGAGAGCGGCAAAGGAAGACATAACTCATGCTAAGTATAGAAAAGTGAAAAGACTCCTATGCTACAACAACTCAAAGAGAAAAAGAATGGAAGTCGGTGATCCCCCTATACTTGGGATCGAGTAATCTTAAGTATAAAAGACTGCACAAAAGGGGAAAACTGATGCAAAGAATGTACATACTCAAAAATAAAAATACAATATGAACAGCATCGCCCCCCCTGTAATTAGGGTATAGTATCCCTAAGTATAGGCAACAACAAGAGTGATGAACAGGACGAATATGAACAACATAACTCATTCACCCCCTATACTTAGGATAAAGCACATCCTAAGTATAGCATATATACACACACAAGGAAAAGGGGTGAATGATAAAAAAGAAGAAGAAAGAGTGAAACAAAAGGATATACAAAAGGAGTGGATGCTCATGTATCAGATGCAGAATACAGAATCAAAAGATCCTCGTCTGATAACACAGATACATAATCAACGACGGACATGAGTGTATCATGATCTAGATATGGCTTCAGCAACTGTCCGTTTACAACAAATGGTTGTGGATCAGATGACAACCCAGATATGACAATACTCCCATTGTCACGCACAGCTCTTACGATGAACGGTCCCGACCACTTTCTTTTCAATTTTCCTGGAAACAGCTTCAACTTAGCATCAAATAACCAAACTTTTTGATCATGGGAGAAATTCTTTCTTCAAATATGTTTATCATGCCAACGCTTGACTTTCTCCTTATACATGAGTGAGTTGTCATATGCAAAGTCTCGAAATTCCAGTAATTTATTCAAATCCAACTTCATGTTTTCATGCCTTCTCATAATCTAGATTGCATACACAGAGTGCCCATAAAGATTTGTGAATTAATTCTACTGGCAGGTGGCAAGGCTTTCCATACACCAATCTGTAGGGAGACTGACGGGCATCTTACTATCCTTACTAATTTAATCAAATTAATGGTCAAATTAATCGTTGTGTCGTTCGTTGCAGTCGGATAATAAGAGCTAATCAAAAATCACTTTCAATTTAAGTTCAATTTAATTTCGAGCAATAATTTTTTTTACTTGGTCAAGCCCAAGGTCGAACTCAGGGAGGCAACTGTGTCCTTAGGTAGATTTTAAGCAAGTTACAAGGTCTGATTTTCAGGGGATGTTTTTTAGTCTTTTTCAATGTATTTTATGCAAGAAGGAAAAGACACATGCAAAATCGGGCCAGTTTACAAGTTAATTCATAAATATGGTCAAATTGATTCCAAAAACTATGAAACTTGGCCAGATGGTGAAATGCAATGAAATTAAGCTACTCTATTTTTTTGGTTTTTTCTGACACTAAATGAATTTACTATGAATTAAAAATGAATGCAAGTTGATTTTGACTAAATTAATTTTAATAAATACCAAATCACAACATTTTCAGATATAAAATTTATCCTAGGTAGATCTAAGTGTGAGGAATCCAAGAAAATTAATAAATCTAAATCTCTATGTGAAATGGACCTATTAAAAATTAATTAAGGAAATCACTAAATGATTTATTCAGGCCTCGGGGCGCACATAAATGAGTTGATTTTTGGGCACATTGTAAACTTAATTATCCTAGGTCTAATGTGAATTTTTCATAAAGAAATTACTACAAATTAAAAGGCATAAATGGGCAAAATATAACAAAATTCTACCAAATAATTAATAATAATAACCATTATTATCACAAAAATGTGCCAAGTGTCACATATGAAAGAGGACAAATTAAGCTACATAATGCAATTTTCAAACTTGAAAAATGATTTAAAATGAATGTCTAAATATGCGTGCAAAGACAGGGGCCTAACTGTAATTACAGGAAATAAAATTGATAAACGTTAAGCATGCTGACAGGGACTAATGTGCAATTACCTCTAATGAGGGGGATATGTATGCAAAATACCCACAGAACATGTGCGCCTCACGTGGGCGCTCCTAGCAGGGACTAGAATGTAAAAATGAAAACCTCTAGGGGCCTCGCTGCAAAATACCCAGGTCGCACGTGGAAACAACGTGGGGGTCCTAAGCTTGGTGGACTTCAGAGGCTCGGATTGAGGTTTGGGTGACTTTGGAGGCTCAGACTCAAGTCGGATGGAGGCTCGACTAGCTTCGGGCGCTCCAAGCCTGATGGTCGAGGAAGAGGCTCGGAGTAGGCGACGTGGCTTGATGTGGACCGTGGATCAAGTGAAGATCCAACGGTCGCTGGTGGCTGGTGCGTGGCGTGTCTCGACCCGTTGGATCAAGATCGATCCGACGGTCCTGGAAGCTTGATGAAGATGGCCACATGGACAATCGAGCGCTGCTAGATCAGGATGAATCCAACGGCCCTTTGATGCTCTAGCGATTGGCGACGTGGCGTGATTAGGTACGTAGGATCCTCCTGATCCTACGGCTGTGGAGTGAAGGCTACGTGGCATCCTCCTGACCGTCCGATCAAGACGATCAGATGGTTGCTGCTCTTCGTCTTCAACCGGCCTGCCACCTCCTGCGGCAGAGATGGCTGGACTCCGGTGAAGAAGCTCTAGCTCCGCCTCCTTCGTCTGGGGTCGGTGAAGCTCTCCGGCGGCTCCCACGTGGATGGGAAGGATCGTGGAGGCGTAACGGAGCCATCGGAGGTCCTGAAGCTGAGATGGTCTGGAGAGCGACGTCGAAGAGGCTCGAATGGAGCTCCGATGAGGATCCGGTCAGTCAAAATTGAAGTACCTGCAGGGGGTTAATGGATAGCCAAGGCATGCAGATGTGCTCGTGGGGTGACCGTGCGTGCGACGAGAGGCCTGAGAAGCGGTGAGGTGGTCCGATGATCGAGCTCTGCCAAGGTGGTGGAGCTTGCGTCGTTGGGAGATGAAGTGTGTCGTCGGAGAAGAAGAAGGAGTGCGCGAAGATGCCAGCTCCGAGGCGAAGCTCGGAGGATGACAAGCGGAGCGTGAAGTTGTGTGTGGACGGTGAATAAAATAGGAGAAGAATCAAGAAAAAGAAGAAGAAGATCGGGAAGGAGATGGAGGTATCTACCTGAGGCTTGGAAGCTCGAGGGATGCTTCCAGTCATCGCTCGAGGGACGGTAGAGGGTCCGAGCTCAAGCAGCTCGTCAGAGGAGCTGCAGCACGGCGTGGCGACGTCGTGGATCTCGCCGGAGGTGAAGGCCCATCTTCGCTCGGATTTATACTCAATTTCTGTCACCAATAGGTAGCTCTGAGCTCGAGGATACCCCTCGCAATGGTGGATAGTGGTGAAGGTTGAAGATGGTGGAGTATTTAAAGGTTTTAGGTGACATTGTAGGTGGAGAAGAGGTGGGGTTGATGGGGATCGTGGAGCGAGGTCGAGGGTGTTCATGGTGATCGATGGGGTTGGCGAGGATGAGGGAAAAGTGGTGTACATCGTGGTGGTGAAGGGAGGCAAAGATGGTGGCCGGAGTGGCTCCCAAAATAGAAAGGGGGCGGCCCTCGCGCACGGTGGTGACGTGGGGTGCGGGGCTTGCGGAAGGTGGAAGACGACGCCTAGACCGTTGGATCGCAAGATCCAACGGCCCTGATGGAGGTGCGGGTGGACGCTTTGGATTAGATCTGGGGCGGATCCACCGAACGGCTTCGGGCATGCCACGTGGAGGGCATGGGTGAAGGCATAGAAGAAGGGCTGAGATGATGGCTTGGACTCGATCGAACGGTTAAGATCTAACGTGATGTGAACGGTGGCGATGAAGGGAGAAGAGATGAGCATCGAATGGATGAGAAGATGGGACGTGTGGTGGCCTGAGAGAGAGGCGCCGTCGAATGATCCAGATAGGATATGGGTTTAATCGAAGGGCGGTGATGCGTTGCAATGATGAGCGGCCCAGATCAAGAGAGAGGAAGGACGATCGGACGATGGAAATGGAAGGGCGCATGGCGCGCAAAGGAGCGGGCCACGTGGCGCAATCAGAGGGTGCCACGTGGCCAGCTTTGAGTGGCTGAGAAAGAAAATAAAATTAAAGAGATAAGGAGGCCGAATTTGGAAAAACTCAAAACATGAAAGTTGTAGATCTTGATGAGATCTACAAGTTTCATGTTGACCAAAATGGAGATGAGGTCAAATATGCTACAAAAATACAAGAGTACAATTATACATACATATAATGTACACAGGGGCCCAAAAACCCAAGTTTTGCATACGAGCTCCGAATTGAATGAAATTGGTCTCATTTTAAAGGTCTCTGGATGTATATTAATCTGAAGGTGCGTATACCTAATTCGGAGGTTAAATGAGAGGGATATTGGCATTCTATGGTCTAAGTTCTCCAACTGGGTTTGGGGCTTTATTGGGCAATTTACAGGATAGAGATTTTGGCCTTCTTCCTTAAATTATTAGCTAGTAATCTACACAGTATAAGGAAGGTGTTATTTGATTTTAGAGGGGATATAAAATACAATTAGTTAGGTGAATTATTGGAGGATATTTTACAAGTAATTTTTACAAATGAATTGGCTTCTTATTTTAATGCAATTATGAATGCTAAAATGCATGTATTGCGGATTTATGCATGAATGCTATTTATGCAAGATAAAGGGAAATATGCTGCTAAATAGTCGGGAACAAGGCTCTATTTTCAACTTTAAGAGTGATGAATCACAGATTCATCAGAGACACACCCAAAGGAGACTTGTACGTTGTCCGATAAGCCCAAAAACTGAATCAAGCATCTGGGACCAGTTCTTCATATCTGGACGTACAAGCTTTTGCAATATCGTCTTGATCTCCCTATTTGAAATTTCTGCCAGGCCATTAGTCTGAGGGTGGTAAGGAAACACAACTCTATGCTCAATGGCGTACTCCTTCACAAGATTCTTTACTTCTCTATTACTGAAATGGCTTCCCCCATCTGAAATTAGTATTTTGGGAATCCCGAACCGCACAATAATGTGGTCTTTAAGAAAGGAACACACTGTACGACTATCTGTGGCTCGAGTGGGGATAGCCTCTACCCATTGACTAACATAATCCACGGTGAGCAGGATGTACTGAAATCCCTGACTGACAGGAAATGGTTCCATGAAGTCTATGCTTCAAGAATCAGAAACATCAAAAATCTGTATATATGTTAAGGGCATGGTATATTTGGAACCAACGGTTCCTCCCATTTTCTGACAATCAGTACAACCTCGAATATACTCTGTAGAATCCTTAAACATTGTGGGCCACCATAGGCCACTCTGTAAAACCTTTGCTACTGTGCATTTCCTCGAATGATGCCCACCAGATTCTAGTTTGTGGTAGTGCTCAAGTACACTGGTGTGTTCCTCTTGAGGAATGCACCTTCTCCAGATACAATCTGCACCCTTAAGAAATAGGTACGGATCCTCCCACTGGTAATAATGAGTCTCTGACAGAAATCTGTCTGTCTTGTACTTTGGCCAATCTTGTGGAACTTTCTTGGAGACAAGATAGTTTACAATATCAGCATACCATGGGAGTGAGTCCACAGACAAGATAGCCTCATCTGGAAAGGTTTCGGAAATAGGGATCATGTTCTTCTCATAGGTATCTACATCTATGATACGAGAAAGGTGATCTGCCACAATATTTTTTACTCCAGGTTTATCTTGAATCTCTAAATCAAATTCCTGGAGAAGAAGGATCCATCTGATAATGCTTGGTTTGGCATCCTTCTTTGCCTGCAAGTATCGTATGGCAGTATGATCCGTGTATACAATAACATGTGAACCGATTAGGTAAGATCTGAACTTTTTTAGCCCAAACACAACTGCTAACATATCCTTCTATGTAATTGTATAATTCCGTTGTGCTTCATCCAGAGTCTTGCTAGCATAGTATATAGCAGATGGCATCCCATCCCTTCTCTGTTCTAAAACAGCTCCCACTGCGAAATCTGATGCGTCTGTCATAATCTCAAAAGGAAGAGACCAATCTGGTGGCTAAAAGCACTAGTAACCATTTCTTTCATCTGATTGAATGCAAGGAGGACTTTCTCATCGACAACAAAATCACTCTCCTTACACAGAAGCTCAGTCAAAGGTCTGGCGATCTTGCTGAAGTCCTTTATGAATCGCCTATAGAATCCTACGTGTCCCGGAAATGACCTCAACTGCTTCAAATTCTGCGATGGCTCTAACTTTGAAATCACAATAATCTTAGTCGAGTCAACCTCCATACCATGTTTGGAGATGACATGGCCCAATACAATTCCATTAGTCACCATAAAGTGACTCTACTCCCACGAGAGCACTAGGTTTACCTCACAGCAACGTTGAAGAACTCGGTCTAAATAAGCAAGACATGTGTCAAAACTATCCCCGTAGACCGAGAAATCGTCCATGAAGAATTCAAGAAAATTACCCACCGTCTCAGCAAAAACGGCCAACATACACCATTGAAATGTAGCGGGGGCGTTACACAATCCAAAGGGCATCTGTCTAAAGGCATAAGTGCCAAACGAACAAGTGAAAGTAATTTTCTCCTGATCCTCATGAGCGATAGCAACTTGGTTGTATCCCGAGTACCCATCCAAGAAGCAAAAGAACTCTTTCCCTGCCAACCCCTCAATAATCTGATCAATAAAGGGCAGTGGAAAGTGATCTTTCTTGGTAGTTGAGTTCAGGCGTTGGTTGAAATATCACGATGGGGGCACTTCTCCGTTAAATTTAAATCTTTAAATCTTTCCCACGCCTCATGAATAAGCTCATGGGACATCTGGGAGAAGTTAGCTATCAACGATCGCATTTTAAAAAATCAGACCTCAACTCTTCTCATGTAGTGATAACTTTTCCTAGATGATTTACCAAATAAAAGGCCTTGTCCATCAAGCTGAATGGAAAAGTCGTCATCTTCACTACCTCTAACAGGATATTAGGGTAATGGATTGTGCTGTAGATGCGATCAAATTGATGGAGGTGTACGTATGGTTCTTCATTAATATGTACATGGAATATGGGGAGCAATGGTAAAATTGTTGGCTTAAGCTCGAAATGCCCATGAATCATAGAAATTTGAATTCATGTATTTTTTGTCCTGCTCATGGATTATAGGATTCCGTTAATGAGAGCTTAGCCACTGGCTCTACAGATTCTTCTCCCCCATTCCCACCTCATCCATTGTTTCTATCCTCCTCTCTTCTATCTTGTCTATCCTGCCTCAGTTTCAGAATCATATACCTAATTGTTGTTTGAAAGTCAGCCTGTTTTGTTAACTGAGCTTGAATGGACTGAATGGAGGCTAACATAGTAATGTTGATCTCGGACTGCTCAGCCATGAAACCTTTTCCCTTAGGTGGCATCAAGTGCATTATTTTGGTTTCTGCAAGTGTAAACTGCACTGGATTAGTCTTTAGGAGGGATGGAGTCCCAAATGATAGTTCAAGATTAGAGTCAATCTTGAACAGTGGATTGATGGATGTGGTAATGGGTGAAGTGGAGAAAGATGTGTACTCAATAACTGAGTCTTTCTGAGTAGAAGAGGATCGGTTTGGAGTGTGAAATGCGTCCGCAAAGTCCGAACGAAAAATGCTCCAATGCGACATCTTCGATATGTAGAGACGAGATGTAAGAACACGAAAGTCAAAAAAGAAAAGAATGAGTGAAAGGCGTAACGGGCACTGAAGGATCCCTAACACTAGCAATCAAACACAAAAACAAATCCCCTTTTCACCAACTCCACACAAGTAAAGACCGTAAAAGTTCGGTCTATTATCTTTTCAATTTTATTTGGTGATACATACAATCTTGGAAAGAGTTAACGAGCTGTTAGGTCATGTATTTCCCTAAATACTGGCCCGACTCTTACGAATAGTTGCACCTACTTTCAGCTTGTATAGAAGTAAGTGCGTACCATAAAAATGGATACCCGATACTTGAGGACGGAGCCTTACGTAGTGCCCGCTAAACCACCCACTATGTTAAGGAAACACATATCATTTTCCAGCTACTCGCATTCCCTCAGTGAGAAGTAGCTAATCGTTTTTGTAGAACCAGTAGTCTATATGAAAATCTAGTCTTGGCTCTATCCTGGTGTTCATCCCCTCTCACTTTTACAAGTAAATTCAAACAATGATAGGGTTACTCTCCCCCAAACAATTGATTTTGTCCTTACATTTATTTTTAGGGTTGAGTTTTCTTTAGTAGTCCCGGTTTTATCAAATTATCACTCTTTTTGAATATTTTGCAATGAATCGCCTATCGAGTGTTCAATTTCCTTTTTAATTTATGTGAGTGAAAACATGAAAGGACGTCAGAAATGCCAATGTGCGATAAAATACAATGATGCATGTAGGAGTTGAGAGATGTGTACCTTGCACTACAAGAAAATGCATTTTTTGTGACTATATTGTTGCTACTACACTCGGTGGGAATGTAGTCGCGACTCTTATAGCGGAAATTTTATGAATACATTACCACACATTGTGGTTGCGACTATTGGCAATGGGGATTGCAACCACATTGTGGTTGTAATGTGGTGGTAAATTTTGAGAAAATTTTACGCGGGCCCTACCAATCTAAAACCTAATTTTTCTTCCCCCATACCCTCTCAAACCTCTCATGTTTGTGTCTCTGCCTCTCCATTGCCTCCCCCTCTTCTTTTCCAAGTCGTTGCCGCCTCCTTCCCATCTCCACCACCTCCTCCTCATCTCAAAGTCACTGCCATCGAGCACCTCCCCCTCTCCACCACCTCCTCCTCATCTCCAAGCCATCATCGCTGCCACCTCTCCACCACCTCCTCCTTACTTCAAAGCCGCCACCGTCGCTGCCTCCCCCTCTCCTCCACTTCCTCCTCGTCTCCAAGACACCATCGCCTCCCCCTCTCCACCACCTCCTCCTCGTCTCCAAGCCATCGCTGCCTCCCCCTCTCCACCACCTCCTCCTCATCTCCAAGCCATCCTCCTCCTCATATCCAAGCTGTCACCTCCCCATTGTTGCTTGCCTCCTCCTTGGCCTCCGTCGATCATCCTCCTCACTATGCCACTGCTAGGATTGGAGCCGCTTCCCTATCGCCTTCTCTTTTATCTGAACACGGGCTACAACAAACAAGGTATAAGAAAGTAAGGCCACAATCTCTTCTGTCTTTATCATTGAATATCTACTTTTGTTGCATTTTCTGTTACCAATTTCTTGTGAAGGTTATTTTGGCATTCTTATTTCACTGTATCACGTTCGCATCCAACACTTTATAAACTCAATGTGCAGTAGGTTTGTTGTTTAGTTTGTCGAGCACTTTGCTAATATGCTATTGTTGAACTTTTCCTCTTGAGAGGATCTTAAGACTGGATGCTATCAAGCACAATAGCCTCCTCCATGGAAGTTGAGGTTATGGCAATTCATCCTTACAGAAATTAGATTGATGGGCCATAATCGTTATAGAAAATCACAGCATTTCATTATCATTAACTTTGAAATGTATACCTCAATGCAATTATAACAATTGTCCAAGATAGATGTACATTCATCCAAACAAAAGAGCTTACATGAATTATGTTCCTGAATATCACCAATTATAACTTCAAAGGTAAATAATCCACAACCCACTACTACATTATTGTCTCCAATTCAAACCCAATTGGTATCTGGCTAATTTGTCATCATAATATGAAAAATGAGTGGTGAGTGAAATCCCAAAATTCCCTCTTAGTATCTATAGTTCTCTAAATTTGATGGCATTAAGGATTCTCATTTTTAACTCACAATAACACCCCCATGAAAATTATCCATCTGCATAAATCTAAAATGAAGCAAATGGATGAACACCTCTTCACTCTTCAGTCCATACTTGGTTTAATTCTTTAGAAAATGTGTTCAAAGTCCTACACAAGTGATTATATGATGTTAATTTTTTTTATTGATCGGCAACCTAATCAATCAGTTTAATCCCTTCATTCAATATGAGATTAGATCCATTCATTCAACCTGAGATTGGAAGTTTTATTTAAATTCCTATATAAAGATCAGGCCATCAAGTCTAAACAGTTTGATGCATCATAGGTATATGTTTGCCATGTTTGTCATATACATATTAATTACATAGTCGAAGAATAATTACGGGGATCATATATTAGAAACTTTTTACGTAATAATCAAAAAGAGAAATGTGCTTAACTTCTAGTGAATTCTAGTTGACATCTTACATGGAAAACCAAAGTAGGTATGAATGGTTTGTTCAAAATTAATTTCGATTAATTCTTTTAAAAAGAGAGATGTCTAGTTACTATATATAAGGTAGTCACATCATAGACTTATAAAGATTGATGAAACTATGTCCAGAAAATGAGTAATGATTAGAAATCTATCTAGTGATATCGGTGTGCTGGAAATAACTGCGTAGCATGGAAATGTTATTCTTATTTGGATTTTTTATTTCTAAAGATCTTGTTGCAAGTAGAGCAATGAGTTCGATAAGGGATTGGATGTATAATCGCGTAGTGAAGGGATCGATTTTCATACCATTTCTAATTGGTATAAGGCTTTCTCAATTTTGCCTATGCCTAAGGAGACAGAATAGTTGACATTGATGGGAAGATTATCTACCCGTGCATGAAATGTGGATTGACGAAGAAACAATTTAGAGACGTTGTGGCAGAACACTTGTGCAAGAATGGTTTTGTCACTGACTACACATATTGGTATGTACATGGAGAGGTCCGAGCAACTTATCGAGAGAGGTCGCAGATATCGCACAATCCTTTTGTTGAGATGGTTATGGACGCAGCAGGTCTAGACTTTAACCCTTCTTTAGGGGTTGTGATGATGAATTCAATGGAGAATCCAAAGATTTTATTGATTTGTTACAAAAGGCTGGGAAGGCATTATGGCCTAGTTGTAAATCATTTTCTCTCCTATTTGTTGTTATGGAGTTACTGACAGTTAAAGATAAGTACAATATGATTGATGCTAGTTTCAATGCCATGAGTAATATAAAGAGAATGCTTCCAGAAGATAATGTTCTACTTGGTACCTATTATAAAGTAAAAATCATGATGAGTACACATGGCTTATTAGAAAAGTAATGCATGCCCCAAATATCACATCATCTATTATGGGGAAAAATATACAAATGAGAATAAATGTTCAAATCTGGTGAACCTAGGTATAAACCAAATATGAAAACAAATGTTGCACAGAAGGTGCTCCGTTACTTTCCTATAGCACCAAGTTTAAGATGACTCTATTATTGCAAAGAAACGGCTAAAGACATGACTTGGCATGCATATCATATTCATGGCAACTTTATGGAATATCTTTCTGACTCATCTTGTTGGAGGGCTTTAATGGATTCATCTTCCATTTTTGTTATGGATAAGAGGAATGTGGTGATTGGATTGTTGCTAACCACTAAATTTCGTGGGTCGTACGATTTTACAAGGCGAAACTGCAGTCGATGTATTGACCACTCAAAAGACCATGATCAATCAACAAATAACCCACAATCTGCAATGAACAAAAATGTGGAGTAAAATTTATTATAACTCTACAACAGATGTGTACAAGTGTAAGCATGTGTAGAGGTCAAACTCAGGGAGCAAACGACACATCAGATAATTATGCTCCAAATTTTGTTTTTTACTCTTATCTTCTTTTTTATTATTTTTTGGATTTTTGATTTTATATATTTTTAAATTGATTTTAACTTTTATTTATTTTTTGTTTTTAATTTTGTAATTTTTATTTTCTTTTTTGAATTTCTGAATTTTATATTTTCTTTTTCTTTTAATTATATAATATCATATATAAGGTTATATACACAACATATAGTAATATAAATTATAAATAAAGTAAAAATAAATAAAATATAGAAAATAAATTGTTTTGGGTTTTATATATTTTCCTAATGGTTTTTTTATTTTTCAGGATTTTTTTGCTAATTTATGGATTTTTAAAGTCTAAAATATCCCAAAATAAGGAATAAATAAATAGAGCAAATTGAAATGAAGATTAAAAAAAGAAAATAAATTCCAAATTTCCCCAAATTAATTTTAATATATAGATATTAATATAAAGAAAATTCAGGGGTAGAAATAATTTTTTTGAGGATTTTTGGTGATTTTTTACATTTTTGTTGGATTTTGTAGCTTTTTATTTTTAGTCATTTCCCTTTTTCTATTTTTAGAGTTTTTTAGTCTAGAAATACCAACTACTATAATACAAAACATATATTTTTTTGGAATTTTTCAAAATGTTTTTTTATTTTTTGGTTTTTTCAGTCAAGTGAGGACAAAACATGCTTATATGAATTTTAATAAATAGTTACAATGCCAAAAATGCTAAAATAAATATGGGGAGTGAAACTAGACATGAGCAGACATCTAACCCTATTTTTGCATAATTTTTAGAGCACGGGTGCTATTTTTAATAAATGTAATTCAATCACCAAAATACATATACTATGAAGGGTATTTTTGTAAATAAAATAAACATTAGGGGTTTACATGCAATTTTCCCAGAAACTTACAACATATATCAAATTTTAGTGGACCAAATATAAATACAAAAATCATAAGGATATACTTGCAAAATGTCCATCTAACGTGGGAGGACACGTAAGGTGACATGGGATGGACCTAAATGTAATATGCATAGGGGTCTCCATGCAAAATATCCACATTGATTTACTCTATATATTTTATTTATTGAATAAATAAATAATACAAAAACTAACTGGGTGATTACAATTAACCCAAATAGGGTGCTGGGATGGACGGTTCTGATCCTTCACTTAAACACATGTCGTATGCTCATGGCTCGATGATACTTCGCAGATGGGCTTCTGGGATTAGATCGCGGGAGGAAATCCAACAGTTGTGGCTCGGCTTGATCTAACGTCCCCTGCTGCTCGTGAAGAACAGCTCAAGATCGAAGGGCTTCGTTTGCATCATGGCTTCCCTGGAGCTCCTTCTATCAGAATTATCAACCTCCTCCGGCCACCAATCACGCTTCTGAAGTGCCCGAGGCCTCACTAATGGTGTTCCATGGCAATTGGCGATGCCAAAAAGGTATGGGGCTCGTTGATCGAGCCCTGGAGGTCAGTTGTTCCAAGAGGGCTCCATGAACCTCAAAGTCATCCCAAATGGATCCTTCAAGCGTGGTTCCTATATCAACAAACTCACAGGTTGAGAGCAAAGTGCCTCGACCCGATTAGGCATGGAATAAGGGGGGGATGATGTGAATGGAGGTTTGATCTGACAAGGGTGGTGGAGAAAGCACGGGGCTCCAGATCACAGGGTGATCTGGGTGGTTGAAGATGGGCTAAACGTGGAGAAATGGTAGGGTCAGTTGATGGGATGAAAGGGTGTTCGAAATGGTGATTTTGACGACGAAAGCACGGTCGGAGTTCGAAAGCTCCGGTGAAGTAACCTATCTAAACTAACCTAATTCGCTAACTAAAATACAAAAGTATATACAAAAAAAACTTGGGAACAAAATCTACCTAGAACATGAAGAAACACAATTTTTATTCCTACTCGGAGACCAGGGAGCAGGGCAGTCGGAGAGGTCACCATGGGTACATCTCCGCCTCCTCAGCCATTGTCAGACCTCAGGGGACCTCCCCTCTCACGAGGATGCACGCTAGGCCGAGGCTTCGGGGCTTTAGGGTTTGTACTATGACCAAAATCGAAGAGGAGGTCAGAGGTATTATTTATACACATGTATGAGCACCCTTATTGAATGACAAATTGAGAAGAATCCAAAGTATGTACAAGAGGTCTAATGGGTCGACGAGATTCCTGGAAGATCAAGGATTAGACCTTATGAAGGGATCGAGGGTAATGGAACAATAGAACGACGTGGAAAATTCAAGATAGTTGAGTCGCTCGATATTATTTTATTTTATCGATGTTATTTGTATACTTAAATGAATATAGGTATATAATATTTAGGTATAAGTATAGGTATTTTTTCTATGTATTCTGTATAGTTATTTTATTTTTGTTTTCTTTATTGTTTTATTTTATTCTAAATTTGTATGTTTATTATAAATATTTTTATATTTCCAAAATCATAAAAAATATAAAATTGTAAAAATATTAATGAATAAATAAAATGAATATTTTATTCAGGTATATTATACAATAAGGGTCCAAAACCTAACTTTTGCATATTAGCTTCAATTTTGTGAAACCACCTTCATTAAATAGCTTACTAAAAGTTATATACAATTGAAGGTGATGTTGTACCTTTTGAGTTTTTATTTAGGAGATATGGGTTTGTGAAGTTTGGGTTTTGGATTCTTATTCTATGTATAAAATATATACTGCAAATTATTTTGTAAAATTCAATTTTGTATTTTTCTATACATTATTATCTACAATTTTCATGTATAAAGTTTCTTTATTTGAAGTATAAATAATAAAGAATAAAAAAGGTCCCAAAATGGGCTTTATTAAGGAATAAAAGAATGAGGTTTTATTGTATATTTGGCCCTTATCTCCCCCTACCTTATTCATTGTCGTCCAATTCAATTCTTTACTTGATCTCGGGGTTTAGGGTCATAAAATACCTTTGGAATTTTATTCCTTTTCCTTTCTTTCCTTTATTCTATAATTTTGGCATTAAAAAATAGTATTTCATATACAACAAATATGATGAATAATTGATGTTAATATGTACAAGATTATGCTTTTTACATGCATTACCTAGGATTTTTAAGGCTAAAATGATAGAATAAAGGTGATGAAATGGAGATTCATCACCCCCTATACTTGCCTTTGCTAGTCCCTAGCAAACACTTATGTGATAAGTGTAGAAAAAGAAAAAGAAAGAAAAGAAAAAGAAAGAACTTGGAATGAATTTAATTCTCAAACTTGTCTTCACCAAATCAAAGTTTGGAGCTCAACTTAGATCTTGGTGAGAGAATGTGTGTGGAATCTGGTCGGGAACCGGATTTAAAACACAACAGCCTTCGAGAGTCACAGAACTCACCTCAAACCACCTCAATGTCCATGTCAGAATTAGTCTACATCATACGCAAATCCTTATGACTATGAATCCTACTTGTACATTGTATGTCATAGTGTCTCCCCTTAACTGAAATGACAAAAAGACCAACTTCTCCACTATGATAATCAAATGATTCCACAATCCATCAACTCTTTCCTCGAGGAGCGCGGTATTCCCTCCTAAGTTCAAGTACATCCGACTCAAGATGAGAGGGTGAAGAGAAGAATGGATGGTAGCCAGTGTAGCTACCTATCTAGGGATGCATGACCAGCGTAGTCAAGTCATCCAGCTGCAGGGTCACATGATATGACTTTGAAGCTCAAGCTTGCTATTGACTATACAAATATGTACAATCTGGCAGACATTTTATTTTCAATCAGGCCTATCCACTTTTTTGAAGTTATTTTTGAAATACTATGTACAACAACATTTACATAAGGAGTTTTTCCTCTTGAGCTAGAAGACTATCCCTCTTTTGAAGCATTATTGCAACTCACACTCTCCTGTCTTTAGACGTCGACACCACTGGACGGATTGGGGTGCACTTCCATCCCTAGATGAGAATAAATGTTTCCACTCGTGTACGTCTCATACCGGAAAATCCAATCACCTCACCACTCCAACTAAGTTGAGCCAAGTGAAAGGTGCAAATGTCCAAGTAGGTCACGGCCGACAAGAGTCATGCATGTGTCTCAAAAAGTTCTAGTTAGTTAGTTGAGGTATCTTGAACTCAACCCTGAGTCCCAAAGAATTAAGTCTGAATAGACCTGAAGTACCTCAAATCTAGTTCCCAGAAGGTTCCAGTGAAGTTAGGTGCATTAAGGTCCAACTAAGCTCCAATCTTCGACTTTACTCAAACTAGTTCAATTATTCAACTCAATCTGAAAAATGTGAATGCTATGCAAATGCTATGTACAATGCAGAAAGTGTTTTCATGATGCAATTTTTCAAAAGATTTTGCAAATTTTTTGGAAATTAAAATAAAAAGATTTTTTGCATAAATAGGAAATATGTGCATCTATTAACATGGATGTGCCTCTTTTTATTTATTCACAAGAGTTGAGAGTTTAAAGATTTTTAAAGGTTGAATGTTAGTTATTGTTGTAGGTATATATATACAATTGCTAAAGAATTTTTGTATGATTCATATATTCCTCAAACTTAATTGAAAATAATTTTACAAACAATTTTGAAAACTATAGTCTAAACTTATTTTTGTAAATATTTAAAAACAATTGAAACTATTTGGCAAAGATTTTTCAAATAGTATATATAGATTTTTCAAAATATTTTTTGCAACCGTTTTCCAAACCATTTATAAATAGATTTTAAGAATAATTTTATCTCGCACAAAGAAAATGAATTTTATAAATCAAATATTTTTACAAAGGTAGAAAACATGTCACAAAAAGTTTTCCAAAGGGGTCAAACAATTTTTCAAATCATTTTGCAAAATATTTTTAATCTGGCTCATTAATAAGTATATACAAAAAAGAATTTGAGGTCTAATATGCATCTTTTTATTAATTAGTTAATTAATTGTACATATATATATGTATATAGTATTTTAGTCATATTTATTTGAAAGTGCGAGTTATGGCTAAAATATATACAAAGTATATACAACTCCCTATACTTAGCTTGAGCTATGTCCTCATAGATCGAAAAAAAAGAGAAGACATAACTCGTACTAAGTATAGAAAAGCCTATACTACAACGACCAAAGAATAGTGAGAGAATAAATAAATGAATGTGAAGTCGACTGTCCCCCCTATACCTAGGATCGAATAATTCTAAGTATACCAGATTGTATCTACATGCAGGGAGGGTTGAGGGTTGGAATGAACAGATCACTACTCAGTCAGTCTCTCCCTATACTTACGAGAAGATATCTGTATGTATAACAGAGAAAATCAATAAGAGAGGAGACAATGGAGGGGGTCACAAATAAAATGAAAAGGGTAATATGAGGGAAAAATGTACACATATCTCCCCCTACACTTAGGGTAAAATATCCCTAAGTATAAGCAACGGCAAGAGTGATGAAACACAATGATGAAAGAACAACATACCGGGTGCACCCCCTATACTTAGGACAAAGTACATCCTAAATATAGATACACAGATAGGGTGAAAGATCAGGGTTGCACAACGCATACAGCAGAGAGAAGGAATGGAAGCTGAAACATGTGTATACAACACGTAAACAATGGTGAAGTGCAAGAAAATATCTGACAAAGGAATACCGTACTCTCGTCATCGTCTCCCTGTGAGAACGGTGATGTGGTCAGAAATAGAAAGACACCTGGATATACAATCAAGTGGGTGTCCGATGTCGGGGACAACGGATCAAAAAGTAAGCCAGGAACCGATAGCAGAAAGTAGAACATTGGATCATAAGAAAATACTGAGAGATCATGGCCGATACCGTAAGACATAGAGGAGGAAGGATCGGTATAGATTCCTCCATGTCAATCACAATCTCAAGAAGGTACGAAAAGTGAAGAACATGAGACTTTCTACGCAGCTCGATATCCGATGGGCATAAGGTCGAAAGATCAAGAGTATACTGAATATAACAAGACAAGGCTCAGCCCTACGAGGGTTGTGAAGGTGAGCAGACTCAAATGAGTCAGAGATATCACAAAAGTCAGAAGACTTGGTCTCTTGATCCATTACAATGGATATACAACAAGAGTGAGACCGATTGCACAAATTAGAAGACTCGCTTCCTTGCTCCGCCAGATTGGAGACACAGAAGGGAAATCGAGTACTACAAAATGATGTATCCTCGCGCAAATAACCCTCGGGGAGTGAAACATACTAAGCAATGAATAATCAGAACAAAACTCATCCTTACGAGGGTCGTCAAGGAGAGTGGACTCAAAGGGGTCGAATTCATCATATAGATAAACAAAAGCAGTCTATGTAAGTGACAGATCGGCTACCCAGCAGAAGAGACCAAAAGATCTAAAAAATGTCACAGCCTCTTGCAGATAACCCTCGGAGAGTACTGTGAACTTGGCATGGAATATTCAGAAGAAAATGGCTCATCCTTGCGAGGACCGTCAAGGAGAGAAGACTAAAGGAGTCCAGACAACTAGGATAATTGGTCTCATGCTCCACCAGATTGGATGCACACTCAGACAGTGAGATCGGTAGATCATATCAGACGACTCGATTTCGCATTTCCTCAAGATGGACACACAAGTAGTGAGTGAAACCGATCGTAAAGAATGTGTTGCATCCTCCCGCAGATAGTCCTCTGGGAGTAATGCAAACTAAGTCAATGAAATCATACCAATGAATGCATCAATATCAGGTCCTCATAATAATCAATCATCAATCATCAGGAGGGCATAAGATCATGGGGGGGAGAAGAGATCATCAGGGAAATCATAATGCAGTTCCTCAAATCAATCCAATAGCAGAGATGGATCATGTGACGCCTCGGCCCTTCGGCTACCGAAACCAATAAGACAGGAGTGTCGGACCTACGGTCCAATTACGCCCATGATCTATGATACTCAGCAAACCATCTTATGCACATTAGATTAACATTTGAAATATAAATAACAACAGGATAATAATATGAAATGGAAAGTAAAATACAACATCCTTTCTCATTAATAATAATCATCAATGTTCATGTCCACACAAAATGAGATACAACATATAACTATAACCTTGCAGAAGAAGTTCTCCAATATCTCATTACATTGTCTCTCAAATAAAATAAGAAATAATGCATGAATAAACAAAATACTCTAAGTAAAAACACCATGTCTGGTGCACATATGATGTGGGAAGTTCGATCTTCTCAAAGCCACTACTGTTGTGATTGCTGCTCAGCTTCACCTGCTCGGTTTACACGAGGGTAATGTTATGAGAAATTGCCCAGTAACGAAGCAAAACTATAATAACTAATGCAGGTGTAAGCAAGCATGCATGCGTAACTCTATCTAATGATATTTGAATGAAATGTAGCAACTGAAATATATCAAACTATTCTGATCTACAAGGAATTACATAGTCACTAAAATTTTATTTATTGATTTAATCATCATTTGAGAACTACCACGTTGGTTCATATTTCCGTCCGTTGCATAGAGTTCACAAAGGTATATAATAAAAATTACCGATATCTAATCATGAATCATTTCTTATATTAATTTAGTACACGCAAGTACGCGACTCGTAGGCCTCCGCTACGCGGGAACTTGATGTTCATCTTGAGTAACTCTCAAGATCCTTTGTTCAACTGGAACACGAAACGATCGAAAACCTCATTTCTCCAACTTCAAACCACATCCTGGAACGCCTCTCACAATAATACTACTCGAAATAGAATTTGATGCGGCCACACCTAATCTACTCCGAGTCATAATATTGTGTATAAATGCAAAACCAAGAACGTCAACCGTGCCACCTGCCTACTCCGTCGAGTGACTTTGGATGCTTTCGGACTGCTAGGTGCAACGCGTCACCCAACTCGTCCGTTGAGGTCGCGACCTTCATGGCATCTACCCGGGACCCAAGGGTGCATGCCCAATCCCTTGCGGCACCTAACTCCATCTACCCATTTAATTTGATATCTCACGCATGGATAATTACAAATAGAATATAACCCATTGCAATGTGCGTGACATGTGAGTTTAGTTTGTTCGTCGCACTCGTTGACATATTCACATTTCATGGTTACTATTTTGGTCACAATAATTTATGTAAGCATTTGGCGATGGTTCCAAGTGAGATATATCTCAACTACCATCATAGCTTTACCACTCATCACAACCAGGCCCACATTATACTTCCCAAATCTTATGGATACTTCCAATTGAACTTTTATATATATGTATCACAAACTTATTTCTTAACTCTATCGAGATTGATGTACACATGTCTCTATGTAACTGGTCCAATTGTATAGAGTTACTTTAACAGACAAAGTCTACCGTAGATATGTCTGAAGTAACGTTAGCTAAAATACTATAGATATGTTTAAGCGTAACCTTAGTAAAAATAATCTCATCCTTTACTGGCATCTAAACGTCAATAATATGTTGTGATTAACAAAATCGTATGAAATTGAAGATCATATAGGGGAGCATATCTTAGCCATTGAAGGACTCTTGTGTATTTCAAATACAGACCAATATATGTGCCTATCGATATAAATGTATAACAATCCTTTATCTGAAGCTTCAACACTGTGCATGTACTTAGAACATAACATGAGGCATATACATATAATTTAAGTATGTACTCCACATTAACCACAAGATATTCGTTACATATCATATTTATCCTACAAAAACATAATGACATTCTCACGCATGTTTTCACTGGCTAAAATAAGGCCGTAGGTTATTATTATAAAAAAAGGATTTGAGAGATGAAACGTTTTACATAAGGAATATCTTTTAATTTTGATGTTTACGTACCTGATGAGATAATCACATATTGAAACCATCCACAACATCACATATTAAGGGACTTAAACAATGGTATTAATCACATATTGTAAACATTGTATTATGCGCATATCCTTCAAAAACAAACAATATTTGACATCGTCTATTTCATCCTTCAACGGGATCTAGGACATTTTGGTTTGCAACTTTGATAACTCTCATATTGAGAGACTCGCACAGAACATATTCATAATATGGAAATCAAATCACATGTAAGAACTAAGGGTTTTACAGCAAGATGGGAAGACTCTGAAGTTGTCACACATGTTCTTAAACGATATCAAGGAAATAGTTAGATTCAGAAATCCAAAATATATAAAAAGTTTAGTTTTGAAACAAAAAAATCATGTGAAACTAACAAGAGCGGGTTATTTATCGTTACTTATATATGAAGGACATCATAAGAATAATCAAGGCCTTAACATGTTCAAGTATATGGACACAAAAGTCGTATGAAACCAACAGCAAGAGAAAGGTATAACATCGTTACCTCCGAGGATGTTCCCTCAGGATCTCCTCTCACATGGAATGATATTTTTGTTGCTCGATTGTAGCGCGAATGCGTGTATGAAGGTGACCTCGAGCTTTCCTACGTGATGGAGGTCATGGATCTTCGATCGGAGCTCCTTCTCCAACTTTGACGGCGGCCCTCCGATGACTAAACTGGCCAAGATAGTGGTGCTCCAATGAGAGGGGACGATGGTGGTGGCTAGGGCTTTGGAGAGGGCAACCTATCATAGCTTATTTATAGAACGAGAGGTGTAAATGGATTAAATTTCATATCCGAATTCAGATCCATATATGGATATCGATCATCCAACATAAAACATTGATATCTTGGGCTAGGAATGTCAAAATTGGATGTTCTTGGGCACATTGGAAAGATCTGGACGAGATCTACGAAATAGAATGACTACTTGAATTTTTTGGATGTAAAAAATACACCATATTTTAGGATTAAAAAATATGTGGTTTCACATCATAAAAATATTAAAGTCGCGTCCTCGAGATGTAGGATTTAACATATATGTTTTGAATGTACCATAGATTCAGGTATAAAAATCTTAAAGAGAACGAAACCCATAAAAATCTTAAAGCGGATTGAAATAGGGTTTCCTGATCGAACCTTCAAAAAGATAAGGGTATTTCTGTCACATAACTGCCTCAGGCTCCCATGTGGCCTCCTCAATGTTCTGACTTTGCCACAATACCTTAACCAAAGGAATGTCTTTCCGTCGCAACTTCTTGACTGCCCGGTCTAAAATATGAATAGGATCTTCAGGGAAAGACAAATTTGGTTCAACCATGAGTTCCTCATAGCTAATCACATATTGAGGGTCTCGAATGTACTTCCGGAGGTTTGATACATGGAATACATCATGCACGCTTGCCAAGTGAGGGGGAAGTACTACTCGGTATGCTACCTTCCCAATACAGGCCAAAATCTCGAAAGGGCCAACAAATCGCAGCGCCAGCTTGCCCTTAACACCAAATCTTTGAATACCCTTCATTGGATATACCTTCAAGACTACGAAATCTCCGACCTCAAAATTCTGGTCGCGACGCCTCTTATCAGCATAACTCACTTGACGGCTCTATGCAGTCAATAATTTCTTCCTAGCCGTTTCTACGGCTCTTGTTGTGTCCTCGATTATCTGAGTGGAATAAATACCTTTGTTGTCCACTTCCTGCCAACACAAGGGAGTGGTGCATCTTCATCCATACAATGCCTCAAAAGGTGCCATGCCAATACTAGCATGGTAGCTGTTGTTATAAGTGAACTCCACCAAAGGAAGGTGATCCTTCCAAGATCCTTGCCACTTAACGACACATGCTCGGAGTAGGTCCTCAAGAGTCTGAATTGTCCTCTCTGATTCTCCATCCGTCTGCGGATGATATGCTGAACTAAGACATAGTTCAGTTTTCAGAGCCTTCATGAATTCTCCCCAATAATGTGACGTGAAACGAGAGTCTCTATCCAATACTACCTCCTTGGGGATCCCATGCAAGCAAATAACATGCTGGATATATAATTTGGCCAGATCTACCGGATTGCAAGTCATGTTTACTGGGATGAAATGCATAGACTTGGTCAGTCGGTCTACAATAACCCAAATAGCATCATATCCACCTACTGTACGAGGTAAGGATGTCACGAAGTCCATAGAGATACTCTCCCATTTCCACAATGGAATGGGAAGTGACTGTAACAAGCCAGGAGGACGCTTGTGCTCTGCCTTCACCAATTGATACGTAAGGCAACGATTAACATGTTCTGCAACATCTCTCTTCATCCCTTCCCACCAAAAGTGCTAACGGAGGTCTCTATACATCTTGGTGTTTCTTGGATGGATAGATAATCTAGAATAGCGAGCCTCATCTAGGATATCTCTCCTTAACTCATCATCATCGGGGACGTAGACACAGTTTTCCTTCCATAAGATGGACTCACAAACTCTGAATCCATTAAACTCCTCCTTCAAACATCGATGGAACAAGTCTTGTAATTTTTGATCTGTCTGCTGACCATGCACGATCCTGACCCATAATCCATTGTAGTTAGCAGGTACAGTTACGACATCTATATCACTATCAAAGGGGTGCCACTCGCTATGTGTTGTGAGCATATCCCAAGTCTATAGCCATGTTGTGGTACCCTCAGAATGTGCTCTCCTACTCAAAGCATCTGCTACTACATTTCCCTTACCCAGATGATAGGAGATCGTGCAGTCATAATCTTTCAACAGTTCCATTTATCGTCTTTGCCTCCTATCCAACTCCCGCTGGTCAAAGATATATTTGATACTCTTGTGATCTGTAAAAATCTCAAACGTGACCCCATATAAGTAGTGACGCCATATCTTCAATGCGAAGACTATAGCTGCCAACTCCAAGTCATGAGTAGGGTAGTTCCGTTCATGGTTCTTTAGTTGTCGCAATGCATATGCCACAACATGACCACGTTGCATCAACACTGCTCCTAAACCCTCCTTTGATGCATCGGTATACACTGTAAAGTCTAAGGTGCCTGAAGGAGGGGTGAGAATCGGAGAACTGGTCAGTCTCTCTTTCAACGTACGGAAGCTCAGCTCGTACTTGTTGCTCCAAATGAAAGGGACATCTTTCTATGTCAGACGAGTAAGTGGTAGAGCTAGCTGCGAGAAGCCCCTAACAAAACGTTTGTGGTAGCCGATAAGACCTAGGAAACTGCGCATCTCGAAGACCGTCTTGGGCTGCTCCTAGGACATTACTACCTCTATCTTGGCTAGATCAACTGCCACACCTACTTTCGAAATTACATGACAGAGGAAAGCTACTTTGGTAAGCCAAAACTCACACTTATTGTATTTTGCATATAACTTGTGTTCTCTGAGTGTCTCAAGAATAGTATGAAGATGCTGCTCATGCTCATGCTCATCACGTGAGTATATGAAGATATCATCAATGAACACTACCACAAAACATTCTAAGTATGTACAGAAAATTATGTTCATCATGTCCATGAACGCGGTTGGTGCGTTCGTGAGTCCAAAAGGCATGACCACAAACTCATAGTGGTCGTATCTAGTGCGAAAAGCAGATTTAAGCACATCTGTGTCTTTAATTCTCAATTGATGATAACCCGATCATAGGTCAATCTTCGAGAATACCGTTTTACACTGCAACTGATCAAAAAGGTCATCTATTCATGGAAGTGGATAACGATTCTTTACTGTCCTTTTATTCAATTGCTTGTAGTCGATGCACAATTGCATAGACCCATCCTTCTTCTTTACAAAGAGGACTGACGCCCCAAGGTGATGTACTAGGACGAATAAATCCCTTTCCAATAACTCATGCAGTTGTACTTTGAGCTCCCTGAGTTCGGCTGGTGCCATCCGGTATGGAGGGATGGAGATGGGTTGTGTATCAGGTATCAAGGTGATCTCGAACTCGATCTCCCTCCTTGGTGGTAGTCCCGCACAACTCTAACATCTTCAATCATGCGATCCTGGGCAGGTAACTCCACAACATAGGCGAGAAAACCTATGCAACCCTGATTGAGTAAGTGTTGGGCCTTCAATGCTGATACATATAAGACCTCACTATATGGGGTACGTCCATCAAACTGAAAGGTAGGTATGCCTGGGAGATAGAACACTACCGTATTCTCAAAGCAATCAAGGCATGCGTGATGTTGTCGAGCCAATCCATACATAGGATGACATCAAAATCTTCTAACTGAATGAGCAAAAGATATGTGGGCATTAGGTGCCCGCCAATCTGCACTGCTACATCCTCCACTACTTGTCGCACTATGAATAATTGTCCCCCTGGGCCCTTGATGTAGTAAGGAGATGAAACACAGAGTGGTTCTTTATCTAACCTGGATACTAAACGATGTTCTAGAAAAGAGTGTGTAGCTCCCTAATCAAATAAGTCATGTAAGGATATACCATGCACTGAAATCATACCTCACACTACATCTCCTAAGGTGTGGGCCTGCTCCTGCGTGATTGCATTCAACTGTCCCTGAGGCTGTGGTGGGGCGTTAGAACCTGCAACACTGAAGGTTGGTCATGGTGGAGGACATTGAAAACCTCGACCTCCACGACGGGAAGCTGATCCATGTGACTGTGCAGATGAGAAGGTTGATCGTACACTTGGTTGTTGGCCACCTGAGTTGCTGGCAAGTAAGGGGCACTTGGACTTGAAATAGCCCGGCTGCTAGCAGTGGAAACACCTACGATCTTGTGTCTAAGAAAAGGAGCCTCATGAGACAAGGCTAGCACCTCTCGTCTTGCGATTGTGGGGGTGTGTAGAAGAGCAGAAGGAAGTAGTACCACGACTCACCAGGCCCTTCCCCAAAGTAGGTGTAGGAACAAACCTGCTAATGGTAGGATTGTTCGCCACTGGGTGGAAACGACGCTCTCTATGAGTTCTGTAGAAATCTCAACGAGTAGATCTCCCTGACTGATGTGGCTGAAAATGTGATGGACTCCCCTGAAGCCGACTCTGAGTTGCCTCCATCTTGGTAGCCTTAGCAGCTACCTCCATGATGGAAGTGAAATCCAATGCAGACAGCTGGTGTTGTACATCATCACGCAGTTCCCGGATAAACTTCTGTAAATTCTCCTCAGGGAAAGCAGTAGTCGCTGGTGATTGGCGGGAGAGTTCAGTATAGAGATTGAGGTATTCTTGGGCCGTAATTAACCCATATTTCAGCTCAGCAAACATCCTTTTCTGATCCTCAATCCAGTGATCAGGATAGAACTGGTTACGGAACTCGTCAAGAAATATTTCTCATGTTACGGGATCCTCCAGATTTCCTTGGTGGCGTACCACCAACGTTCTACATAGCCTGCTAGTGAAAATTCCATGAATGTGAGCCAAGACTCTTCAGGAGCATGGATCATCCGCAAAACCTTGGATACGTGATCCATCCACAGTTAAGCCTCATCTGGTGTGCCGGTGCCAAAGAATCGTGGCACCTTAGACATATGATATGCTACATAGGTTGTCTGATGTTTTTGCAATGCCTCTAGGTCCTCTGATCCTTCAGGGTCCAGAGACACCAAAGGATTAACACTATCCTCCTCCTCACGAGAGGGTCGATACGAGGAGTCATCCTGCTGAAGGAGCCTTCGCTCCAATACCTCCTGACGTTGTTGTATACACTGCATGGCCTGAACTAGTAAGGCCAACTGTTGTGCAACATCCAACATGTGGCAGCATGATTCCCTGCGAGAATCATTATATTAGAAATTATTTCCATGATTAGAGAGATAATGGACACATTAAACATGACTTGAATTATTATCCTTAGTTAATGATGAAGTCAAAAGACTTATCGTTGTATTTATAATTCAAATCCCACTGATAATCTAATATACAACAGAGAGAACGGAGTATCAGGCTCTGATACCATCTGTGACGCCCCGCCCCTTTGGCTATCGAAACCGATAAGATGGGAGTGTCGGACCTACAGTCCAATTACGCCCATGATCTATGATACTCAGCAAACCATCTTATACACATTAGATTAACATTTGAAATATAAATAAAACAGGATAATAATATGAAATGGGAAGTAAAATGCAACTTCCATTCTCATTAATAATAATCATCAATGACCATGTCCACACAAAATGAGATACAACATCTAACTATAACCTTGCAGAAGAAGTTCTCCAATATCTCATTATATTATCTCTCAAATAAAATAAGAAATAATGCAGGAATAAACAAAATACTCTAAGTAAACGCACCCTATCTGGTGCAAGTATGATGTGGGAAGTTCGATCTTCTCAAAGCCACTACTGTTGTGATTACTGCTCAGCTACACATGTTGGGTTCACACGAGGGTAACGTTGTGAGCAATTACCCAGTAACGAAGCAAAACTATAATAACTAATGCAGATGTAAGCAAGCATGTATTCGTACCTCTATCTAATGATATTTGAATGAAATGTAGCAATTGAAATATATCAAACTATTCTAATCTACAAGGAATTACATAATCACAAAAATTTTATTTATTGATTTAATCATCATTTGAGAACTACCATGTTGGTCTTCATATTTTCACCTGATGCATAGAGTTCACAAAGGTATATAATAGAAATTATCGATATCTAATCATGGATCATTTCTCATAGTAAGTTAGCACATGCAAGTACGCGACTCGCAGGCCTCCGCTACGCGGGAACTTGATGTTCGTCTTGAGTAAATCTCAAGATCCTTTGTTCAACTCGAACATGAAACGATCGAAAACCTCATTTCTCCAACTTCAAACCACATCCCAGAAAACCTCTCACAATAATAATAGTCGAAATAGAATTTGATGCGGCCACACCTAATTCTACTCCGAGTCTTAATATTGTGTATAAGTGTGAAACCAAGAACGTAAACCGCGTCACCTTCCTACTCCGTCGAGCGACTCCGGATGCTACCGGGCTGCTAGGTGCAACGCGTCACCCAACTCGTCCGTTGGGACCGCGACCTTCATGGCATCTACCCGAGGCCCAAGGATGCATGCCCAATCCATTGCGATTCCTAACTCCATCTACCCATTTACTGTGATATCTCACGCATGGATAATTACAAATAGAATATAACCCATTGCAATGTGCTTACGACATGTGAGTTTAGTTTGTTCATCACACTCGTTGACATATTCACATTTCATGGTTACTATTTTGGTCACAATAATTGATGTAAGCATTTGGCAATGGTTCCAAGTGAGATATATCTCAACTACCATCATAGCTTTTCTACTCATCACAACCAGGCCCACATTATACTTCTCAAATCTTATGGATACTTCCAATAAAACTTATATATATATATATATATATATATGTGTGTGTGTGTGTGTGTATCATAAACTTATTTCTTAACTCTATTGAGATTGATGTACACATGTCTCTATATAACAAGTACAATTGTATAGAGTTACTTTAAGGGACAAAGTCTTTACTATAGATATGTCTGAACGTAACGTTAGCTAAAATACTGTAGATGTTTAAGCGTAACCTTAGTAAAAATAATCTCATGCATTGTTGGCATCTAAACATCAATAATATGTTGTGATTCACAAAATCGTATCAAATTGAGGATCATATAGGGGAGCATATCTTAGCCGTTGAAGGACTCGTGTGTGTTTCAGATATAAACCAATATATGTGCATATCTATATAAATATATAACAATCCTTTATCTTATGCTTCAACACTGTGCATGTACTTAGAACACAACATGAGGCATATACATATAATTTAAGTATGTAATCCACATTAACCACAAGATATTCGTTACATATAGTTTTTATCCTAAAAAACATAATGAAATTCTCACGCACATTCTCACTGGCTAAAATAAGGATGTAGATTATTATTATAAAAAAACAGATTTGAGAGATGAAACATTTTACATAAGGAATATCTTTTAATTTTGACGTTTACGTACCTGATGAGGCAATCACATATTATAACTGTCCACAACATCACATATTAAGGGACTTAATCAATGGTATTAATCACATATTGTAAACATTGTATTATACGCATATCCTTCCAAAAAGCGCATATCCTTCCAAAAAATAATATTTGACATCAAGCGTATTTCATCCTTCAACAGGATCTTGGACATTTTGGTTTGCAACTTTGATAACTCTCATATTGAGAGACTCGCACAGAACATATTCATAATATGGAAATCAAATCACGTGTAAGAACTAAGGGTTTTACAGCAAGATGGGAAGACTCTGAAGTTGTCACAGAGGTTCTTAATCGATATCAAGGAAATAGTTAGATTCAGAAATCCAAGATATAAAAAATGTATAGTTTTGAAACAACAAAATCATGTGAAATTAACAGCAAGAGGGGTTATTTATCGTTACTTGCATATGAAGGACATCATAAGAATAATCAAGGCCTTAACATGTTCAAGCATATGGACACAAAAGTCATATGAAACCAACAAGAGGAAGCTATAACATCGTTACCTCCGAGGATGTTCCCTCGGGATCTCCTCTCACACGGAATGATATTTTCGTCGCTCGATTGTAGCCCGAATGCGTGTACGAAGGTAACCTCAAGCTTTCCTACGTGATGGTGGTCGTGGATCTTCGATCAGAGCTCCTTCTACGACGGCGACGACGACCCTCCGATGAGTAAACTGGCCTAGGTGATGGTGCTCCAATGAGAGGGGAGGATGGTGGTGACTAGGGTTTTGGAGAGGGCAATCTATCATAGCTTATTTATAGAAGGAGAGGTGTAAATAGATTAAATTTCGGATCTGGATTCGAACCCATATATGGATCTCGATCATCCAACATAAAACATTGATATCTTGAGCTAGGAATGTAGAATTGGATGTTCTTGGGCTCGTTGGAAAGAACTCGATGAGATCTACGAAATAGAATGACTATTGAATTTTTTGGATGCAAAAAATACTCCAGATTTTAGGATTAAAAAAATACGAAGTTTCACAGATTAAGATGTCAATAGGAGATTCTCTAAGTGCTAGATGGGGATGGAAGAGTTAGGATATGGAGGATGGATCGGTCAAGAAGATGAGTGAAATCATGTGGGTTTTGAGCATCGTTGCTTTTATGCACAGATAGAGACAGTACGTTGAGTGTCTTAATCAAGATGGGTGGAACCACAAAACATGTCAGATAATCAGAGGTAGTGGAATCATCATCAAATTATCAAAATAAATGACATCCTCAATTTGATGTGCGAGATCTAAAATTCTCAATAAAGAACCACAAATGGAATCATTGTTAGACATGTGAGCCCGAGGTGAACCATTCTTACAATAAATGTTATGTTATATTTGATTTATCAATAAACATTAGTGATTCTTTCACTCCCTTTCTGAGATTAAATGAATGAATGCACTATAAGGTCCCTCTGTACAATTAGGGTTATGTACCATGACCATCTTAATAATCATACGGTTGTTGATTCAAAAATTGAATCGTAGAGGCTGGTGCTTGGATGAATATCTAAGGAGTTAGATTGAGGACTCATCGAGCACCGTCAAATGATTGTTGAGAGACGATCTCCAGCATTAGTAGAGATGGCAATCCTTTCTCATTAGGCTGATATATGACCGATCTCTTGATGCAAGTCCTCTGCATAAGAATAGATATTCGGAGGTGCCAGATTAGTTAGGTCAAAGAGTTAACTTAACGAGATCGAGATAACCAAAGTCCTATGTCGTAAACTATCATAATATAGGCACACATCCTCTGACTAGAGATGGATGTGCTACTATATGCCTAAATATGTACATTTGGTAGACCAATAGGTTGATGACCTAACCAAGTTCTATACACCAGTGAGCTGGTGTGCATATGAGGGCATATGAGTGATAAGATCTCTCAAAGGGATCATACATGTTCATTTGTGAACCGGAAGACATGAGCTCACTCATAAGGTTTTGGGACCGATCGAATTCCATGCATGGTCATCGTGCTTTAGAAGCATGACAAGAATTATAAGGTAAGCATATGATCGACACCAACTCCCAATGACCAAGAATGAGAAACTTATGATGAAACCCAAAAGATGACAGTGGAAAAATGAATCTATATCTTCGGGTTTATCATAGGTCTTCCAGTATGCAGGATGTACATGTATTAGGAATACATGATCGCGATGTGATCATAAATGATTTTATAACCATGACGCTTCCATTCAAGGGAGTGATGAAACAGGTCTGGATTTTAGTGACTCCTCTCAGTAGAGAAGTAATCTAATGTTGGTCCAAGTGTTGGGCATTGATCTGAATGAGATTCAGATTCACTGAGAAGATTAGATTTACGACCTTGATTATATAAAGCATCTATGAGAGGTCTGTGAGATCTAGATTTGAGATATGATCTCAATATCTAAGTCACTATATGTGGAACATACAATCACATTGTCCTTATCTCCAAGTATCTGCGAAGAAAGCATCTTATTCTTGAAAGAGTTCATGAATAATTCCATTGTTGAATTATACCTAAGCATTGAGCAATGGATAATTAAATGTGATTTAATTATCATGAATAATGTGAATTTGATTCATATTATTTAAATGCATGAGAATGTTATACAATATAATTAAATGTGATTTAATTATTATGGATATGAATAATGTGGATAGCATTATCTAATTATACTATAAATGTGAT